>OW052100.1:7500000-8750000 GCA_932526535.1 Caradrina clavipalpis
ATAAATTAACATAATTATAAAACATCCAATATCAATATCTCATAAAGCTAATGAAACAAAATCACCCTTCCTGCTCCTCATATATGTACACACAGACACAACCTACCTAAACCAAACCAATCCAAAGTTTTCGTACTCAAATCTAAAGCCTAAACTCCCCAATCAGCAGTCAGTCGAGATAATCCAAATTGGGCAAACAAAATCGTCCGACCGGTTGTTTTACTAGTAATAACTGCACGTCTGGCGTGCCAAGGGTTTGGCAACGCGGCAACATTTGTCTGACTGTCAGAAGCCATAACTTACTGTCTTCTTGTTATTAATTTTGTCATAAGATAAATATAACTGTTTTATTGGTATCTACGTATTTGGGTCTGGTGAGTTCTAGAAATTATTTTTTAAATTAATCTCTTTGCTGGCGTTGCCAATTATAAAACGTATAGTTACTTTATTAACCTACTAGCGGAAGGTTAATAGAGGGGCCCGTGACTTCGTCCGCATGGGTTGTTTCACCCGCGTTAAGTTACGTCTTTGGTTACTGCTCCGCTCCCCTATCTCGTAGCGTGATGTTATAGAGCCTATGACTTTCACAAATAAGTGGTTTTATATGGGTAAAAGAATTTCCAAAATCGGTGCCGTAACATATACAAAACAGGCACGAGTAATGTTCACCATAAGCATGGTGAACATTACTCGTGCCTGTTTTGTTTTAGGCGGATTCGGAATTTCAGACTTACTTATATCAATTATAAGGTTTTCTCACGATGTTTCCCTTCACCGATGTCAGTGTATTTAAACTTAGACAGTAGGTACATATGAATCGATTAAGTCGATTCTTGCCCCAGAGTCGAAACTAAAATCTCCAGTATGAAGCATGAAGCAGCAAGCATGAAGGCGAGGTGCTTTAACCATTGGGACCGATGTGTCACCCTGCTTGTCCCTCATGGGGACGATTGGAATTTATTCACTCCTATTGGTACAGAAAGGCGTGAATAAAGTTCGAACTGTCACCTTGTTACTAACAGGGGAACAGATCGGAATAATACACGACACTATACTTAATAACAATAGGAACACTAATCACTATCTGTATTCAAACTTCTTAATTCACGATGGAAAAAAGTCACACTATTCAAGATTTTTATGAGAGACCTTGGGACTAACCCATATAATTCTACCGTCTGTACACCAGCTTACAACTTTCCCATACATATAACATTTATATCCCACTCCACATCAACATTCGAACCACTTATTTCACGACACAATCTATATAATTATTTCTACCTCACTGAAAACTGAAAATTATTTCTTCGAGCGACATCGAACTCGGAATACCTACATTATATTTACACTCCAATTAAAAATTAATGGCACAGCCACTGTAGCATAGGCAACACGATTACATATGTCATGAGCGTCTGATCATTTCGTTTTCAATTAATAACACGTTTGAGTTCGACACGATAATCACGAAGCTACCATCCTAACGAACGGATGCGAATAATTTTGTAATAATTTTCGTTTTGCGTTGTCAAATTTTTAAGGGATAGGTATGAGACATAGCAATAAAATAATTACACTTGATATCTATTTGATATATATTTTTGGGATGGTACAAAAAATGAATGGAAGTGTAAGATACACAGTGATTTGTACAAAAGTATCATGATAATCTCATGATGTCTTACGTATTTCTAAAGACAAAGAACTTACGGTGTGTTGGCTATTTAATTTTACAAAACCTACACTTATTGCTGTTTTTGGGATGGTTAAAAAAACAATAATTAGAGTGTCAGACTTACAACATTCACTTGGTTCACCATCATTATCATATGAGCCGAACGACGTCCACTGCTGGACATAGACCTCCCCTAAAGATAGCTGCAATAATTGGTCTTGTAATGCCCGCATTCAGTGGATATTGACTTGTATTGGTTAGTAGATAATTAATTGGGTAGTAAGTAGTTTAAGACTGTACATTGTGCATAGAACAGACAATGAATACCGAATCCAAGTATGACAAGATCTGCGGGTTGCTCGAAAGAGATACCGCGCCCCCGGAACGCAAAGGGAACATGAAGGAACATAGATGGGTTTTAGTCAGTAAAAGTCTGACATTAAGGGCGGGGGAAGTTATTGGAAGAATTCCCATCGTTCAAAAACAAAAAAAAAGTATGACAAGATTCACCTTATAAAAAAATCTAGCAAAAAGAAACAAATCTTGCACTGAAATTAGTCCGGTCAATTTAGACCAAAAAATGAGAGTGAAGTTACATAAAGTCCCAACAAGCTGAATTTCTGTGAAATTGTTCAAAACATAATTATAAACATTGTCTAGAAGTTCCCCATCATTCCCCTGTAAGGAAAAAAAAATATTCAAGGTCAAAGGTCAAAAAAATGAGTTTTTCGCGATTTTCAGCAAAACGGTAAGTTTTATCATAAAAGTACCTCAGACAAAAATTGTAGATCATAAAATTATCTATAAAAACTGTATCAATACTTTTTTCTTACGAGCCACCGCTTCTGAGATATAACGATTCAAAAAGTTATAAAAGTTGTTATCGTCATAATATGCACACGTTTCCACGCCACCTATGAGGTAGTGTACTTAGCGCGTTTTTTAACCCCCGACGCAAAAAGAGAGGTGTTATAAGTTTGACGTGTCTGTCTGTCTGTCTGTCTGTCTGTCTGTCTGTTGCATCATAGCTCCCGAACGGATGAAGCGATTTCAATTTAGTTTTCTTTGTATGAAAGGTGACTTATGTGCGAGTGTTCTTAGACATGTTTGATGAAAATCGGTTGAGCCGTTTAAAAGTTATGGGGGTGAAAGTGGGGAAGAAAAACTGAATGTATTTACAACTTAACAAAATCGACATTATAATAAGTATGTACTTTTATAACTTTTTGAATCGTTATATCTCAGAAGCGGTGGCTCGTAAGAAAAAAGTATTGATACAGTTTTTATAGATAATTTTATGATCTACAATTTTTGTCTGAGGTACTTTTATGATAAAAGTTACCGTTTTGCTGAAAATCGCGAAAAACTCATTTTTTTGACCTTTGACCTTGAATATTTTTTTTTCCTTACAGGGGAATGATGGGGAACTTCTAGACATTGTTTATAATTATGTTTTGAACAATTTCACAGAAATTCAGCTTGTTGGGACTTTATGTAACTTCGAATGTCTAAATTGACCGGACTAAATACTCGTACAAAGTCGTGTTAAAACACAAATTTAGAAAATTAGACCAAGTATAGTTTGAACCTATGATTAACATGGTGGAACATTCCGATACGAAACTCACTCTGGCACATTGATTGCGTCACCCGTTCATCGCAATAACCTATTTTACTTCAGTGAATGCATTGTCTACATTATGCACTCGACTGATGCGTGTGAGATAGTAGACGCATTATAGTATTGATAGGCATGCATGTGCTATCAGCTTTGTTCATGAATTCAGTAATGTGGTTGATGTTAATGAACGAATATTTGAAATCCATACGTTATTACATATTATAATATATATTTTAAATATTATTAACGTCACGACTAAAACACTGGACTGTCTATCCGGATGCAGCTGCTGGGCAACACGATTCCTCTTGGTTAGACTGGTTGTCAGACTTTTTCTTACTTGACAGCCGGGATCAAAGGCTTTACGTGCTTTTCTAAGCACGGGAGTGTCACTCCACCAACTTCCCAACCCCGGGCTGCTACTGAGAATGTCCTTATGGAAAAACGCAATGTGGGTTTCTGCCTAACCTGGGAATCGAACCCAGGACCGCACGTTAATTGCTTAAAGGGGGCGGGCAGCGCAAAGAAAAAAATAAATAAACAAAAGCGTAACGAACATCTTTCGACCAAACCGTCCCACAAAGTAACATATCTACCCACAAAATCTCTATTATCTATGTAGATTAAATGTGTTTAGCTCTTTCAAAGGGTCCCTAACCGAATCCTGTCTAAAAATAAACCCAAGGAAATTGTCTTCCAACACGACAACACAACAAATGCAAATTGGGAGACAGACCGCTATGATCTACTTGGGACTTAATGCACCATGAAATTACGTATTTACCTACTTACCTAGTCGATAGGAAAATTGGTTTCTACATACCAGTTGTCCATTCGATGCAGGGAAGATTGGCGTTTGACAGCCGGGAGTTTTCCGCAGCGCGGTATTAGACGGTTCAATCTGATTATACTAATCGTTCGATCTGTTTTATTGATAAGAATCTGGGATATACGAGTTTGGATCATTTTGTTGGGTGTGGATTAGACTGTACGTTTTGGTTTATTATTTGAATGGTTTTTTGTCGAGGGCGGGGAAATTAGAACAGTAATATTATAAAAAAACTGTCTCTACGAAGTTATATCATAATTTAGAGTAGAATTAAGATCTTTTGTTGCATAATGACGCCATTATTTTTTATTTATTTACTGCTTATACTGTAATTAAAGGGCTTGAGAACTTAATAAAGAACTTGATGTCAGTGATGTCCAAGATAAACTTAAAAAGTACATTTGTATGAATTGAAAAAGTCACATTGTTACTTACCTGGATTTGAACCCGCATGCATGAGAGGCGGGCGCCTTAACCACTGGGCCATCACGTATAATTTGCCTACAATTTTTTTCATCCTTCTAGATAGTTATTTTATACTTTCTACTACTTTCAAACAATGTTTTGAATAATATTCATAAATATATGAACACAATAAAAATAAGGCAGTCAAAAATGAATGCTTTTGCCTGTATAGCTAATAGCTTCTTCAAGTGTACATACGTGTGAAGTAATATACCCCTTTTAAATTATGGTTCCGCGTTATTTAGGATCATAAATTCTTGCGTACCTATACCTTCTAAAATATAGTAGCAATAACTTTCAGCTTGGTGGTTGGCTTACTGCTATTATCATCGATTTCCTCCACTGTCATCAATCACGTTACCCTATATAAAATCGGGTACAATTAATAATTTATACCTCGTCGGCGAAGTAAGTAAAGAAAGTTCTTAGCTGTCAATTTTTTCGTTTGGTGCCTTTGAAAAATTAGTAGTCATCAAAGGTTCAGAGGGGATCATAAATTTTAGGGTGGTACTTTCGTGATTTCATTCGCTTTCCCCTTAGAACACGGGGCGAATGCGATAAATTATGCCCATCAATAATACCCAGGCAGCGTTGTGTCAACAACATTCTATACTGATGGCATTTGTAGCTATTTATTTAGGTACCCTTCACAGCTGCGGTGCGACATCATAACTTCTGC
The DNA here is from genome assembly GCA_932526535.1 of Caradrina clavipalpis. Classification (NCBI taxonomy): domain Eukaryota; kingdom Metazoa; phylum Arthropoda; class Insecta; order Lepidoptera; family Noctuidae; genus Caradrina; species Caradrina clavipalpis. The sequence continues at coordinate 7,505,273 of OW052100.1, forward strand.
TTGTCTAACCATGGATTGTTTTATGCACGATAAATGATTTTACGAGTTCGAATATCATATTCGTAAAATATGTTTTGGCGGAAATATTCATAGAAGTCGTTTCATCAAAGGATACTGGAGTCAGACATATTAAAATTTATTATTATTTAATTTAATGATAACAAAAAAATGTCTTCCGCGTCGCCGGTCAACCGGAAAAGTGCCGAAAAGATTGGCGGCATTGCCACGTTAGATGGCAATGCCAATTCTCTGGCCGAGGTAAATGCCAACCTTTGGGTTACGAGAAATGTCAACTTACCTTTAATTAACACATTAAAGCCTCTTAGTGATACCATCACTTTATTAAAATAAACAAAAAATATGAACAAAAAAAATGACCCTAAATTAATCAATAAAACACAAATAGAAACAGAATCCACATGTCCGAATATCATACAATATCCTATCTAACCCGCATCCGCTGCGGATTCCTAAAAAAGGGAGCAATGTTTATTACTTTACCCAAAATTAGTTTTCTTTTTTATTATACGCTACCATAAATAAACCTGCCAAAGTTAACTAAAACCCACTCGTCCTTTTATTCCGGAAAGAAAGGAGCCTTTTACCTGCGGGAATACCTTCTATGTTTAACGAGAAAACTGGTCGCGGATAGGTTTGAAATTTCAAGTGTACATACCCCTTTCAGGGTTCAATCGGAATAACCACAAAACATTCGGATCCTATTTCCGATTCCCGTCACAGTGCCCCCATCATCCGGAGAGGTAGGGACGGGACCGAGGTGGGTAGAGCCACTTTCGATGCGTATTCACGGAGCGTACGTGTACCGACGGCGCGCTGTGATCGTGTATGATTTCTATTGAGCGAAAGATTAATAACTGTGTTTAAGATTTTTGCTCGGATTTATATTGGAGGGTTTGTTACTATGCGATAATTTCAATGGATAATAACTTTATATCACGCGTTAATTTCAATTAATTTAACTCATAATTGATTCGTAAAAAGATCGGGATGGGTCAAAGGCGGGTCGGTTGTATTTGCTATTAAGCAAAAATTTATAACTGCATTTAGTAACTTTCAGTTTTAATTTAATCTATACTAATATTAAGCTAAAGAGTTTGTTTGTTTGAACGCGCTAATCTCAGGGACTACTGGTTGGAATTGGAAAATTCTTTTAGTGTTGGATAGTCCATTTCTTGAGGAAGGCTATAGGCTATGTAACATCACGTTACGACCAACAGGTGCTGAGCAGCGAGGGTGAAACCGCGGGGAATAGCTAGTTCACCATATAAGTATTAAATGATCTTTTATGATTTAGAATTACTTCTATACGAATATTACCTACAAATGGGAAAGTTTCCTTTTTTTTTGTTTGTGACTAATAGGCTCCCAAACTATTCGACCAATTTTGTCAATTTTTCGCCAATTGATAGCCATATTATTCCTTAGTAACATAAGCTATATAACATCACGCTTCAATGTACAGGAGCGAAGCAGTAACCAAAAACGTAACTTAACACTGGTAAAGTAAGCCACGCAGATGAAGTCGCGTGCAGTTCGCTAGTATTGTATATAGAAAAAGATAGGAAGAAAAGAGATTAAAAGACGGTGTTAAACTACAAATATATAAGCCGTTTAAATCCTAAGCACGTACCTACATATTCACGTATGTGTATCAGTAACGCGAGGTTCACTTGAAATTTTGATTAATACTACATAAGAAATTGTTTATTTTACTAGCGTACCTATACAAGAAACCTGTCTAGAATATTTTTTAAGAAAGCTTTTCGTACAAGCGTACTTTCTGTACAACATCCCGGGCGCAGCAATAAACGTGGAGGCCTACTGGGTCAGAATTATTTAAATTATAGATGTATCATCGATACGAAAAGTTTTTGATTTTGGAACATAGTAGTTAGGCCTTCCGCTTTTAACGTGTCTGAAATATACAAATGTTAACAATGATGAAGACTGTTAGCGTTAGGTACAAATCGAATACAGTACTACAGAATATAGTACTGAAACTTTGCTGTGCAGTTAATAAACTAGAGTAAATGGAGTTAAAAATAAATAAAAATAACACCGGTCAATCATTATCCAACGGCAGGCCAAAATTAGTCCACGTTTCCTCACTACGTTTTTATTCACCGAAGTCAGTTACGTAAACTTAGAAAGTACAAAATGATGAATTCAAATAATCACATTGGTACTTGCTTAGTATCGAATCCAGAACCTCAAACATGAGATGCGGGAATTCCATATTAAATCTAGATAAGTCTAGATTTCCTCACAATATTTCCCTGCACCAATGTAAGATGAACCGAACACTGATGCAAGATAAACTCAGAATTCTATTATTCTGAATTGAAAAGGTCACACTACTTATCCGGTATTACTCACAACCTCATGCATAAGAGGTGGGCATCTTAACCTCTGGGGCATAACGACATGGCCATAAGAACAACATACAATCACGCCTATATTCCCCGAAGGGTTAGGCAGAGGTGTACCAATGCACACCCACAGTTCGCCAGTATGTTTAGGTCCCATGTAATAGGGGGCGAGCCTATTGCCATTAACGAGGCACAAATCCAAACTCCGAGCTGCGACTGAGAAACCATAAGCCATAAGAAACGGTACCCTAAAAAACCTAAAACGTTCTTCTACAAATAAGTTCAAGGCTGTTGTTTTGTGCGTGTAAAGCCAGTTGTGTGAGTAGGCGTGATTAAGCGACATCGTGTAAATATTTCATTAGTAGAAGGCCAGCCCCCCTAGCCAAGTCACAAACGATAATCGTAAACGCTCGGTAGGTACCAATAGATTTTCAACTTAATACCCACGAGCCTTAAGTTGAAAATCTATTAAAGATTTCTAAGCGTTAGCGACTGGAACGAACGAAAACGCTATGCAATCATCATTAGATCTTCAACTTAAAACCAAGCACATAAGGTTGAAGATCTATTAAAGCCTACTCAGCGTTTGCGTTTATCGTTTGTGACTTGGCTAGGGGGGCAGGAATCGCTTAGTTAAAACTAATGGTAAGTACTTACGGGTCAATACTGGACGAGGAAGGCATGCTTAACGAGCTTCTAATCGGTCAACGTGTTAGTTAAAGCTGCGAGGATTTTTGTACTCTATTACTAATTGTATATGACTCAAAGTAACATTACAAATAATTGTAGTAATCAGTGTGGGAATGATTAATTTTTTACTTCTTTGTTTAGGTGTAGTGTTGATTTGGACAAATTAAAAAGGCATGAAATAATTATGACTGTCGAAAATCTAACAGTTGTTTATTTTAATAAAAAACTAGTTTTTACTCTGCGACACGCGATTTTATTTACGAATCACTTATTTTAGTTTTTATAATAAAATATAATGCATAAGTTACTCGCTGATATTCTAGCTTTCCATAGGTGATTTTTTTTTAAATCGGCTTAGAAGTTTATGAGTTTTTCCATTACAGACAAAAATACATTTTTTTTCTCTTCATAGTTAGTATTAGTTAAGATAACAGTTATGTAGTTTTAGTTAATAGCAACTGTTCAAATTGTAAACCTACTCATAAGACCTACCAATTTCAGAAAAACAGCCGATCTTCCGCACCACACACTCAATATTGTAGCTTTTCGAATCGCTCGAATATACTAGGTCCTACTCCCAAATAAATATTTCAATATAAAAAAACGTTGTTCCAATAAAATTCCAGGACTTTCCATGTTATTAAAACATTTCACGCGTCAACCCTCGCTTTGGCCACGGCCTCAAGTGGAATCAATATAGATGCTTTTCGTATTCCGTATCACGTAGAATCAATTTAAGAACTCCTGCTGCGGGTCAACGGATATTTATGAAGATAACTTCGATTTATAGAGATTGCTTTGCGTTCTTTACACCGCCGAGCAAAGTTATGGCGCCGCGGTGTTGCTTTAAGTGTTCGATAAGATATCTTACCGCAAATGAGTGTTGCGGTGTTATTTATTTTAGAGGACATTAGAGGTGTGTTTGTTAAATGGCACTTGTGTGTACTTGGTTTTGTTCTTACACGTGTTTTGCATTATGTTTGAGTGTAACTTTTAGTGTGGCCAGGGAATTGGCTAAGACTTTCAAACTGTGAGTGTAATAGAAGTTATCTTAAAGATAACGTGAAATGTGTGTCCAACTGTCCAGTTGTGTCTGTATTAATGGTTTATTAATGACTAGCTTTTGCCCGCGACTTCGTCCGCGTGGATTAATAGTTCCCGTTCCCGGGGGATTTCCGGGATGAAAACTATCCTATGTCCTTTCTCGGGTCCCAGACTATATCTGTACCAAATTTCATTGAAATCGGTTCAGTGGTTTAGGCGTGAAGAAGAGACAGACAGACAGACAGAGTTACTTTCGCATTTATAATATTAGTAAGGATGACTACTAAATGAAAAGACGCGACTGCCGACTGAAAAAACCGTATTTTGCAAAAGACGGATAATGAACATGATTTCTGGATTCAACAGCTAGCGAGTTACTGGATAGTAAGTTGGTGTAGTATGTAAATGCAGTGATATATTGATACGTATCTGAGTTCAACGGTTGTAAAAGTCGTTGTTCGTTGTGTCCTTTATGACCGATGCCCACCAGTTACATTAATAGAAACAACTCCTTTGACGTGTTTTTTAGTATTTCATGAATCTTACATTTTTTGTACGGTTGTTACATTTACTATTAAGTCATTATCTTATTTGGCATCTTGTGTAAATACCTCATCTCACGAAAATTTACGTACTTGTAATTCTGGAACGTGAACCTTTTACAAACCAAGAAGTAGAAACAGACTATACCAAAGCGGTCTGTGGTCTCTACTAGTACGAGTTAAATGTGTAATGAATGTCTGCAATTTATAGACATCTGCAACTAATACGATGTTGACTCAAATAAGTACAAAGAATTGTTTCGCTGTCAACGTCTCACATGTTTCGTGTTTTTCCTCTTCAAATGTACCTAAGTACTTTCAGTGTTGGTACACTTATTTCTTACATGTATTTCCTTTGGTATAAACTTTTCAACTTTCTGTTGTATTTTAGCTTCTTGTTTTACTTTAGTATTTGGTATAAGACCCTTTGTATTTGTACACACTTGCCTTTTTGAAAGCCGTCAGAAGTTCTAGAACGTTTTCAAGTTTTTGTGGTGTATGTGGGCTGAGCTTGAACCAATCTTGAGAAGCCAAGTTTTAGTTTACGTAAATATGTAAACTAAGACTTGTTTATTAAGATTCATTTTCTTTAGACAAAGAAAATGAATGAATGTTTTGGTTTAACAACACAAAAAAAACTAGTGAAATAACTGGCTCGTTAGCCTAGTGGTCCGCCCCCGGAACGCAAAGGGCACATGAAGGAACATAGACGGGTTTTAGTCAGTAAAAGTCTGACACTCCCTCCCGCCCCGCCCAGGGCGGGGGAAGTTATTTGATGATTTCCCGTCTATAAAAAAAAAGCCTAGTGGTCCCAAACGCAATTGCTACTAGGTCTGGTGTTATTGGGTTTTTCTATGAAATTCTAAGTAGCAGCTCGGAGTTTGGATTTGTGCTACGTTGGTGGCAATAGGCTCGCCTCTTATTACATGGGACCTATATATACCGGCGAACTGTGGATGTACATTGGTACACCTCTGCCTAACCCTTCGGAGAATACAGGCGTGATGATATGTGTTTTTGCAATTCGATTTTTATAAAAGTGTGTTTAACTAGTTTTTAAAATGAAAGCCTACAACCTCCCTTCATGTAACCTCATTGCGATTATTGAGCATGATTAGGTACGTCACTTCCAATCTGATTCACGTTGAACGTTTTTTGAACAATAAAAATATTGTAAGCAGTTTCATTAATAAGTGGCTGATATTTTATAGCTTTTCCCTTTAGTAGCTTTTACAAGGCTTCGATCTAAGTTTCTAAGAATATTCAAAGCGTTAATGAATTACTGACCTACTTACCTGAGAGTAGACATTCTGGTTTACGTAGAAAACTGAAAAATTAAATTCTTTTAAAACTGAAATCTATTCTTTTACATATTTTTTTTACTAATGTTGTAAAAAGGAATTAAAAAAAAGCTGTTGCTTAAAGAAGGTACTTATCTACTGGTTTATATACAGAAAAATCGCTGAAAGTTACGAAGACGCGGGCAGAAGCACAACACAAAAAATAACATACATTAATTAACATTACAAAATAATCTTGCGTTTTTTTATCTGACCTATAATGTTCCACTGTTGGGCAAACTCCTCCCCATCTCAAACCAGCCTAGTTTTACCTACAAGACAAAAATACACAGCACCGTCAAAATTAAAACAAACACTTTAATCTATAAAGCTCTACCCCCTAACATCGGTTTACATTATTTTATTTCCCCAATTCCCATCAAAGAGAAGCGAAAGACACCCTTCAAGTCAATGTCCCAGTAAAGGAGCCGTGTGCAAATTTAATAATACATGTTTCGGCAGATTTGCTCACTCGCATAATGCACTTTGCGATGGCACTTTTTCCAATGTTTGCCTCCCCTCCTGTTAAATGTATTAGTTTTGCATCGGCACACTATCGTTGATACGTAAGTATGTGCTCGAAATGAGAAACTATATTGCGTGGCTGTTTGTTTGTTACTTTATTTTGGCTAAACTGCTGAATCGAATAAATTGGTATTATTTTTTTAAATCTATTGTCATTTGTTTAGCGACCAAATTAGTGAAAGTGGGTAGATAGGTCGACAAAACGTTTGGCGCAGTGGCCGAGCGATCGACTGCTGCGCTCTTCCCTAACTCGCATAGTGCAATGGAACGGGAACCCCATAAAACCGGTGAGAGATCAAGCGCAGAACCAACAGCTTTACGCGCTTTCCGAGTCACAGGGGTGTCGCACCACCAACTTTCCAACTCCGAACTGTTACTGAGAAATTTCTTATGGAAAAACCCAATAACATTTCTTGCCGAACCTGGAAATCGAACCCAGGTCCCTAAGCTTAATAGTCACACTTGCCACCACGAGACCATCAGCGCAGTAGAATATGCATACTAGTCGTGTGTTTGAGTAAGACAAGACCAACATTAAATTGGCGAAATGTGCGCGGACGGAATCGCGGTCAGATTACTAGTGTGTCATAAATAACACTTTAGCATCGGGTATTAGTATATTAGAGGGGGAACGTCCAGATGTTTCGCGATAATAAAGTACTGGATGAAAAGTAATTTGTTAGAGTACAATAGTTTTGAAATATTCTTTTTTTGAATGTTCCCGCTGCGAGATTAATTGAGATACTGTTGAGAAGGGTAGGTGTTAATTATTATGTATGTAGTCATCCAAAAATTAATGGATGTTGTTGGTTATATGCCATAATGAAAATATCGGTTACTAGACAAAATTTCTGTGTTATATTTTGGTACTGACTAGTTTGTTTTTTTCGGAAGGTCATCTCGCAGTTCAACCTAGGAAGTTGTTTACTGCTCAACCTGGCTTTGCCTGTGGATGCCTTTCAATTAAGGCCTCCAGCCAGGGCATGATATTGACTAGGTACATAGCGAAGATTTATTCATACGTAACTTATGCACTATCTTCAGCACGCGACTTTGCTATAAAATATACGCTGTGAGATTAGGCAATAGTATATTTTTTATCAGTGAAATAATGATTGTAGTACTTTAAAGAACTCTACATCTAGATAGCTAATCTCTAACAACCTAAAAACAAATATCCAATAGTGCACAATATGGTGGTTTTAAAATTAAATTAAAAATTTAAAAAACCCTCAACACAAAAACCTAAGTTCCCTTTAAAAAGTAAAAAAATAACAAAAAAAATACGTCACGTTGGGGGACCGCTCGGGACGATCGTATCCTAAATGCAACATCGGTCCCCCAACGTGACGTATTTTTTTTGTTATTTTTTTACTTTTTAAAGGGAACTTAGGTTTTTGTGTTGGGGGTTTTTTAAATTTTTAATTTAATTTTTTATTTTATGCTTTTTATAGGTACCTACTTATTATAATGTCGATTTTATTAAGTTGGAGACCCCACTCGAGTATATTTACAGACATTCGGTTTTTCTTCCCTACTTTCACCACTACTAATCACCACAACTTTTAAACGGCCCAACCTATTTTCATCAAACATGTCTAAGAACACTCGTACGTAAGTAACCTTTAATACAAAAAGAAACTAAATTGAAATCGGTTCATCCGTTCGGCAGCTATGATGCCACAGACAGACACACAGACAGACAGACACGTCAAACTTATAACACCCCTCTTTTTGCGTCGGGGGTTAAAAAGCACGAGAGATATTCATTGCCAGTCAATATTTTTTTAAATATCTAAGAGTACATTCTGAATGATTGGCTGGATTGGTAAGCACAGTAAAAAAAAAAAATCCTGCACCGACAATTGTTTAAAAATCAAAATTCATTTACACTGTCACTTTAAACGGTTTCAAAAACTGGAACAACTTCCGCATGGCGTTAAAAATAACAGTATTTTTTTCTGCAACTCATCTTTTTAATATTGGATGTTAAATGGGCTTAACATTATTACACTATGTTTACCCCAAACTCAGCCTCCCCTGTATAACAGCACGGTTTTATGGGACAAGAAGAGTGATAGTACCATAAGAACGCTTATGGTGGATTGGCGATCGAAGTACTTACATAATCCAGTTAGTACCCAGGTGGGTGTAACCGTCCACCATCTTTTGTTGTCCTAATCAGAATAATCGCAAAAAATATAGCAGTCAGTTAAAAGACGCTGTAATAAAATCTCAGATTATTTACCTAATGCCAAAGAATAAACGCTATCCGAGCTGCGCGGCAATGCCTCTGAATGAATATAGAAATGCACATGAAAACGTGGACCGATTAAAAACCGCGCTGTTTCCGCCTTGTCAAGATAAGCAGTAATACTTTTGTTTTTGTTAGCCCATTCTGTCCCACTCCTGGACAAAGGCCTCCTTCCACTGCTTCCATATTTCACGGTTTAGTGATTCATACCTCCCGTTTTGGAGGAATCTTTCCAATTCATCCCGCCATCTCCTTCCTGGCCTGGCTAGACCTCGGTAATACTCAACTACAAAAAATAAAAAATAAATCTATCGCCGTGATAGCCCAATGGTTTAGGCGCCTCTTTCATGCATGAGGTTGCGAGTTTGAAACCGCGCAAGTATTATTGTGACTTTTACAATCCATAGGTATGTACGTTCTATATTTATAATAATGTTGATAATTGCTCGTGGCTTCTTCCTATGACAAAAAGCTTTTGCCCAGCAGTGACAAAATAAAAGACTGTTATTTTTATTATTATGTAAAATTACACATAAACAACCAAAAAAGGCAGTCTCACTACTTATAACACAGTACAAAGAAGTACGGTCCCGACGAACAACACAAAAAATTCAAACACCCGAGACTTATTTCCCCAACACTACAACATACACAAAGTAATATTTTTATTTGTAAATGCGGAACTAAACACCTGAGCCCTTGTAGTGACGACAGCACCGAACAAAGCGGACAAGTGAACACCATTACTCTAGCCAAAAATATTCCTCTCCTCAAATTTGGTAAGGGAACAAATGCTCTTAGCAATGTGGTACGGTAATGTACGTCGGCCCCCTGAATTTTTCATTCCCTTGTGGCTCGACAACTAAGCATTACCAAAATTGCGTCATATTTCTTTTCCAACACATACTGGAGGGGAATAGTTAGAGGATTGCTCCTTTACGAAGTGGAACGATGAACTTAGAGATGGTAATCGTTTGGCAAATTGTGGAGTTATGCGTTGATAATTGGTAGGTAATTAGGGTAGTAGATGACATTGAAAAATAGAATATAAGGATAAAGAAAGATGATGAGGAAAATAATGAAACCGATTCTATGGGTGCAAGATTTTCAATTAGTAGGAAATTTTGACTAAATGTGACAACGACAACCATTACTTTTGTTTACTCATATTTTCGAATATGTCGTAATAACCCCGTGGTTAAGACGCCTGCCTCTCATGTTGCTGTTGCAGGTTCGACACCGGGCAAGTACCAATGTGACATTGTCAATTCATAATATATGTATGATCTACTTTTGAAATGTATCATGACCATCACTAATATCGGTAAAAGAAAACATCGTGAGAAAACCTGATATTATAATGAATAGTCTGTAATCGCCAATCCGCTTTAAGCAATCGTGGAGAACAATGCTCGTGCTTCTCTGTTTGAGAAGAGGCCTTTACCCTACAATGGGACTAAAATAGGCTGATATTATTATATTTTCAGATAACATTACCAAACGTAATAACACTGAAAAGGTCAAATAAAATGGATTAACAAAATTAAGTCCTAATTGTATTTAAAAAGCATTATCTACAACACAGTGCCTTAGAAAAAGTTCGCACAAAGTTCATTATTTTCTTATCACGAACACGGTTTTCCTCTGTAGGTACGGTCAGCAACAAAAGTCGATTGACACAGTTATTTTTACAAATGATCTTAATAGACAGATGACCTCAAATGCTAAAAAGCAGTGCATTGCATTATTTTTTATGCAAATGAAATTAAGAATGAGATTTTTGTTAAAGTATTTTTATCATGATTGTACATGCATTCCGTATTACTAAAATATTATGCTCAATTAGGGTTTTAAAATCGGAAGTATGGAATCACTTTTGTCCCTGACTGTACTTGTTTATTAACCCCCGACGCAAAAAGAGGGGTGTTATAAGTTTCACGTGTCTGTCTGTCTGTCTGTCTGTCTGTCTGTCTGTCTGTCTGTCTGTCTGTCTGTCTGTGGCATCATAGCTCCCGAACGGATGAAGCGATTTCAATTTAGTTTTTTTTGTATGAAAGGTGACTTACGTACGAGTGTTCTTATTGGTGTGAAAGTGGGGAAGAAAAACTAAAAATGATTTGTCATGTGGGTTATTAAATTATTAGGAACCTATGTACTTACAGCTTAACAAAATCGACATTATAATAGGTATGTACCTATAAAAAATATAAAATAAAAATTAAATTAAAAATTTAAAAAACCCCCGACACAAAATCCTAACTTCCCTTTAAAAAGTAAAAAAATAAAATACGTCGCGTTGGGGGACCGCTTGGGACGGTCGTACCCTAAATGCAACATCGGTCCCCCAACGCGACGTATTTTATTTTTTTACTTTTTAAAGGGAAGTTAGGATTTTGTGTCGGGGGTTTTTTAAATTTTTAATTTAATTTTTGAAGCAGCGTTGTCTAATGATAGAAGGACAAAAATAGTAACATCAATCTTAATACTCTATCTAATTAGTTAGCGACGACAAGTAGTAAACAAGATTGCTATAGTTTATTTTTACCTTCCAAAATTAAGTTACCTACTTCCTTTACCCTAATCTATTGGAAAAGAAAGATATCGCCTTGGTATATTAAACCGCCTATGGTACATTTACAAATGAATCCTTATTATTTTTAAGTATATAAAAAAGCGTTGGAAAAAATAAAAATACAGTAATGAATCTCTAAATGTTTAAATAAAATAATAAAAGTTATCATCACCAGACATACTTTTAATTTAAACAAAAATAAATTAATTTACAACCTATTATGAATCTCGACCATATAAATGTAACAATAAGGTTCACAAAATCTAATAGCGATTTTCTCGTTAAAACACGATTGCATGATATTTATATAGGAAACTATGACATTTTATTTCATGATGTTTTATAAAATATTGCCTATGTTTAATAAATTACTTTTGAATGTTACGTAATTGAAAAATTCTTCTTTTTTTTTAACTGTACAAAGTTTTTAATTTGATTATTATTATTCAACTAAGTTTTATGTATGCAAATAAATGTTTAAAATTGGAAAATAATTATACTCATGACCTTACTCTGATCCTCAAATAATCATCTTCAATAGCGTCAAATAGTTTATACATCCTAAGGAGTTTCTATCACCAAACTCCATATTACTCAATTTCATAATAACTCGCACGCACACCCGACAATCACTAGCCATTAATACCCCAAGAAAAAAAAAAGCGTGAACCCAGTAAACCATTTTAAATCCCACTTCAGTGCCCTTTACAACTCTATTTACCCCCACAAAAAAAGAACACGAGTGCCGCGTTTTATACCTAATTAAAAAAATATTCCATTTACTGATCCCACATTACGTTCCCAGCTTACGTAGGCATATTATACTAATATACCTACAAATCTGTATAATATAATAAAATAGAACCGTCTGTCTGCACAGTATTTTCTTTTGTCTTGATACTTATTAATACTGTATAAGTAATAATGTTATACGATTATGCGGCTCAAGACTTGGTACCGTATAAATTATTATAATTCGTACCGACTTGGGTATATATTATGTATTATAATATTTTATATGTCTGTGTAGGTTGTCGCTTTATCAATATTAATAACTATATAGCTACGGCCCGCGGCTCCGCCCGCGTGGCTTATTTTACCCGCGTTAGGTTACTTCTTTTGTTACTGCTCCACTCCCGTGGACCGTAGCGTGATGTCCCGTGGGTCGTATCTTGATGTTATATAGCCTATGGTACTCACGAATAATGCAGCTATCTACAGGAAAAATTTTTAACCAGTGCGTAAATTTTGCCATAGTAAACTTCAACACGTTTTATTAAACACGTATATTTTATTTTGATATGTCTTAGTACTAAAAAAAAAAAGTTATCGCTTACGAAACATGTTTACTTAAAAACCATATTTTATTGTCACTCGGCGCTAGCGCATTCCCCACCCCCTCACCCCAGCCATGCGCCCGGGCGGCGGCCGCGAGCTTTCATTGATAGTATGGCGAATAGATTATGTCCATTTTTTGCTTATTTAAAACTCGGATAAGGATGAATTTTTTTTTTAACTAAACACGGAAATGTGTTCTACTACTGACACTGAACTACCAAAAAAAAATTACGCACTGGTTAAAAACTTTTCCTGTATTGGTGAAAACATGGTTAAAATCGGTCTAGTGGTTTCGGAGCCTATTCGATACAAACAAACAAACAAACAAAAACCTTATAATATTAGTATAGATGGCTGACGAATGTTATCGCTGCTGTGTTGTTGTAATGACAGATAATTGTCATGGAATACATAATTTAAAAATGGACCTCGTCATACACGGCACTGTTAATAAATTATCATTCATTTATATATATTATTGCAATTGTCTTTTATTTTAGTTTATTTATTAGCAGCGATAGTCGTCCAACGATAAAAGCCTTAACAACAATATGGTACGACAAGACACTTTCTTGTTTTTATATCCCAAGAATAAAAAAATCATGCAGCACAATATAAAAAGATTGAAAAAAAAAAAATACCAAATGCAAAAATAATCCTATATAAACCTGAAAAATGTTCATGCAATCCTATCAAACTGCACAAGCAAAACTGCGGGGAAAATGTAGTCAAACTTTATTATGATATTTGCGTTCATATCACTTACGTCGATATGAAGTCGCGCCGCCTGAAGTTTACGCGTCAGCTGAAATTAAAGAGTAGGTACCTATGAGTACCTACTTGTGTCGTATCACGGTAACTTTGTAGACTCGAATTTGCGAATTTATTTCGTGGGTTTAATGTAAAAATGTAGTTGGTGTTGAGTTGATTTTATGAATGTGATTAATATAGAGTAGAGTATATTTAAAATATCGAGTATGTAACAGTTTTCTAGAAGGATTCTTCTCAAAGAGTTTTGTTAGTCAGTGTTGTAAGGGTAGGTAACTTATGAAAATACTTATAAATACTCGTAAGCATCTACAGCGAAATCAGTGCGCGTTGACACCGTTTACGTATACTAGTGCAATACATTATGCGCAATATTGGGACAATATTACTATTATTAGGTATAAACTAGCTCCTGCCCGCGACTTCCTCCGTGTCAAAATTGATATATTATCCCACGGGAACCGGACATATTTCCGGGATAAAAGTATCGTATGTGTTATTCCACACTACAATCTATTTCAGTGCCAAATTTCAATAAGATACGTTCAGCTGTTTGAGCGTGAAGAAGAGACAAACAAACAAACTTTGACCTTTGTAATATTAGTACCTATATACGAAAGTGTGGATGAATTGATCTTTGATACTTATTGAAATTTGGCACAAATTTAGCTTATAGTTAGGTAGTACATAGGCAGTCTTTTATCTAAAAAAAATGTGAGCTTCTCGTGGTATAATTTAGAGAACTTAATTGATGAAATCGCGAGCAGAAGCTAGTATTGCCACGAAACAACAGGCGTGATGACGTTTAGATATTTTTTTATTGTTACATAAAATTTAAACTGTTCGTGCTGCGATTATAAGCAGTATGGACACGTAACAGGTTAATAATCAACTCTCAATATAAGTTAGATCTAAAATCAACATTTCAGTGTGTTCTATATCAATGTTCGTAAAATGAACATACCTTAAACCAAATAGTACCTACCTGATATGTGTCTATCAACTATAAGACAACACGTCATTTCATCATATCTAAGTATAAGAAAATATTTCTTTATTTTATCTGCATCAGAACAAAATCCTCCTTCAAACCGAAGTACCTACGTACCTTTTGAGAGAGAACTCGAGTGAAATCGAGCTTCTAAAGTAAAGTTGGCTGAGAAAACGTCAAGTTTATTTCTCAAGGACTGTTTCATGACGTTCCTGAGCCGCTGCATGAAAATATAATCACTTGTTTAAGGGAAACGAGTTCGTGAAACATGTTATTGTTTTGGGGAATAATAGCGATTTGTAATCCCTTGGAAGAAGCGCTTATCATTTGATTTATTGTTATTAAAGACATTCGATAAAGGATGGAAAAGAAATAACGTATGGTATTCTGCAATTTATATTCTTTGTTCTAAAATTGGCAGTCTGTAAATAGAAAATGTAAGGCAAGCAAGCCATTGTACCAGTAGAAAATAAAATGTACGAAAATTATATGACACCAAATTAATAATTGGATAGTTGACACCGCCATCAATTGACATACTTTTTATGAACTGTCAAAACGCGATTCTCCCATAGATTTTGTATGGCAATAGCACGCTGTGACGTCACTTATCGACCTACTCAATTGACTAACTATTTAATGATTTAAAGTAACTAAAAATCGAATTTTACACTAAATTAAAAATTAATCGGTTTTCATACGGTAAAATAAAATGCTTTTTTAGAGAAGTTGTGACTTGAAATTATTGGTAAGTGGTGTCAACTACCCAATTATGAATCATAAAACAGGTGACAAATCAATAATATTATAAGTAAAGTTACTTATAATATCATTGTGACAAATCATAAAAACAGTCCGAGCACCCACAATAAGAATGCAAACAAACAAAAAACTGCACCAAAAAAAAATGAACATCGTTACTTCAGTAACCATGGCAACGTATGAAGTTCATTCTCACTCCTCATGGACCACCACTGATAAATAAGGGCTTATCAATAAGTAAGGTGGCAACAGTCAGTTAAAAAATTAAAGGCAAAGAAAATAATTTATGCTAGCAAAAAATATAATCTAAAATGATGTAACACCACAATTATGCATCTAAAACACGCAATAAATGATAAAAAGGTGTTCAGCATTCACAAAAAAATGCAACAAAAGATAAACGAACATCGATACTTCAGTAACCATGGCAACGTATGAAGTTCATTCTCACTCCTCATCGGTTCACCACTAATAAATAAGGGCTCATCAATAAGTAAGGCTCTCGGTATCTTCGGGAACAGCGTTCATTCGTCAATGTACACTGCGGGGTTTTTCTTACGCAGGTATTTACTTATTTATAACTCTGGTTAGAATATTTATGTAGTGTTTTAGGTATTCAAGGATACACCATTATTTATAGGCTAAGTTGTATTGTTTTAGTGTTCTTTTACTACGGTAATGTAATGAAAAAGTGATCGGAGTGTTGTTGTATCATCAATTTGGAGGGAACAGGTTGATTGAGGAGCTGGAGATGGGAACTTATGAGTCGAATTCGGTAACGTGTGTTGTTCTATTTGTGTTAGCAGGTTTCTATCACAAGGTGCCTAGTATCTTTAACTTAGTTACAGCTTCGCTATACACGAGCAATATTATCGCCGAGGGGATTACATCCCTGGTGAAATAAAAATAAAAATTGTTTTACAGATAAATACGTACATGTCGCCTCGGTGATCATATATCACTAATGTGTGCGGAGGTCTTTTAAAGTATTGACTTGAAAACTACAGGTAATGTAAATAATGGTTATAATAATAAATTTTTGAACAACTCACGATTTTCTTCCGAGACTTCAATTACAAATCCTACTTCCTTCACAAATTCTTCCTTTCGCGCAAGAACACACACACGCAAATATTATTCATACAAATACATTATTCATAAAATAAAAGATGTACATCAAAAAATGGAAGCTGGCATAAAGCGTATTCCAGAAAGGACGTACTGTAAACACTACCCTTGGACTGGGAGTAAATGTTCCATGAAATTACCCCACCATTTCGCTAGCAATAAAACTCGTTTTCCACCGGACAATTCTGACTTTATCCGCTAAAGCTATCTCGGCAATTGTATAACTAGATAATGATAATACGCGACTTCTAGTCCGTGTAATGTAATTTTTTATTTATGAAAATACTGGCTGGAAATATAAAGGGAAAGTTAGTAGTGCGCGTCGGGTAGGTAGCGAGCCTGATTGCCTAGAGTATGATAAAGGTACAGACGAACCAAATAGGTATGTGACGTGGTCGGTCTTGAAAAATATTGCTTATGTATACGTAATAAAGTTTCATATTGTCTATATCCATTGCAACAGAAATTGTATTCATAATATCGTCGTTCGTAAACCAATTGGTTTGTTCGACTGTAAAGATTCACAGAATATGGTATTTTTTTTATAGTGTGATCGTAGATATATCCCTAGTTGTTTGACAAAAATCTAGGCTTTATAGTTCAGTTCAATAAACCAAATCTATAGTTGCTAGTTTAAAACTCGAATTAAACTTGTTCTCAACTAAAACAGATTGTTTTAATTAGAACAAGATGAATGTGAAAAGTTTCCTATCATAATTCAACGGTAAGTTATCGCAGGTGTCGATAGAACGTACGGGATTCAGCTCAGTCGCGGTAGACGTTCAAAATAAAGGTATTTGTGCAAAATGTTGCTAACTGTATGCTAATGTAAACTGGCGGAAAAGATTTATGTCCAAATACTCAGTCGGATTCCAAAAGGTGTTCAAATTCAAAGAATGAGTGGTTGTCTTTTTATATCGACGCAATTTTTACTGGGCTCCCGTAGCGAGCCCGTTTTAATTTTAAAATAATAGCTAAAAGAATATGTTTCAGTTTACCGCAGTTTGGAGCCCCCCAGCCGGTACTGCAAACCCGTCGGTATAATCACAGTGCTACGTACACAATAGTAGATATTATGTTACCTTAGCAGACTCTAATAAATATTCCTCATACTATTTACTAACCCATCTGAGATTTTTTAAACTTTCTATTAATCTAAAGGTATGCTTTCATCGAACGAAGAACAGTCTCTGAATTATATCTACCAAGCCAATTACATAGCGAACCTCATGGGGTTTGAGGTTTCGAAACTCAAGGACATGCACGCGCCACATATCTTTTAAAAAGTTCTAAAATGCTTCTTTAATTAAAGAATCAGGTATCTAAGATGTGACGACAGCAAACGGTAAAAGCAGCAACCATTTAGTATTCATCCTCAGTTTTTGTCATTACAAATCCACTAATGTTTGAGGATTACATCTAAATCTCTACACGATCATTTCTCGTTAAAGTCTATGAAGATATCCTACAGCGGACATTAGGGGACCGATAACAGAAGAAGATTGTATCGAATTTACGTGACCCACATAAATAAATAGGTCACAGCCACGACTCAATTTTATTAACATTGTTTAGTTCATTTTTCTTCCACCCTTTTCCAAGCTATAGTGAAATTAATAACGGTTCCATTATTATTCTTGCCGCAAAATGTATTTATCTAAAACAAAACAACTAAGAAATATCTCGGAAGACAGACATTTCCATTGGCCCCGGAATAAATTACAAACTCACTTAATTTTGTGTTGTTTGGTAATCCCCACAATAATTTCTTTCAAGGCCTTTATTTCAATCTGGGGGAACTCAGTAATATTGAGGATTAGGTATGATTTACGAGACTAGAGGAATTATTATGACATAATGAGTATTGCCGAAGAAAGCCTCGTCTTTATTAATAGATAAATACGAGTTATCCTCCTTTAAACGTGAAAAAATGTGAAGCATTTTTGTAAAATGAGGGGATTTTTATTTTCGTTGGGCATCACGTGTCAGGGTCAGTGTTTCGGCCGGAAAGCCGAATATTTTATAAGAAAAGTATACAATTTAATTTTGGTAAAAAAAAGATTACAGATTGAAAAAAATATAGCTACATTATTAATGATACCACAAAATGAAATTATAGGTGGATATAAGGGCAAAGAAATAAAGCTTTGATTGATTAATACCAATTCAAGCCAAAATTGTTACGAATCTAAGTCATAATAAAATTTTATATGAATTATATTTTTATCCTTTCTTCTTAAACAAGGTGACCAGTGTGTAAATGACCACTATCCAAAATGCACAATATTTTGGCATTTCAATGCATCTAATCACCCTTAATTAACAAGCAATTAACAGCAATCGATATACCAATCAAAGATTATATCCCGATCACGTCAATTCATTTCCTGCGATCAATCCCCGCGAATTGCATTTCATTAGTACCAGAAAGGGCCCTGCAAGTTGACGTGACAGAATCATAGATGGCGTGACAGGCATAATCGACTATCAACTGGCAACACCGAAATGACAGCTGCTGTCACGCGTAGTACAGCCGTGTCAGTCGTCTTTGGTTAGGTTTACCCGGCTTCACGTGTCTGATTTGTTAACTACTCGTTTCTATTTTGAAAGCAAGGAGGCAGTTCTAGTAACTTTTTGACACGCAACCTTAGTCTCCATCTGTCAAAAATGTTGACTTACATTTTTGACAGGATTTTGACATTTACTGTCACAGATAAGATTGCGACTAGATTTTGAACGCTTTTAATTAATAGAATTTACCTTCACATGTTAAGGATTATGTAAAATAATCCTTAACATGTGAATTATAATAGTAACCATATAAAAATGCTGGGTAGTTTGTTGGTTACACGGGGGACCACAGATCTGAGAATCTTAAGTTTAATTATGATGAACTGTGATAATTAACAATAAAGAATAATTGGGGACGCTGATGTTTCTTCCTCTTAATGTAAAGCGGTGTACCCTTCGGAAGTAAAGTGCCATACTCATAACGTTATGTTCATGAGATTAGGTCTAGTAGTGGGAAGTGTTAACCATTACAGAACATTACTGACGGACTGCCTCATTAGCCTAGTGGTCCTAAGCGTGACTGCTACGCTAGAGTACTTGAGTTGGATGTCCAGGTCGAGCAAAGTGTTATTGAGTTTTTCAATGAAATTCTCAGTAGCGGCTTGGAGTCAGGATTTGTGCTCGTTAATGGCAATAGGCTCGCTCTTACATGGGACTTAAAACATACCGGCGACATGTGGGTGTGCATTGGTGCCTACACCTCTGTCTAACCCATCGGGGAATACAGGCGTGATGATATGTGATGTGTACAGAAAATTAATTAAATTACATTCAATAAACTAACACAACACATCGCCGGAAAACAAACAAAAACGCTATTTCATCAACTTAAATCAACACGAAAATGCACAAACCATTAGTATCGGTGAATTTACAGTTAATATGCTAACAAATCAGAAATAAAGTGGGTATGTAGAGGGCAAAGTTTACGAACTTGTTCTTAGTTCGAGCCGCAAATCAACTTAACTAGCGCACGTTACTACACACACTACTTGAACCTACGAAGCGCGATCGATTCAAAATTTCTAACTAAAACGCCTGTAAGCCTGACTTGAGTACAAATATGTGATAATGTTTGGAGTAAGTTGCCTTATTCAATATGAAACTGATCCTTTTTTGCGCAGTAACTTTATAGAATAATATGACTCTGAAATAGCAGTAAGGGTAAAGCCAAACGAACGGACTTTTGTGAGTACTGAAAGTTACAACTAATTTTGCGTCGCCGTGTGGTAGAAATCATGCATACCATCACGCCTGTATTCCCGCGTTATGCAGAAGTGAACCAATAAACGGTCACAGTTCGCCGGTATGTGTAGGACCCATGTTATAGGAGGCGAGCCTATTGCTATTAACCGGGCAC
The DNA here is from genome assembly GCA_932526535.1 of Caradrina clavipalpis. NCBI lineage: Eukaryota > Metazoa > Arthropoda > Insecta > Lepidoptera > Noctuidae > Caradrina > Caradrina clavipalpis. The sequence continues at coordinate 7,525,548 of OW052100.1, forward strand.
TAATCCGAACTCCGCGCTTCTACTGAGAATTTCATAGAAAAACTCTGTAACACTGCTCGACCTGGGAGTCGAACTCAAAACCTCTAGCGTAGCAGTCGCGCTAACCAGGCAGTTAAAATGGCAGAAATCGAACTTATATAATCGCTTAAAAAAAAGGATTCTTTTATTTTTCCTTTCTAATATTTGTTACCTCATCATCTTTTTATTCACAAAACTATATGCGTTTGGCCTCAACCTTATTTTTATTTGGAAAATTATTTGTTTTATTTCTATAATAGTCATTTGTAAGAAAATGGATATAGAATCGTGACTTCATTATAGATAAGCAAGAGCCAAGTTTATGTTTTGAAAACTTTTAAATAAGCAATTTGAAATGGCATTGCTTTAAAACCTGATCTCTTTTTATTATTTATTTGCTAAACCGTTAATTTAAAACTATGCAATGATAAATTATTTTGAAGACTTACATAGTTTTACGAAGATTGCATTACTTTACTAAATTAAGTTCCAAAAAACATTGGCTGTCTAAGAATCTGTATTTTTTTTTTTTAAATCTTTATTTATTTTTACTGCGAACTTTCTGTTTTGTCTAAGATAAAATATCACACATCATAAACATTCTCTGCGAATCAGTGTACAAAATTTTTTTTTTTATAAACTGCGTAATTTCAGATCTGTGTATAAAACAAAACCTCATTTTTGTACTACTACCTTTCTGTTTTGGCGTAATACTAAATATCACTCACACACGGATACAACACATACATAGACCCAACACGGCCCACCCACACATACCCAAAATAAATAATACCTACAACCAAACAAAACACAGTCACTCATTCCCAAGTAACAACTGCGTAGCTCGTGCCTGCTAATTGAGTAATTCCTTTAAGACGTTCGTTATGATTATCAACTAGGACAGAGTCTCGAGGGTGAAACTTTGCGAAGTACTTAGCACTTCTCTTCTGAATACGTGTGATATGTAGGTGCCTTCGCTGCGGTGTGAGGCGACGAACAACGATGTGTGAAGATACTTTAAAATGTAGTATGAGGTAAAATATGATTTAAAGTTGTCTTGTGAATGTTGTTACTAGGGAATGACAGTCTATTAAGGAGTATGCATAATTTTTTATTCAAAAAATTGACATCATTCATTTAATATACAGTAAAGTAAAACCATTTTTCGAATAACTATGAAATTAAAAAAAGATTTAAGCCATCGAAGATTTGTTTTTATCTCTTCGAAACTTAACATGGAGTTTATATGACCGTAGTGTTTTGTGACGTCACAGTCCATATTCAATCTTTAATAATTCTCTAATAATGTTAAATGCTTATATCGGCCGTATTTATTGGCAGATTTTAATATAAATTTCACTTTTTGCCGTCTCTAGAACGGTATTTTTATATTTTGTCAATAAATGCGATTTAAATATTTCCCACATACATTCCTTTTGTTGCTAGCGACTTTATTTTATTTTAGTTAATGAGCTAATGAGCTCCATGATTCTTTTTCTAGTGTAGGTATGTACTTCTATAGAGCTTTAGAAACATCATCATCCTGGTACCTACTGCTACCCTAATCCCAATTTTGCATTTCAATCGTCATCCCAATGTTTGCATCTGCCTTGCCATTTCCTAACTATATTAGTGTCGGCTTCCAGTCTAACCGGACGCAGCCGAATACCAGTATTTTACCTATAGCGACTGCCTATATGACCTCCACAACCCAATTACTAGGCAACACGATAGCTCTTGGTAAAACTGATAGTCAGGCTTGGCTTTTGGCTTTTGACTATGTTTACCGACTGTCAAAGATCTACGAATGGCTGCCGGGACCAACGGCTTTATGTGCTTTCCGAGATTCGGCAAAAGCCATGTAATATAATACTAATATATACCATCACGCCTGTATTCCCCGAAAGGTTAGGCAGAGGTGTACCAATGAACAGTACACCCACAGTTCGCCGGTATATTTAGGTCCCATGTAATAGGGGGCGAGCCTATTGCCATTAACCGGGCACAAATCCAAACTCCGAGCTGCTACTGAGAATTTTATAGAAAAACCCAATAACACTTTTTGCTTGCACTTTTTGTAATATAATACTAACGATATACTACCTATAAGTGGTTTATTTCACCCGCATTACGTCTTTGGTTACTGGTCCGTCCTCGTACGTTGTAGCGTGATGGTATATAACCTATGTTACTCAGGAATAATGTAGTTATCTATTCGTGAAAAAATGGTAAAAATCGGTACTGCAGTTCCGAAGTCTATTCGATACAAATAACAAACTAATATTTCCTCATTATAATGCAAGTATACATACCTGAAAAGTAAGTATACGCCTTGATCCAGAATGTACTAGGAAATGCTTATTATCGCTACGTACGTTAATAGATAATAAATGAGCGCGTTAAACAGAATTGTCGTGTAATCTTGGTTTGATAGTCTGCCTTAATTATTATTATTGTACTCCTTGTTTCATTAACATTAAGATAAATACTTTGATGCAGTTAGAGCATTGTTTTGTATCCCAAAATCAAATTAATCTCCGGAGTGACCAACATGCAAAGGTGGTCGTGGTCACGGGTGCTATCAGATACTGCAGTGTAAAAATAAATTCGTTTTCCAGCAATCATTATTGTTGTTGAATGTTGATAGGCAATAAATATCGTTAACGGCTATCTATGTGTGTATTTTTTTAATGTAGTTAACACTGTTAATTTTGGTATTTCAAATTTTCTTTTATTTCGATGTTCATTTTGTTTTTACTTTTTGTTTATCAGCAGCTAATGTCCTATATCTGTTTGTGAATCTATACTAATATTATAAAGCTGGAGAGTTTGTTTGTTTGTTTTTTTGTTTGTTTGAACGCGCTAATCTCAGGAACTACCGGTCCGATTTGAAAAATTCTTTTTGTGTTGGATAGCCCATTTATCGAGGAAGGCTATAGGCTATGTAACATCACGCTACGACCAACAGGTGCTGAGCAGCGAGGGTGAAACCGCGGGGAACAGCTAGTGTGATATATACTGTTGGTGTAGTCTATTCAATAAATGAACAAATAAACACAAACTTAGCTATTTTAAATGCTATTTTGTATAACAAAAGACCCATTTTACAACAAATAGATTAACATAAACTGCAAACAACTACCGACAGACGAAAATATTGCAGACAAAACTATCAACATTAGCTGAGTACATTCACTTCAGCCCCATTTTCCGCAGTTGGTCGCTAGTTACGAAGTTATTTCGTAACTTCAAGTTACCAACACAATGACATAAGGGGCGTCGCTTTGAAGCCACTTCCGTTTTCTGCGTTACTGTTATTAGGCAGACGCTCCGCTCAATTTCTAAGCCATTTTCCTGGAAGGTAGTTATAGTGTTTCTAGATATCGATATGATCTGTGTATGGGACAGCTGTGTGGGTGAATGTTCGGATGTTTAAGTCGTTAGCGGTTTGTGTGACGGTTTGATAATGGGTGCTTGAGGGTTAGTGAAGTGCTGTTGTGAGTTCGATTGATAAGACGAAATACTGTTTGGGGTTGGAGTGTAATTCTGCAAAAATCTTTCTTGGTGAATTAGTATCAATTAAGCTTGATGAGAGTCGTCGATTTCTATGATCAGGTGGGATGATCTCCTCAAATCCTCTTTACTTAAATTCACTGAAGGAGATTTTTACAGAATAGCACCGCCGGCTGTTCACGTTTTAATTGATACATCACATTTTTATTCGATGACTATTACTTGGCAGTCACCGACAGACGCCTATAGTCATCTGCTATACTACTGTACGATAGACATACCCGACATCTCTTAGCCACTTTAGTAGTAACATGTTTATTTTACCTTTCAGTATTAGAATAGGTGATAGTAGTTACTTCGCCAAGCTTTATAACAAGGCCTTTTAATATAATCATTATTTATTTTTTCAATAACAACCAGTTAGATTAACGCTACCATTTTTTTCTAATTAAACATTAATTGCCGCATGAATGAAAGATTAGCACTTGAGAACGACTCGACGGAATTGGCAGATTTTTTTCTCGACAGTTACGAACACGACAAGTTTTATTTTTGGAAAATCCACCTGTTTAGTTCGAAATTGCACCTGTGTGAAGTCAGGATGGGTTGCTAGTTTTTATTAAAACAAAGAAATCCCATATTTATAGGTACCTCTAAACAATAAACTTAAACTAAACAAATCACTACACAAATAATACCTAATCAAATGATAAGTGCGAGCTCAGACCACGAGGCGCCTTCCGCCCACACCCTGTTTTCATAAACATTAAAGTTAGTGATAAATCTTCAGCACTGATACATCTTACATTGGAAGCTCTTGTGATACCAATAGTCGCGGTGTTGTTGTTAGAGCACGTTGTCTAGTAAGGGAGATTGTACACTGCGGTGATGCAAGATAAAAGTAAAGATGCAAGAAAGGGGGGAGGGTTGAAATGTGTAAATTATAAGCTATTTATTCGATTCATCCCCGGTTTAACTGCCCCGTTGGTCTCGTGGTCGCAAGCGCGACTGCTGAGCAAGGGGTCCCGGGTTCGATTCCCAGGTCGAGCAAAAAGTGTTGTTGGGTTTTTCTATGATATTTTCATTAGCAGCTCGGAGTTTGGATTTGTGCCCGGTAAATGGCAATAGGCTCGCCCCCTTTTACATGGGACCTAAATATACCGGCGAACTGTGGGTGTACATTGGTACACCTCTGCCTAACCCTTCGGGGAATACAGGCGTGATGGTATATTTTATTCGATTCAAATACATTATGTTTGGTAATAAAATCATTGAGACGATTTGAGTGTTTAATTCTCGCTTATATTATGCTGTTATGAAACAGACTTTCTCACAAACTTTTTTTTCTTCAGTCTCGGTGTGTTTGATCAAATCTTACAAGTTGAATTTAAGACACTTCCTAATGTTTGATTGAGCTGAAATTTTTCGAAGCTGTGCAATTTGAATGACAATACATTATAATGATGTTACAGAGCTGTTCTGATGATGGAGCCAAAAAATGAGCACAGGAACTTAACCAAATCTTACAAGTTACATTAGACCTACTTCCCGGTGTTCGATTGAGCTGGATAATTTTAAATACATAATTTACACATTACATGACAATGAATTATAAAAGCATGTTTAAAAAAATAAAAAAGACAACAGCCTTCCAATACTAAAAATTGAAAAAAAAACTTTAGCTTTGGAAGTCGGCGGCTTTGGTTCTGTTTATTGTTTTGTATTGCCACCGATTTCCAAAGCTAAAGTTAATTTTATAAGATAAGTTTAAAAAAAAAACATAAAAATCGATTCATAATTGGAGGAGAATCGCGTAAAAAAAAACACACAAAAAAAAATACATACAGACGAATTGAGCACCTACTCCTTTTTTTGAAGTCGGTTAAAAAAAAGCTAGAACTTGCTTCATAATCTCGTTATAAACACTGATTATAATCCTCTTAAAATGATAAAACTATAGTAGGGTCAAGTGGAAACGTTTGCATGAAAAAGCAAACCATAAGAAACTAAAGTCGGTAATGGGACGGAGGGCCGTTATATTAAGTTACGAGTTACGGCTCATATTTCCTGCTCTAATATCCGACAACATTGAAGGCATCGTTTCATTTTGGAACTTGAACAAGTGAAGGTTTCCTCATAGATAGTTTTATGGCTAATACTTTTTTTAAATGGCTGCCTGGCTTTTGGGCATTTGCCTCATTGACAGTGATACTGACGAGTTTTACGATGCATATATTTTTTGAAGGATCTGAAATTATCAATTGACTTCCTCCAGCCCTAAGCGTAGCTGAAGGGAGTGTCTGGCTCTTACTGACTAAACCCGTCCGTGTTCCTTCTGCCTTGCCAATGCCCTTTGCGTTCCAGAGGAACGGTAAGTCTTTCAAACCAATTCCGCAACCCTGGCAGATTTATAAGCTTCCACCTTTAATTTTTATATGAATGTTGTATACTTTATTAGTAAGTTTCGTCTTTAGGATAATTATCATGGGAGGTTGTTACATACTCATGTAGGCAGTCTAATTAAAATAAATAAATACTAACAACATTAAAATTAAATTGCATGAAAAGTTACCACCCACAAATATAAAAGAGTATTTCTTTAACTAACATTTAAAAAGGGATACCTGATTCTGTTGCATTTGAAACAAGAAAATGTAATTTCCTATTTAGGATTAACCTACATTTTATTATTGCATCTTGAAGGTATAGCGTTCACAATAGCCTGATAGCCTCAGGTGAAGACAATGCGAGCCGGAAACATTTTGTCGCAATAATAAAACGATAACAACATTGTTGACAATTGTATGTATTGTATTACACCGTTGTAACCGATTGTCAGTTTCAAGGATTATCATCACTTTTCTACTAGTGATTGGGTTGAACAGACAAGAGTCTGTTCTCTTGCGTTTATAATAGAGTTTACAATCGTTTGCCAAAATATTGAAATGATTTAAAATTGGCTGTGTCGTTCTTTTGTTTTTTGTTGGCGGTCAAAAAATAGTATATGACATGACGCAGTCCTCATTAGTATCTCGTTTGTCTTGCATCAACTAGCGTTGTAATTTTACTACGTACCTTTCGTTAGATTTTTAGTGATATGGGGAGTGCGTCTATACAGGGTTATTTTTCATTCACTTGCCCTCTTTTAGGGGGTGGTAAAAGTACTCACGAATATAAACCAACTAACTATAACTTTCATAATGAAACCAACTCTGAAATAAGAAAAATAAACACGTTCTGTACGAAAATGCACTAGGTACAATTTAATCAAAATGTACGGAAAGGCGAATATCTTTATATATTTCTGGGTTGGTATTTTACCAATAGATTCGTATTCATGAATACTTTCATCCCCAGAAATATGGCAGGTAAGTAAAAATTAACCTTGTCTAAGATTTTTTTTCTGGCATCGTCTTGCGTTGTACAGTCGATGTAAGTCCCCCTTAAGCTTGGCAATCGTCCGAGGCGGAGTGACGACGCGCGGCGCCACTTGTCGCCACAGCACACATGTCGTGAGACGGTTGCATCGCCACTCATGCCATGATTAGTGCTGCGATGTTTTGTTGTTATTTCATTTATCGAAATTGTTTGGCGTAAAACTATTTATTGCATAGTGATTTATGTCATTATATTTGTTTCTTTCAGTTCACTGATGAACGAGCTAGCTTGTATTTCTTTTAGGTTTTCTTTCATGAAGTTATCTTAATTGAAATCACTCAATTATAGTCAAGGTTTATACCAAAATACCTGGGCTGTAATTGAGGCTAAAGATTTACTACCTCCATTCAATAAATGAAATGAATTGGAGCCCCTAAACACTCTTCTTAATTGCACGAAACCCTCTTACTCTCAAACCAATACATCCCAGTACAAGATTACATTGTAAACCGTAATCGTAAATCTAAATATCGATAAAATTGTAACATTTGATAGGGGATCACTAGTGTAGTCCCCGAACGGTAATGCAACTGTATCCAATTCGTTATCGGATCCGACTTGGATTTGTCGCCGTCTCAGCTCACAATGGTAAATTTTCGATGTGGCTACAGCGCTGTTGTGTGGAATTGAATGTGTCTATCGGCAATATGTTGGTCTCGGTCAGAAAATTATTGTAGTCGGAAAAAATACAAAAATACAAAGTAACTTACTAAATGGATATGTAGATTTTTTTGGGTCGTGTAAATATATAATGTTCGTTGCTTTGTTTCTAAATATTGGTCGTATCTTTAAAATAAATACTTAGTTTTTTTTTTGTTTGAACGCGCTAACCTCTACATCTAGTAAGACGACTTTGAAAATTCTTATACTAATAGAAGGCTATGTTATCCTCGAGTGCTACAGGCTACATATATTATCATCAAAATATCAGAGATTCGTAAGAAACTTCGCGGGCAAAGGACAGTAAAAGGTCATTGCCATTGGTATTTTCCATATAGAATAGAATAGAAAAACTCTTTATTCGAGTAACAGAGACTCACAAATGTTAGTAAAAACAACTTAATACTATGTTAGTAAACTAAAAAACATTTAGGCAAATAAAAAAAATAAAAAATAAAAATAAAACACTAATGCAGAGCCATCCCATGTGAGACGGTGCAACAGTGATTCAAATAAATGCAGTCCAACCTGCTAGCAATTACGTTCAGGACGCTGTTGGAGCTGGCCCGCACCCTACTATCCAACGAAGCACACCGCTTCCGCATCGTTGCGTAGAAGCAGTCTACGTGGGCGTCCGCAAACATTCCCGACGCACTACAGAATCAACATATGACAATAAACAAATAACCTTACGAAAAATCCGTTTATTGTAAAGGTGCTAAATAAACAAAAAATCTAATCACAGCAAATAATAACAAAACATCCGATGCTCATACCAAACCGCAAAGCAACAAAACAAAACGAAAGCTCTGATTCAACACCAGTAATTTCGATCAACATTTTTCACGAGAACAACAGAAACCCGATTACTGAATGGATTCGTTAAAATTTACATCGCAAATACTGAACATCAATTTCATTAGTAAACAGTATTAATCTCAGCAGCGATACGTAATAACTACGTAATATTTACTCTGTAATTGCCTTCGGGTGTGCGTGTAATTACACAGATAGCTGTTTGTCCTAGCAAATTAATCGATAAACCGTCGTTTAATGATGTACACCTCTATTGTTGCCTTTTTATTGGTGTCGGTAATTGTTATGTTTTGATTGATTGGTTCAATATGGTAATTTTTAAGTTTAGAATTATTTTCAATAGACTATTGTTCTAAATGTTAATAGATTTTTGATGCAAACATTTTATAACGCCATTGTTTATAATTAATATAATAGTTATGAAAGTTGTATAAGTATTCAAAAAACGTTCAAAATCTACTCGCAAAGTCATCTCAGCGATAATCAATTTAAAAAATGTAGATAAATTAAAGGCATTTTTACACGACTGCCCCAAAAAAAAGAGTGTTTGACAGATTGTGACTGAGTAGAATTGCCACCGGTTCTATTTTCTTTTTCTTGTTTTTTTTTCTTTAGTTTCAATTAAATATGTTCTTTCTTTTTCTATGTATTCTAAAATAGCCCACGACTCCCCCGCCTCGTTGACTGGGGACTGCCTCGTTGGCCTAGTGGTCCAGAGCGCGACTGCTACGCTAGAGGTCCTGGGTTCGATTCCCGGGTCGAGCAAAAAGTGTTATTGGGTTTTTCTATGAAATTCTCAGTAGCAGCTCAGAGTTTGGATTTGTGCCCGGTTAATGGCAATAGGCTCGCCCCCTATTACATGGGACCTAAAATATACCGGCGAACTGTAGGTGTAAATTGGTACACCTCTGCCTAACCCTTCGGGGAATACAGGCGTGATGATGGTCTAAAATAGGTCATACTTACTAAGTAAAAATGAATGTTATTAAAAAACACAAGACATAAAAGGATATAATTACAAAAGCCTTATTGTACCTTAATGAAAACCCTGGACCCACAAACAAAACACATGAAGGTATTACAGAGCCACACAATAAAACGACCGCACAACATTTCCACGGACGAGCCGTGTAATTTCTTTAAAACAATGCTTTCTTATCTCACAATAGCCAACAAAAGGCGTCCAAAAGGGGAGCTGTCCTAATGGCACAGAATTTCAGATTATTTTTTTTTCACGTGACCTCAAGATAAAAGTTTCCAAGGCAATAACAAAAGCCGTACCTTAATGTCAACGGTAAAAAATTTAATGTAAAGAACGTTGAAAGGTTAGGTAAGAACGCTTTCGAAGCTAATGCTTAACGTTCAGAATTGACACGAAGCAAAAAAAAAGAACTCCGTAGAAAGACACCGAAGTCAGTAAATTTTTGATATAGGGAGGTACGCTTAAGGATTCCGCAGAAAGTTTCGGTCAAGGGCTGTATAGCTTTACGACTTACGGCAAAGGTTCGGAAAATTGTAAAAGTAAACGCGGCGAATATCAATAAAATTAGTTTTATGTCGCCAATGCGAGAAGCGGAAACTTTCTCAATCATTTTATCGAATCAGAATGCGTGTGTAAGGGAACATTTTACGTAATATGTTTAGCGAGTTGGCTATTCAATCTGGGAGTACTATGACATACTTGAAATGTATTAGACGCGATCCTCTAAGGTACTGAAACACGTTACTTCGTGACGTTATTAGAGTCGCTGGGAATTGTTCCGGAGCTTTCACAGTTGCTTAAATAGCTTCACGTTTCCTTTTGAAATTATAATGTTTGTAAAGTGAACCTACATAGAACGAGATTACGAATAAGGAAATACCTTTAACTGAAGCTTTCTTCATATGTATTTGTTGTACAAACATGTTAAAATCACGACTTTTTCCCATGGGGGTAGGCAGAAATCACAGTACGTAACCTGCTACGATTCTTACATACTCCTTTCGCCTCGTTCACGTTCATACATCTAGTCATAGAAGCAAGCTGGTCACTATAACCGACCTTTCTTGAGATATATGTAATAAAGAAAACTAAATTGTTTAAAAAAATATTTCACTTAGGTATTTTTATTTTTCTTGCCTTTTATTAAAGAAGTTCTAGTACTTTTGATAATTTTGAGATTTAGTCGTGGCAATCCTAACAAGCCCATAGATAATGGAGACGTCATTCTGTTATGAAGTTCCAGTGACTAAAGCCCGGCTCCATCATCAGATTAATTCAATGCTAACATATTGTATTGTCATGGGTATTATATTCACTTGCAAAGCTTTAAGCCGATACGACAATTACAAAACATACAACTTACATAAAACTAATAAAAGCGTCTAAATTTAATGTTCTTATTTAATTATTTCTGAGCATCTACCTCTTACAATACTGCCTAAAACTGATAATTCATTATTCTTTTACCCACCAGTTTCATGAGCTAGATCATAAAACCAAACGTACAAAGCTTCCAAAGCACATCATCTAAAAACAAAACAGTATCACACTCGAAAACATAATAAATTTTTATCACAAGTTCTCAGCCAAAACTAGTGCCCTCCACTTAATTTATGCGCGATTACCCCATCACGCCGGCCTATAGAAACTTTGTTTACGGCCACCATATCTTAACTTACCTATGTTTACGAAGGGCACGCTTGGTATCACCATAGAATAAGAATTGGTAGAAGCGAAACCGTTTATCAAAACGTACGAGTATTTGTAATCTTTAGTTTATTATACAAATAAACAAATTGTATGTGTCTTTCAATAATGTCTAAATAATAGTTTTTTTACTCAATAAATAATTATTAATGATTTGAAGTGACATACAAAAAATAATTTTCAAAGGACGATGCTTGAAAACGTCCCCCCAACCTTACTTCGACCAACAGAATTGAAATGTATCTCAATCGAAAGCTGATAAAAAGTTGATCATTTTTTACTATGACGACATTTTTCTAAAGTATGGGAGATAAGCAGAAAATCAAGTTTTAAAAGGATTATTTTGTGGTACAAAATAATAGTTTGTTTCAAAGTTTTATTATAGTAACCACATTTGCCCCGTTAGTCCTGTGGTGGCAAGCACGTCTGTTGAGCGTGGGGTCTTGGGTTCGATTCCCAGGTCAGGCAAAAAGTTTTATTGGGTTTTTCCATTAGGATTTTTTCAGTCAAAAGTCCGGAGTTTTGTTTTGTGTCACCCCCGTGCCTCGTAAAGCCGTTGGTCCTGCGCCTGATCTCTTCCCTGTTATATCGGATGTCCGTCCCATTATTGGACTATAAGAATTTGGGAAGAGGGAGTGCACCTGTATTTACGCAGTCACTTGTGCACTAATTATAGTGCCAAGATTAGCCAAGTACGCAGGAGAGTAGGATATTAATCCTACTCTGTATCTGCATTATGATTAACTGCCGTGATCGTAATCGGTCTGGAGAAGACGTACATAATTAAAATAATGTCTTTGTTATGTATACCTTTTGTATACTGTTTAGCAATAAAGCAGTGGTAGCAAGCGCGACTGCTGAGCAAGGGGTCCCGGGTTCGATTCCCGGGTCGGGCAAAAAGTGTTATTGGGTTTTTCCATTGGGAATTTCTCATTAGCAGCCCAGAGTTTGGAAGTTGGCGGTGTGAGTCCCCCGTGCCTCGGAAAGCACGTAAAGCCGTTGGTCCTGCGCCTGATCTCTCTCCGGTCGTGTCGGATTGCCGTCCCATCGGGCTATGAGAGTTAGGAAAGAGGGAGTGCACCTGTGTTTGCGCACACACTTGTGCACTATAATATCTCCTGCGTACGAGGCTAGTCTGCATTAAGATTAGCCGCCGTGGCCGGAATCGGTCTGGAGATTTTTTTTTTTTTTGCAATAAAGCAGTCAACTAAGTACCAGTATCGTCATTGAACACATACAGTCCTCCCCAACATCTGTTAAGAATCAGCAAAATATATTAATGATCGGCTGCAGGTGATGCCTAAAGCAGCGCATTTGCAACTTATATCAGCAACCCCGCCCGCTCTAAGTCGTCGTAAGTAGAAGGAAGAAGCGAAGACCCTCCTACCAGGCCTCCAAGGCCAAAAAAGCCGCGTCCACCACCACCTCCGCGGCCCCCCGCACTCGCTCTCCCAGCGACCAGCCTTCCCTCGAGCCCCTGAGTACTCCCCCCGCTTCAGCTTCCATACAAGACAAGGCAAAGACAAGGCGAAGTGGCCAAGTGGTGTAACGATCGCAAGATCACATACACCATTCATCACATGCACCTTCCGCTATCGTATCGAGGGCGCACCCCATAAACGCGGGGGTCCCTCAAAGCCGTAACCCTGATTCTTTCCCCTGCACTCCCCAAAACTCCTTAGGCACTCGGTCCTGGAAATGCGGAATCGAGGTCAATCCCGATAAGAGTTGAGCGGTCTTTTTTTCAAACCGGTCAAATTCGGTGCAATTGAAAATTCAACATGATAAGGCGAAAATGTCAATATTTTTGTGTTCAAGTAAAAGCTAATGAAAATTAATAATAACGATCTCACATCAAGTTTCGAGCGCTTTGTCATGTTTAATTTTTGCATTATGGTGATTCTGAATAGTTTAAAAAGTTAGGTTAACTTTTTAAAGTAGATACTACTACTAAATACTAACGTTATTATAAAAACAGTTATTTAGAGCTCATATTGCATTAAAAACTTGATTAAAATCCGTTGAAATTCATTGTTATCAGCATTCACTTGAGCAACTGCCTCGTTAACCTAGTGGTCCTAAGCGCAACTGCTACGCTAGGTGTCTTGGGTTCGATTTCCAGGTCGAGTGGCAAAGTGTTATTGGGTTTTTCTATGAAATTCTCATTAGCAACTCGGAGCTAGGACATGTGCCCGGTTAATGGCAATAGGCTCGCCCCCTATTACATGGGACCTAAAACATACCGGCGAACTGTGGGTGTACATTGGTACACGTGCTCAGCCTAACCTTTCGGGGAATACGGGCGTCATGGCATGTGTTCACTTGAACACTAAAATATTGATACACACATACATACATACATACATACATACTATCACGCCGGTATTCCCCAAAGGGTTAGGCAGAGGTGTACCAATGTACACCCACACTTCGCTGGTATGTTTTTAGGTCCCATATAATAGGGGGCGAGCCTATTGCCATTAACCGGGCACAAATCCAAACTCCGAGCTGCTACTGAGAATTTCATAGAAAAACCCAATAACACTTTTTAAATATTGATATTTTCGCCTTACCATGTTCAAGTTTCAATTACACCGAATACTGACCAGTAAAATTGGTTATTTACCGGTTATTTGTATTGTTTTGGAAAGCTGAGGGTCCGTTAAAGTTGTAAATCTACTTTGAGGTACTTGCCACCCGTCTTTTGTTTTTTTGTTTGAGTAATAGAAAATCTGGAACGAATTTAAAAAATAACCCTTTGAACTTAGTTTTAGTCGCTTTAGGAGATGAAAAGACAGTCAGATTTTATCGACCGTAGGTAGACCTCAGGATTCATTATTAAAAAAAATGTTACTCAAGAAGACTAGAAACCATCAAGTTCTGATGGTCAGGTAAGAATATCTAAAAACAAAATAAAAAATCGGGTAATTCCTAAACCACAAAAAAATCGTATAACATACATGGGGGCCACCTTGTATACGTATTATTTCGTTTTACGTGGTACATGGGGCTTGGGCAGTACATTCGATTTTTATCCAGCGGCAGAATTGCTGAATAGAATAATAATTAATGACAATTAATATACCTATTTTCCATATTTGTAAAATATGTAGGTAACACAATAATTTGATTTACAATCTTTGGCTCCGCACGGCGTTCGGTGTAACTGTATACACTTCATAATAGCCTTAAATATTGTTATTTTAGTTCTTATAACATAAGTGTAAGGAATTAGAAGTAAAAAAAATTTTTTTTTTTTTTAGTTTTTTTTCTAAACCCCATGGATTTTGGAGTTAAAACTGATTGCTGGTCTTTTAATAGATCCTTAAGCACCCCCTGACACATACAAAACATCTGTTGGAGGGGGGGGACGGGTCCCATACAAATTTTGTCATCGTCCTTTTCTGTCTTTTTGTTCTGACTACTCTCCGAAACGGCTAGACCGATTTTGATAGAATTTTCACTTGTAAATAGCTGTTGTTATAGCAAAATACTTCCTTATTTGCTAAAGCGACTACGACTATTTAACCATATTAGTTGGTCGTTTTAGTGTCGTAATTGTGGGGAGTTGCGACCATGGTCGGTCGAAGTCATATTTGCAGGTCTTAGAATAGTATTGTCAGTGTAGTGTACAATACGCGACTCCTTGTCAGATTTGGCGGAACAGTAGGTAATTGTCTCATCGCAAACACGGGAGGCATCAACTACTAAGTTTCCCATCTACGTTGTTTTCTTAATCTATGATATCAGGTAGAGAAATTTAGGGGAACTATACTATCATTAATCCCTGGAGACAATGTAGTTAACGATGACCCACTTTATCTATATTTCTTGGGGCCACTAGTTCCCAGCACGATTAGTCGCTCTGATATTGGACGGAATATTAGCTTGAGGTCTGTTCTATTGTTCTTTATGGTGATGGTTATTTTAATGCAATAAGGTTGCTTTTCCAACATATTTTAGGACCACTTGTAATAGGACCGTGAAAGGGTTAAGATCGCCGGGATTCTTGGAGGATGCTCGTTTAGTGACTCCATCTTTCGGCTAACTGATTATAAGAATGACTTAAAATCAAGGTACGAACGATCTTCTCAAGTTTTGTTTTTTTGCTGCCTATACACATCTGCAATACCAGAGCCCTTACAACTACGTTGCCAGCCCTGAGACAAAAATTATATGTCTCAAGTGTCTGTAATTTCACCGGCACCTATACCCTTCAAACCGAAACACCGGTTGTGGTTTAGGGATAGGTATGCCAAGATTTTACCTTGAACAATAATGATCAGAGTTTTTTAACTATCAACGTGCTACAACAGCAGACTATGATATATTTTATTTATTAGTAGTGGATTTCAGTTCTGTTACATCGTATTTCGACAGGCCCGGGTATTCGATAGTCCCGACACGCGACGTTCATAGTAAAATTCCTACCGATTTCTGGTACAACGTAGTGCCTGACAGTATTTTTTTAATTGCTTTCGACAGGGGTGCAGGTCAATCCCTGGCTTATAAATCCCGGGTCTTTTTTTTCGATTCCCTAAAAATAGGATGCTGTTTTCTGATTGTTTTTCTCATCCAATGCAAATGTAAGGTGCACCTTGACAGTGTTTTATGATTATTTCGTTTTGAAACTTGTACTATGCTTGCTTGGGTGAGTAGGCATACATAGCTGTTTTAATTACATTAAATACCAGTATTGAATGTATAATTATTGAATATATGTATAATAAAGACATCACTTATCATATGACATAATTATTTTTATGAGCGTTTTCCCCGATTAACCTCATAGTTTTTTTTTTATAGAGTACTGTGGCGTCACAAATTTTTAACTCCATTATCTAACTATTTATTGATTTCAAGGCAACTAAATAAAGGCATAATAAGAGAACAATTATGTACATTTTTCCAAGTTTCTGTACCTTATTTATGCAAATAAATGATTTTAGTTTCTTTTTTACAGTTAATTGATCTGGTCTAAATTAAAGTTTTTTTAGACATGTTGCGTCTTGAAATTGTTACTTAGTGCTGTCTATACCCGTATTATTACAACTATCAATCAATGAAGTTGCGGTGCGGTGAGACCCTCTCTCATATTTCGCCACTACAACCGATTCATCTCTCCAGAATTACATGCGTGGTCATGTAATTCGACACACCAAAATCATTAGTCAACTTTGCCTTGGGCTGCATACGTACCGAATTATCCCAGTCTTACCGTAGACCTCAAAACACAATCCGCTTCGAGCTGCACTGTATTTTTTCTTTATGCCATTGGATGGCAAACAACCCCACGGCCCACCTGATATTAAGTGGTCACCGCTACCTATACACATCAGCAATACCAGAGACCTTGCATATGTGTTGCCATCCCAGAGACAAAGTTAAAATGTCTTATGTGCCTGTAATTACACCGGCACCCTTCAAACCGGAGCACAGCGATGCTGTTTTGCGGCAGAAATAGGTGGCAATATTTCGCCGGACGACCTCCTAAAAACAAATGCCATCTAAACAAACGCATAAATTGTTTCATACGCGTATATTTGTTTTGTTAACCCGTGGACAATGTTGTGGGTTACATGTTTGAGAATTTTAGTTTTAAGTTTTTTTTTTTGTTATTTTTAGCATGTAACTGTTTTTTGTCCTTAATAAATAAAATAAAATAAAATAAAATAAACAAAAGATTTAATGAAAAAATAATTCAATTGTTGGTTAAGTACATTTATTATATCTAATTTGGAATACTTATTGGCAATTCAAAATGCCATAGTCTTCGGAAGTTGTTTGGGCGCTACGATGAATAATAATGGTCTCACCTCACCGCTTCAGTTTACATTGTAAATCTGCTGCGTTGCGTAAACAACCGTTTGTAATTAACATTTTAGTAGGTAAGTGTATTATTAACGTATTTCCACGTTGAATTAGGATGTCTACGATTTATTTACACAACGTTCTAAAGGAAAATTTTCAAGTCGTTTCCGTCCTTGATTGGTTAATGAATTTTATATGGTGCTTGCTGCGTGGTTCGAGAGGTTTGACTTTCGTTATAGAGTTTAAACAGTGTGGGGGTTGATTCTTATGATTTTTAGAAAATATCTGATTAATGTATTTTTATTGAATTTGTTATAATTAATTAATAAGACCAAGTTGGGATTGGCTTGTTGGCGATGCTGCGTAAATAAGTAAACCTAAACTCGTTAGCCTGTAAGTTCGTGATCTACGTACTGAGGTATATTTTCAGTTCTATCCATATACGCACACAGTAATAATTAATATGATAGTTCGTGCCACTTACAACCGCTCCTGGGCGTGCCACATTTCGAATTAATCATTCATTATTAAATGTATCGGTTTCGTAACATATTTAGTTCAAACGCTGATAATACCTGTAGGTACCTAATACGTACAATTATAATTATAGGTAATTATATGACTTTAAACCTTGTTCAGAAACTTATTATTTGCTAGCTTCTGCCCGCGACTTCGTCCGCGTCACAGTTGATGTGTTATCCTACGGGTACCGTACATTTTCCCGGGATAAAAAGTAGCCTATGTGTTATTCCAGACTATAATCTATCTTTGTGCCAAATTTCATCCAGATCCATTCAGCCGTTTAAGCGTGAAAGAGTAACAAACATCCATACATCCATACATCCATACATACAAACTTTCGCCTTTATAATAGTAGTAGGATAATAAAAATATACCTCCTACCTTGTGACAAATGGTGAAGGTACTAAATAAAATTTCATAACCTATTAAAAAAATATCTAACTGGTTGTAACGAAACTATTTTGAATTTCGAACTACTGCAAAGACTCAGGCTTTTTTTTTTTTTTTTTTTTTTTTTTTTTTTTTTTTTTTTTTTTTTTTTTTTTTTTTTTTGTGAGCGAAGAAAATGCCTAACGCATGCCACGCCATCCGGGGAGACAACGTGGTTATGTGGGGCTTGCACCCACTAAAAACTCCGCGTGTGTACCTACTTTCGCCTTGATGAATGGGCCGCGAGAACTGCTACGCATGACGTTCGCGACCCATCCAGCGTAGCCCACATCTGGGCTCCATCTTCTTTGCCCGCCTCCGGGCTCTCTCCTCCTTCAGCGATGTCCGGGTACACTGAGACATCACCACTACTCCAGGGACCGTGCAGCGTGGACGATAGAGTCCCCGATCTATCGTCCGCTGGCCCCTCTTATGGCGGCATTAAGTCGGCATTTCGCCGCCTGCGCCGGCCTACCCTCCTGCGACGAATCGGGTCAGCGAGAGAGTCTGCCTCCCTGACCCGCTCCGCCGCTTCTTTCTGTGAGATAACCTCCTCACAGAAAGACGCAACCGCCTCCCATGCTCTCTCACTGCCGACCATAGCTCTGACGACGACCGGCAGTGATAAGTCTGATCCAATATCTGCCGCCAGAACGCGGCGCTGCACCTCCCAGGCAGGACACTGCTCAAGAGTGTGCAGAGCAGTGTCCTGGCTGCAACCGCACTGGTGACACACGGGAGTTGCCTCCCGTCTTGCCACTTTGTACAAGTATTTGCCAAAACAGCCATGGGCCGACAATACTTGCACTAAACGGAAGGACAACGTCCCGTGTCGCCTCCGTACCCACTCCTCTAGGATTGGCTGGATAGCCCCAACAGTCCAGTGACCGGCGCTGGGGGTCTCCAGCCTCTCGGCCCATTGCCTCATCATGGCAGAATGCGCCTCCCTGCGCCACCTCCTCACCACTTCAGGCGGCGGACCACTGCCGCCCTCTGTCCGAACTTCCACACTTCGTAGGTAAACTTCGGCAAGCACTTGTGCCTCCAGATCCCACGGAGGTGTTGCCGCCAATGCGAACGCCGCTTCAGCTGAAATTGTGCGGTATCCGCGTATTACCCTGACAGCCATGACTCTTTGCGGTCGCCGCAGATGAGCCTTATTTTGGGTAGTCAGGGAGTCCGCCCACACTGGAGCACCATACAGCGCCATTGAACGGACCACCCCCGTGTAAAGCCGTCGACAGATGACACTCGGTCCACCTAGATTCGGCAGTAGCCGACTTAGGGCGGAAGCCGTGCCGATCAGTTTCGGGGCAAGTTGGCAGAAGTGCTCGCCGAAGTTCCACCTACGGTCTAAGACGAGGCCCAGGTATTTCATGTGCGTCCGCACCGTAATCCGCTCACTACCTAAAGTGATGTAAGCACCTGCCGGCGGTCGGCGGCGGGGCCCATAAAACACCAGGGACTCCGTCTTCTCAAGCGCCACCTTAAGGCCCAGAGCTTCAATGCGGCTGATTACCAGGGACGCACCCTCAGTAGCCAAGCGTGCCGCCTCCTCAAAGTTTTCTCCTCGGGCTGTAATGAGTGTGTCGTCAGCATAACAAATGACGCCCAGCCCGGGAGAGAGAGCACCGCGAAGGGCCCAGTCATAACCCACGTTCCACAGAAGTGGCCCTAGGACCGACCCTTGCGGAACACCGCACGTGATAGGCCTCCGTACGATTTGGCCATTGCGTCCCTGGTAACTAACATATCGTCCCCTCAAATAGTCTGCAACCAGCTGCCGCAAGTACCTGGGTACTCCATGAAAACGGAGCGCTTCTCCGATGCAGCCAAATGGCAAAGTGTTAAATGCATTGGCGATGTCTAATGACACCGCCAACATCACCTGCCTTTGCGTTACCGCATCTTTCGCCTGGGTCTTGAGACGTATAATGGCGTCCACAGTCGACCGCCCGCCTCGAAAACCAAATTGGGCGTCAGATAAATTTGGGCCGACTGTTTCCAAATGCCGGACGATGCGGGTAGCGAGAATCTTCTCTAGCATCTTCCCCACCTCGTCCAGCAGCACTATTGGCCTGTAGGCCGAGGGGGACTCAGGAGGCCGTCCAGCCTTTTGCAACAAAACCAAACGACCTTCCTTCCAAGGTTTAGGGAACCGTCTCGAAGTGAGACAGGTATCAAACAGCTCCCTAAGCCTATCCTCCATCGCATTCATCGCCAGTGCCAGTACTCTTGCAGGTACTCCGTCTGGTCCCGGAGCTGTGGTTTTTGAACGCGCCCGAAAAATCACCGCCCCCATCTCTGCATCTGTGATAGGAGGAGTCTCCACTTCTACATCCTGGTCATCAGACGATGGAGTCATCAATGGCGGTGTGTACCCCGCCCGGCCCGGGAAAAGTGCCTCAATGACATCGCCAAGGAATTGAGGCTGGAGGGATTCCGTTAATGGGGGGCCATGGGCGCGAAGCTTTTTCCGCGCCGCACGATACGGGCGTCCCCAAGGATCGCGATTTAGACCGTCCAACATCTCACCCCTCGCCTGCTCCTTTGCTCGAAATATCGCCAACTGTAGAGCTTCCCGGGCGCTTCGGTAGTGCTCATACAGTTGGGATTCCAACTCCTCATTACGACGGCGGAGTCTGCGCACTTGTGAGTGGTACCTCCTGGCGAAAATACAGGCCTCGCGGAGGTCCCTCAACTCCCGGGACCACCAGTAGACCTCCCTTTTTGAAGGCCGGCTATGCGTGCGAGGCATGGAGGCGTCGCACACAGCAGTCATGGCATCCCGAAATCGGTCAGCTTCAGCATCAACATCAGCATCAACCCCTTCACTGAAAGCTGGTGAAGATAGCCATGCCTGGACAATGGCTGCCTCCTCTAACAGGTCCCTATCAAGCCGTTTCACTGCCCAGCGCGGAAAGTGCCTAGCTTCAGAGCGTGGTGACACTCCCGACCCCTGCGAGTTGGAGACATCCATACGGATATACAAGTGATCCGATAGTGTCTCCACACCCTCCAGAACTCGCCAGCCCTGAACACGTGTGGCAATCGCAGGGGTAGCAAAGGAAAGGTCCACTATCGACCCGCCCTGCCGTCGCACACACGTATTAGCAGAACCTCTGTTAAGGAGACAGAGGCCTGAAACAACCGCCCACTCCTCGACCGCTTCACCTCTGACATCCGTTCTTGGGGAACCCCAAGCGATGGATTTCGCGTTAAAGTCCCCCATGACCATTATATGGCTCGGTGTCATTCGCCGAACCGAGGCTCCCAATCGATCCAGGAAGTCCTCGAATTCGGCCAGGCTCCTGTTTGGGGAGAAATATACTCCGAAGAGAACGATGTCCCCCCGCGCGACCGCAATATATCCCGGGCCCCGCTCTTTGAACAAGAGGGGTGGGGAACAAGAGCTCGTAGAGCCGATGATGGCAATAGAACCGTCCACGTCGCCCATCCAATTAGGACGGGGCGGGACGAAATACGGCTCCGCTGCAACTGCCACGTCGATTGACCACTCTGCCATAGCTTGAAGGAGCAAGTCCTGTGCAGCGGCACAGTGGTTTAGGTTCGTCTGGAGGAGACAATGATTACGGATTGGATCCATAATTAGTTGGCAATCATTATCTCCTCTTGCGACAATTCCAGTCGCACCACATTAGAAGCAGCCGGGGTTAAAGCGGCAGCCTTATTCTTTTTTGAAGGGGCTGGAGGCTTGCAGCCCTTACCCCCAACGACGTGGTTGGCCGGCAGCTTTGCCACCTCACATAATGGACAGTGAGGGTCGGCATAGCATGCCGAAGCTAAATGGCCCGTCTTGCCGCAGCGGAAACAGCGCCCGCTAAGGTCTGTGCATGAGGTGCACTTATGACGAATGTGCCCACTCTCCATGCATTTAAAGCATCTCATGGGCCGAGCTTCCAGGATCCTCACTCTGGCCGAGCTCCAGCCAACAAGAAGACGGCCGGCGTCAGCGAGTTTCTTTGCGGCCTCGACAGGGCATTGAGCCCAAGCAGAGCCGACGCCTCCCGGGCCAAGACGTATTGGACCTACTCGAACCATTTCTGCAGGGCAGCTGGTCCTCCTTGCGATTGCTTCCTGTACGTCTTGTCCAGTTATAGAATCGTCAAGGCCGCATATTCGCATTTCAGCGGACTTTGTAGGTCTAGAGATCTTAACGTCTTCAGCGAAAATGTCACGTAGCTTCTCCGCAATAAGGTCTGCTCCTTTGGTGCCCTCTGTTCCCGGAAACTCCAGCAGACGCGCCCCTGTCGCTGCCTGACGGAACCTGATGTCGGTGATACCCAAATCTGCCAGGTTCACACTTTCCTTGGCCCTCGATAACACCGCCGCATAGGTCAACCCCCTTTGCACTGCTTCAGGCTGTAGTGTCAAAACTACTGCCGCCGACCTAGGTGCGCGAAGCTTCCGTTTCCCTACTTTTCCGGAACCGCCTCCAGCCCCTGCTTCTGTTACGGTTGCCACAGTGTTTGACACTATAGGCTTTTTCTTTTTCCTCCTCCTCTTCCTTTTCCCTTTGGCAGCGATTTGCCAACCGTCATTGGCAGATGTCGATAGCGTAGGGTCGGGTTCCTGCGTAGTTGCCGTGTACCTACTAGGTGGCCGGGCGTTCCGTTCCGTCTCAGCCACTTGGGACACTACTTGGGATGCTGCCTGAAGAGCTTCCCGGGAGGCCATAGAGGGCTTTTTGGACCTTTTGTTGTTATTGGCTGCATTCCCGGCAGCATCTCTGACGTCTGCGGCTAACGGTGGACGGTTACTCTTTGCCGGCAGGAGGCGGTCCTCGATCCCAGCGAACCGGGCGTCCATCATTTTTCCGATTTGGGAAACAGCAACTCGCAGCAACTCATCTGACGCGGGGCCTACGATCGATGAATGTTGCTGTGGCTGCGGCAGTTCGCGTTCCCTTCCCATGGAGCGAACTTCTTCCCGAAGAGCCTCCATTTCTTTTCGGAGGGCTCCAACCTCTTTTCGCAACCGGTCGTTTTCCAGTTGCAGCCTCCGTGTCTCTTCCGAGGAACTTCTACTAGCGAGCCCCTCTATCGCCACTCTGACGCGCTCTGCTGCATCTTTAATGGCCCTTTGACATTGACCCTTCATATTTTTGGATTTCCTTGTGGTATCCAGAACAGTCTGGATATCCAGAAGGGCCTCTTTCTCCAGTGCCTCCGCTGAGCCAGCAGAGCTCTCTCTAATTGCAGAGGAAGGAGTGATTTGGGTACTGACTTGTACATCCATTTCTTCCACTTCACTCGCTTCAGTGCCCGTTTGGCACGTCGGCGGCACGCTCTGACTGTCCGACTCACTGTCTTCGGTGCATGGAGCACTGGAGCCATGCGGCGTGCGAGGTCGAATAAACCGACCTTTCCTACCACGCGGGGGACCTCCCCCTCGAGCAGTCGTCGCCTTCAAAGGTAATTTTGAAGGCGGTGACAGCTCCTCATTCGTTGCTGCATCCCGTTGCCTTTTATGACCGTCACACCTCCGGGAAATGGAGGGTCGGATAGCGGTCAACCGCTCTACTGGCAGCTTTTTCCCTAGTGCTCACTGCGCCACTATCTCCTCTATCGGTTTGGAGCCGGAGGGTTCATGGTTATCATGCGGTGCTTTCATCGTTGTCCGGTTATCACGCGTGTGGTTGTCGTTGGTGTCCGAAGGGACAGACGGAAGACGTTTGTTGCCCACCCCAGAGTACGGAGGGCAGCCCGCCGAAGCGGGGTGGGATTCCCCGACCGCTGAGCAGTCGGGACCCACCTGGGGACGTTTTTCGCAAAAGTCTCTATCCATAGTTTCCTTTTAAGGGTGAGGTCCCTATTCTTCCCAGCCTTTCTCACTTTTTTTTTTTTTTTTTTTTTTTTTTTTCTTTTTCCCAATCCCAAGAAGACTTAGGATACCACTCGAATTTAACCACTGAACCCTCTGAGACGCAAACAGTTCAGTGGACAAACACTTGCACTTTCTGTTTCTCTACGTGTCACTCCGCTGTTGCCATCGGAGAAACACGCAGGAGAAACGCCCCCCCTTGGTCATATTTCGCCACTGGCAACAATCCCCTCCTAACAGGACATTATTACCAGTACCCAGGGTGCACCGGCCCAGCCCCCACACTTCCCCACGAACGTATCCGAAAACGACGAGTGGTTGCTAGGCACACGAGGAGGTATAATTATGACCGTTGCTGATGGTGACACTAATAATCGATACGACGAATCCCAGTGCCACCACCAACAGCACCCCCAAAGACTCAGGCTAGTTTAGCCATATCCAACCTTATTTTAATAAATAAAGTTGGATAAGGTTAGAGCAGAGTTTACAACAAATTTTAAATGTTTTATATGTCTGTTATTACACGACCACCTTATAATAATGATATCTACATCCTCCGACGACGCTTTTTCGCAAATAAACTCTACAACTACTACATAAATACGTGAATCTTATCTAAGATCGCGAATTCTTAAGTCTTTTTAAATCCAATTTCATTCGGTTATTCAACATTTTTCGTTTCGCTTCATAGAAACTAACTTCATAATATTAACCACTTCGATAAACATTCCGATTTATTGAACTAGAACGTACGTAGAAACATTTTATCCGAGTATTTTACTCAGGGATCGTATGCTGTTTTATTTTATACCAATGTATGAGTATTCTTCAGACCGATTCCGGCCACGGAGTCTAATCTTAATGTAGACTAGTCAAGTACGCAGGAGATATTATAGTGCACAAGTGTGTGCGCAAACACAGGTGCACTCCTTGTTGCCTAACTCTCATAGTCCTGTGGAACGGCAGATCAGGCGCAGGACCAACGGTTTTACACACCACCAACTTCCAAACTCCGGGAATGGAACAATCCAATTTTATAAAAAATAAAAATAATAATATACCATCACGCCTGTATTCCCCGAAGGGTTAGGCAGAGGCGCATCAATGTACACCCACAGTTCGCCGGTATATTTAGGTCCCATGTAATAGGGGGCGAGCCCATTGCCATTAACCGGGCACAAATCCAAACTCCGAGCTCCAATTTTATCATTATTTAAATTATATTAAAAATATATATTTTTTTTAATTATATTGTAGTGACTTTAGTCTCATTTTACTTTATTTTACTTATTGATAAATTGTACGTATGTGCCTGTCACCATTGAAATTGCATACCATGGGTTTTATCTAAAATAAATGATTGGATTCAATTTTGATTTGATTTCCTGTCGTTACCACCTAAAAATCAGTCATCTGCGTCCTATCTTACTTTAATTTCACAATCGATACCTGTTAAAGCTTCCAAGTACCTTTTGATCTTCATTTAGGTGCTCCCGACAAATGGCTAATCAAATTTACTTTATGAAAAGAAAATAATTTCAATTTCTGAAAATATCTACTATTAAATGAATAAAGGATGACTCACGCTAGACCGTGTCGGGTCCGAGCCGAGTGTTGGCCGTAAGACGGTCATCTAATATTACTTAAATGTTGAATCGGCCGTCACTCGGTTGCCGCTCGGTATAGCGTGAGTGTGTCTATACAATATATATGTAATATTTAGATGCCCGTGCTACGAGATGGCCAGGCACGGTGTAGCGTGAGTCATCCTTTATCCTGTCTTAACGTTAGGTTCATGCGGGGCGGGAGAGATAGAGAAGAGTCTCTCGTCCCAGCAGCCGCCGCGGGAGACGGTCCGGGCGTCGCCGCGTCGGGAGCCGCGAAACGACTCCCGGCACCGTAGACGCGGGTTTGTGGAGGATGAGCAATGGGTAGCTCACTTAACGATAATTAAAACAACCTCCTTTGCCGTCATAACATCCTCGCAAAAGGAGACAACTCCATTCCATGCGGTGGTTTTAATGTCTAATTTGACTTGATTAAGATATTCTACTTGTTATAATAATGTACTTACCAAGCAGAGTGGCAGCAGTATTTCAGGCATTGTTCGTAGATTATCGTAGAACACTGTCACACACAAACACACCCTCACACGTGAAAAAGGATCTACAATCAGCGCGGGCGCACTAATTTAAAAATCGAAAACCGGGAAGTACTTGCATGCTGCCAACTCGGTGGCCGATCGTGATAGACTGTCTTGCAAACGTACGTAATATAGGGAGAAAATTCGGCCGTCAAATAAAAAAAATGAGGGTAGTTTTCGTAAAGTAAAATCAAAACTACCCACACTACGGCAGTTCAACAATAGATAGGTACCACAAGTTCCAGTAATTGGGTAGATGACACCACTAAGCAATTACAGACAACAACGCGGACGCTCCAACCTTTAATCACTAAAGTATAAATTAAAATTAAAATATATTTAAAAACTGAGACACATATAACAACAAATATGCGAAGCTTCTATTAATGCGAGAATGGTCTCTGAAACAAATTATTTAACTGGTTTTTGCCCATGACGACGTCAAAAAAAAAAAAAAATTCAAACTCAAAACTAATAAAATCTAAATTTTATTAGTTTTGAGCTAAACGATTGAAGGACACAAAATAAATAATTAATTGTTATGTAATAAGAAATACAATGTATCGAAAGTAACTCTGTAACTTAAAAGTATCAAATAGAGATAAGATAATTATTATTCCGGTTTATGTACCTACAATTAGCAAAAGAGATCAGTAACCAGGATCGTCATATTTAGTTTAGTATCTTTAGAAACCGATGCATGTTTTGGAATTAAATTACTGAACTGTTTCATTTTTAACCGACTTCAAAAAAAGGAGGAGGCTATCAATTCGACTGTATTTTTTTTTTTTTTTTTTTTTTATGTTTGTTACCTCGAATTTTCCGATTGGGTGTACCGATTGTCATGATTCTTTTTTTATTTGAAAGCTGGTGCTTCCCTTGTGGTCCCATTGTCACCATTTCAATATCTGATGATGGAATCTTGTAGAAATCGAGGGAACTCTTCAATAAATAACAGCAGATTAACCGCGATTGTTGCTATAGCATATCTAAGCATTGTTTACACCATCACACAACATAAAATCACGCGTGTACACTCGAAAGTGTAACACAGATATATTCAGTAGTATTCGAAAATTTGTCCTCTAAGTAAACGATATCGCATAAGTATTCTGCTTTCTTATGACTTTTAGTGGTGTTAAATTAATTTACGTAGTATGATAGTTACTTCATGGATTTGGATGACAGAAAGTTGATACTAAAAAGCAAAAAATAAAAAACTTTTAAACAAAAAAAAACAACCGCCTTCAAAAACTAAAAAGTGAAAAATAACTTTAGCTTTGGAAGTCGGTGGCAATACAAAACAACAAACAGAACCAAAGCCACCGACTTCCAAAGCTAAAGTTATTTTTCACTTTTTAGTTTTTGAAGGCGGTTGTTTTTTTTTTTTGTTTAAAAGTTTTTATTGTTTAAATTCAATTCAATTTGAAAACAGCTATCACTTTCTAAGGAAGCTTGAACTATGTTTATGACCCTGGTTACTTATCTCTTTTGTTGAATACCACCTCTTGGTAATAATCTATTTACCATGATATGTGGCTAAACCTGATAGAACATGCACACACCATGATACAAATAAATAAATTTACTTAAAAAAAATACAATGTATTTTCTTCTTCCACTCAAAATATCGTGCGAAAACAACATTAAATTGATATTAGCTGCAAGTGTAAAGCCATTTTATTTCCCGTACATTAGCTCCTAGTTTTCGCACTTAGAGGTCTCTGAAGTAAAGATTTATTAATGGCGGGGCAGCCACAGGTACACCTCAAAGAATAAAAATAAAACACATTTAAGTGCGGTAAAGATGTAATAAATAACTGATGTTAAATTGACTGCGAAGAGCTTATGGGCCCGAAACTCGAAACAAAAGGGAAATTGGCCTGTTTTTCCATCGGTTTTCAACGGAAAAAGAAAAACGAGTTTAAAGAATTCTTTTAGGATCTTTGTGATGTGAAAGAAAATATTTTTGGGTTTGGGAAATTGAATCTAAACATCGTATCGTAACCTTATAAAATGAGGCGCTAGTTTGGTTCTGTTTTATAGTAGTATTGCTATTGCTAAATAAACTCAATTTTCGGTATTGCTTAAAAATGTCTGCCTCTATCTAATAACTGCCGCCTTAGCCTAGTGGTCCTTAGTGCGACTTCTACGCTAGAGGTCTTGGGTTCGATTCCTAGGTCGAACAAAAAGTTTTACTGGATTTTTCTTTGAAATTCTCAGTAGCAGCTGGGAGTTAGGATTTGTGCCCGATCAATGGCAATAGGCTCGCCCCCTATTACATGGGCCCTTAACATACCTACTGGCGAACTGTGGGTGTACATTGGTACACTTCCGCCTAAGCCTGCGGAGATTATAGTCGTGATGGTGTGATGTTATGCTTAAAAATATCTGCGACCATTTAGAAATTATACCGGTACTTATTTTAAAAATTCTATAAAAAGTAACAATTATTTTTAAATCTCGAGTGGATGGCATTCTAAATTCAAATATGTCGTAGGTACCTACTAAATTATTCTTCACAACATAATTTAAGCAGCGGTGGTTCGGTGACAGAAAAAACAACACCCCATAAGAAAAACCATGGGCGTATGATAAATTGCATCGCTGGTAATGCTCGAGAAAGTCTTACTCTGGTGGATAAGTTCATCTGTCATGGTGGGTATAAACTTAGGGGGCAGGTACTTGTACTGTTATTTCTTTCTTTTTATTCCATAAAGAATTCTGAGCTTTGATATTTAGTAGGTTTTGGCTTCTTCTTATATAATTATTACTATAACTAGCATTTGCTTGCGACTTTATCCATGTGAAATCAATGTCTTTGCTCAGTTCGTTTATATTTGGAGATCCTACACAATTTGCATTATTTATAAATCATATATTCAGTACATACATGCCAACACGCCGGTATACCCCGAAGGGTTAGGCAGAGGTGTACCAATGCATACCCACAGTGTCCAGTGAATTGGTCAATAGGTACTATTATATAGATGACTATTTGATTCCTTATAATTCTTTTTTAACTTTGCCCAACACTAACTGTTTATGTAATTTCTTTCTAAGTTTATTTTTGACATCTCTAAAATTGGTGAAGGAAAACATCGCGAGGAAACCTGGACATAAATTGAATACTAGTCTGAAATCGCCAATCTACAACACTCACTTTGTATAAGAGGAGGCCTTTGGCCTGCAGACGGACAGTAACAGGCTGGTATTATTAAGGAGTTACGAAATGTGATCTTATACAATTCAACCATCACATTATTTTCTACACACTGACAGCAACAAAAATATTGTTTACATTTCAATTTAAAACTATCACATTTCAAACGATTGCGCAGTTCGGATGTGCATTTATTTGGGAAACTAGTTTTGCATCGCCAAAATTAGTTTTGGTACAAATTTCTCGTATTTCTATTCAAATTTTTTAGCTGGCATGATGTAATATTTCAATTCAGGATTTATTGAATTTGATGGCAGAGCTGCAATCAGTGTTAGAAATGTCAATTGTTTATCCAATATGAACTGTTACTGTAACATAGATCCATTTGAAAGGTTAAGCCGTATCGTAACTGAGACTGGCAGGTGTAGATAAACATGTTAATACTAGAGAGTAATTCTAGTTACTTTTAGAACGTCCGCATTCTAATTTCAGTTTTATCCTGTCAAAAACATCTTTATTTGACATACATTTTTGGCAAGATATTGCCATTGATTGTTGCTGAGTTGAGACTTTTAGACGTTTTTTAATTACAAAAATTGACCGGTTTTCATACGTTTAAAAATCAAGACAGTCAAGACCTGGTTTGACAGCTCGAGTCGCTAAATACTCGTAAATCATGCTAAGCTCAACAGAGCAGCAATATGGTCTAACAGTTTTCATTTATTAATAATTGATAATGACCTTTACAACTCGTGACAAAAAGAGTTGAAAATGGTTTGCAGACATAATGAAAATTATGAACCGATGTCCTGGTGAAGGTCACGGGAAATCGTAGGAAGTGGCCAGCGCAGGACCGATCATTGTGGCCATCTTTGGGGGGACGCATATGTTCAGCAGTGGACGTCGTTCGACTGATATGATTTTTTTTTTTTTTTTAGAGATGGTAAAATCATCAAATGACCCCTCCCGTCCTGGGCGGGGCGGGAGGGAGTGTCAGACTTTTACTGACTAAAAACCATCTATGTTCCTTCGTGTGCCCTTTGCGTTCCGGTGGCGCGGTATCTCTTTCGAACAACCCGCAGCCCCGGCAGGCATTTGGCCCTTAGTGGCCCCTTCCGATGGCTGACACCTCTGTGCGCGGAACATGAACGCGCCGTCGACACGGTCTGTCGCTAGTTAATAACGTACGGACGGTGAGCTACCCTGAGCTAGCTACGACTGATATGATGATGATGAAGAATGAAAATTGCTCAACCATGTTGGAGACCTATCTCTGCTGGCAACACAAAGTACAAAAGGCAGTCTGTGTAAATAACCTAAGCATCTGAGAATAACAAGGCTGACCTGTATTGCTTTTTGTAAATCTCCAACACAAAAATTACTACACTTTATTACTCTAAACACGTTCGTAGTAAAAAAACCCTATAAATAAATCTAGGTACACCGCGGTGGGACTATTGAATACCATTTTTCATGATATACTGAACTTCGCCATTATCATAACGGCTTGAAATGATATACTGGGCTTGTTTTGACGTACGCTCGGCATCCATGAAATGGAAAAGTTATATTCAGTACTGAACGAACGTGTAAGTAGTCTTTTATTTATTGAGTGGAAGTTCAAGGATACATTCTTGAAGGCATTTTTTGGGGAAATGTGTCGGAAATTATTTAATGTCTGCGTATGAGTTTGAGAGACAGGTATCGTTTTTATTTATTTGAACTTTATGTAGCAGCAAAAAGTACAAAGTCGGGCTTCTCTACCAGTCAACCCAAACTGACTTACTTAATTATTTAAATAGGCACCTACCAAAGTTATTCTATAAAGGGCCCTTTTCTTGGGCAAAGAATCAGCATTGCCACACAACGTGGCCTCTCTGACATTTGTCCCATTGATAGCGATTCGGTCGAATCGTTTTTAAATTATTTATAAGCTTTTGTTAAGCTTAATTTTTTAAAGTAAAGTATATAATATGTACGTAAGTTCTATAACAATTACAATACCTAATTTGTGTTGAGCATTTTTTATGACTAATAACCTAACGCTAAGCGAAGCTTTCTTAATTGTCCTACTTATGCAGAGTTTCGAATTATTTATTGCTCGAATAAATCTCTTAAGATAAACTACATACCTTCCAACTGTTTCAATGTTATTGTCGTTACAAATAAGTAGAAGATAAAATACTTGAACAAGTCTAGCACGTGCCTAGTCATACGAGATCAAACATTGAAACTCGATTCCGTTCACTTACTTTCTTAATCGCCTCTTAGCCCTTTAGTACTCAATTCAACAAGAAACATCATAGGTATCATAATTGTTGGTAAAAAAGTTTTCCGTTTCAAGAATTGTGCGATACAAACCGAGGGAGAGATGTATAAATATTTATTGTACAGGTGGTATAAACCGCCCGAGGATATTGGAGGATAAATTGATTGTTCGGGGTCGGTTTTCCATTTAGATATGGAAATTTCCGGGATTGTGTACGAAAATCTTCGATTTTACCTACCTACCTTTTTTTTCAACAAATCACGCTAAGAGCGAGCTTTTTCTTTTTTTTTTCAATCCTCGTAATTTGTACATGATTGTGTTTTGTTGTGCAAACAAAATTGTTACCTATGTTCATTTTAGCAAATTAAAAGATTTTTTTTTATTACTTTGAACAAAAAATAACCTTTCTAGTTGTAAGAATCGACAACAATGAATATTACAAAGCACAATATATATCACAGTCAATATGATTTATTGTGACCGAACGAAAAATAACAAGATCATAACGTAATAAATACGCAATAACTGAAGGTAAAACTTGAATAGAACCACAATACGTCAGGCCAGTTAAAAGGTCCACGGCAATTTCGTTTTCGCTTCGTCCATAAAAGAAATACAGCGGTCACAAATTTATTTATGTTCGGTTATTGTACGTCATGTCCCAGTGATCGTAATAAAACATAGCGTTTACATCCGTAGCCCACAAGAGACGCCATTCAAACAAACGTGACCCTTTCACCATCATATTATTAGATTCAGAATGAACGTACTAACATATAAACAACAGACAAACGATCGACTTTCATGATAAAGGGTTCGGCCATACGAAATTAATTCAATAACAAAGGTCACTGTTGTCTTGTTGTCTCTTTTTTATATTCCCAAATTGGATAGTAGAGATGTTTCATTTCACTCTTATTCGGTTACTGTTTGACTTTTTCTCTTATAAATTGAAGATTGAAATTGTGCCTCTAACTCGGCCCACGATTGCTCGCCCCAAACTTTCCAAGTTTTGATATCGTATTACTCAGCATTTTTAGATATTGCCTTTTCAATAAAAATATATTATTCCTTATTTTATCGACAGCTCTTTACTAGTTTTGGAAGAATAAAGGCGGTTAAAATTATTTATAGCTGTCGTTTAAATACTCTTGGGTAAGACATACGCGTCTGGGACACATTGGAAAGGAATTTATTTTATAACTTTACCTAGAACGACAATTTGAATAATAAATTGGATAATTTCTTATAGGTATATATCGCAGCTTTCTTACATTAATTTCTCGCTCAAGTATAATAATATTCGCGGCCTATTTCTTCAAGAATGTTAGCAAAACTTGGTCAAACTAACGGAAATACCCCAGAAGTAAATTGAAACGAATAGCTCCAAGTTATATACTAATTAGACGACAACACAAGAACTTTATACGTACAGTTAGTACGTCTCCTTAGAGTGTCGAAATTAGAGTTAAACTAAACTTGTTTACCTTTCTGCTGAGCTGTTTATATGAAAGTTTGCAAATACGCCACCTCGGGGAAGTAAAATTTTGCTAAAAGTGCCATGCCCGAAGTTTGCTTAGTTCTCTCATGCCTCAAAGTAGTTAAGTAATTTGTATAAAATTGTTTTACTTGAACAAGTTTTGCATCTGTTCGCGTACTTTGCGGTTATCATAAAAGCTATATGCGACGTACATGTAGGTATTTTGAGTTACGCGGACTATATTTTGTTTATTGTAGTTGGCAACTGTGAAAATTTATTTGGTTTCTTGATGAAATTTTGTAAATTAGGATGGTATTTTCTTTTAAATATTTTGTACTTTAAACGAAATGTAAAAAAATGCACTGTTAATTAAGCGTAGAGCATAGTAGGCACCTACATAATTACATATTCACGAAATTACATTATTTGCATTGTACCACGTTTTTTAATATAGCGCTACTCGATAAAATAAAAGACTATCAAATTAAAAGCGGGCACAGATTGACAGTTGATGTAAGGGTAATTACCTATTCTTACAATTCCGACAAAAAGTTTATATTTTCCGGTTAAAGTTTATTTTTTTGACGGGCCTGTTGGTCTAGTGGTTAGTGGCCCTGACTGCTGAGCCGGAGGTCGTGGGTTCGATTCCCACCCAGGACAAGCTTTGTGTGATGAGCATGATTGTTTGTTCTGTGTCTGGGTGTGATTTATCTATAATATGTATGTATTTATAAAATAATATAAGTATGTATATCAGTTGTCTGGTTACCATAACACAAGCTCTGCTTAGCTTGGGATCAGATAGCCGTGTGTGAGTTGTCCCAAGATATTTATTTATTTATTTTTAACCAACTAATAAATTGACCTCATTCCTTTTTTTATTAGCATGAACTGCCTCGTTGGCGTAGTGGTCCTAAGCGCGACTGCTACGCTAGAGGTCTTGGGTTCCCAGGTCAAGCAAAAAGTGTTATTAAGTTTTTCTATGAAATTCCCAGTAGCAGCTCGGTGTTAGGATTTGCGACAAGTTAATGCCAAAGGGCTCGCCCCCTATTACATATTACATAGGTAGGACTTAAAAATACCGGCGAAATGTGGGTATACATTGGTACACCTCTGCCTAACCCTTCAGGGAATACAGGCGTGATGGTATGTGTGTGTGATATTAGCATGAAGTGTCACAAACTGTCTCTTTATGATGACAGTCACCGTAGCATGACAACAGGTTTTATCTCTCTTTTACGCCCTTGTAAATACAAGTCCCTTTATTTATGAAATGGGATGTTTCTGTGTCGCGCATCGTCCTTTGAGATATAAGGAAGAAAATTATGTCAAGGTGAGGTGTAATTATTGATCACACAAACAACTAAATCGTAAATTAATGTAAGTACAGACGCCAGCACATCTACTACATCTATTTCATCAACTTTGAACCATACGCTACAGCGATAAAGTTGAAAATCGATTAAAGAAATTTGACAGATTGTAGTTGCTTGGTGTTGGTGTCTGTACATACAGAATGTAACCATTCCAAGAAAGTCCTTTGCAAATATAACCATTGTTTACAGTTTTACGAATTGGCTGTTATGTATCAATGAGTAATTATGTCCATCTGCCTAGCTCTTTGGGGAAAACAGGCGTGATGGTATATTATGTTAAATGCATCGGTGTGGTTGTGAAAGTATAATTAAGAGTATTATTCTCCGTATTCTTTATTCATACACACATTTTCTTTCATCTTCATCATCTGCTTAGCCTTTTCCCAACTGCGTTTTTTTTTTTTTTTTTTTAAAGATGGTAAAATCATCAAATGACCCCCCCCGTCCTGGGCGGGGCGGGAGGGAGTGTCAGACTTTTACTGACTAAAAACCATCTATGTTCCTTCATGTGCCCTTTGCGTTCCG
This sequence comes from Caradrina clavipalpis, assembly GCA_932526535.1. Lineage (NCBI taxonomy): Eukaryota > Metazoa > Arthropoda > Insecta > Lepidoptera > Noctuidae > Caradrina > Caradrina clavipalpis. Next base: position 7,560,247 of record OW052100.1, read on the forward strand.
GGGGCGCGGTATTTCTTTCGAACAACCCGCAGCCCCGGCAGGCATTTGGCCCTTAGTGGCCCCTTCCGATGGCTGACACCTCTGTGCGCGGAACATGGACGCGCCGTCGGCGTCGGCACGGTCTGTCGTTAGTTAATAACGTGCGGACGGTGAGCTACCCATTGCTCACCGTCCACAGACCGTGCCCACGGTATCCGCCTGCGGGAGGCGCAATGGTGCCGTTATTGGCAATCCATTGCGCCGGCGGACGCGGTGTCAGCGGCGGCCGCAGGAGCGGCGGCGGCGGTGGCCGCGGGTGCGGCGGCGGCGGCGGCCGCGGCCGCGGGAGCGGTGGCGGCGGCGGCAGCGGTGCGGGGCCTTCCCCCGGCCCTGGCGGGCACGGCGCAGGCCTTGCCCCCAGCCCGGTGATCGGCCGGCCTGTTAGCCCCCGCACATGCATCGCAGTGCGGCGGGGAATCACAAGCCGCGGCCTTGTGACCGGGCTGACCGCATCGGAAACACAGGGCGCTGCGGTCCACCTCCGAGGCGCACCGACATGCCACGTGCTTCCCCACGTGGCAACGGTAGCACCTCAGGGGCCTGGGCTCGAGCAGGCGAACCCGCGCCGACACCCAGCCCACCAGTAAGCGGCCCCCCCCAACAATGGCTTTAGCCGCCGTCACTGGGCAGCTGACCATAATGGTCTGCATGCCCGTGCGCTCTGGGCGGATGGTGCCTGTCCTGACCTCTTCGGCACGGCATCCACCCGCCCTGGTGACGGCGGCCACCACCTCCTCCGCGGAAACTGAGTCGTCCAGACCCATGATGCGCAGATCTGCGCATCTGGCGGGCCTGGACACCCGCACCTCGTCCGCGTTTAGGGACGCTCTAAGCTTCTCAGCTAGAGCGTCCGCGGACGGGCCGCTGGTGGCGCCGGGGATCTCCAGCATTCGGGCCCCAGTTGCGGTGACCCTTAGCTGGAGGCCGGTTATCCCTAACTCGCCAAGGTTGATGGCCGCCTTGGCCCTGGTGAGCACCTGCGCATAATATGTCACGCCCCGCTTTTCCGCCTCCGGCTGTAGCGTGACCACTACAGCCGCGGATTTCGGGGCGCGAAGCCTGGCCGCGGCTTTGCGCTCACCACGTCGCCGCCGCTCCTCCGCCCGTCTGGTGGCCGCTCTGGCCGATCTGGCCGCCCTGCGCCCCCCCTCTCTTGCCCCGGCCACCTGCCATTCGGCTTCCGCGGCCGGAGGGTTGGAGCTAGGGGGCGGAGGGGGTGGAGGCGGCTGGGATGCCGCCTTGCCCCTCCTCGTGGGCGCATTTTGCGCCGGCACCGGCCTTGCCGGAGCCGGTTTCGCAGGGGTCGGCCCCGCCCTGCTGGGGGGCTGGCTACCCGGCCTCGGCGCAGACGCGGCGGCCGCATAAGAGGCCCGCCTGTCGCCCGCGGTCGTCCCGCTCGCCGCCAGTGGGGGACGCAACACGATGCCCTCCAGGACGGAAAACCGAGCCTGGAAGGCCGCCAGCTCCAGCTGAACCAGGTTCAGCACCTGGTCATCCACTGGCTCGACTGGCTCGGCTCTCCGGCTCCCCGCCTTGGGCGCCTGGCGGGAGCCGGTCCCGCGGAGCTCAGCCAGGTCCGCCTGGAGCCTCCTGTTCTCTGCCACCAGGAGCTCCATGGAGGCCGACAGGCGCGCCACCTCCGCCCGAAGCTGCGGGACCTCCCCCGCAAAACCGGCCTCCGCAGCCGCCGCAATGGTGGCCGAAGCCTCGTCCATTGCCCGAGACTTCGACCCCTTCCCAACTGCGTTGGGGTCGGCTCCCAGTCTAACCGGATGCGGCTAAATATCGGTGTTTAATAAAAAAAAAAAAAAAAAAAAAATACACATTTTCTTTCATAACTTTTATAAATAAATTACAAATAATTTATCTTTTTTTTATATGTTTACAAATAATGCTTCGCCCGCAGCGAGTTGGCAAGACCCAAGGTAAAGGCGGTTAGGGATCCAGAGTGAGCCACCATACTTTTTTATTCTTTAGAAACATAAGTTGGTATCAATATGAAGTCGAGCAAAATGTGTTAGTTGGTTTTTCTATGAAATTCTCAGCAGCAGTTTGGAGTTAGAATTTGTGCCCGGTTGTTAATGGCGAGCCTATTGCCATTAACAACTTACTGGTCACTATTACAAGGAACCAAAAACCACCGGCGAACTGTGGGGGCACATCTCTGCCTAACCCTTTGGGGAATACAGGCGTGATGTTGTACGTATGTATGGAGTCAATATTATCGTCACATTATTAATTGAATAATACAGAAACATCTCAGTTCCTTAAAATATTACACAGGACGTTTTATTGTTTTCACAATTTCGTTCAAAATGATGGAAAAGGGGAAAACTCTTCCCCTCTTACTTTTGTTTCTTTTCAATCAATTTTTTCCGCTGAACGCAAAGGAGCGACTGACAGTTTCGACAATGCGTTTTGGATATAAACTTCGAAATTATTTACTTCGGCATATTAATCTTTGTAACATTTTCTTTTAAAGATATATTGAAGTTTTATTAGATTTATTTTGCTTTTAAGTTTGATAATGAGTATTGGAATAAGTGTATAAATACCTACCTACTTATAAATTTACACCATTTGGGTCTAATTTTCACCAAAATTACTAAACATAAAATAATAATAAAAAATAATATACGCCTGTATTCCCCGAAGGGTTAGGCAGAGGTGTACCAATGTATATTTAGGTCCCATGTAATAGGGTGCGAGCCTATTGCCATTAACCGGGCACAAATCCAAACTCCGAGCTGCTACTGAGAATTTCATAGAAAAACCCAATAACACTTTTTGCTCGACCTGGGAACATAACATAACACAACATAACATAACATAACATATTTAGCGCTAAATGTGTTTAAATTATCATTATGTCACTGTCACCATCTTTCAACGCGACAGGGATGCAATGATGATCTAAATACGTTTAGGCACTAAATGTATTTAGGGATTTTGGTGTAAGTGGGTCTTAATGAATTTCTACACAAAAGTATACCCAACTAGCACAAAACTGTTGCTTAAGAGCTTTGGAGCCAATCCGATTATTCCCAAAGGCGCCAAGCTCTAGCCCTAGAGCGTGCACTGCAGACTTTATACAGCCGCTTTGGAGCCAAAGGGGCACAACTTTTTGCAATCTATAGTTCTATTAGAACTTCATAATAGTGGCATAAAAGCGCTACAGGAGTGGCAACTAATAATTAACTCTACACTTACGCTCTTGTGGCGCTTATTGAATGAATGACAGGTTTAACTGAACGAATAAAGGATCACTGATCATTCACCTTGCCTCTCATTTATTAAATAAATACCATTTGTTGTTCCTGATTCAGACATTACTGAATACAAATAAATAATAAGTAAAGTGAAGGTAAGTGTTTTTGAGCTATATTTTGTATTATATGCAAGTGGCAACAAACGCAGATCAGTTTATCGTGCATATAGTTGATATTATTGGAGTATTTTTAACGCGCCTCAATAATTACCTCAGAATATCGTAAAATATGTAAATTATTATTATATAAATATATTTATATCACATACCTACACGATATTGAAATTACCTACTTGACTATATTTATGTTTAGTAAGTTGCTGGTGCTATATTTAGTTATATTTTAGTACAAATTGCGATAAAAACCTATAAATTTCTCAAGTACTGATAAATAATTGTCTTGTAAACATGTCGTCTATGAGAAGCAGCTTTAACTTGCAACTTCAACCTTAAAACTTGCTCTCTGCGTGTCATAGCGCTAAGTTTCACTTTTCTGAAGGTCCAAGTAATACCTGTACAACTAATGCAGTTCAAGTCTTTGCAATATCTTTTATTTCGTACTTACTGCAGATATCGAACCACACTAATGGTTATTTGTTTAGAGATCCGTAGAACTCTTTGAAAACCCTAAAATACGATGATCATTAAAATTTGTAGCTGCTTCTATATTTTTCGCTATTTTTCTTTTTTGATTGTTTAACTAACTATGTGTTACCATATTTTCAGAATGCCTTTCAAACTTATAATGAACAATTAAATAAACAAGAACTTTGCATCTGTCCATCTAAGTGGGAAAAACACGGAGTATTACACTGGCCGAACAAAAAAAGTAAAAAATCATGTAAAATAGAAGATTCAACTCCACAATCAAACTGGACTAAAATAAACAAATTCATTATGTTATTTTGTATTTCTTTTAAACTGGCTTAAATATTTTATAAAATGTGATTCCTCCATTAAAAATAGCAGAATGTATCTAAATGTCCATTACTCTCCTTCTTCTATTGTGAAGCCTTAATGTCACTAATAGTAAAACAGACGATCAAATTCCTACTTAAGTCTGCGCAAATGAACATATCACTTCTGCAATGAAACTTTCAGTGGCAGAACAGTGATAAATATATCTTTTATACAGTTCCGTTAAAAAGTCTACAATTAAAGTCTTTATGCAATTCTGAAGCGTACAGCAGCGGCAATAGAAGCTTTTTAGCAGCTTTAAGCTGTAACAGACATGTTTTAACTCTCTTTTAAAGCTATAGACGGCAAATGGGTTGTAAAATGAACTCTTATAAAACTTAGAGTGGCATTTGGTTCAGTGTCTGCTACCCCTAGTGATATTTACAACTATGAGCAGTTACGGAAGCAATAGTAGAACTTAAAAACCCTTTCTGAACCCCTAAAGCGCTACTGTACGGCTAAAAGTTGCAAAATAGGCTGCTATTTTCACTAGTGTGCTAGTTGGGTACACACTCTTAGCCGCATAACATCAGAGTCCAAAACTCCATAGCAACAAGAAAATCGAAACAAAATAAAATAAATAAAAATACATTTTTCTATTAAAATCGTCATGAAAGACAGCATTTAAATATTCATACTATCTAACCACAGTCGTTTTTATACAGAATAAAACAACATCAAAGGGGCCGTTTCATCGACAAAGAAGTCTGTTACTATGAAAAGGATTGATATAATCGTGCAGTTCCCATTTCGACAAAAAATAAACAGTCCCATATTCTCGTTATTTATAAAATATAGGAAACGTGACGTCACCATATTTTCCTGTTGAAATTTCCGCCACTTGGATAAAGATTAGGTTATGTATATATACAATTTAACTTTATTCGGGTAAAACGTGAAAGCGGAAAAATAACGCGAGTAAGATACGTACATACATACCATTACGCCTGTATTCCCCGAAGGGGAAGGCAGAAGGCACCTACAGTTCGCCGGTATGTGTAGGTCCCATGTAATATGGAGCGAGCCTACTCTCATTAGCCGGGCACAAATCCCAACTCCGAGCTGGTAGTGAGAACTTCATAGAAAACTCCAATTACGCTTTGCTCGACCTGGGAATCGAAACCAAAGACCTCTAGCAGTCGCGCTTAGAACCACTAGGCTAACAAGGCAGTTAAGATGCGAGGCGAGTAATGTAATAATATCGTGTGTAATATTATCTATTACGACGAATATAAAGTTTGTATATATTGCCTTCTTGAAGTTTTCTTGATGTTCTATGAATGGTACTATCAGCTGTTTATCGTCACAAGTTAGGGTATAGAAGAAGAAACTACTTTTGCCTTTACGTCGCTTTTACTAGGCTCTTATTGTAACACTAGGTATAATACAAGTTTATATTATTTGCTGTGCGTAATTTGACCTTTACTGTAATTATTTTTCAGTCTCGTAAGGTCTCTTTTTCTTTGTCATATACCTAACACTACAGTCTTGGTTTGTTTTGTTCATCAACAACATAAAATTAAAAACACAAGACATAACATACCATTACGCATGTATTCCCCAAAGGGTTAGGCAGAGGTCTAACCAAAGTACACCTACAGTTAGCCATAAATTAAAAATTCAAAGAAATTAATCAAACCGTTCGAACTTTAAAAAAGGCCCAAGTAATAGAATTTCAACAATCCTTCTACAAGAAATAAAAAGGTGAACAACATTATTCCAAGAACACTTACAAAATAGTAAAAACCAGTTAATAAACGCCTTCAATTAACAAGTCACTCAAATAAAGTCGCGTGCTTAAAGCCAAACATCGAAGCCTTCCCGAGTATTGAATTATAGATGAGTTCCGAAGAAAAATAATTACTTACCGGGGACTACTTACGTTTAATTATTTCCGAACAATTCAGTTGGCAGCCTCGAAATGGTGCCCGACTAAAAGAACCTTTCAGCGTGAACCAATTAGTAAAAGTAGGTGGCTACAATGCGTTCGGATAGATCAATAAATTATTAACCTGACTACAAAGGACACGCTTCATAGAAATAAGTGGAAGTAAAAGTAAATTTTAATAAAGTGACAGTTCTTTTTCTTTTGTTGCTTTGAAGTTGGGGTCGAGGAGTAAATGTTTTTATGTAGGTTTGTGTTGTAGTTTTTCTACTTTAGTTTACACTATACATGTGAAAGTAACTATGTCTGTGTGTTACCTAATAATGATAAACACACACTAGAACGATCAATATGACGTTTGAGATAAGGACCGCGACTTCATCTGCATCCACAATAACTGACTTCTACGCAGTTTTTAAAAGAGTATGGGGGAAACTTTTGCCTGAGCAAAGCACTGGGTCACTGGATAGTTTTATAAAATAATTTACTGATATTAAGTTATTCAGAAATAATCCACCAGAAAGATACTAGGTATTTTAACTTTGTCTATGGAATGGCAACGCAAGGCCGCTGATACTGCAGATATCTATATAAGCAGCGATGACCCATGATTAACAGCAGGTAAACAATGGCCTTGGTGACCATCAAACGATACAACAAAAATTGATTGTTTTTCTTTTTCAATATTATTTCAATGTTAGTCCATTTATCTATACTGTCTGCCCTTTCTTATTTACCTTTCATTTTTATCAAAACCGCAGTACATTTTGATAAAAAATAACACTAGTCACCGACACAAAAAACTATTCCTTTCTTGTCATAACACAGGAAGGATGGAAGTAGCCTATTCTCACTATTCTCAGTAGAAGCTACATTGCATTAAAGCTAAAGTATTTCCATCTTACTTCCAGCCATTTTCTTGAGAAATAATTCATTTCAATCACAACGGACAAGTGAATCTCGTCGCAAAATGAACGCGGTTTATTTTATATATTTTTATTAAATTCCTGTGATGTTTTCTTTGTAGTATTATCCGGGCAGTTCATCGACATTAACTTCACTATCTTACTTACTTAACTTAATTGAGTAACGTGCTGAGTTTTATTATAACTACTGTTGATATCTAATACGATGGAGTAGTTATGACAATGTACAAAATTATATTGATTTTTTATATGTCTTTAAAAAAAATATTAAATAACCGTACCCCCATATTAGTGCGGTGCGGTGCGGTAATATGTTACATAGTAATGTGTATCTATAATAGTGGACATCAGGATCAGTATCTGCCGTAGAATAAATAGTTCGTGATGTTACTATAATCCTACGAGTTTTAAGTTACGTAAATTTTACCGTAGCGTAGCAAATTAGCTACAACTTATTTGCTTCGCTTAAATTGAACATAATAGTTTATTTATTTATTACAATTGGGAAAACAAACAGTAGTAGGCATATTAAGCATAAACAATCTGTCTTAAAATAAAACTTAAGGAATAAACCACCCACAACATTTTCCACAGATTACTACAAATATATAATATACATTATATTTTGATAAGATTCTTACAGTTTTCATTATCATCTAATGTTTATATTACAATATTACTAGCTTCTGACCGCAACTTAGACCGCGTGTTTTTTTTTTATCCATGTAAAGTTACGTCTTTGGTTACTGCTTCGCTCCTGTGTGTCGTAGCGTGATGTTATATCATCATGACTCTAGCTATCGCTATCAAAAAGAGTGTTTCCCATCCGACTAGTACTTTTCCAGATTAGTGCGTGTAAGCAAATCAAATAAAAATCTCTACAGCTTTATTACATACTTCTTTAGTACAGATTTACAATCGCTTCGACACTTTACAAGAAGTAACAAGCTGTTAGTCATTATTAAATAGTTTCATAATACAAAAGCCGCATCGGCATTAATTTAAACTTTATTCTAGCTACAAGAATCAGTTTTGCTAACAACGCTTCAAGAATTCTCGTTAGCCATACCGGTCGGACAATGCTAAAAATGTCAGCTTTCCACGGCTCCATACAAAACTAAAGTGAAATAGTTCTGCTAGTGTCATTCTTAAAATGAATATTTAAAAAAATATTCTCTTCGTAGGTATTTTTGTTGAGAATAACTTGGAAAATTGGGAAACATTTTAATGAGATGGTATATTATTGTAACGTCTTTTATAATAATCAGGTATCTAATTTAAAAAACGTAAGATTTTTTGTATACCTAGGTTTTTGCCTGTAATTTTCTTTTGTTTTAAGTTATACATGTTTCTCTTTAGCAGACCTCTAATTATGTATAAAAATACTGATATTTTTTTATTTATGTTGATGGTTTAGCCCTACATTAGAAAATATTGGAAGGTTGATCAGTCCAGCCCGCCTTGCCTCGTGCCTTCTCTGTATGAGAAGTGGTCTTTTCCTGCGGTATCTATAAATAATCTACACGCGCCTGAAGCCGTGGTAAGATTTTTTATAAGCTTGTAACTTTGTCTAATTTTACCCATTTTTTTTTCCGAAATTCCGTACTTTTTAAAAACGACACGGTTGGCGCGGTTGCTAAGCGATTGACTGGACGGAACCCGCGACACGTAGCCAAGAGGCTGCGTGTCGCGGATTCTGTTCCAGCACGGAGCAAATTTTTGCATGGTCTACAGATAGGTGTTTTTTTTTTTTTTTTTCAATATGATGTACTCGTTGTTAAACGGTTACTCATACAATTACAATCTAGACCTTGAGGCTAATAAGTAATTTAAATTTAACTTAATTTACTAACACTTAGAAGTTAAGAATGTGTCCATTAACACTTTTCTTATAGTCTCTATTGTATTTGAAAGACACTTTGATCTTGTGTTCTTTCGGTCTACAGATAGTAATTCCGGTTTTGTCTGTTTGTGAGTGTTCGTAAAACCATACAGTAGAAAGTCCTTATATGGGGCAAAGTTTATTTAAAAAAAGAACTTAAGGAGTCTTAACGATTATTATAACTAATCATTGATTGCCGGTAACTTGTGCTTATCATGACAACGAGACAATAAAAAAAAACAAAAAGAAGATTTTCATTTGCCATTGCATTATATACCTACCTACCTCAAGAATATAATTCAAAATTACGCATGCAGCATAAAAACGCGCGTCTTTCATGCAATAACGTATTCCAGGCATCATACCTCAGGTGGGCAGACCGCAAACATTCCGACTGTGCTGTACGTCTGCAACACCGAAATTGAACTTGTTTACTGAACAATCTCGCGAGTTGTACGAATACAATGTACGGAGGAAGCGGTTAATTAATTTTCCGTGCGAATTGTATTTTGTTTAGTAGTGTTTTGTTTTAATTGGAATTTTAGGAAAAAAGTAGTCTTGTTGTTAATAGTCTACCTCGACTAAAACCCTCGACCCGTCATGAGCCTAGTGGTTCAAAGCGCGACTGCTACGCAAAAAGTATTGGGTTCGATTCCCAGGTCGAGCAGTGTTATTGGGTTTATCTATGAAATTCTCAGTTGCAGCTCTGAGTTGGGATTTGTGTTGCAATGGCAATTGGCTCGCCCTTTATTACATGGGACTTAAAAACATACCGGCGAATTGTGGGCGTACAATGGAACAGCTTTGTCTAACTCTTCGGGGAGTACAGCCTACATCGTATGACTGTTTAACGTGCAATAACGTATGACTGATAGAAAATGCCTAAGGCATTAAGTCCACCTTTGAACCATTTATTGCACAAAGCCTAAATAAGTTAATTAAATTTGGGACTCATTAAACTACACTATATTGTAACAGTCGAACATATCAATAAAGATTAGCCAAATAGGCAGGCAGACTGCAGTGCACAAGTTTGTGTACGGACACCTTTTCACTCCCTCTTTACTCACTCTCATAATCCGATGGATGCTAATTAGATGCGACAGGGACGAGATTAGGCGCAGGACCAACGGCTTTACTCACACGGAGGTATCACACCACACACTTCCAAATTCCGAACTGCTACTGAGAAATGTATAATGGAGAAACTAAACACTGCCTGACCTGGAAATCAAACCCAGGACTTCACGCTTAGCAGTCACACTTGTAACCATGAGACCCACGGGGCAGTTATTACAAACTAGTTTCAACCACTTTATACGTTATTATATAAATAATTAATATAATGTTAGATAAACTGAATTTGTGGTTTCGACGTTGCGTTAATAAACCCAGTGATTTCTGACAGCTTGTCAAACAATATAGAAATTGTTGGCCGCAAATTTTGCGAACTAAACCACATATTGGCTAATTTAATAGCTATTGTATTAATAAATAACCGCCTGTTTCATTTCACAGTAACGCTTGTGTGTTTAATTTATAAAAACGTATAAGTACCATCACGCCTATATTATTAGGCACTTAGGCAGATGTGTACCAATTTACACCCACAATTCCCCAGTATGTTAAGGTCCCTTGTAATAGGCACCAGCAGAAATAGATTGTAAAAATACGCCATTTTTCGTCTATTTGTTGTTCCAGCCTATATAGCGCATTTAAATGACCGGCCACTGAAAATTGGTGGAAATTAGAACCAGGAGACGGACATAGAATACTTTATACTTTTTTTTTTAGGTAGATAGGTAGGTAGATAGTTAGGTACAGTTTGGTAGGGTAGATGGACTTGGATTTTTGTACTGATTTTCAGGGTAGGACAATGCCTGCCGGGCCCGCTAATGCCTTATATTGTCAACTTTAACATGAATCATGGAAGCGTTGTGACGATTGTTAGAACTGTATGGACACTTTTCAAGTGGCCTTTGTAGGATGCGGTTGATATTTATTCTTATTGTGTCTTGTTAAGAGTCATATATTGGCATATGGTAATATATATATAGTGGTTTTAATTAACACATTCTGAATTAAGTTAGTACATATTGTTAAAAAAGATACAGCTCAGACTGACAGGCAGACCGTCTTAATGGGATCATGTCTCGTGCCCTTCGGGTGCGGAACCCTAAAAATGTTCTAGGGATTGTTCAGCGGCCTGTAGCTAATTATAACATTAAGTAGATACTTAGACTTACCTAAACAATTAATGCTAACCGAATATTTTTGTTCAGTAATAAATAACAAACTCTTCCAAATTACATATTTATTTAATGTCCAAATTAACTTTTCAGAAAATACCCATTGTTTGTACAAACGAACAAATAATATAGGTAGGGTGTTCTTCGCAAAGGTACCGTTTACACACTTTGTAACCCAATGTAAGCTGTATAATACCTACTGTGTGTAGACAGAAATTAATTTTACATTGGGCCGGAACCGCCGAAGGGACCGAGCGGCGCGCAAGTAATTATAAAATTCATTCACTCACCTCATTTTGCTCATTCAAAATATCTAGGGTATAATATTCTTGTATTTTGGAGTAATCGCAGCATTTGTGTTCCTTTATGCAAAGATTTGCCTGTGTTATGGTAACTGCTTACTGCTAAAAACATCATACTGAATTCGTTATTTTTGTTGGTGGGAGAAACTGGTGATATTATTCAACGCCATCTAGGGACGGTAATTTAGACAAAACTCCTTTGTTTCTTCAGATATATGTAAATTATGTGAAAATGACACCCTATCGTCTCCATCCAACGTCAGCCGACTTTCTTTTATTTTTCCCAATAAATATGTATTTATAGAACGCTTGGATATTCTTTTCATAATCCTATTCAGTAAAGAAGTTATAGAAGAAACTTCTGTCACAAAAAATATTACTTTCTCATTCACATTTCATACGCCTTTAACCTCGAAGCCTTGTAAGAAATGGAAGGCGTTCTTGCAACCATATGCTAAGACCGATAAATCATATCACAGACTCTTCAAACATTCACATTCAAGGCTAGGTACACATGAATGGTGTGCAAAAGTTATCTGGGGAGCATGTTGAGTACCTCACCCTTTAAAATAAATCATATGTAATACCGCGCTGAGGGTGTGAGCCTGACGTTGCTCAATAATCCGGGCTTGCCGTATCTGGCGGCTCAGATTTCATTATCATCTGATATGTAGATGTAAGAATTATTCCAAGAGGTATTTTGTATCGGCTGGTTTTTATGGGCGCTCATCCAACTTTTGGCTCAATATTATATTCAGATATCTTTATACGCATAGTTATATAAGTTTCACGAAGAACTAGAATAACAATTACAGACAATAAATCCATATATTACCAAAAAGCTTATATTCAACTTTTTTAAGTCATCTTTTCGTCTGTCTTTCATGCATGAATTTGTGGGATTGATATCAGGCAAGTACTAATGTAACTTTTTCAATTCATATATACTTTTTCAGTTTATCTTGGATATCACTTGAAACTGAAAACACCGTGATAATTAATGAAAGAATGAAATCGTCAATCAATGCTTGTGCCTTCTCTAAATTAGAAGAAGCCTTTACCCAGCAGTGGAACAATAATTATGCTAGTATTATATCGTCGTTTAGAGATATGGTTTATTGCCATGGCGGTGTATAATAATATCCATATTAAACCAAACATATATTCGCTTCTTGTCTTCCTATAAACTGAACCCAGAACCTTTTACATGTTCCATCAGTTGATATCACTACCACTGACCTAAACAATTTTGATACTGTAAAGCTTTGCTTCCTGGTACCTACTGAATCTAATTTCTGCAGCTTCCTGTATAGTCTCAGTTAATTTGGTTCCGTGCACTATAAAAACCATCCAGTTCTGGAAAGTCCATTAGAAAAATAGCCTCGGCTTTAACCCAATAGGAGCACTTTATATTGCATGGAAATGCTAAAACTATCAAGGCTATTTGCTGCATACAATTTGCGCTGATAGCATTTTACTCTCATATTAGATCATCAATGTAATCGGCTGGTTCGCGGACCGTATTCTGTCGGATTAAATATCGTGATTGGGTAACAAAATTATGTATAACAACCAATTAGTAGAATGAAGGAGCTCACCCGGAGAAGTACTACCACCATACCTATGTCTGTCGCAAAGCTGCGTTGCTGTGTTTCGGTTTGAAGGGTACGGGTGCTGGTGTAATTAGAGACACATGACACATTTTGACTTTGCCTCTGAAATGACAATGCATTTGCAAGGCCACTGGTATTGCAGATGTCTATAGGCAGCGGTAACCACTAAATATCAGGGCGCCCAAAGTCATCCAAAAATATGTAAAAAAAAATCTTAGTGCCAATATTTTCTAGTCTTACATCTACAATAATAATCATTCTCCAGTTTGTCAATTATATCGTCATTGACGAACGCCTCTCAAAGCATCCGAAACTTTTAATTGCTAACGCCATCTCGCGGGAATCACCGTGATCAATATTTTAACGAGCTCTTGAATCGCTGGGGTGGTCGTAAACATACAAGATTAGATCTTATATGACTTTTGACCAGACATTGCTTAACCATGAAGAGAGAATGGGGGTATGTTTATGATCTTTTGCATTAACATGACAATAAACTGAAGACTTGTAAAGATAATAATGTAATAATGATTATTTTGATATACATTTTATCCACGCTTATATTTCCTGAAGAGTTAGGCAGAGGTGTACCAATGTAGACCCACAGTTCGCCGTTATGTTCAGGTCCCATGTAATAGGGGGCGAGCCTATTGTCATTAATCGGGCGCAAAACCTAACTCCGACATGCTACTGAGAATTTCATAGAAAAACCTAAACACTTTGCTCGACCTGGGAATCGAACCGAAGACCTCTAGCGTAGCAGTTGCACTGCGAACCACTAGGCTAATGAGGCAGTTATTATTTTAGTAATTTTACTTAGATTTAAATAAGTGACTTTTCAGATGATAAAACTATTTCAAGTTTTTACTAAACTTTATGTATTTTTATTTATTTAAACATAAATCAAATCAGACGATAAATTTCTCCCAACTATTTCTAATCAACGTTAAGGAAAATATTGAAAGACAAGCAACTGACCTTCAATACATATTGGCGTAAAGATCAAAGGTCAAACAAAAACGTAGCAACATTCCACATACTTCGTCGGGAAGCAGTAGACCCAACTAAAGCAACAGATTAAAGCGATACACAGCAATAAAGCGCTAAAAAGTTAAACGAGTTGGGAATATTTGAGAAAATTCGCTGTACACACTGCAGTCGGAATGCGCCCACTAGCAGGGAATGGGTCGAAATTAGAACATACTTTGTTGTACATTTTGCGTAACAAGCTGTGCACTACAGTAATATTCTTCAGACTGAATTTCGGCTTCTGGGGCCAATTTTAATGGAGACTAGCCAAATACGCAGAGTGCACAAATGTATGCGCAAACACAGGTACACTCCCTGTTCCATCACTATCATAGTCCGATGAAATGGCAATCTGAAATTCCAGAGCTAACAGGCGAAGGACCAACAGTTTTACGTGCTTTCTAAGGTAAGGGTGTCACACTACCAACTTCCAAGAGCTGCTACTGTAAAATTTCGAATGTAAAAACCATATATCACTTTGGGCGAGCTGGGAATCGAATCCAGGACTTACATAGAAGCTTAGCACGAACACATAAACCAATGGGACAGTCAGGCAACTGTGTAGAAATCAGTTTTTGTTTTTGAAACCGCAGATTAGCTTTACATCCGAAACTAGGAGATTGCAAAAACATTTCCTGTGTTAGGACTGCGCTTGATTTGTTCATTTCCTAAGTTAACTAAACCGAGTGTTTTAGATTGAGTACTTTCCTACTGAAGTGGACTGCATGCGGGCGAGTTGAGTTGTGGTACTAGGGAGGATTATTCCTGCCGGGGCTGCGGGTTGTTCGAAAGAGATACCGCGCCCCAGGAACGCAAAGGGCACATGAAGGAACATAAATGGGTTGTAGTCAGTAAAAGTCTGACACTCCCTTCCGCTCCGCCCAGAGTGGGGGAAGTTATTTGATGATTTCCCATCTATAAAAAAAATGTAAGATTTATTAGTATAGATTTAGAAGTAGATGAGTTTGACTGAGTTGATTGATATTATTTAAGTAATTATGTTCAAAAATATCTGAACATATTTACTAGTCCTGAACATGAAAATTGTACATCTTAGCCTCAAAGGCCAAAGATAACAAGTACAATATATTATTTTTAATAACTTACTGAAGAAGATATTTATCTATTTACATTTTACAAGAAGTAAGGCTTTGCGCAATCATTCCCATTATAGTTTTTGGGGTTCCATACCTGAAGGGTCCAACGAAGAACTATTTCTCTCGATTATGCGTTCGTCTGTCTATTTGTCCTATGTCACAGGGCTGTATCTTTTGAACCATTAGGTACACACTTGAAATCACAAAGGGTGTATAACTATGGCCCTTATTAGAACAAATCAAAAAAATAAATAAAAGAAAGCAAACATTTTAAAGTGTTTTTTTTTTGTGTGAAATGATAAATATTGCACGATGGTACAGAACCCTTTGTGTGTCCGTCTTACACTCAGTCGGTTGTTTTTTAAACCTTACTAATATTATAAATGCGAAAGTAACTCTGTCTGTCTGTCTCTTCTTCACGCCTAAACCACTGAACCGATTTCAATGAAATTTAATACAGATATAGTCTGGGACCCGAGAAAGGACATAGGATAGTTTTCATGCCGGAAATCCCCCGGGAATGGGAACTATTAATCCACGCGGACGAAGTCGCGGGCAAAAGCTAGTAGTTAATATAGAGTCCAAACGAAACCCTATTGCTCTCGCTTATGCGTCCATCCATCTATTTGTCCTGTGTCATAGGACTGTATCTTAAAGACCGTAATAGGACTTGAAATCACAAAGAGTGTACCTACTTACTATTGCCGTTTTTAAAACCAACCATATGAATAAAAGAAAGCAAAATTTTTAAAGGGTCTTTTTGTATGAAATTTTAAATGAACAGAACAGAGCCCTTTGTATGCGATACCGTCTTACAGTCAGTCAGTTGTTTTTTAATTCCTTATAAAGTTAAAATGTCTAATATAAGCGTTGCTCAGAAAATATATTACCAGAGAGTCCATTAGTTTCGTGTAGTTAAAACTTTTACAAACTTGATGTTAGTAATTACGTACCTAAAATACTTTGTAGGAAAAGAACATCGGTTCCACGAAGTACAAATGAATTTCCTTTTACAGCCACGGAAACCTCGGCGGGAACTAAAACTAGTACATGTTCGGTTTTTTAGGACTTAAAAAAGTTAGACTGCCAGTCACTGGGTACGGCTAACGATAACTTACTACTTATTGCAAAATAAGAATTGTTTTTAACAAGAAATACATAATAAATTACTCGGTACTGGACAATGAGCACTTTATAACTACGTTTGTTAGCTTGGGTCTTACCTGTTAAAACAAATGTATTTTTAGTGAATATAAATAAATAATCCACATATTATATTATAGTGTTATCTGCAAAATAATGAGATATCATAATAATTTCTAATTTACCAGCAGTGACGTTGATTAAGTAAAAAACTAAGTTAGAATTGATTTTATTCAACCAAATGGCCGTAATCTCATAGCGCACAGCAGCAAATCAATGTAAACAAAATGTAAGTACAGTAGAAATATTTTTGACAAATCTTAATATGTCAAAAATCGCAATCTAATCTCAGTTCAACTGGTTGTGATCATTCTTAAAAGCCAGTGAAACTACCCCACCATATACCTATTAAGTAAATATACCAGTAAAACAGTATACAAGTATACCAGTACCCCTAAATAAACCACATCCTTGAGTAGCGTTAAAACTTGAACAAAAAACGCGTCACACGATTAGTATTCAGGTGTCGTGAAGGGAGGCGCAAGACATTAACCTTTAAAAAGGGGTCAATGCGTGAAGTTTTGTCCCCTAATATCTTATTCTGGACGGCGATTTGTCGAGGGACTGTTTCGAGAGACAAATACTAACTTTGAATATTGATGGTCCACCTCATTATAAAGACAATTTAAGTCTACTAATAAGATTTTAATAACAGACCTTCCTTAACTTTGCTTTTAATGAGAGAGCATAAGGTTCCCTGTCAGGGGCAAGTCACGTCGATAGACTCTTGGGACGAAGTTGACTGAGAAATAATGAAGGTTCGTGAAGCAATATCTGCAAATATATTTTTCTTAGTGAGAACAAGACAAGAGACAAGACGTAAAAAAATATACAAGCGGTTTTCGAACTTGCAACAGATTCATCAGGACTCGTAAATAAATTAACTTATGAAAAGTATGTATCGTACTTCTGTTATTAACGCGAAAGCTTGTGAGGATGGCTTGATGAATGAATGTTTGTTACTCTTTCACGCTTAAACAGCTGAATGAAATTAGCTGAGATACAAATATATACGTAGATATTGATCTAGTTTAACACCATAGGCAAAAATTTTCTTCCCTTTTGTGTTTCCCTTGGAATAGTATAGGACTTTGGTCTAATTCTTAGAACAAGGAATTATATTTTTACAAAAACTCTTCCAAGAAAATCTAGGCACCTACTGCATTATTCGAAAACAATAATACAAAACCTAGCATCCGATATTATAGTTTCAAAGCAGAAGCAATACAAAAGTTCAACAGGTTTTTATTGTATGATCATAAACGGTGGAAAAAATATTTATATTAAAACCGCTTTAAGTTGACCAAAAAAGAAAACGTACACAGTCTTTTATTGATTGAGGAAAAACCTTTTAAAATTACAACAAAAGATTAAAAAAACACGAAAGGAAAGACAAAATAATAATAGACCGAAAGACAGATTACAAAATAAAATTCATATAAAACGGAGAATTGATCGTCGCTTCCTTTCTTGTCGTAACAATAACACTTTGAAGGAAAATCTACTACGTTCTCGAGTATATTTTACAGGAAAGTTCGAATGGCGAGTGACTTTGTCGGGTGAATAATAAATGTTGTGGAAGTCACCTGTGGGCTCTTACTTCTGTTGCTTGCCGCCTGAAAATATCCTTACTGCGGCTTAAAAAGACACGATTACAAAATACATCTCTGTCAGACCAATTGTCTTTTAAAATGATAATTATAAAAAGAAGAGATTTGTATTTCGGTTTTAATTGAATAAACTCCAAAACTACTTAATCGATTTAAAAAAAAACTGTCACTAATGGTAAGCTACATTATCAGCAAGTAACATAGGATATACTGCCCCGTTCTCTTTGTGACGTGACTGATAAGCGTCGGGTTCTGGGTTCGATTCCCAGGTCGGGTAAAAAGTGTTACTGGTTTTTTCCCCCGTGGCTTGGAAAGCACTTAAATTACAGTCATTCCTCGATGTCGGAGAGTGGCTTCTCAGACTTCTCGACGTCTGACAATCAGTCTTAACAAGAGATATCGTGTTGCCCAGTAACTGGGTTGTGGACGTCCTGTAAGAAAAGTCACGCAAACAAAGACATGGCAAAAGCTAGTTGAAAGTATAAATATTATCAGGTAATGAGAAATTGCTATATTACATTTATGTCTGTATCCAGGGAGAAAACAGAGCAATACATTTGTATGTAAGCTTTGTTTACTGTATGTTGTGTACATAGCCTAGTATTAACTTTATTATTCATGTGTACGTCACCTGAAAGTATGACACTGCTTACGAACAGGACAGCACACTCAAGGGAGAGCGAGAGAGAAGGCAGTTACGAAACGTCAAAAGATGTGAGAGAATTTTTAAGCTGCTCGTTAAAATTATAATACTATTCTTATAAAGATTAGATTAAAAGTAAATAATAAATAAAATAAAAGGAGTAAACTTAATTGAAGTGATACAGTGACGATCTACTAATATACTGGAAGTAAAAACCTTTAATTGTCGATTTTTTCTATTTTAGGTTAGTACATCGCACGTTTTGACATTTGTTTTTCATTCAGTTGTAATATTTAAGTTATACTAACATTAAACGTTTCTATTTTAGATAAAATCAAACTGTGTTTTTTCTCCTGTATCGTCCAACATATTACAAATCGACAATTGTCAGAGTTGATTGGATAATAGTAGATCATGACGAGATTGCAATTTGAGGTTGAGTTGGCAGCGGATGAAGATCCGAAGAATAATATCATTATCTTAAAATCTATAACAACCGCAGATGAAATTACATACCTGATACCGCCATGTTTCCAAGCAGTAAAACACCACCTTCAACTGACAAAGTTACCAGAATTTATGAAAATAAAGAAAACGCTACAGAGAAGAGGTAATAATAGAAAGGTGTGGATAAATCTGCCAAGTGATATTTTAGCCCTCTACAAAGATGATACTGGAAATATTATGTTTAATGATTATTTATTACAAGAAACAACCAAAGCCACAAGCCAACCTACTATGGATGAAAAATTGTTAGAAATTTTAGAGAAACTAAGTGAAAAAAGTGAAAAACCCACTATCAATAAAGAAAAACATAACAATTTAAGCAATTTAACTGATAAATTTGTTTTGAAAAAGTTTGATAATAAGATCACCAATGCTAAACAATGGATGCAAAGTTTTGAGAGCGAATGTACAAGATATGATTTAACTGGCGATACAGAAAAAATTTGTGCCTTGAGATTGTTTTTGAACGACTCGGAAAGTGACTGGTATGAGTCAATGTTAATTAAGCATAGTTTGAACTCACAGTGGAAAATATGGCAAGTAAGTTTTTTGGACACATTTGCTGATAAAAGCTGGTCCTCAGTAATCTATGCATTGACTTACAAACATTTCAATGGTTCTCTACTGGAATATGCATTGAAAAAACAGAGATTGCTTTTAGAATATAACAGTGATATTGATAACAGAACTCTCACTGACTTAATTGTCGCAGGATTGCCAGCTTATATTAGAAGCAAACTAGATAGACAAGAGATGACAAACCCTACTCTTCTGTTTAGTGCCCTACGTATGCATGAAAATCAAAATAAAAATGTTCAAAAAAGTTTTACTGAAAGAAAAAGTTCAACTAAACAAGAACTAGAATTTAAAAAAAAAACACCATGTCAAATATGTTACAAGATGGGAAAGAAAAACAGATTTCACTCCGAAGATTTATGCTGGTTCAAAGAAGATAAGAACAGTAATGACAGTGTAAAACACTGTAAAAATTTGATGTTGGAGATTGATCAATTCCAGGATACAAAAAACTAAATATTCCCCCACTAATAGAAGTTAAGGTTATACTGAATGACACCTTGAAATGCACTGGTATTTATGACCCCGGCTCAAACATAACCTTAATAAATTCCAAATTAATAAAAGTAAAAAATTCAAAGATAAATTACTTTGAAAATAAATTCAATACAATTGGTGGTGGGGGAAGAACAACAGGTTTAATTAAATTAAATGGGAAAATACTAAACATTGAAGAGGAAATAAATGCATTTATTTGTAATGATAAAAGTTTCACTCATGAGCTGCTTTTGCGACTGGATACAATAAAGAGGTTTGGGTTGACCCATGACGGGAACTTAAACATCCAACTTCAAAAAAATGCCAACCCAAGTGTAAATAAATATATGAGGCCCACTGAGAAAAAAAAACATAACATTCATGAAATTGTAACCAGAGAGTTAAAACCAGAAAGATTGAGTTATGAAATAAATTTTAATGAGGGCATAGATGTGAATCAATTTGATATAGACATTGCCTACTTGGAAGATAACCAGAGGGAAAAAATTTGTGCATTATTACACAGTTATAAACATATATTTGCAAAAGATAAATATGATGTAGGCCGAGTAAAAAATTATGAAGCATTCATAGATCTACAAGTGGAGCAATATTGCTCAAAAAGACCATATAGATGCTCATTAGATGATAAAGAAGAAATCGAGAAACAAATTGGCAAATTGCTAAAGAATGAATTGATTGAAGAGTCTTATAGCCCATTCGCTGCACCAGTGACATTGGCATACAAACGGGATGAAGGGAAAAAGTCAAGATTATGTATTGACTTCAGAGAACTCAATAAAATTGTTGTACCACAGCCACAGCCATTTCCCCTAATAGATGATCTGATGGTAAAAACGATAAACTGTAAGTACTTTACTACTCTCGATATTAATTCTGCATTTTGGTCAATACCAATGAGAATCAGCGACAGACAGAAGACAGGTTTTGTTACACAGGAAGGTCATTATCAATGGACTTGCCTTCCTTTTGGACTAAAAACATCTCCAGCGATTTTCCAAAGAATTTTGACAAATGTAATAAGAAAACATAACCTGTCAAATTTTGTAATGAACTACATTGATGATATAATGGTATTCTCGAAAACTTTTAATGAACATATTGAACATTTATCAAAACTGCTGGATGCAATTGCTGAAGAAGGATTCCGCCTGAAATTAACAAAATGTAAATTTGCAGCACAGTCAGTAAGATTCTTGGGACATATAGTCAAAGGTAATACAATCACACCTCTGAAAGACAACCTTAAATCGATAGCAGAATTTGCAGCACCACAAAACAAAAAACAAATACGACAATTCCTAGGTAAAGTAAATTTTTATAATAAATATATTCCTAATGCAGCAATAACTCTTGATCCAATACACAATTTGCTTAGAAAAAACATCAAATATGATTGGTCGGCTGATTGTGAAAATGCTTTTCAAACAATAAAAAAATGTTTATGCTCGGCACCAATTTTGGCAATTTTCGACAGAGAGGCGCCTACTTTTATTTACACCGATGCAAGTATAAAAGGAATTGGTGCAATATTAAAACAAATACAGAATAATGGAGAAATCAAACCAGTGGCATACTTCTCGAAGAAATTAAACGCATCTCAAAAGAAGAAGAAAGCCATATTCTTAGAATGCTTAGCCATAAAAGAAAGTTTGAAATTTTGGCAACACTGGCTAATAGGAAACTCATTCACAATTTATACAGACCACAAGCCCCTAGAAAATCTGAACATAAAGAATAGAACAGATGATGAACTGGGAGACATGACTCATTACCTATCACAATACAACTTTATAATAAAATATAACCCAGGCAGAAACAATACGGAAGCAGACTGCTTAAGCAGAAATCCAGTGTATGAAAGCCATGAAAACGAAGAAGATAACTTGAAAACAGTAAATATTATAAAGTTTGAGGAAATATTAGATGACCAGAAAAAAAATTCAGTTATAAAGAATAAACAAAACTTTATTATAGAAAATGGTATATATTACAAGCAAAACAATAAGAAGAAAAAAATAGTTTTGTCAGAAGACTACAGTAAGATACTGATAAAAAAGGTGCATGAGCATTTCTGTCATATAGGAATAAATCAAATGGGGTCAAAATTAAGACCTTTTTACACAGCCCCCAACCTGCTGGATAATATAAAGCTAATTTGCCGGGAATGTGAAATTTGTATTAAGAATAAAACACGTTTAAATAGAAAGTATGGACTAATGTCACAATTGGGACCAGCAGTAAAACCTTTCCAAATTATGTCAATAGACACAATAGGAGGATTTGGTGGCAACAGGTCTTCAAAAAAGTATCTACACTTGTTGATGGACCATTTCACACGTTATGCTTACATTTCGTGCTCGAAGACACAACTGGCTAAGGACTATATAAAACTGATGGAGCAAGTAATCAAGGACAATGAAGTGGAGATATTGCTTTCAGATCAATATCCAGCACTAAATTCAAAAGAATTCAAAAAATATTTAAAGGATCACTCCGTTGATTTAATTTTAACAGCGGTGGATGCTCCTTTCTCCAATGGTCGTAATGAAAGACTGAACCAGACGCTGGTCAATAAAATTAGATGTGCTTTGAACAGCACAGAAAAAAGAACTGCGTGGACAACCATAGCAATGGATTGTGTGAAAGCCTACAACTCAACAAACCACTCAGTAACAGGCTATTCACCTTTATATCTGTTAAACGGAGAACCAACCGACTTACTACCAACAGAACTAAAAAAGATACAAACGGAACCTGGAGCACTGGATAAAGACCGACAAATAGCACTTCTCAGATCAAAGAAATCACATGAGATGAACAAGGCCATTTTTGACCACAATAGAATAGATTACAAATTTCAAAAAGGTGATATGGTTTATGTAATGGACTGTAATAAGTTGAACAGATCAAAAATGGATGAAATTAGAATCGGTCCATTTGAAATAGAAGAAATGATATCAGATTCGCTATGCAGGATTAACACTGGAAAGAATAAAAAGTCCTTAGGACTTTACCATGTAACAAAGCTCATTCCTCAGTTTCATTAGGTACTCAAATTAACCATAAGTTAATTTTTAATTTTAAGGGGGGGAGATGTAAGCTTTGTTTACTGTATGTTGTGTACATAGCCTAGTATTAACTTTATTATTCATGTGTACGTCACCTGAAAGTATGACACTGCTTACGAACAGGACAGCACACTCAAGGGAGAGCGAGAGAGAAGGCAGTTACGAAACGTCAAAAGATGTGAGAGAATTTTTAAGCTGCTCGTTAAAATTATAATACTATTCTTATAAAGATTAGATTAAAAGTAAATAATAAATAAAATAAAAGGAGTAAACTTAATTGAAGTGATACAGTGACGATCTACTAATATACTGGAAGTAAAAACCTTTAATTGTCGATTTTTTCTATTTTAGGTTAGTACATCGCACGTTTTGACATTTGTTTTTCATTCAGTTGTAATATTTAAGTTATACTAACATTAAACGTTTCTATTTTAGATAAAATCAAACTGTGTTTTTTCTCCTGTATCGTCCAACATATTACATGTATGAAATAAACGCCTCTCGCATTTTCTCTTCACGATCATGGCAGGTCCTTACCGTAAATACTGCTGTTATGTCCTATTTCATTGTATTGCCTATTTATATATCCTATATAAAAACAACATTGTCGAAAAGGCTACATTGAATGGGGATTTAGAATTACTAATCGTCTCTTATTCGGGCGCTGTCGAACTGGTAACAGACGTGGATAAAACTAGTTTTTGCAATCCTAATTTTAGCTTCAATGTGAGCTTTTCAATTCATATATACTTTCTAAGTTTATCTTAAACATCACTGACATCGGTGAAGGAAAGAATTGTGAAGAAATCTGGACTTGTAATTATTATAAGTCTTAAATCGCCAATACACAATCATTAAGCAGACGTGGGGATCAACCCCCGCGGCTTTTAATATTATATTTATTAATAGGCTGGTATTAGTCTTATTATGTATTTTAACTTCCCATTACATAAATGTAGTTTTAATGCAAGCAAATTATTTATAACCATTGAAGACATTACTGACTAGTGACACAAAACCATGAGTGTTCTCGAAAACAGAATAAAATATGAAGACTCTACTGAAGTAATAACGTCAAACAACTTTATTGATTCTAAAACACGAAACGTACTAAAGTGGATCGGGTTGCGACCAGCAATAAAACAGCACTAATTTAGTGCCGATCTTCACGTAACAATGTTACACACATGACTCGGGATACAAAAGCCGATGCTTGCTTTACGAGTATGTACTGACAATACCAATTTTAGAGCCTTGTCGAGTTACAGTAGTTACCGGCATTGTTCGAATTTTATGATGCTGCCGCTGTTGGAAATGTGAGAACGTTGTCATATACATAGTTAGTAGTCACTCTCTCGAAAAAATTTGCTATTGCATGTGTTCAATGAATATAATATCGATTCTGAACTTTACCGCATGAAAAAATGAGGATTGTAAAAGCTCTCCATATCTGAGCTCGTCTTAGTGAAGCTGTGTCAGTATTCCAACGTTTATTTCTAGAAGAATATTAACTTTAAAGAATCTAAACTTTTTGAGTTTTTTCTAAAGTCAGTTTACTTTATTCTAACAGATTATAAACCTTCAAAATGGATTAATTTACATCAGTATAATATAATACAGTTAAAGTAATAGAAAAAGAAATCGTACAACAAATAATTACATTTATTTTATCAAAGCAAGCGGAAAAAAAGTATCAACTAATAAAGAAAGTATCGATTGTACGGAACAAAACCCGGATTCTTATTAGGCAGAGGTCTATGCAAAAAACCATCGTAATACAAACCTGCTAATGGTCTGAATTCACTTGACGTCAAAAACATTTCCCCCAATGAAGAGAAGCTCCTCCATCGATCATCTTGTCGGGGAGGCAAAGGTGATTCATTTGTATAAGAATTTGTCGTAATTGATACCTGATCAATCTCCGCATTGTGGTACAGGGCAGCTGGATAGGGACCTTTTATTGTACTGTCAGTCACATTTACTGATGGAGATAAAGTAGTATTGTTTGAAGTTTCAGTTGCTTCTGTGTTATTTGGTTTAGTTATATTGATATTTGCTGTCACTGTGAAGTTTTTCCATTCTTCGTCTATTAAAGGTGGTAACAAAAAAGAGTTTGGTGGTCCGTCTGTTATTGTTAATGTGTTTACTATTTGGGGATTATTAACTGTTGTTAGATTGAAGCCAGTACCTTCAGTACTAGTAACTTCTGTAACATTATGCTCTGCTGTAATATTTGTAACAAGTGTGGTTGTTTTATTATCTGTAGTTGTATTATTAGTCGCTACTGTAATGATTTCTGCCATACCATCAGTTTGAATCGTATCATTTGTTTTATTTTCTTTTGCATTACTTCCTCTGTTCAAAGCTTGTCTGAAATTTACTTCAATATCATTGCTTCCTTCATTGATTCTTGTGTCATTAAGAATGATCCTCACTGGTATAATTTTCTTGAATATTTCACTATTTTCGTCGAAGTTTTCATCACTGCTTATTGCTTGATCGTTCGCATTTTGTTCTTTGTTTTCTTTAGGTACAATTATTATAGGCGATATTAAAAATGCTGGGACTTTCAATGTTTGGCCATTTTGAAAACTTTTTAAATACGCAAGTATGCTCAGTGGCTTCTTAGTTGATTGTTTATTTTCACCTTAAAAGAAAGAGAAAGGATTATGGAACAATAAATTATTTTTAAATGTCATGTAGCCTATTTAGTTGTAACTTACAAAACACACTACTAAAAAGTATAAACAATGTGAGGCAAAGAGCACGGTTATGCATTTTGCGGTAACTGATGTATACTAATGTGTAACGCATTGAAAGCGAAAGTTACGGTACCCTTATGTGTGATAATAATGCAATCGGTACAGTATATGTAAAAGTTAAGAGTATCTTCAGCATTTTTTTCTTCTCAAGATAGAAATTAATAAAAAAGTTTATATAGATCCTTAGAACGTATTGTTTTATTATCATTGATTAAGACTTTTTAAATATGTACATTTTAATTCAATGTCAGTATAAAAAAAAAAAACATTAATAGCACCTACCGAAGTTACATGTGGTTTTTTTTTAAATATTTGAATACCTATACTCCAAAAGAAACATTTTTTTACAACAAGCCGATTAAAAATCCCATCTCCATCCCAAAATTGACGCAAGACATTCAATTTTCTTATTAAAATGTTTACGTTTCATCTGTTTTCATCAAATTTAATCTTATAACCCTCCTTCGCGTATACTAAGTGAAGTGAAATCGAAAATAAACATAAGCCACATCAGAATGCGGGTTCGTCAAGCCAGCATTCTACTCTGCTATCATTCTTTCGCATTGTTTATCATTCGTGTTTATTATTATAGTATGTACAGTTTCTAACATTGCAAGCATTGCTGTAATAATAGTTTCAAGTGAAGTACTTACTTTCTACCTAACAGAAAGTTTAATGATATTACTAAGTATAGGTTTCTTTTTGTGGGGAAATTCTCTTAGGTACGGTCTGGGGAGAACTGAGGATTATAGACGTTTAACAACTATAGCCGTCCCAGTTACTTCTGTCACCACGATTCAGGTGCCTGGTATTCACTTGATGCATATTCCGCGGCCCCGACTGGTATTGGTATTTGTAATATCTACCAAACCGGACTATTTGAGGGGTGTACTTACCTTGTGTATTACCGTATTCAACTTGTTCTTTTCTAGTGGGATAATTTCAAGCATCATCTTCTTCTATTACGTTTTTGGTATTTAATTTTTCTATCAACATGATTTATAATTTCATCCACAAGTCCATCAAACAACGGACCTTTAGAGAAACTACCCATTCTCTAACTTAATCACATATGTACCACAAAACATGTGTTTGACTAACCTGTTGTTAGCTTGGGACTTCAAACTGCCATTAATTCTAAATGCTGCGGTTCCTTTCAGAGCTACGTGCAACGATAATGTACTGGGTTGGCTTGTGGATAAGCTAAACAACAACTCGGACTAGGTTAGAAGTCGCAACCGAAAGCATTCAATATTCAAAGCCTTGGTGGTCAATTTCGGTTACCGCTGCCGCTGTTCTATAGACATACACCCGTTTTCGCTAATGCTGGGTGACACCAAAATGTAATGTCTACATAAAAGTTCAATGTTGGATTTGTAACAGTGAAGTAATATTAAGACATTACAATACTTAGGTGTCGTTTAGTAAGTATTACAAAAAACGGCCAAAACTCAAGTGCCATTCAAGATTTACAAAGAAGATGTGAATTACAGGTAGGTACCTCCATAAAAATTACATACTAAAACACACAAAACGTCACGTCTATCAATGGATTAATTAGACAATGGGCCAGTCATCACATCCATGATATCTATTTTTAATTGGGAGAAGCCTGTTACTCTATTTCGACCCCTATGCGATTTTTCAATAGTAGTCATAGTCCAATGCTATCGTCATTAACAGGGGAACAATTTCAGACTTCGTGCCGCAAAACTGAAACCCAATCATGTCGCCCCACACAAAACAACAAAAAAATCTTTATCTTTTGGCACCAAACACTAGGTACCTGTACCTAATCTCACGCCACCAAAAAACAAATAAAAGATTTCAGTATAACAAAAGTATAATCAAGAACAGACATCGATGACAGGTAAAAAGCAGCTATTATTACGATTTTCCTTGAAATGAAAGCGTTCTCCTTTATTTCGTTGGGGCTTCACTGAAAATAAAATATCCTTTGAAAAAATAATATCAACTCCTAAGGGGGAACCGGAGGTATAGATGACAGTTTTAGAACAAAGCATTTTTTTCTTCTTCGGTTTTACTTATATGAGTGAATTTACTTATTGCGATGTTGAATGGAACCGTTTATTTGTCTGTCGGTATGTTTATTTCTCATGGTAATCTTAAAATGTTACACAGTTGGTTTCATGGTCACAAGTCGCAGAGCGTTGGGTCCTATATTCTATTCTCAGGTTGATCAAATTGTTACTGGGCTTTTCCACTACAAGTTTTCTTAGTGCAGAGTTTGCAGAGCTTGACTACTTGAGCTTCACCTTCGTGCCTAGGAAAGTACGTAACGCCTTTGGTCCCGGTTGTCACATCTTCGACAGTCGTTACGAGTAATCAGAAGCCCGAAAGTGTGACAACTTATTCTTACCGAGTTACCCAGTAACTTGGTTGTGGAGGTTAGATCATGGATCAACTCATTTTCTTCTTATACTCGTAGTCAGTTTAGAAGCAACAATATGGTCGAAAATTTTCATTGTTTTATGGATTATAAACTATTTTTTTACGGGAATAGAGTCGAAAGTTACCTAATTATGTACTAGATAATAAATACCTTCCAGAATAAATCTTGCTAATAATTTTCTATTCTATTTTTAATGTACGAGTACTTTACGTTCATGATCAATTGAAAAAAGAAAACTGTTCATTGCCAATAGTTTTCCTTAGTGTGTCGATGAGAATGGGGCCTACAATCAACCTTCTTTATTCGTGCCGTGAATGTCCACTCCGGCTAATACCAGACCGTTTGCCACCGATATGCGTATCAGCAGCAAGTATAAAAGACCGCAGTGTATATAAGCCCTAAATAATATATCGGTTTTTTAGACCCACGTTGGTATAATGAGGAAAGGTAGGGGCCTCCAATATTTCATATTGCGAAAAACAAAAACGGTTTTCTGTAAGTAGGTACACATTTTACGCAGCTATGATGTTATTATAAAATATAATAAGCTTGGTCGGTCGGTTCGGTTAAATGGGACTTGAGAAAAAAATATTTAGATCTAAATAAATGCCGGCGATTTTTATTACTTACGCAAAAGATTCGTTTAATATGTACCTGCGTTAATAAATCTTCATAAAATGCCTATTTTAATTTTGTTGTGTTTTATTTAAACAGGTTTTATTTTTCAATAATAATTTGTTTTGTTTTATAATGGCTTTTCATAATCACTAGGAATTTCTTCTGTATCTCAGGTGCGTTTACAAAGATATAAACTCGTTAATACGCAAATACCCGGAACAACTCTCTGTAGGCTATACAAATATTTGTTCCGTGCGGGAATCGAAACTGTGACATATAGCGAAGCAGCCAATCTCGTAGCTAGTAGCCACGAATAATCATTCAAGATTAAAAGCAAACCAATTTATGAAAAATAACTCTCAATGGCTCTTACCAAGTTTGACCCCAAAAGTAATGGTATACGTACCTTGGGTTTACCATAATATCTGGGGGAACAGTAGTGCTCCCGCCAAGACAAGCCAAGCGAAGCGCAAGGGTACTTACTACCTACCTTTTCTCGAAGTGTTTCGTCGTTTTTTAAACCCTCATAGAGTTGGTTTCTTACCTTTTTTGGTCTACATATTCACATCTTTTTTAACCGACTTCAAAAGAAAGGAGGAGGTTCTCAACTTTTTAACAATAATTTAAAATTAAGGCGACCACTGAGAATGAAAATATTTTTGCCAGTGACTGTAATACAATTTTCAGAGTTGATTTTGTAAAGGATGTTAGTGCCTATGAAAAAACACAATTTGTAGGCATACAATTCATTCTCCCAAAGGTTCCTAATAAGCACAAAACTTCACTTTCACTAAACACTAACCTAAGTAATAAACCTAGAACTATGTTTCCAGAGCCTAATAATTTCGGTATTTGGGTTAGGTACGTCTAGGTCTAGGCTCTCAAGTATAGTAATAAAACATATTATGTAGGTTCCAAATCAAAGTAATGAAAATCTGTAACACATGTGCGAAAGAAATCGTGTGTTATATTGCGCTGTTTTCCTTTCGATATTAAATTTTCAAAACCTACCTAGAAGGCTAGAGTGTGCTAGAGGATCACGGCAAAAAGTGTCTGAAAAGTGACTTTTTCAATATATAATAATATGTACTTTAAAGTGTTTTTAAGTTTATCTTGGACATCTCTGACATCGGCAAGTGAAATCATCGTGAGGAAAGCTGGACTTGTCCTTACTATCCGTACTTAATAAATATAAGTCTTAATGAATATAAGTCTGAAATCGCCACTCCGCCTCGAGCAAGCATCAGTGTTCGTGCTTTCTCTGTATCAGAAGACGCCTTTGCCCTATAGTATCATGCTTCTCAGATAAGTGTAAGTCTCTTTGATACATGCTAGATGCTAGAGCATGAGTGATTACAAATAATGTGTTAACTCCGGGTTTACAAAAACCAAAGGGTAACAGACCAAATCCTATTATTAAGAAATCCGATCGTCCGTCGGTCCGTCCGTCTGTCATCGTTCGTACCGTAATACATAGATAAATATATGGAATAGAATCTACATCAGATGAACTTGTCTAACGGCTGTTTTATTATACCCTAAAAAGTATAGTCTACAACAGCTGCTACGGTTAATATAGCAGGAAAAAATGATAGTTCTAAATATTTCAACTAAAGCCAAAGGTACAAAACGACGACGCTACACACAATTATGTAGACTTGATATCCGAATATCCGAAACAGAATGACAGAATACAACGTAGGAATAATATGTGCTTATATTACGCGTACGGTTTCGTGATATCCGTCGACAGAACGTCGCTGGAGGCGCACGTCATCTGTCGTTCCCGTGACGTCAGCGTTACGTCACATTTGCAAGATTATTAAGCTTTATTTATAATATTAGACGACGCGGTACATTTGTTTGTTTCC
Organism: Caradrina clavipalpis; assembly: GCA_932526535.1. Classification (NCBI taxonomy): domain Eukaryota; kingdom Metazoa; phylum Arthropoda; class Insecta; order Lepidoptera; family Noctuidae; genus Caradrina; species Caradrina clavipalpis. The sequence goes on from OW052100.1 coordinate 7,591,266, forward strand.
TTACTGCTTGGTATGTAGCAATTAAAGTGTAGGTAGAGGGTTTTATCGGTTCCAATTATCTTAATGATCAATCTCTTAACAGCTTTCATTTGTGGTATTTATTTATTTAAACTTTATGCAACAAAAAATAAAAAAGCGGACTAGGCGGACTTAGTGGTAGTACCTAATTATTATTTTTTATTCTAGGTTACATCACAGCGTACAATTTAACTTGCTATTTGTGTATGACAGTTTAAATGTAAACGCCCACACGATACAAGATAAATGCCTAATGAGGGACGAAGCTTTTTTGTCAAAAAAAACACTTAAGTACTTAAAATTACGCCAGTTACAATGTGCTCAGTAACGTTATTAAAACAACAATCTGTAAGTATATACCTGGTTTGCCTCTTTATGTTATTACCTTAAATATTTGAATACTAGCCAATATTTAACATTTCATACAAGTTTCAAAAGCTTTAACAGCTAGTAGTAAAGCTTTTTGTGAAAAATAAATACTACCATTACATATATATTTATGTGGCAAAGCAGCGCTGCTGTTCCGGTTAGAAAGGTATGGGTGCTGGTATAATTTAGTAATTATACCGGCACCCATTTGCACTAGCAAATGTCTCATTTGCTAGTGCAAATATGAGTGCAACATTTCAACTTTGTTTCTGGAATTGCAACGTATCTGTGAGGTTTCTGGTATTGCAGATATATTATATAAGCAACAGTCGATCAAATTAATAACAAGTGGGCCACCATACCAACCAACCAACTGCCTCGTTAGCCTAGTGGTCTAAGCACGACTGCTACGCTAGAGGTCCTGGGTTCGATTCCCAGGTCGAGCAAAAAGTGGTATTGGGTTTTTCTATGAAATTCTCAGTAGCAGCTCGGAGTTTGGATTTGTACCCGGTTAATGGCAATAGACTCGCCCCCTATTACATGGGACCTAAATATACCAGCGATCTGTGGGAGTACATTGGTACACCACTGCCTAACCCTTCGGGGAAAACAGGCGTGATGGTATACTTTGGGCCACCATAAAAAGACATAAAACAACTACATAGGGACTTCTTAACCTAAAACTAGATAACTACCAGTTCTCGCATACATATTCACACGAAACAAGACCCCACACAGTTACCCATTTTGGATTCAGTTGTCCAATTCGAGTCAAATATTCAAACTTGATGTGTCGCTTCAACTATCACCGAGATGAGAACTACTATTCTGTTTTGGGTAACAAAGGTAATAACCGCTAATACTCGGGTTTCTCGAAACATTCTCGTTGATTTTTCGCTTCAAATATCTGTCTGATGAATACATTCTTGGAAGTCAACGAAAGAGATACCTATGTATATTAAGTCTCATCTTATTTAATTTGAAAACGTTCTACAAAAGTATCTTCCTACCACAATATAATAAACTAAACACTAAACTTATAGATTATAACTAGCTTTTGCCCGCGGCTTCGCTCGCGTTAAGAAGTATTTAAAATTTGATCCCCTATTTTATCCCCTTAGAGGTGGAATTTATCAAATTCTTAGGGGATGCCTACGTCATAGTACCTTTATGCATGCAAAATCTCAGCCCGATCGGTTTAAAATTCACTAAGTTTTATAAAAACTTTCATCCCCTATTTTATCACTTTAGGGGTAGAATTGATCAAAATTCTTTCTTAGCGGATGCCTACGTCATAACATCTACCTGCATGCCAAATTTCAGCCCGATCCGTCCAGTGGTTTGGGCTGTGCGTTGATAGATCACTATGTCAGTCAGTCAGTCAGTCAGTCACCTTTGAGTTATATATATTTAGATAAATTTAGAAAGTATATAAATAGTTATAATCACTATAAATAAGAAAGGAGGAAGATAAAAGGGCATCAAAAAACTCGTCCGCATCTTTGTAAATGAGGCAAGTCAAGTGCCCAAAACACGGGTTTCTTTGTGGCAGCATTGCCACAAAGAAATATGTTCACGAGTTCAGTTACGCCTTTGGTTACAGCTTTGTTTCCGTTTGCCGTACCGTGATGTTCTATACGTTTAAACCGTCCTTTAGAATTACTCTATCTCTATTGATGAAAACCGCATTCACAAATGATCTAAGCGGAAGCGACTTTGTATTATTCCATGTAGAGATTCTACCATCACGCCTGTATTCCCCGAAGGGTTAGGCAGAGGTGTACCGATGTACACCCACAGTTCGCCGGTATATTTAGATCCCATGTAATAGGGGGCGAGCCTATTGCCATTAACACGACAAACGATTACAAATTCATGTTACAAAATAAAAATTCTATTCTATTCTTTTCATGTTGCTACCTATAATAAATAGGTGTAATTATAAGAAAACAACGTAATAACATAATAATATTTAAGTATTCAAATCTCAAATAATTATTTTATAATCCCCCTTAGCTATGATACAAGACGCTTACATACAAGTGTATTAATAATATTACTATCGCGCTGCCAATCACGGTAGGGTGCCGATATTCTCGAGAACACGCCAAATTTCAAGTTACCGAGTTAGACGGAGTTCTATACTTGTATACATATATAAATTTCAATATATATATGTACTGTTGTAGTGGATTGTAGCAGGTTTAGTAAATTATATTTGAGTTCCTCTCGTCTGCTTGGGAAGTATGTGAGTTATTGAAGCTTCTACGGACTATATTTTATAGCCATATCGCTGTATTAAATATCTGAGCAGAAACTGATGTAGGTAAAAGTAAATTTCGGGCTAGTTTTCTATACTTGTATTTATATACCATCACACCTGTATTCCCCGAATGATTAGGCAGAGGTGTACCAATGTACACCCGGAGTCCGCTGGTATGTTTTAGGGCCCAAGTAATAGGGGGCGAGCCTATTACCATTTACCGGGCTCAAATCTTAACTTCGAGCTGCTACTAAGAATTTCATAACTACTAAAAACCCAATAACGCTTTGCTCGACCTGGTAATCGAACCAATGACCTCTAGCGTAGGACCACTACAGTTACTAGGCCAATGAGGCAATAAATTAGTTCTACAATTAGGAGTCGGTTCTTATACTTATTTGACGGGCCTGTTGGTCTAGTGGTTAGTGGCCCTGACTGCTAAGCCGGAGGTCGTGGGTTCGATTCCCACCCAGGACAAACTTTGTGTGATGAGCATGATTGTTTGTTCTGTGTCTGGATGTGATTTATCTATAATATGTATGTAACTATGTATTTATAAATTATATAAGTATGTATTTCAGTTGTCTGGTTACCATAACACAAGCTCTGCTTAGCTTGGGATCAGATAGCCGTGTGTGAGTTGTCCCAAGATATTTATTTATTTATTTATTTATACCACCAGTATTTGTAAACAAATATTATATCAGTTTAATTATCTAGTGAAACGAATACCTTTTATATCGAATATCGTCACCGAAAACATTGTCAGACTCTTTATTTTTCTTTCCATTTCGGAGCTAAATAACAATTGTTATGAATTCTATAGAACTGTCGATTCTTTTATACTAAATGTCGTGTTCGTTTATCTAAACACCAATAGCATAAAGCTGCTATTTTTTTTGTATTTTGTTGTTATCACTGTGTCTTAAATTTATTGACCACAATGATACTTTTATTATTGTCTTTTTCAGTTGATACCTTTTTACAGTACTTACACTACTTACCTAACCGATACATTATTCTTAGGGCCTCCACCCACATCCGATTTTTTGTAGGATCAATTATCGGACCGATTAAATTAATCCATAGCTTTGTGGGACCGACTTTTAGATGGACGTGTGCGTTGGCTTATTAGAATTTATAATGTTCCATTCTCTCCGACAAAAAAATCGGTCACCGTTTATCAGACGCGGGACGGCAGCGTTATAGTCATTTTTTTTTAACTTGACTTATGTAGGAAATTGTTCTTCTATGACTGAACGGATTTTCCATTGTGGAATTTCTTAGATTTGTTATTTTTTTTTTTTAATAAATATTGCCTGAAGAGTTTTGTGTAATATCTAGGCTACTCAGTTTCCTCGTACGAGATTCAGTGTACTTAAAATATAACTTTGAAATTGATTTATTTGACGGGAAAGATAGTCTTGTGGGATTAGTATTAACTTATCAATTTTAGAAAAAAAAATATCAAGTTTAATTACTTATCTATTAACTAAAATAAGGCTAGACTACTTTTTGTAGAGTATGCTCTCGGGAAATTCCTTTTAATTACCCTGTCTTGACAAGTCTTTAGCAGACAGAACGACGCCGTCAAGCTTCCTTTACTCAATAGCTGGCTTTTTACCTTCTGTCTACTAAAATCGCCAACCGACCTTGGAATAGGCGTGGTGATCAATACTCGTGCTTTCTATGTATGAGAAGAGGCCTTTGCCCTACAGTCGGACAATAATAGGCTAATAATACTAAAAAAAATATAAAATATACCATCACGTCTGTATTTCCCGAAGGGTTAGGCAGAGGTGTACCAATGTACACCCACAGTTCGCCGGTATATTTAGGTCCCCTGTAATAGGGGGCGAGCCTATTTGGCAATAGGCTCGCCCGAGTTTGGATTTGTGTCCGGTTAATGGCTTAACCGGACACAAATCCAAACTCCGAGCTGCTACTGAGAATTTTATAGAAAAACCCAATAACACTTTTTGCTCGATCTGGGAATCGAACCCAGGACCTCTAGCGTAGCAGTCGCGCTCAGGACCACTAGGCTAACGAGGCAGTTAGCTAATAATACTATTAATTTTTATTTCCTAACTATTATTAAAACAAATGATTTAACAACTATAATCCCGGCAACTGATAACGTAAACTATGTTTATTATTATATTATATTACGGATAGTACTGGGTGTTGGAGCAATTAGTAGATTTAATTAAGTTTTAGCTATAAGATTTTTACCAGGCGTTCAACTTTTTGACCTCCATCATTTTTTGAATGTCATGTCTGGCAAATAAACCTGGTACACTGAGAACTACGATCCTGATTTTTTAATTATAATAATTCCTGAGCACGTCCTACAATTTTATACATGGTCCATACGAACCGGATATCGGATTATCTACAACTAGCAAAGTGGAAAAAGCTGAATATTAGTTATTTTGGGAATTATATTGAAAATTACCGGAGTAACGAGGTGACAAACACGTGTTGGAGGAAAAGTGAAGTGAAGATCGAGTGAAAATAAAACTATAAGTGTTAAAGCCAACGCATTATAATATTAATTAAATTCACCCAACACTCATAAATATTTAATCAGGTAATATAAAAAAAATATAGGTAATAAGTAGTGATTATAAGAATTTAAATAAGGTTAGTAACATAATTATTTTATACACATATTTACAAATTATTTACATAGTTTATACAATTTTATTTACAAGGATTTATTTACAGAGTTTTAGGTTGAATTATATTATTTTGTAAAATATAGTTAACCAGTGCTTAAAATACAGTACAGTAGTGTTAGTGTTAACCTACATCAGTTAGCTATTTATTTTAATTTACAAATATTAATTCTTAATTGTAACCTTTACAATTACTTCTTACTTTGTAAACCTTTTAAACATAGATTAGTAAATCATTTGTTTGTTACATTATTCTGTCAAACCTTACCTACCTACTTAACTACGGTAGTTCTTATAATTTGCAGTGTCCAAAGGTCAAAATTGTATAATCAATTAATAACTCAAACCAGTTGTTGCTTAGTTTCATAATTTATTACGCTAGGTATTTTTGTAACATATAGTTTCGTTATATTTAACGTTGTAACTGTATAATTTCAGGTCTACGACACCCTTCTTTCAAAATGACTGATATCAAAGATCTTAAAAAGAAGCGAAGCAGTTATAAGGGAAGATTGACCGTATTTGAAACATATTTAAATAAAATTCAAGATTCTTCGGTAAACCCGTCTCAGGTAATGGAGTTGCAGTTGCGAGTCAACAAATTGGATGATTTGTATGATGAATTTAACGAGGTTCAATCAAAGTTAGAATGTATGTGTGACGGTGACACTGAGTTACTCGAACGAACTACAGTTGAATCACAATACTATGGGTTGATGGCTCAAGCTAAGGTACTATTAAATAAGTTTACGAAATCTGAGCAAGAGGAAATAAAGTCTACCACTAGTAGTAAGCGTCAGTTCGTCAAGTTACCCACCATACAATTACCTAAATTTACGGGCTCATACGATAACTGGCTCGAATTTCGAGATACTTTCACTAGTCTCATTCACGGCAATGACGATATAGACGAGGTAAATAAGTTCCATTATTTGAGGTCATCATTAACAGAATCTGCTGCTATTGTCATTCAGTCTATCGAGTTTTCAGCTCGAAACTACAACATGGCATGGGAACTTCTTTGTGAGCGATTCGACAACGAAAGAATATTAATTGACAATCACGTCACAACGTTGTTCAATATCGAATTAATCACAAAGGAGTCCTCAAGTGCATTGAAAGGGATCGTAGATAATATTAATAAAAATATCAGAGCATTAAAGACATTGGGTGAACCTGTACACAATTGGGACACACTACTAATTTACATTATTAGACAAAAATTAGACACAAACACATTCAGAGCATGGGAGGAACACAAAGGGCGTATTGATAAATCGAAAAGGATCACGTTCGATCAGTTCATCGACTTTATACGGAATCGTGCCGAGTTGATAGAAACTCTGGAAAAGTCACGTCATTCCACAACTAACATAAAACACAACACAAAACTAAAATCCCTTTTTACGACAGACAAGTCCAGTAGTTCCTCATCACAAAACTGTCCTAAGTGTAAAGGCGATCACAACCTCACTTCATGCCCACAGTTTCTAGCACTAACTGTCGACGAGAGAATGTCATTGCTACCTAGCTATAAGGTATGTTACAATTGTTTGCGTCACGGTCACTATCCTAGTAATTGTAAGAAATCGGGGTGCAAAATATGCAAGCGCAAACACCACACGCTTATTCACAACGCAGAGTACAAACCAAAACCGGTTTCGAGCAAATCAGCTGTTACGACTGATAAGGCTAACTGTGAGTCGTCATCCACTACGGACACAAATAATCACGTTGCGCTCTCAGCCAATGTTTCCGCACATTCGCATATGACTAGCCCGGGTAACATCTTGTTGTCAACTGCATTAATTAAGTGCTACGACGTAAATAACAAAGAACACATCGCTCGAGCGCTTCTCGACTCAGGTAGCTCGGCTTGTCTAATGACGGAGACTTTATACAATAAGTTAAGGTTGCCTTATTTACACACAGAAAAAACTATACAAGGCGTAAATAATTCTCTGTCGCTTGTTAATAAAATGTGTCGTGTGAACATTAAATCGTTGCACGAATCGTATTCAAATAACATAACTTGTTTTGTCTTACCTACAATAACTGATAATATTCCCGCTAGACAGGTACATGTAAATATACCCTCAAATATTCATTTAGCTGATCCATATTTCCACACACCGGCTTCTATTGACATTATTATAGGGGCTGACGTATTTTGGACTTTATTAGGATCTGATAAGATTTTATTAGGTGATGGGAAACCAACACTTCATCAAACTAGACTAGGTTGGCTAGTTTGTGGCCCAATTAACGACGGCTATAATTATTTTAATATTCAGTCATCTCACCTTTCTTCAATCAAATGTAATTTCGTAAATGATTATTACGAAAGTTGTTCCAGTTTGAATGAGTTAGATGACATCCGAAACCAATTGACGCGTTTCTGGCAGCTCGAAGAAGTTAGCCATGATGCATCTACTTATTCAGCCGAGGAGAATATGTGTGAAGAACACTTTACAAAAAACACGACGCGTTTATCCGATGGCCGTTTTAGCGTTAAGATACCTTTGAAGGAATCTCCGGAGAGTTTAGGTGATTCATATCATCGTGCACAACGATGTTTTCTGTCAATCGAGCGCAGAAACCTCAACCAACCTCCACTTGACAAAATGTACAAGGACTTCATGACCGAGTATATTTCTTTAGGCCATATGTCGGAGTGTCATATTAATGAAGATTTGCGGTCATATTTTATTCCTCATCACGGAATCCTGCGTGAAAGTAGTAGCACAACGAAATTACGTGTTGTATTTAATGCTAGTGCGCCCACTACCTCTGGAGTTTCTTTAAATGCAATCCAAATGGTGGGGCCTACTGTCCAGGACGACTTGACTGCAATCCTTCTTAGGTTTAGAACTCATAAGTACGTCCTCTCTGCTGACGTAGAGAAAATGTACAGGCAGGTGTCTGTAGATCCTTCAGATAGGCACCTGCAGCAAATAATTTGGCGTGATGATGTTACTAGCACACTTAAAACGTATCAATTAAATACAGTCACATACGGTACGGCTAGTGCACCTTTTCTCGCGACTAGGTGCATCAAACAGATAGGTCTGGAATGCCAGGATCAGAGGGTCGCTGAAGTCATTCTTCATGATTTCTACGTAGATGACCTGTTGACTGGTGAAGACGTGTATGAGGACGCTCTCATGTTGCGTCATAGGGTGACTGATGCTCTTGCTTCTGCTTGCATGTCGTTAAGGAAGTGGAAATCGAACGAGGTCACTTTAATTTCGGAACCATCTGACGAGTCTTGTTTCGAGTTCCACAGGGAAGGAGACGTCTGTAGTAAAACACTGGGTCTTAGTTGGCAAACAGACACAGATGATCTCATTTTCCCCATACAAGTTCCTGACTGCATAGAAACTACTAAGCGTGGCATGCTCGCAGTAATTGCACGAATATACGATCCCTTAGGGTTGTTAGCACCGTGTGTCGTGAGCATGAAGATGTTGCTTCAAAAACTCTGGCTAGACAAATTAAAATGGGATGATCAGTTATCACCTGACATTGCAGCTATATGGGCGAACATTATCAAAACATTACCTTGCATTCACAATTTACGGGTATCACGTCGCGTGCTCTGTGACGCATACAAACATTTCGAATTTCACATTTTTACCGACGCTTCGGAGCAAGCATACGGCGCTTGTTTGTACATTCGCAGTATTAATGAGCAGGGTCACGTCGAGGTTCGATTGTTTACAGCCAAAAGTCGCGTCGCTCCCATTAAACCATTAACTATACCGCGACTGGAGCTCTGTGCTGCTGTGCTTGGCGTACGTCTATATCAAAAGGTTGCTAATTCTCTTAACATTAAACCGTCTAGTATTGTTTTCTGGACCGACTCCATGATAGTGTTGGGTTGGTTGAAAATGTTGCCAATAAAATTAAATACTTTTGTTCGGAACCGTGTTGCCGAAGTGTTAGAAACATCCGGAACATGTACCTGGAGACATGTGTCGACCCACGACAATCCAGCCGATTTAATAACTCGCGGAGTGGAACCCACCGCTATGCAATCACTAGATTTGTGGTGGTTCGGTCCATGCTTCTTAAAACAAGACAGCACTACTTGGCCCCCCACGGCTATCAATACACAAACCTTACCAGACACTAAATCAAATATTTTAGTTCATTTAGCCCAAGATCATCACGCTACCGAAAATTTATTTAAAGGAATAATCGAGTTTAATCGATTCTCCAATTTTAATCGACTACAGCGTTCCATTTGTTATGTCTTTCGTTTTATTAATACTTGCAAAGGACGTTCAACAAAAAATACATCTTGTTTTAGTACTGAGGAATTACAAGATGCACTAAACTTTATTATTATCCAATCACAAAAGGAATCTTTCCCTGAACATAATTTATTAATAACTAATAAAAGTTTACCCCACAAAAATAGATTATTAAGTTTAAATGTGTTTCTCGATGATAACAAAATTATTCGTATAGGGGGTAGGTTACACAACTCTGACTACTCATACACAAAGAAACACCCAATTTTATTACAGTCCACTCATCGTTTTGTCAAACTTTTATTTCAATCTGAGCATATTAGGTTAATGCATGCAGGTCCTCAATTATTATTAAGTACAATCAGAGAGACCTACTGGCCACTCGGCGGTCGCAACTTAGCCAGAGCCTGTTATCGTCAATGCATACGGTGTCAGCGACTAAAACCACAGACAATTTCTCCTCGAATGGGTAATCTCCCACTGAATAGGCTCTCACCAGCTGACTTCCCTTTTCAAAGCGTAGGAGTTGACTACGCAGGCCCTATAACCGCGGCTAGTCGTCAAGGTCGTGGATGTAGGTTGGTGAAGGTATACATAGTTATTTTCGTGTGCTTCACCACCAAGGCCATTCATTTAGAGTTGGTTGGTGACTTGACGAGCAGCAATTATTTACAGGCTTTGCGCAGGTTCATGTCTCGGAGGGGGAAACCTCTCAACATTTACTCCGACAACGGAACTTCATTTGTAGGAGCCTACAATGAAATATCTGATTTTTTGAAACGCAACTGTGACTCTTTAACTGATAGTATAGCTCAAGACGGTATGAACTTCCACTTTGTACCTGCTTACGCTCCACATTTTGGTGGTCTTTGGGAGGCGGGTGTCAAGTCGACCAAATTTCATTTGCGTCGAGTGTTGGGCAATTGTAATTTAACATATGAGGAGCTCAACTCCGTTTTGGTACAAATTGAGGGCATTTTAAATTCTCGACCGCTCACACCACTATCGTCGAACCCAGAAGACCTGTTGCCTCTTACTCCTGGTCATTTTTTGATCGGCCGACCTATCACGTCTCTGCCTGCAAAGGACATCCGGGACCACTCCACTCCTCACTTAACGCGCCATCAACGTATTGAGCAGCTGCGGCAGCATTTTTGGACGAGATGGAGTAAGGAGTATGTAACCGAGCTTCAGCAGCGTGTCAAATGGCGGACCGGCAACGACACCCTGAAACTGGATTCCCTCGTTGTCATCAAGGAGGACAACCAGCCACCCTTGAAGTGGAAGTTAGGTCGCGTTATTGCTCTTCATCCTGGTACAGACGGCATAAGCCGAGTTGCTGATATCAGGACTTCAACCGGAACAGTCAGAAGAGCATTCTCCAAGATCTGTCCGTTGTTGGAAGATAGCTGTTGAAAGGCAAGCTTTCAACGGCCGGCGGCATGTTGGAGCAATTAGTAGATTTAATTAAGTTTTAGCTATAAGATTTTTACCAGGCGTTCAACTTTTTGACCTCCATCATTTTTTGAATGTCATGTCTGGCAAATAAACCTGGTACACTGAGAACTACGATCCTGATTTTTTAATTATAATAATTCCTGAGCACGTCCTACAATTTTATACACTGGGTATCTACGGTCGTCCGTCGGGAGCATTTCGATATCGATATACGCAGTTAGGTACAGTCCGTTCCATAACTTGCGGTCCCTCGGCTACGTTTGGTGGTCTATTACAATTATGTTGCTACGATTACTTATTGGTCCAATTTTGGTGGAGGATTCTGTTTTCCTTTTTCTGGTTTGTTTACAGGAAAAAGCTTGATTGATTGAACGTTTGATTTAGCAACGACTTGATTCGACGTAAGATACTTTTTGGATGACTGTCGATGAAAACACATGGGATTATTGTTCCCTTTTAGAGTTTCAATATGCTTCCTTAAACACAAGGTTGTAATAAGTATTCTGTAAGTATATATTTTTATTATTCTACGGAAATTGAGTCGGCTCACGCAAAAAGACGCCATGTTGAGTTTCGGCGTGTTTGTCTTCAATTCCGGTACGGTAAAATTTTTATTTCTAAATTGTGTCGATCGAGTTTAGTTCGGCTCAACGTCGGAGCGTGAAAACGGAGAATCCCAATCTCTCTTTCACATTACTCCACCTTTTGTACACTGCGAATTTACATAAAGAGCCTCACTCGGTCCTTGGGGTACCTTTCCGGGTTTTCCATTTTGTGCTTGAATGCGACGTAGCGGCCCGGTCCTAACTATAGCTTGAATCTGGCAAAGCGGCCGCCTCGTTTTATTTCGATCGAACCACAAAAAGGGTTAGGTTTTTTGATGGCTGACTGTACATTTTTTGGTAATTGGAAACTATTCCTTTTATGAGGGTACTTTCGAGACCTCGGTATTGTAACTTTAAGGATATTTTAACGTAATGGTATATTGAAAACTGTTTATCAGCCTGAGGACTGAATTTAAAAGGTTTCCTTTTAAAATCATTTTGTCCTCTGATTACGAGATTTTATTTTCCTGTTCGCGGCAAATTACATTCACTACCATCTTGTAACTAAGCAAGGACCTTGTACAACCAATGAAAAACGAGCGAAACTCAGCCAACGTAATCACTGCTTCCCACGACAGTATCGCAGTACCGAGATATAAAGAAAAAGTGACGAAAAGTTCAAGAACACGTTCTATTACCCAGCTGAACTATTCTCACCTCCTCGCCTCGCCCGTTCGTCTCATAAAGTAAGAAAATCGTCCGCGGCGGGCGATCAGCGAAAGTAATCTTCGCAAACATTCTACCTCCGGGCGGAAAACAATTTTCACTGATGTATTTTTTTGAGAGGCTCGTGTGTTCAAGCATTATTCTCGAGTAATACAGGATTGGAGTTTTTTCTCTTGCCCGTAATTCAAAAAGGGGTTTTACAGGGACCTTTTGCTATGCCAAAAATAATTCTGACCATTTACAAACCGTCCGTTGTCGACCGCAGATTCAACGCTGTGATTCCTCATGAGCTAAGCTTGTAACCACATTTCTCTTTCTACGTAGCTACCACTATTTAGTTAATCCCAATTTTAACCTAAAATTTTTGAAAGCATTGCTCTGTGATGCGATTTCTCAGCTTTAACTCTGCAAATAAGACTGTCATATATTTAACAAGAAGATTAAAGGCTTATTTTGTTAGATTTATTTGTTTGTCTAACCATTGTATATCTAATGCAGGTGGCAGATGTCTTACGCACATTTTTTCAACATGATAAAGCAATAAGTTTATCTTCAAATAAGCTCTTACAGTTTTGAATGGTGGTTATTTTTCAAGATAATTATTAAAAAAATTACCTATACTCGTAACAAAAAAAGCACTCACTACAAAAGAAAATAATGACGAAATTTTTCACAATTACACTTCATAAATAAATAGAATAAATTGTCCCTACGGGGCGCGGTGAGCGTAGGTACTTATTTATAGGATAGGAGCACAGGTGGGTTTTGGGTCTTAGCAAACGTGTTTTACGCTGCCCCGGGGCGCCCTGCCGTGACGCATTGGCGGCCCGAGACCGTTAGATACGCCAGCATACATAACTTCCCACCGTAATTATAGCTGGTGTTAAACATAAGTTGAAAGTCGGTCAGTCCGTTGTGGTTTAGGCCTTAACTTTGAGGGTATAAGTCTGGCTAGTTACGTCCTAATCTGGTCTATAGTTTGAAAATAGAATAAAACTGGTCTCTGTTTAATACTAGCTTAGGGATTAAGGATTTCAAAAAAGTAAGCCTTAATGAAATTACATTAAGGTTTTTTTAATAAATAGACAAGTTTACCATCAAATGGAACAGAAATTATAGAGGATGAGAATTAAGAACAAAAGAAGAAGGGTTAAGAATTATAGGGAAAAGTGACGTTGAACATACAGACTGAAGACTGTAGGTACATCAATAATTAAATCTACGTACTGTTATCGTATCAAATTGGTGGATTTTCAATTTGTGGTAATGAATTATAAGATTATATTTATGTATAATCTAATTAAAAGCTTTACGAGTATTTATTATCACATTCCCATATTCATGTTGACTTTGACGCCTTTTCACAACACGACGCGCCCGCAACATCTTCAAAATGAAATTCTTATGATTTCGTAAAGATAAATTGTAAACGAAACATTCTCATTACTCAGGTAAATTAAATAATATATCAAATGAAATACGCCGTATGCGATTATAAAGCAAATATTTACTTTACCAGACTTTCGGTTGAGATATAAAGAATTCTCGACACAAAATGACGGGGATTTTTCCACGTTTTTAACTTGATTAAGTTTAGCAGAGCCATCTTAAAAGGAATCAATTCTCTTTTTGCTACAGTTTGTTTAAAATGTTGTTGGAATTTCTATTGATTTTGAGATTATTTAGAAAATGGTGTCTATTTAAGCTATTTTTGAATTTTAATAAAGGGTTAGCGATTGTACAGAGATATTTTCGGCATCTACGTACCTGCCAATACCTGTATCTAAAAAGTTTTTGATAGTCATGATTTGAATAATTCTTTAGTCGGATTGATACTGGATATTATTTAGTTTCGTCTAACGTTTGTACTCCATTGCTAAATAATAATGTAGGTATTCAGTAGATGTAGTTAAGTAAATGTAAATGTAAAAAAAAAAACATTTATTTCAATGTACCCATTTACATTTAAGATATTAATTTATTTATTATTATATAAATTATAGTATTTTTAATTTATTATGACGGAATTTAGAAATTAATAAAATTGTATATCATTTTACGACGGGCCTGTTGGTCTAGTGGTCAGCGGCCCTGACTGCTAAGCCGGAGGTCGTGGGTTCGATTCCCACCCAGGACAAACTTTGTGTGATGAGCATGATTGTTTGTTCTGTGTCTGGGTGTGATTTATCTATAATATGTATGTATTTATAAATTATATAAGTATGTATATCAGTTGTCTGGTTACCATAACACAAGCTCTGCTTAGTTTGGGATCAGATAGCCGTGTGTGAGTTGTCCCAAGATATAGAGATATAGAGATATTTTTGAAGAAATTATTTATATTAGAAATTTCGTTTTTTTTTTAACTTATTTATTATGACAGCAAAATGTTTTTTTTTAATATTATTAAATAGAAATTACGGCAATTTTAAATCACTTTATTGGCACGGAACAGAATTTTAAAACAAATAAAATAGATATACAATTTTATTTATTTCTAAATACCGTTCAAAACACTTCGCTGGACATCTGCACTTCAGTTTGCTCATCATATTTTTTCTTTCACGCTAAAAATGAAGCCAGCGTTGGCGGCCATTGTTGTCTTTTTGCTTTTAGTTTGTGTTTGCCCAGCGTTCAGGTGTTGACTCAAAAATATTGCAACGGGTTTTTAGTGAATGAAACATCGGAAATTGAAATCATTTTCTTGTAGCGTGCTTTGTTTGAAGCCCTTTATTTATAGATGGCACAGACTGTTCTTATTGATTTTTTGGAAGAAATAAAATACATAATAGGATATGGTTACGAGCTGATACGGAATTGCAAGTTAGGAAACAAGCTTTTTTTACTTCAATTAAAAAAACGGTTTTAGGGCTATAATAAGTAATTTAAATAATAGACCAAGCAAAACCAATCACTTAAGTCTATTCATTATACATACTTAAGTAGGTAGGCAAAGAAATTAATTATAATACAGCAGCAATGACAATATCACTATAATAAAAAATAAAAAAAATACCACCAAAAAGATTTTCATTGTATATTTACAACATCCAGATTAAAGGTTCCAATCCATAACTTCGAACATCAAAATTTAATCAATTGCTATCGTTAAATTTTAAAACGTATTTTCATTTTTTATTTTGATACAGCTTTTCACTTTATTAATTTTAGTTAGGACAACATTGTTCTTTTAGTAGGTCAACGTCGGAGTGAGCTCGGAATGAATCCGGATCATTGATTTCCCTGGCGCCTGGTAAAACCAAACGTGCCTTTATTTAAATACTGAAGTCTGCTTTGTCGCAGAATTGTAGGCGTTTAAATAAAATTGGCTCCATTGCACTCAATATTGGACGGATTGTTATTGCTACGAATATAGACTTATCGCAACTGATGGGTCCTGGGTTTGATTCCTAGGTCGAGTAAAAAGTGTTATTGGGTTTTTCGATTAAGAATTTCTTAGTAGCAGTCCGGAGTTCGGAAGTTGGTGGTATGATACCCACGTGTCCTAGAAAGCACGTAAAGCCGTTGGTTCCAGTTTCGTAGATCTTTGACAGTCGTTATGGATACCTAGAAGCCGGTAAGTCCACAAACCACGAGGTATCGTGTTGCTTAGGAACTGGGTTGTGGAGGTTAAGTAGGCAGTTGTTTCATATAAAACACTGGTATTCAGCTGCATCTGGTTAGACTGGAAGCCGATCCGAACATAGTTGGGAAAAGGTATTACGTTTTACGAGTACTTACCTACTTTTTATTTATTTTTATTTGGGTTTTTGTTTTTTTTTTTACTGCTTTGTTAGCCTAGTGGTTCTAAGCACGACTGCTACGCTAGAGGTCCTGGGTTCAATTCCCAGGTCGAGCAAAAAATGTTATTGGGTTTTTCTATGAAATTCTCAGTAGCAGCTCGGAGTTTGGATTTGTGCCCGGTTAATGGCAATAGGCTCGTCCCCTATTACATGGGACCTAAATATACCGGCGAACTGTGGGTGCACAATGGTACACCTCTGCCTAACCCTTCGGGGAATACAGGCGTGATGGTATATATTAGATGATTTTTATATATTTTAATGAAGCTAATTCACATCTTGTCAGCCTTCGCGTCTTAATCTTAAACCGAGTTTAATTCATAATATTATTTCATCAAAATAAGGTTCGAAATGGCTAAACCAGTCTCTATAGTACTATACTATTGTAGCGTATAATATCCTATGAATAATATCATCACCTTTCAGAGAACCATAACTAATCTACTAACCAAACACGAAAGCTATGACAATACAACCCCTAATTATCCGTCATCGAACCAATATGGACTTATTATTCATAATTACAAGGTCCGTATTTACAGTACACGATTGTGAATAATTTATAAAGACAGGTACACACGAAGGCCTACATTAATCAACAGCTAAGATTGTTCAGTGGACGTTAGTATTATTATTCGGTATTTCATCAAAATATCATCCTAAACAAACATATGGGCCTAAACAATATACATTATTCAGCAACTAAAGATGACGGAACCCAACAATCAGGCGCTTGACTCCAATATTCGTATAATTTCGTTAACAAGACCCGAAGTCAACTACTGAACCTATAATTATTAAACCACTAGTTAGGGGTAGTTTAGAGTTTAAAGTTCCATTTTGATTGCTGGTATTGTGACCAAAAGTAGCCACCAACAAATAATGTCTAGAAACTAACTGTAGTTTGAGTAACAAAGATTGGTTTATTGATTGTGGGGTTCTACTAATAATTACGTAGTTAATTATTTAATATTATAATAATTGCCAGCGACTCCATTCGCGCAAAACATGGTCTTTGCGGTCGCACACGAAGTCGCGGAATATTAACTACCGTAGGTCTTTTATTGGAGTTCAAACTAACCCCGTACTAAATTCCATCAAAATCAGTTCAATGGTATAGTAGTAAAAGCGTAACTGATAGACAGGCAGACAGAGTAACTTTCGCATTTATAATATCAAGTATAGAATAGAAAGACTTCATTGGAATATTAAACCCTTTGGTTCTTATAAAATAGGTTTAAGTAAGTACCAATTAACCTAAGTGTGTCTTAATAACTTTACCACGAAAAAGCTAATTAATTTCTACCATCAGCACTAACATCGTCTTGATTCATCAATAAATTCTAAATTTCGCTGAAACTAAGTAAACAAGTTGGGTTTTAAGCTCGAATTAAGTAGAAAATCAAAAGCTGTCAAAATCGTGTCAATGTTTGAACGCTGTAAGTTTTCACGTCTTCTGTAAATTGATATCAAACGGTAATCGCCTTAGAGGACCGCCCACTTATAAGTTTACATTAAATTAATTTACTTAGGTAGAAATTGCTCGCTCCGATGTAACCTTGATAGGAATTCGTTAGAATTAATTGAAACCAATATTTGCTTTACATTTTCGTACCTATTAAAATACTGGATTGATTTTGAATATTATTTTAGTAAAGGTAGTTGCTATAATTTATTAAAATTGCGACACCGAAATTTGAAAAAATATTTTAATGGTAATTTAATTTATGACTAGTTTTCACTTTGTTAAATCGAAATTTTTCGTTTTTCTGATAGAAAACAATGTTACTCTACATTTTATTTTAGTTTCTTTACAAATTGTAATTTAATTGTTTGTTGAGTCGTATATAATTATATTTTATTTGATTGCGATTTTCGATCCAACTCAGCATTCAGCAACGGTTGCATATGAATTGAACTTGACACCTGCCGTTCTATTCTGCAAAAATCTCAATGGGTGTATTGAGGTGAATTGAATTTGAGGTGAAATGTCTGATGACAATTGTAGCCAACTGCTTTGGCATTATAATGTCCCTCGTTGGACTCCGATTAAATGATGACAGTGACTGATTCATTGTGATAAAATAAACTCTTATTGGTAAACCGTAGGTACCATAGCGTAAATTTCAGCAGCAAAAACTCTTAACCCGCGTTGAGCGATTTTGTGTAAAGGCAAAACTTATGGGTATGCATCACCGACATGCTCATGTAACCGCATCACCGACATGCTCATGTAAACGCATCACCGACATGCTTATGTGACGTGAAGTTTTCACTTCTGACGACACTCCCTTGAAACACCTATTCATCTCTTGCAACTATGTATTGTATTGTTTATATCTTCTCAAAAAGTTAATACATAGGCGCTAATAAGTGAGATGAACCTATAAATTATTGCAAATACACTATCAGATATAAGTGTTTGCTTCCCATCCAACTTTTCCATCTTACAAAATGAGAAACGGTAGATAAAGGTATTTAGTAATGTTTACCTTCGATAAAAACTTTTACATCCATCTAAGGCGGGGTACTCACCGTTATTTATGTTACTTTTCTAACTTTAATCCTTTTCTTTTTCATTGATAAGAGAGGCTTAAGCGAGTTACAAAGTTTCCAGTACCTAACTGCCTTCAGAGTAAGCTACTTTTTATTATTTCTGAAAGTACCCCTTATAAAGGTAATAATGGTTATTGTCTCAAAAGCTAAGTTTGAAGAGTGTTTTAATCTCAGATTTTTGCTCTTTAGTGAATACAGCTCTTTAGTTTTTATGTGTACTTACCTGCCATTTTGTTGAAATTGTTTTAAAAATAGGTAGCTTTAGAAGTGATGGTTTAGGTTTTTGAAACAGATTTTTTTATTGTTCGGGTATAGAAATGAAGTTTATTTGATTTTTAGATTGTTTTGTTTAAAAGATGTAATCTGTGGAAATACTTGTCCGATTACAAAAAATATTACATTGATATACGGCTGCACAACTACTGAGTGCCATCACTGCACCATTGCAGTAATGTGATGTTTTTTACATGCACATCACAGAAGCGGTGCAATGAGAACCGTTTTTATATTATTCTTTGTTGCAGGTAATCAGTACAATTCTGTAATTGAACACAATTCAAATGACCAGCACAGCCTAAACTTAGACATTATGTACCTACTACCTAGGTACACCAGACCAGGTACCTACAGTCGTGTATACAAATATTGTTAAATGAGAATATAATTAACAAAATAAAATCAAAACAGTAAAAACCTGACTAATATTATAGTTATAAAGCAGATACATAGAATTGCGCATTTTCCATTATCAATAAACGATTTGAAGATCTCTTTCGTACCAAAACTAATAAAACGGATTAGAGTACGAGTATCTATGACCATTCCGTAGCATGAGCTCTGAAATTGAGTCTCGTCCGCTAAAAACTAAAAACCTATCTTAGCCAACGTCATAAAAATCCCTATTGCAGCGGCTTTACTTACAAAATACTTTTAGAACCACTCCAACTTCTTACCAAGAAGGTGCTCCCAACTTGAGAGTATGTTTAATAGAACCGTTTTTCTACGTTGTCTGTTTTTTATTATTTATAGCTTAGGAGTTTAAGTAACAAGTTGTAAGCTCGCAATTGTGATGGAATTTTTCGTAAACATTCTCTGGGTTTTTGAAGAAATGCTTGTTAAATGTGTCTGACGATGCAATTTTTTAAGACTGTGATCAGCATTTTTTTATATATTGAATCAATTGAAATAAAGATTTTTTCTGAGAGAGAAATACATATAGTAATTCAGGTGCGACACATTTTGATTGTGTAGATGTTTGACTTTTAAGAGATTGCAATTTTTGTTTTTAATAACCGTTGACTGTCGGACCTCTCGGTGTACGTCATTGCGGGTAAGTCCTAGGAACCATTGGCGTGATGACTTAGAGACGTTTATGGTTGATTGGTCAGAGAAAGCAACACAGGGACGAGTGGTAGGCTATGGAAGAGACCTTTGACCAGCAAAAGACAATACAGCGGGACAATACAGTTTTAATCAAACAAAACGTATTTTATCCCGTATTCATATTCTACATAAAATTCAACTAAAATAAAGCTCATATGCATCCGATAAGTTTAGAAAACACAAGATGCAGCACAACAAACACACACAAAATCAGAAACATTTATATCGTAACGGTATCAACAACATCAATACGACCCGAAGCCACTCAATATTCTGTTGTGAATATATTTTTGACGTGCATTGTACCGCCCTCATGCCAGCCTGCTCCCGGGAGGGTTGAAGCTGACAGCCTCAACCAAGAGGTAATCCATTAAAGCCGCTGTAAGTCCCTACAATAACATAATATGAACAGTGGCAGCCCTAGGAAGTTTACCTACCGTTAATGTTACCTTATTCTTCATTGTGTACGATTTTGAAGGTGGTTCTAGTTTAGGAGGGTCAATGGATTTGTTGACGATGAGCTATTTCGTGGAGGTTTTTGTGTTGCTTTTGTAGCAATAAAATTGGTGGTATAAAGATTTGAACTGATTGTGGTCAGGGTTTTATCATTTGAATATTTTTATAAATTAATATTAGGCAACCTTGTGGGTAGACGTCACACACTGCGCTTGTCGGTGCGTGGTCTCCATTCGAGAACTTTGCGGCCCTATCTGTCATCAGTTTTGCATTCCATGTGCCTTGCTAACTGCCATTTCAACTTGCTAATTCCCACAAGGTGTGCAGATGACCTGATAAAGACCGTAGGAAAACGCTGGATGCAGGCCAGAAATCCATGGCCTATGTTCAGCAGTGGTCGTCCTACGGCTGATATGCTGATGATGATTTTGCAACCAATTTTGTAGACACGATGATCACTGTAATAGAATTATCTTCATTAACGATTAAGAACTAAGGAATCATGTTATGAGCATTAGTTAACAAAGGCTCAGAAATAAGAAAAAAGTATCAATGAATATTACCCAACAAATCCGATTTTACGTACACAAACAATATTCAGCTACTTATAACATTAGTAGGTAATCCGGTAAAGCCGCTGTAAGACGGCCAACAATAACATAATGCGAGAAACAACATAACCTTTAAGCCCGGCCTAAGTAACCCGCAGTGTACTTAGGTACCAACTTAACTTGGCCGTATTAACTTAACTTCATTGAGGTAATCTTTTCAACCACGCACGTGGCTCTCGTTACCATAAAAGGTGATAAGATTCATTGACTGAAGGATTTTATTCTGAGTTCTCAAAGGTAGAAAGAAACTAAAAGTTCGAAGATTCCAAATTTGATTAGCAGACATGTATCCTCGACTCGACTGCCTCGTTGGCCTAGTGGTCTTAAGCACGACTGCTACGCTAGAGGTCCTGGGTTCGATTCCCAGGTCGCCCAAAAAGTGTTATTAGTTTTTTCTATGAAATTCTCAGTAGCAGCTCGGGGTTTGGATTTGTGCCCGGATAATGGCAATAGGCTCGCCCCCTATTACATGGGACCTAAATATACTGGCGAACTGTGGGTGTACATGGGTACACCTCTGCCTAACCCTTCGGGAAATACAGACGTAATGGTGGTTACATTTATCGTCGTTATTCTAGTTGAAATACGTCTACTGCTATATATAGGGCTCTTCAAACCTCATGATAGCGATCGGTCTAGAACATATTGGATAGTAGACTCCATTAATCAATAATTCTAAGACAGAACTTCTCTTCTTCTTCTTTATCGTGTGGGGAGTAAGATCTAACGACCCCACACACCCTAAAACTTCTCTTAAAAAACACTTTATTTTAATATACTTTAAAATTAGGTTTTTAGTTCTTAGCAATCAATAAATAGTTCGTCAATTGAAGTAATAAATATGTGACGTCACAGTTTGCTATTACCATATAATCTAAGGGGGAATCACGTTTTGTTAGCTCATCAAAACCATGTCAATTGATTGCTGATGACTACCCAATCATGACTTTTCAAGTTACGCATACTTCCCAAGCTAATCTTGAAAACGTCTAAATTACGGAAGAAAATATATGTCCCAGGTCCCCAGGTTTATGTTCCCAGGTCGGGCAAAAAGTGTTATTGGGTTTTTCTATGAAATTCTCAGTAGCAGCTCGGAGTTTGGATATGTGCCCGGTTAATGGCCATAGGCTCGCCCCCTATTACATGGGACCTAAATATACCGGCGAACTGTGGGTGTACATGGGTACACCTCTGCCTATCCCTTCGGGGATTACAGGCGTGATAGAAAAATATATGTTGATGAGAAAAACCTGTAGTCGCAACGAAAAAAAGAACAAGTTCGATCAATGGTGCTTCTTTTTTTTATCAGAAAAGAGGCATTATAATAATAATTTATATTGTGATTCATTGGTTTCCAATTATTACCCTTTGTAAGCATAATTCAGTACCTAATCCTAAAAGATTATCTATACCAAAATTCTCTTTAAGAACTTTAAATAATTTATCCGTTAGATAAATATTCACTTCATTTAAATGGACGGAAATGAAAGCTTTGGGTCTCTTTGAATCGGGCAGATCAGTCATAAATCTCTTTTATTAGATTTCAATGTTATAGGTATTAAATGAAAAAATGGAATTATTACAAAGCTTTTAATTTATTATTAAAGTTACGACGTACATCGTAAAAGTGACTGAAAATCTTTTCAGTGTTCCAGATTTATTTAACGAACAAAGAATTTTGATGATTAAGAATGTCCAATTACGTATTTTTATATTATACATCCAAACGGTTGGTTGACACTTCTCATAACCCAACGTGCTTTTGCGGGCTTTTACCTTGGCCAGAGGATTGGCATTGGAATCCAACGTGGCAATGCCGCCAGTCTTTTGGGCAATTTTCCGGTTGACGACTTTTTCGACTAGTTCTTTTTTTAAATCTAATTAGGTTCCACAACCGAAAATAATATATTTGCTAAAATAAAACATGGCAGTCTCGACTTTATGTCCTACATTTCAGTGTAGATTTTCATTCATGACTCATAAAATAACAAAATGTAATATTGTAATGTGCAGTCAAATAAGTTATTTATTCTAGTATCTTGTTGGGCTCATAAATAAGAGTGCAAGAGTAAAGAAGTGCTTGTGTGACAAGATAGGAGGGACACACTCCCTGATGCTTCCGCCACTCGCCGCAGTGGCGCGGCGGCGCTAGCATGCATTACTGAAATTCTTTATTTTTCACAATTCTGGACGGGACAGATATGCGGTTGGAACGCCGCGTTTGTTAAGACAAACGCGGCGTTCCGACCGCATATCTGTTAATAATTGCTCGGCATAATTGTTCGGAATTTTAATCGATGCTTGAAAATATTTGACAAACGGGTATTTGTAAAGGCGTGCAAAAATATTTTTTGAGGAAATGTTGTTATAAACTTTTTATAAGCGTTATAATCTTCTGATATCTACTTAATGGCATCATTACGTATAGAATTTTCTTCTTTATTACATAATGCAAAGGGTTCAAAACTATCTCATATTCAAACGAAACCAAGTCAATACTGTGTGCCTTCTAATATTACCTAATAATACCACTAATACGTGCATTAGTCTCCCCTTTTGGAAACGTTTCTAATACTCCAAACGTTAACGTTCGGAGTAATAAGTATAGTAGTAGAGTATTCAACTGTATACGGGTTCGTAACAAGCATTGATTAACTACTACGTTATTCAGAAGCAGCAATGCTTGGAATACGTAAAGTCAAGATTCAAGATGCATTAACAGAATAAAGGTATACTTAGGAATGTACTATTTATTAGAAAATAAAAGTAAGTAGTAGTCATTAATGTATGTATTTAATGTAACAAGCGTCATCAAATAAATGAATTAGAAATAGCAACGAAACATAGGAGCTTATCTTGCATTTTTATTCACACTGTATAAAGTAAGCGGGAATGATGAGCGTAGCCATTTTAAATTAATATCACAAAGATATTACTAGCACCAAATGTTCCTAAATTCAAAACTAATTTTATTGGAAGATGGGAAATCATACTTACTCACCAGAGAGATGGCAGCAAATGTGAGGCAAGATGCAATATTATATTATAGTAGGAAATTAAATCAGGCCAAATCCAACACACCATCATACACGCTTTGTGGTACAAAACAGGATGGTGTTAGTACTTCCCCGGAGTGACTATCATAGATAGAATGACTACAGAAGTAACGAACATAATATCCACGAACAAAATGATCACAGTTGTCATGTAAAAAAAAAATGTAATTCTCCAGAACTATTCCGGCTACGGCGGCTAATCTTAATGCAGACTAGCCTCGTACGCAGGAGATATCATAGTGCACAAGTGTGTACGCAAACACAGGTGCACTCCCTCTTCTCTAACTCTCATAGCCCGATGGGACGGCAATCCGACACGACCGGAGAGAGATCAGGCGCAAGACCAACGGCTTTACGTGCTTTCCGAGGCACGGGGGTGTCACACCACCAACTTCCAAACTCCGGGCTGCTACTGAGAAATTCCTAATGGAAAAACCCAATAACACTTTTTGCCCGACCTGGGAATCGAAACCGGGACCCCTTGGTCAGCAATCGCGCTTGCGACCACGAGACCAACGGGGCAGTCAGTTCATCATAACCAAACAAACAATTAACTAAACTCTCAAAAATCAATAACGCCATTTTATTTACTTCATCAACGTTAAGCTACGTTAACATTAAAACCACGTCTGAAACGTTCGTTTGAACACATTCTGTGAATAAATCATTGTCTTCAGAACAACAAGATAGTGCGTGTTGCTTTGGCAAATTTATTTTTATATTTCACAAAGTCTGAGTACAAAGAACGGGGCGGTGCAAAAATATTTTAGAGGAGAAAATATTGCTGTGTGTTTAGGCATGACAAATTAATATTACAGGCATTATTAGGCATATTCTCAGACGTTGTGAGAGACAAATAATGGAGTCTAGTTAGAACATATATTGTGGTAGATAGTAGTTAAAGTTTATAGTGATTTTTGTCTTTGAAATATAGAGTGGAAGGGAACAGTTTGACAAAAACTTTTACAATTGTTTCAGTACATGATTCTGAAGCAATTAAATATTTCGTTGATTTAAAAAAAGGATGTATTTCATACTAAAGTACCTGCAACACCAAATTAGTCAAAATGTATGAAACTACTGTTTTTTTTTAATAACTAACTGTTGCGCACTGCTAGGAATCATGTATCGAATTCATGGTAATAGAAATGCCACGATACCTATTGTATGTTGGTGTGACATACCTCTAAGAGAGATTCTTCTCTTGTGACAATATTGGTTGTTCTAGCATGCAGTTGTAAAAGGTTTGTTTAGGTTTCTGACAAAACTAACTGCTCAAGGTGTATAGGCCGAACACTGGGAATCTGGCGTAAAAATACAAATCGAAATATCCTAAATAATTCTACTTTAATTTTATACAGGCAGCACAATCAGTATCACGCATTGATACGCATAAACCCTTTAAATTAAATAAATATTACGTCCGAATCCGGTATTTCCAATTTTAAAATCGATCGGACGTATTTCGTGCGCTCGTGGCAAGCCCTCTGGTACAATATCATTACACGTGGAGCCTCGCAATAAAGTATTAAAAAAGCAACGGTGAATAACACACATTGACACATCAATGTGTGCATCAATCTCACGTAGATTGATTGACACACAAAGTTCATTAACCCGACAACAAACTTCACATATTAAATCAAATACCTACGTCAACATCAACTTCAAGGGACTGCTGCGGTAGCCTAGTCGACCTAAGCGCGACTGCCACGCTAGAGGTCTTGGGTTCGATTCCCAGGTCGAGCATACATACACACATAAATTCACGCCATTTTCCAATGGGGGTAAGCAGAAACCACAGAACGCCACCTGTTGCGATCCCTACATACACCTTTTGCCTCGTCCACATTCATACATCTGGTCATACCAGCACGCCGGTTACGAGTGCGGCGCACCTGACCTTTCTGAAGAACAAAAAGCAGATCGAGCAAAACGTCTAATTGGGTATTTCAATGTAATTTTCAGTAACAGTTTGGAGTTAGGATTTGTGGCCAGTTAATGGCAATAGGCTCGCCCCCTATTACATGGGATCTAAACATACCGGCGAATTATGGTTGTACATTTGTACACCTCTGCCTTACCCTTCGGGGAATACAGGCATAATGCTATTTTTCTGTTGTTGTATGTAGATTGATTGACAGACAAAGTTCATTAACCCGACACGTGTTATAAACTTCAGATATTTACTCAAATACGTCAAATTTAACTTCAAGAGACACGGTAATTTAGCTTCAGTGTGTAATTCGATGTAATGGACCATTACCGGCACTTATCTAACGAGGCGTAATTACGTAAGTACCTACGCTGTCTAGAAAAGAAATTGTAGGAACCTACTCGAGTTGCTCAGAAATCTAAAGAACGTTCGAACCTAATTTGGAGATAGGTGTGTGAAAAAGGAAAGGTATAACGAAGGATTCCGTACCAATATCTACTAATAAGTAAAAGAAAAAAATACCTTTGTTGTATGGGAGAACCCTTAAATATTTGTTTTAGTCTGTTTTTTATTATTTGTTGTTAAAGCGGCAATAGAAACACATCATCTATTCTGTGAAAATTTCAACTGTCTAACTATCACGGTTCATGAGATACAGCGTGAGAGTCTTACTAGCAGGGTCCTGTTTTCTGCGGGTTGTTCAAAAGAGATACCGCGCCCCCGGAACGCAAAGGGCACATGAAGGAGCATAGATGGGTTTTAGTCAGTAAAAGTCTGACACTCTCTCCCGCCCCGCCCAGGGCCGGGAACGTTATTTGGTGATAACAAATTTAAAAAAAAAAAACGGGTCCCTTTTTTTTTTAAAGGTGGGAATTCAGTTTTACCCTAAAAATGTACTGGAAAAAACTCAAAGGTCTGACGCAAATATTGAGGAACTTAGTTCCAGATGAAAAATCAACATGGCGGGCGAAAGTTTGTAGCTACGACGCTGTAATCGTTTATCTTGTTCAAGGTGAAAAATTACTTCATATTTCCGTAGCCGCAAGTTTTGCGATATATTTTTAAGATGAAAGTTTTCTATTTTATATACATAATTAAATTTTATAAAACACGAGGTGTCTGGACGCTTCGGGCTATTGCTGCGGCAAACTGAAGCTTATGGCGTGAGGAGTAGATAAGAAATTTGAAATGAAAAAATGATTTTGAATTTCAATTACAACTGCTCCTTTGGCTTGTATCTTTATGTAAATATTGTTATTAAAACTGAATGCCTAGGACCACTACGCTAACAAACCTAGTGGTCTTGGGTTCGATTCCCCAGGTCGAGTAAAACGTGGTTAGTTATTTGGTTTTACAAATTCTTAGTGGCAGCTCGGTGTTAGGATTTGTGCCCGGTTAATGGCAATAGGCTCGCCCCCTATTATATTGGACCTAAACATACGGGCGAACTGTGGGTTAACATTGGTGCACTTCTGCCTAACCCTTCGGGGAATACAGGTGCGATGATACGTTTATGTTACGTTATTAAAACGAATAACCTTCAAGATAAAGATTTTTGTTATCATGTGTGTATAGGTATAAGCATCGGTCACTACCAGTCACCCTATCTTTATGCCTAGGTACCATACAATGTAGGTCCACAAACGAACAATTTATGAATAGTATGCATGTGTGCGTGAAAACAAATGAGAACGCAGTTTTCATTACATCGGAACACATTCCTGAAACAAATGCCACAGTTTGTAAGCTATTGGTAAAATCTAAACTGTTCAATGGATATTGTACTAATTAAAAGCTGGAACATTTGATTCGATGCTCATGTTAAACCAATAATGCATGGTTCACGCGACCTAAAACTATTTACGTTATTACTGTGTAAATGATGCATGTTCTGTCGAGGAACATGCTTCAATTACATCGAAATGGTGTTAAAATGTGATAAGCATCGAAATTGTGGTGAAATGTTTTTATTTTGTTTAGATTATCACGAGCCAGGGCTTTTACTATAGTTATTCGATTATTAATAATACCAGTCTATATTGTCCTACATCTGGGTTTTATGCCTCTTCTCATGCAGAGAAGGCACGAGCATTGATCACTACTCTTGTTCAAGGCGTATAGCGATTAGTATGTTTGTTTATTCTTTACTAGTGAACTGCCAGCGACAACGTCTATGTGATTTATTTCACCCGCGTTATGTCTTTTGTTACTGCTCCACTCCCGTGGGTCGTAGCGTGATGTTATATAGCCTATGTAACTCAAGAATAATGTGAATATTGGTGAAAAAATTGTTAAAGTCGGTCCAATAGTTTCGAAGCCTACTCGATACAAACAAACAAACAAATCTTTCCTCTTTATAATATTATAGTATAGATAGATCACTGCTTGCTTATGTTCTTTTTTGTTTTAAAAATGGAATAACATTTTTTTTTGTAATATCTAGGCTGTTTACAATAGTCTAGATATTAAAAAAAGAACACTGTCATTCCATTTAAATTTAGAACAAAAAAAGAACATCAAACGAAATAAAGTTTTTATTTTACCCTAGCAAAAGAACATTAAGAACGTCGCATTGTATTTGAAATAATTAAATTTTAAACTGCGTACACGTTCGCTGGGTTTACTCAAACAAGTTACTTGGGCCTCAAACTAAAAACAACTTTCAGTTTTCCCAAGAGAACTGTGAACTTGTCTGGATAAAATAGGTACGCACTTTCGCAAAATCTAGGTCTTAAGTTTTTAATTGCTGTACGCGAAGTTCCATTTGGGACCTTAGACGTGGCAAAACTTGTTGTTAAAGTAAAACATCTTTTTTGCTAAGTAATTTCAATAATTTTAAAAAAGTACACACAGCTACCTTATGTAGGTACATATTGACCTGACTGCTAAGCCGGAGGTCGTGGGTTCGATTCCCACCCAGGACAAACTTTGTGTGATGAGCATGATTGTTTGTTCTGTGTCTGGGTGTGATTTATCTATAATATGTATGTATTTATAAATTATATAAGTATGTATATCAGTTGTCTGGTTACCATAACACAAGCTCTGCTTAGTTTGGGATCATATAACCGTGTGTGAGTTGTCCCAAGATATTTATTTATTTTTATTTATTTATTTTTATATATATTTTTCTGACCGAATCTGACCTTAATGCAGAGTAGTCAAGTAGTTACACAGGAGATATTATAGTGCTCAAGTGTGTGCGCAAACACAGTTGCTCTCCCTCTTCCTTGACTGTCATAGTCCGATGGGACAGCAATACGATACAGCCGGAGAGAGATCAGGCGCAGGACTAACGGCTTTACGTGCTTTCCGAGGCATGGGGGTATCACATCACCAACTTCCAAACTCTGGACGGTTACTGAGAAATTCTTAATGGAAAAACCCAATAACTAATTTTGCTCGAACTTGAAATCGAACAAAGGATCCCACATTCAACAGTCGTGCTTCCCAACACGAGACACAGCGGGTCATTACGCAAATCACGTCAATAAAAAGCGCTTTTGACTTTACGAAATCAAGCGCACTTTTTCAACGCAACCTGTCAACCGTTGCCAAATCAGTCTGGCTACACAAAAAACAGCGAAAAAAGTATTTCGCAAACACTCCCCCGTCTCGTTCTGTTTGCACTTAATTAGCAACAATCGCTTCAAGCACTTCATGACGCTGTTTCCGAATGATATGAGGATTTGTGTTCCTATGTGCTGATTGGATGGTTTTGATTCACGCACAAATACGTGCTAGACTTGTGTGAGAACAAATTATAACGTTTAATTAGAATTTGTGAACGCTTGTTAGCTCGAATTTGTGCTTAGGAATGCGTATATAATTAGATTTCTTTGTGTTTTATTCAGCGTCAGTTAAACTACTAAAACTGTTTTAGTAAGTATATCTAATCTAACTGGCGGTTTTCAATAGGAAAAGCAAGGACGCAATGAAGCTCGACGAGTCCCGCCGAAATAATTTAACTGTCTGGGATCCCGCAACGAGACTAAAACAGCAGAGGATTAAGAAAAAACATAATTTCCAACAAGAATTTACCTAAAAATAAACTTAGTCTAATTAGTTAGCTTTATTAATTTAATGAAACTAAAAGGACACTATGACCTTAGCAGTTATTTATAAACTAAAACTTTTTGTTTGAGTAAAGGGATTAAACAGAATTAGCAGAATAGTCCTTTATATTAAGCTCAGTTACGCTAGACAGAAACTTTCATCCACATTTGATTTTCAAACGATTTTAATTTACTTTGCCGTCGAGAACCCTAACTCTTCACTTAAAAGTAATGTTAACTGGTTTTTTAGTTGTAAAATACCTAGATAATGGCACCACAGAGTAACTATAACAGTGATAGAAATCTATTTTGATATTAGAATGTGAGACGGTTCTAGCGGTGGTCAGTAGCTGTGGTTATCCTACTGATAGTTTCGACCAGTTGTAAAAAGGTAGACTGTGGTAGCTAATGTTTTAAAAAACTGTAAAATAAATTTTATTTGTTTATAGGTGAAAAACATATTACTTTAAGAAGAGTCTTCCAACCGTATAGAAAAAGGTTAAAGCACTTTAACTGTACAAAGAAAGAAATGCTAAATGCTTATGAACGTTTACACGGTTTTTACATTTAAAAAAAAAATGCTTTCTGTCTGGTTGTTGTGCCCTACCCCTTTTTTTTTTTTTTTTTTTTTTTATAGACGGGAAATCATCAAATAACTTCCCCCGCCCTGGGCGGGGCGGGAGGGAGTGTCAGACTTTTACTGACTAAAACCCGTCTATGTTCCTTCATGTGCCCTTTGCGTTCCGGGGGCGCGGTATCTCTTTCGAACAACCCGCAGCCCCGGCAGGAGTGCCATACCCCTGCCCTGAACTAATTTTGACGGGACCTTCATTCGCAGATTGCTGTTGCATCAAGGAGTGACTTAGGCATACTCTTACTTTAGTAAAAGATTTAGGGTTGTGCGTAAAAAAAATAAACCCCAGTAATCTAAATATGTACACGCAAATGAAGTCACAGGCATAAGCTAGTTGATAATATAAATTTACGGTTAGGTACTTAATTTCTTCTTACGTACAATTCTGGCTTTACGTCCCGCAAAGTTAAAATGGCCGTTGCAACCTAGTTGTAACTATGAATGTAAAAACAGAAATCTTAACTCAAACGATATTTCATTCGTTTAATATATCCATCACATCAATAACAAAAAGGCATTCCCTATAGACAGGTTCACAATAGAGGATCTCATTTTTTCATAATAATATCCCCAAGAAATGGGCCATTATCTGTTATTTATCGCGTAAACTCGTGAACTGTATGAGGCTCAACTCTTTTTTACTCAACAATAATTCTTTTGGCCTAAATAAAAATGTCAACTTTGTTAGAATTACATGTTATCTACATTTTCGCTTGAAAGGGAGTAAATTTTATTTTTAAGGGGATCAGTGTTACTCGTTCCTTTTCATTATCACATCATTAAATGATTAGAATTCCTAAATCGTTGGTCCTTTAGGATGACAATTAAGCTGGTTCTGTCAAAACGATCTAACCTAAAATATATCAATAATTCAAAATTAATTACATTAAAATAAATGCATACGTCAAATGTGATTAATACATCCATCAAAAACAGATCAATGTCAAACATCAAATTCACGTTTAAAAAAATGCTAAACAAAATTGAAATCTCTTTTATTATTTGGAACAAAGAATACTAGTAAATGAATTAAATACATCAATTTAGTCAGAATACAAATGATTAGACAATTCAATTCGATCTTTAAAAGACAGTTGAGAGGATATAAAACACTCTAAATTTTAATTAACAAGTCCGTTTATAATAATCCCTTGTCCGTACCTAACGTTCCTTTTACACAATAAACCGCGAAAATAATTGACAAAGAAGGTAGCCAAAGAGACCGTGAACCGACCGCTCCCCGACCAACGCATTAACAGACTGTTTAAAGAAAAAAAGTTGTTTGCGCTTATTGTTAGAGAATATTTCCTTCCAAATATAAAAATGTTGCATCAGAAAAACTTCAAAAGCATTCTCAGAGCAAAAACTTGGAGGTTTTAAGCTTACTCAAACTGGAAAGTTAGGCAAATGACACCGCGGGGACAGAAATATTTCGCAATCTTCTCACAAACCGAGATGGGATGCTTTCTTAAAGTTTTTCCAAAAGGAAGTTGGCCCGAAACGAGTAGCGCTCCGTCGCCGCCGCTTCATAGCTCAAACAAGACAATAGATACCAGAATAGTTGAAATGTTAACTTTTGTTCTTGCTGTTGACAGCCCGTCTTTTCAGAGAGAATTTCTCATTTTCTTAAGGCCTAGTGTTTGCCACTGAAAGCAGTGCTGGCAAGGTATTGACTTAGTTAACGACTTGGTTACCTGTTTTAATAATGGCTTTAGTTTATTCAAAGTTGTTAACTAGATTTGTTAAATAATTAATTATTGCTCGCTTTTTTTAAGTTACACTTATTTTCAAGTTGAATACTTATCATTATTTGTTTTTTGGCCTGTCGTATTATTATCAGTTTCTGTAACTCCTGAAAACTAGAATCTTCAGTGGCAACCAACAGAAAAGCGTCAAGACATGAAGCCTGATGGATTCCACAAAAAATAAATTAAATAAGAACAATGGAGAAGAAAGTATAAATAACTGTAGCAAAGAAATACATGAGAATGATATGTCTCTTAGTTTCGAAGAAAACATTAGACACTACGGTTGATGACATCAGAAGAGCAATTGCCGTAGGTTCAACAACGATTACATTCTAAGCTCAATCTATTTTTGGCAAAAATATCTCTGAGTAACTTCCCGATTTTTTTTTAAAAGAACTTTTATCGCTAATAAGACACTGCGGCTACATTTTGGACGTTTTTAGTTACAAGAATTTTACCTTCTGATTTACCGGTACAAGCATCTACAACATTTTATGTAAGAATTAAAATGTTGTAGATGCTTGTACCGGTAAATCTCGTTCCAAATTCGAACATCCCAAAAGACACGCAATAACTTGACACACCAACGTCACTGTATATTTAATCAACAAATTCAAAAGTCCGGTAGCACCACGCTTGGTATGTAATCGCTGCGTGTGCCATGTGGCTTGCTCGGGAAATGAAAATCACCGGCGCACATCCTTGCGTCGGTGCGATGGTAAATTGGAAAAGCAACACCTGTGCCGACCATGTTCCCCAACACTTCCCCTGTATCTGCAAAGGTTTTATTGACGTTTTCTGAGTTTGCTTTTAAATGGTTTTACTTTGTAGCGGCTTATGATTGACGTTCGCTGTCTAAAGTTTGTACTGGTTGAGAAAACGAAGTAGTACAGGGCTTTTGTATTTGAATTGAGAGGGAAAAAAATGTAGATACTTTTCTAATGAAATTGGGTAATAGATTATGCTTAATAAGTACAATCATGTCAATAGTTAAGTTTAATGGGTAGGTGTACTGTAAAGGTTATATTATGTACGTCATTTATTAAATTAAATTTATATATGATTGATATATAATATTTCAAATCTATTTTATTTATTTACTTGACAGCCGTAGTCGTGATCTGTCATTGGCATCAAATCAGAATCAGAAGTTTGTGCTGTGATATACACAGCACCAACTTCCTTAAACAGTTTGTATTCGGCTTATTCAGCCAGAGCCTCTACAATACCTATGTAATCAGTATTTGTCAAACATTAATCTTAATCATTTACTCAATCGACAATACATAAATACCTGCCATCACGCCTGTATTCCCTGAAGGATTAGGCAGAGGTGTGCCAATGTACACACAGTTAGCTGGTATGTTTGGGTCCCATGTAATAGGGGGCTGGCCTAATCTTTGTTGAATCGGCTATAGTAGGTATTTAGAAATTATTGCAATTCTCCACATACGATCTTTTCACAATGGGTTATCGTTTGAATCAACACTAACCATAATAACATTTACCTATTAGACACTACGTAAACAGAAAATATTACAAACATTATTTAACGTAAATTGTTACATGAGCAAAATTCATGTTTGTATACTCAAATCAATTATTTTCTCTATAAATATTAACATTAACAGGAATTAAATTCGTTCGATATGTGCGTGCCCAGTGTGCAATATCGTATTATAGGAACACAATAACATGTAGGTACATGTACGTTATATCCGACGCACATCCGGATTTCAGAATTAATTAATCCGGATTTTGCTTCCCCTCGTGGCAAGATGAGATAAAATGAAGCAGTGCTTCTCACTTAGTAGGAAAGTGTCAAAATGACGATGACTTTTCAAGAATGTTATACATAAGCTTGGCTATATTTGCTAAGACTTATGAATTTCAGTTAGAGAAAATGACTATTATTTACATAAATGTACCGAACCTACTGAACTGTGTGATTTAGTTGCATAGTTTTACCTATAAATTGATATAGATACTGCTATATATATATCAGCCTGTTATTGTCCCACTGCAAAGGCAAAGGTCTCTTCTCATACAGAGAAGGTATGAGCATTGATCATCATGCTTGCTCAAAGCGGATTGGCGATTCTAAACTTATATTAATTTTTGGTTTTGTCAGTATACAAGGCGTTGATTTGCATCCTCGTCAATTTCAAGGAGTTAACTATGCTCGTGAGTCACACGAATCAATAATAAAATAACATATATAATTTTTGACGTGGTTTTCAAATTCGAGCCAGGCATCTCGCCAGAAGGTTTAGGCGCTATGCTCACATTGATATAGCCGCGCCACAACTCTGCCTAGCGCATACGCAACTGGGCGATTCTAAATTTTGCAAGAGGAGTATTCTGGAATACTGTTATTTGATAGTTGCAACTAAACAAAAGAAGTATTTATTAGATGTTGGCCAGGTATCGTAATTATATTTGATTACTTCTATTTTATTATGACAAGCTCCTAAAATTTGACGAGGATGCAAATCAACACCTTGTATTTACTTCACAGATATCAGAGCAAAAATTTAGGGATCCCTAATTTTAAAGTTGTTATAACATAACATATAGCAGCAGCAGGTACACAGAGATAAAATAGCTCTCGTTAGCGAAAATATTTCAGAAATACACACACTTGAATTTTCAGCAAGTACAAATAACAAATAAGTACAAATAAAAACACAAAAAAAAATATTCTTTACTTTTATAATATTTGGATCGATGTCGCAATAATATGAAAATTTTAAATTGCAATTTAGTAAATATTTTTTTTTTGTTTCATGATAGACACTTTTTTTACATTTTACTTAAAATAAAGTTATCAATATTTACAATACTGCAGCAAAACAGTGCAAGAAATTGTCTAGGAGCATCACAATGAATTCCCTAGCGTCGCGTCGCTTGAACAAATCCGCTGCAATAGTTATGATTGTTGAAGAGTCGATGGAGACGAACATTCTGTTCTACCTAGTAATAAAAAAATAAACGTAAGTAAGTACAATAATGTGAATAAAATCAATTTATACGGTAACTCGCTATAACTTTTTATTACATACAAACTATCATGCCTGTATTCCCCGAAGGGTAAGCAGAGGAGTACCAATGTACACACACAGTTCACCGGCATGTTTCAGGTCCCACGTAATAGGGGACGAGCCTATTGCCATTAACGGGCACTAATCCTAACTCCGAACTGATACTGAGAATTTCATAGAAAAACTCAATAACACTTTGCTCGAATTGGGAATCGGACCCAAGACCTCTAGCACGAAACTATATTGAAAGTATAATAA
Source organism: Caradrina clavipalpis (assembly GCA_932526535.1). NCBI lineage: Eukaryota > Metazoa > Arthropoda > Insecta > Lepidoptera > Noctuidae > Caradrina > Caradrina clavipalpis. The sequence goes on from OW052100.1 coordinate 7,627,116, forward strand.
ACTGAATAAAATCAATTTGTTCGCTCTCGTTACTTGCTGTAATTTTTTATTAAAGTGTAATATATTTTCATAGTATGATTAATATTTATGATGATCATAAAATATTTAATAAAATATGGCCTTTGGCATTAACAACTCAATCAATCGCTTTCATTGGCTTAATTCAGATGAATAATTGGTCTGGGTCATACACTATATTTTCGTCTACGTAGTTATTTTTTGTAAATACGTGTATTTCACCATAATTTCTTCAATTATTATACTTTATTATTATTGTAATATACTAGCTTCTGCCCGCGACTTCGTCTGCGTCAAACTTGATATTAGTAGTCGAAGGACACTTGGCGTCATCTATAATCATACTGAACGTTATTGTTATTTTCCTCGGGAACAGTACTTTTTTTCCAGGATGTTAAATCCGTTAACACCTGACAAAAAAAATCAGGATGATCGGTTCAGACACCAGATTAGAGGTATTATTATACAAGATTTATTTTCTTTTTTCAATTATTTCTACAAGTCGTATCCATACGTTCCTACCAAAACAACTCTAGGTAAATATGCTTCAAAATATCCGATTCCTATGACACAAAACCTATACTTACAATAAATACCCATCTCTTACACATAATTGGAATCGTATCCTACATCTGTTGAGTTTACGCAACGGCGATAGTAGGTAATCAATTTGAAATCGGCCGTTCAGCACCGGGCACCGGCTCGTTTCACATATTGAAGCTCACCATTTCATGTCAATAGGGCTTTTGTATGGAAACCGCATAGTGGTCTAGCCAAAGGTGGTCTGAGCAATTAGCAGATAGCATTGCCTCCATCTCTATCATTTTGGGACATACGGGTTGTGTCGATGGCGGATTTGCTGGGAGCCATTAGATGTTCAGTGGTTTCGTATTGCGAGATGTGGCAGATAATGATACAGCGGCACAGTAATCAAAATATAAACCCAATTGCAAAATCGAGAATGACTACACTAACTAGCATAGTCATAGGTCATTATAACGGCGAAACTTCTACCCAGCGAAGCCATTCTAGTTAGAGCTTTAAATCGCATGCCTTAAAACGTGTTTTATAATGACAAGATAAAAAGATGACAGCTTGCGGGCGGCGCGCTGGCTACTAACGGTTGGATTTTTTGTAGCTCTCTTAAACGGGACGTTGCCTTAAAAAAGATAAATCTGCTGTAGACAAGTTGAACAATAATTGAAATAATTATGTGAAGCTTAATTAATTAATAAATGTTTATTTTTAAAGTTGTCAGTATCTTAGGTAAGTATGCGACTAGATTTTAAAATGTTTTTATATTAGTTTTTTTTTCTGTAATCTCGTAACATTCTTTTTTAGACATTTTGTACTGACAGTCATCCAAACATAGAGACTGTATGTAACACCATAATACCAGGAACATGCTTCGAGCCCTTAACTAATAGCTAGGCTACTCTTAGCGATATCAAACTACGGCTGAATAAGTTTAGACAATATAAACGGAACTAGTATACAATGGGTGCGGTATTTTTGTGGGTTTCCTTGATCTATGTCTTATTAAGTAAATACTCAACCGCAACAGTCGCTTTTTAAATTTACACGTCTACAATATAAATATAGATACAGTATTGTGTAAATGTTGTCATTATTAAAATTTTAATTTTTTGCCTATAATTGTGACTACTTTTTTAAGTTATCTTTTATGCTATTATTGTGAACAAATCTGTAACCAATTTAACGATAGTATAACACCTACAACCCTAATATAATTACGATTTTAGCTCACCATTCCAAACTGCCCAAATATAACTAATTACCTCATCGAAATAACCCATTATCACCCTAAATTAGTATAGGTAATAAAGCTTCGAATTCAACCCTTAACTGACAGAAACCTATAACAAAAAAAGGGGAAAAGCAATAAAATGATTTCGCCATTTTAAATGGGAACATCACACAAAAAGCTTCGATATTTGATAAATATGGCCCTGATGGAATATAAATTAAATAAGTCGTAGGATCTCCGCGCTGAGATTTTTATTGATGGCCGTAATTTATTTGAACGGCACCCGCAGTGTGCTTCGGGAGAAATATGAAAGGCATTACAGCAAAAAGGCCTCTCCGAATTTATGAGCATCTCTTTCGTTGTTTGATAACGTTCGAGTTTTCGCGGTGAGACGGGACGTTCGATTTTTGAATAACTGTTTTTTTTTTCACTGACCGTGTTTGAGCTAAGGTAAATAAAATCTGCGGGGTGATGTTCTTACATGTTTAGTTTTTTAAAGCCTAATATCATCAAAGTTTTATACCCCGATAGAAAAAGTCAATATGTTTTAATCATTCATCAGTATTTGCCATAAAAAAAAATCAGTCATCAATTTTATTTTGATTTTATTCCACAAACAAAAGACGTAAGTATAAAAATTTTCCTTAAATTACGTTCCCGAGAGCACAACATTTCGGCTATTTCAAACACAAAAAAAAATTGCTTTACAAACTAACACTATACGTATAAGATTGACATTAGAACAGTAATGTTTAATGACCAGTAAAAGGCACTTAATAATCTCAGAGACTGATTTGACGATATATGTGTCCAACTTGAAAATAGTGTGCTTAATGTATACTTGCCGAAAGCACATTTTTTTATGTCTGATGTAAGACTGATTTGACAATATTATGTGTCCAATTTGAAAATAGTGTGCTATAAGTTTATGTGCCGAAAGCTCTTTACGTTATGTTTGGCGTATGAAACTGTTAATCTAGTCGCTGATATTAAAAAACACACTTTAAGTGCCTACTTACATTATGTAGGCAATGTCTGGAATATTTGCAGTAACTCTTTATCGATTCGCCAAGTACGCTCAGAAGACTGCTAACTAAATTATAAGTCTGTAACGAACAAAGTTAAATCTAAATAATTGCTACGTGTAGACGGCAAACAAATAACGTAATAAACGTAAAGGCGTTCCACTGTATTTATAATAAATGTTCTTTTGTTGTTTGACTGTAAACGTGTGATTTTTCGATTCTATATTGGCTTTAATTAGGTATTAATTATACTAGCCTATTATTGTCTCACTGCGCTGCAAAGGTCTCTCCTCTCATACAGAGAAAGCACGAGTATTGATTACCACGCTTGTTCAAGGCAGATTGGCGATTTCAGATTTATATTAATTACAAGTCCGGGTTTCCTCACTATGATTTCCTTTACCGATGATCAATGATTTCCAAGATAAACTTAGAAATTATATATAAATTGAAAAAGTCACATACAGGTAAGTACTTTTCCGGTTTCGAACTCGCAACTTCATTCATAAAAGGCGGTCATCATGACTGATTAGGTTTAAATTTTTTAATAATTAGTATACACACATTTGGTGGTTAAACACGGACAATTTAAAGTCGCGAACGGTGTCGCTTCTTCTCATGATATTTTTTTTTTTGCAAGATTTTTTTTGATGATAATATAAAACTACATCGCTTAAAACACTCTCCATTAAAGCTATTCACCACGAACGAAACCAACAACAATCAAGCGAGGAAGCAATAGAACAAATATTCACATTTTTACCGACCTAACTAAAGCACACACCGACGCGGCAGGGGCCAAACGCTACATATATTTTTGTAATTAATTTCCCAGGTGTGCTGTAAACAACTGCAGAGAACCCTATTCCGTGTTTACGCTTCTTCCCCAGCCACTTTTATGAACATATTAAGCTGTCAAACGTAAAATTTTCTTTGGTTTGCACGCATGGTTTGGGATTGTGGTGGTGCATATTTTATAGGAACTGACGGAATTGTGATTGTAAACCTATTACTGTGAAGGATAGTTTTATTGCTAATCTTGTATTCTTGCAATGTAAAAGGAGTTGTTTTTAGTTTGGAAGTTGTTCGCTGATGGTATTGTTACGATTTGGGTTTAGTTTTGGAAAAACAGTGCGAACAATAAACAATGTTTATTTTGGATATGTAACGCTAATTAATTTTTAATTAATTATTAACTAAGTTTGAGATAAACTTTTTTTGTTGGATTGTACCTAATGTAACACATTTGGAAAATTTAATAAGCTTGACGTAATTATTGGAATTTTTAAGAAATATTGGGTTGGTCTGTTTTGACTAGCCTACACAACACTACAGAAATGAGACGGAGACGCTGATTGAGCCGTAATCGCAACAACTGAAGGAAAACCAACTTTTGTTATATTTTTTTAGTCTTTTATCTTTCGGAGACAAAAAACTTAAATTTTTACAAATTAAAATATTTTATGTTACTTTTCAATCAGATTATTTACAATCAACTTACAAATAATAGTGGTTTAAACTACCACATTTTAATTTGTATCCCGCAAATGTTAGTGCAATCCTTCCCTTTTTCTTTCAATGTCTAATGAGCGGGAAAGAAAGGACGTGAGAGATTAATGTCTCCCCGTCAGACTGGAAGAGAGAGAATAAAACAAAATCTAGCCTCCATACAATTTACTTAGAGGAAAGTGCATTACATGTACGAAGGCACGCGAGCACGACATAGTTCCAAGAAGTTGTTTCAAAATAAAAGTTGGGTAAAAAGACTGCAGTCTGAAGTTCCTGGTAAAGGTTTGGAGTAGCATGCGAGGAAGTTATTAAGGCCGAAAATTGCTTGACTATTTTTAGTCTGAAGTCTGTGTTAATTATTTCCTTTAATTAGTGTTCGGTTCCTTGTTTTGTTTAGTCTTCGATGAGTCCAATGGTAATATTTTCATGTTGCACATGGTCTATATTTTTTAGCTTTATTAATTCCATGTTTGACTGTTGAGACGGAATTACTTATAGACCTGTACTACTAAACTGTGTGCACTACTGTACGACAAACTGTCTACTAAAGTACCTACCTAATACATTTTCAGTTAGAAGTTATCTTTCTGCTTAAATGGTGACCACATAAAAAGACTTTACAAATGCCAACTTTAAGTTCATTCTTACATTCGAATATATTTTAGAACCGCGTCGTCTAGTAGCTCTGTCTGTCTGTTTGTTACGCTTTCACGACTAAACTTCTGAACCGATTTTTATAAAATTTGGTACAAGGCAAGTTTGAACCCCAAAAAAGGACAAAGGCTACTTTTTATTCCGCGACTTCGTTTTCGTCCGCGATAAGCAACATTTACGCGGACAAAGTCGAGCGCAAAATCAAGTTAAATATAAAGCAGGATTCATAAGCTAATATATTCAGCCGAAACTATTCAGAATTCTGTTCCAGCATTTATCAGGTATATAATAAATGCCGATAGACTCGGAAGCGCCCTTCAGGATAGCTGGATCCATGTCTGCGAATACTTGAATACCATCCAATGCTAACGAGCGCCAATGAATGTCGAGCGATTCCGAGATAATTCTGCAATATATTTCCGATAGATATTTGAGTAATAATTGTTGCACTTGAGGGTTCAAAATTCTGAAATAGTTTTCGTGGCACTGTAAAAGGACTTTTGTTCCTACTACTATTAGGTATAGATAAGAAATGTGAGGATTGTGAGATGGGTGATACTCTTTTACTCTTAAACGGAAACTATGAGTGTTCATTGGTACACTTCTGCCCAACCCTTGTGGGAATACAGGCGTGATGGTATGTAATTGTGTAATACACTAATTTTAAGTGCTGGTGCTGTTTGGGCATCCAAGTGAATAAGCAAAATTAACGTTATTGCTTATTGTACCGTAATTAGTATTGCTTAATTACCTACAGAACCGCAGAGTAAAATATCAAACATAAAAATCATGTAGCAAGCAAAATAGATAAAATTAAACAAGAATTAAGAAACCAAACTTTTGGAAATTACCTCCAAGTAACCGCCAAAATAAATCCGGAACAGAAAAAAGTAATAAACTTAACATAATTAACTTAACATTTGCTCTCTTGTAAAAAAATAAGAGGATGCCATAAATTCTATTTTCTTCTAGATTCATAAGAAATAAAAAGGGAATTCACGCGAAGTTCCTAAAAGTTTTTTGAAGAGTTCTCAACTTGAGCATTAGAAAGGAAATTATCGTGGGGCAGAGGTATAATTTCTAAAGTTTCGCACTGAGCCGCTTTGGCCAAAGCGTACAACTTTTTAATGTATACTGTTGGAGCACTGACGTGATATTGAGTTCTCTTTACTCAATGTCAGATGCGTTACGTTACTTAATGTTGAGTGTTTTATGTTTTGGGGCAAAAATGTTTTACAAAAGATTTTCTTTCATCTCATTTGTTTTATCAAAGGAAAATGTCTACATCCTCCTCGGATAAACTTAACAATCCAATGAGAGCTTAAGATTTCATAAGATATATATATTTTTATAAATCCTTGATTGAATGAATGAATGCATGAATGATCGAAATAATGCTTTATGCTTTATAGTAGGAAGGAAACATTGTGATATATCCTGGACTATGAGTCTAAAATTGCCAATCCGGGAGCAAGCCTGATGATCAATGCCTTCTCTGAATGAGAAGAGGCTTTTCTCCTGAAGAAGAGCAATAAAAGGTTAGTATTATTGTTTTTTTTTCATAATTATAACCATTTTATATTAGGATGTTGGTTGTTGTTGGTTGGGAATAGGCTCGCCCCCTATTACATGGGACCTAAATATACCAGTGAACTGTGGGTGTACATCGGTACACCTCTGCCTAACCCTTCGGGGAATAGAGGCGTGATGGTATATTTATATTATTTTTTTTTTATTTATATTAGGTACGTAGGTCTGTATTGTCTTCCTAGAATTGCGTTATACAGAAACAAATGTCGCTGATTGTTCTATACATTATGTTGTCGTTATTCAATGTATTCACAGCACGCCGGAACTTCTAGCTCAACATGACAGGTGGCACTATCTATAGCCGATCTCAGAGACATACTTACATTACCCATATACATAAGATATAGGTTAGTTGTAGATACATAATTGTACATAGAATTGCGTTTTTATACTTTTGAAAATCAACATACCGCCATCATCACGCCTGTATTCCCCGAAGCGAAGGGTTAGGCAGTGGTGTACCAATGTACGCCCACAGTCCGCCGGTATTTTTATATCAATGGTCCAATATAATAGGGCGCGAGCTTATTGTCATTAACCGAGCACAAATCCTAACTCCGAACTCATACTGAGAATTTTATAGAAACACCCAATATCACTTTGCTCGACCTGGGAATCAAACCTAAGACCTCTGGCGTAGCGGTCGCGCTTAGGACCACCAGTCTAAAGACGCAGTTTGAAAGTCAGCAGCATTCTAAAGGTCATCGGTCATTATAATAGCACCACTCTATTACGGCAACTGCCCTTCCAAAATTGCTTCGAAAAATCCAACCGTTAAATATCAGTGCGCCGACAGATCTTCACCTTTCTTGTCATTCTAAAAAATATTTTAACATACTCAGCTTAAAGCTCTAACACGAATGGAAAATTATTTGCTTTTCTTTGAAAATTATTTTTTTACTTCTTGATTTTAAAACCAAATAAAGAGGATAGAGACGAGTACTTTACTTCTGTAAAATCCATCTTTGAGAGTATCGAATTTCTTCTTTATACGATCTTGCTATTTTTGTATAACAAAACGTGGAAACATGTCGCGTTAAAGTAAATATCTAATACGTAAAAGCGTGCAAACCAACAAGCATTCAGAATCATATTAACGTAACAGCAGCACTCTTAATGCTCGCTTCAAAAGAAGAAATGCAGTTACAGAGTAAAAGCATTGTCTGCATGTTTCACGCAGAGAATGATAAAATAATAAAGACTGTGTTGAAATATCATGAAATATTATTTCTTTCAGAAGTCTATTGACATGATAAACAAAAAACTCTTTGAGACTGATTTCCGATATAAATGCACTTAATCAATCAATCAATCAAATCATTTAGACCATTAAAAGGCACTTTTGAACTTCATTAGGTACATTAAAAAAACATTAATATTGAATCTAGTTCCCAACTCAAAAGGTAGTTTCGCATGGATAAGAATGGGCAAGAAACTCCATACTTACTACGTACCCATTATAATAATACCAGCCTATTATTGCCCCACTGCAGGGCAAAGGCCTCTTCTCATAATCATAATTACTTCACTGCATGCAAAACTCTTAGTACCATTACAACTAGTACAACGCAAAAGCAATACATAGATGCAACATAGCAACGCACTATAGCTAAAATTAAACACAGACACGACTTCTCCCACATTTTCACACCGATGCATAGAACCGATACCTAAGGCTTACTGCAGACGATGTACACCGCAGACTACACTAATTACCGTGCACGTACGCCTCCTTACTAGCCGGGTGAGGGCAGCCTAATTGACATCGCGACGGATGTCACTTAGCAACGATTCCGTTGTCTCGCCATACAAATTAGATACGTTTATTAGATTTCCTTGTAAATGAGATTGTATCAGTTTTTTTTTTGTGTTTCCTTTTAGTCTGTACGAGGGATTACAGTATTTTTGTGAGGATTCTTAGCTCGCTTTCGTTGTTTTATTTATTTAATTTACTTGAAGCTCTCAAATGTGCAAAGGCGGACTTAATATCCGTTAAACTTACTTGCGCGGCATATACGATTGTTGTTGTCAAAATTATCGTCAATTCACGGCGCTACTTAATATAAGACATAGAACAATAATATGCCAAGCCAACGATGATGATGATGGTGCATACTACACCGATAACGCCCCATAGGCTCTTTGAAACAGTAAAAGCTCTTCCGTATGTTGATGCCGTATTTAAAGTCTCCATAGCAAACCCGTGAGATATACTACGATTGAACCCTGCTTGGTGGTTTTAGGGTTTTATTATAGACCTTAGGGCTTTGAGATTAAAGTCTCGATCCGTCAGAGTACCTACATGCAGAGTTTGGTAGTTACTACTCAGGTTTTATACGCTGCCATTTGCATGCGGCTTGTGACCAATGAGAGTGTAAGTATGTGCGGTGGGTATCACAAAAATACTGAGCAGAAATCCGTTCAAGTATCTAACACTATCAAACAACAAACACCCATTTTATTACATCCCACTATCACTCATATATTTCTTAATACTCTTCCTTCCGCATTAAATCATGACACTGCACTGAAATAAATCACCAGCAAAAAAATAAGAACACCATTATCCATTTCGCCATACAGCCAAGAAACAAACGACGCTCGATATTTATCTTCATAATCGTGAGTACAAAAGCTATATATTAGAACACTATCAGCAGATCGAGCGAACGATTGCTTTGCGGATGTAACAGACATGACGTTAAAGTAAATAAAGCTGTGTACAGCACTCGATTTCCTATGTTCCGCCGCTTCCGTTCCATTTTGCTGGGAAAGATATTTTCTCGCCTCTCACTGAGCTTATCAAAACCTGGAAATAAGTATTTAGTTGAAACGTTTGCGTTGTTGAAATATTTATTATGGCATTTTTTTATTTATTGTTTTCGGAACGGTATCAAAGTGGATTGTTCCTGAAATAAAATTCTCGATACGTATCGTAATAATGTACCGTTTTATATGTTTTCGTTATTAAGAGATCTCTTTTTGTGTTGATATCTCATTTTTATGATTTTGAAGGCAACCCAACCTGACCTAAACTGGCTGAGCGCGCGGCTTCGCTTACATACACCTAAGTGTAATGGAATTACATAAATACTATCTCATCACAATCCTCCGAGTGTACTCAGTCGGTCTGATGGTACTGCAAGCGCAACTGCTGAAAAATGCGACTGTGAATTTGTCCGCAAGAAATTTAGCAGAACATGTCTCGAGCCTGTTTAAAAAATATTGAACCACTTTAAACGCAATAAACCAGATAAGACATGATACAAATACAAAACGCTACACGCTGCTACGCTAAAGGTCCTGGGTTCGATTCCCGGGTCGAACAAAAAGTGTTAGTAGGTTTTTCTATGAAATTCTCAGTAGCAGCTCGGAGTTTGGATTTGTCCCCGATTAATGGCAATAGGCTCACCCCTTATTCCATGGGCCCTAAATATACCGGCGAACCGTGGGTGTACATTGGTACACCTCTGCCAAACCCTTCGGGGAAATACAGGCATGATGGTTCCTTTTTTTTTACAAATACAAAAATAACTGCTTCTAGATGTCAAAAACTATACCCCTATCTTATAAACCCATACAACTTCAGAATAGTAACAGCAGCAAAGCACTTACGTATCGACTTCCAATAGTTTGTGTCTATTTGGTCAAACTCTGTGACATACAAGTTAGTACAAACAAGAAATAGGTCGGTACGGTCCCGCATCTAAAACAGGCCAAATTACAACTGACTAAGAACTTGTACATACACCAAGTTTAGACTGAGTAATATTAAGGCTGTTAAGTAGCTCCACACACATGTCCAAATTGCTTTAAGTAATATTTATGCGCAAACGTAATTAAGTTTTACGGGTTTTGTCCAAATAGCGTAACCTCTTAAAGGGTACTTTGCAAATAACTTGGTCTAATAGGCGTTAATTGAAATAATGGTGACGGATTTTCTAATGAAATATGACTTTGGTTATTTTAATTAGGGTTTTGCCGCATTGTTTTGGGTTGTCTTCAAAGACGGTGTGATGTTATTGAAAGTTGTTGAACTAAATAAAATATAGCAGATTCAAGGCAAATTCTACTAATTAAAAAATGTTCAGAATCTAGTTACAATATTATCATGTCAATGACAATCAATGTCAAAAATGTATCAGTTCCTAATTTAGAGGCATTTTTACAGATTTTTTGTTTTCATCGAAATGGGTTGGTTGTGTGGATTGCAACCGACTTGGTATTCGATTAGTCATAGCATTGGATATAACTGTAAGTGTGTGTGTGTAAACCTCGAGACTGATTCGGGCCACGGCGGCTAATCTTAATGCAGACTAGCCACGTACGCTGGAGATATTATAGTGCACAAGTGTGTGCGCAAACACAGATGCACTCCCTCTTCCCTTACTCTCATAGCCCGATGGGACGGCAACCCGACACGACCGGAGAGAGATCAGGCGCAGGACCAACGGCTTTACGTGCTTTCCGAGGCACGGGGGTGTCACACCACCAACTTCCAAACTCCGGGCTGCTACTGAGAAATTTCCTAATGGAAAAACCCAATAACACTTGTTGCCCGACTTGGGAATCGAACCCGGGACCCCTTGCTCAGCAGTCGCGCTTGCGACCACGAGAGCAACGGTGGGAAACAAATGAAGGTGCTTTGATAGCACCTTCATTTGTTTCTTACCGATCTTACTCAATGAGTCACACAGCAAACAATACCCAACCGTCAAAATAAACACGCATATCCTTATCAACCTAGTACCTACATTATATTAAATGTAATTAACGAAAATTCCAGAGACATAACGGTTGTTTTGACTCTGGAATTTTCATTAATTTTACACGATCATGGTCTTACTTAATACTCATATAACTTAAGTTCTCAGAAGTAAACCTTGTTCCAAGTAAATTGGTAACACGTGTCAATAATTTACTCAAGTGGAACAGACTGATGATATAAAACTGTTATAGGTTTTTACTTCAATTTTCCGTCACGTGGAAGCGTATGAGTGACGTAAACATTACTTGCAAAAAAAGATTAGGATAAAACTTTTTTCTTACACGATTCTAGAAGACTTACATGAGATACAATGATAGGTACCGTTTTTAACCAGATATCATTTAACTACGTAGGTAAGAGCAGTTGTCGTTGTTGTGGAGCAGTCAAATGAATTATAATACTGTCATTTGTACGCGACTCCATACTGGTATTTTACGTCTTTAGTTACTGCTCGGCTCCCATGTGTTGTAGCGCGATGTTATTTTAGCATAAAGTATTTCTCATGAGCCCTGCCATATAGAAAAATATTATTCCAAACCGATTAGTTATTTCCAGATGAGCGCTTTTAAACATACACAAAAAAACTTTAGCTTGGCATTTTTGATATACTTACATTTAAATTAACACAAAAAATAAATACCACAAATCTTCTTTTTTTGTTTAATCAATAATCACATCAACAATAAACTCTCATCAATACCACAGTCTAAAAAAATAGTTCTCACATAGTACTACAAAGTGCACTCCAACAACGCAATATTGTTTGTATGTGGCGAGCGATCCGATGTTGTGACTTCCGAGTCGTCCAATAACGAAGTCGAGTGGTGTTTGTGTAATGCACTTGCTCCCTTCGGCTAGTGCTTGCAACTCTGTGGAACTTTTTACATAAATTACTGGTAATATAAGAATGCGGTATGAAATTTAGAAAAACTTTGCGTGTTTTCTTATAATAAAGTGGTTACTGTTTCTTAGTGGCTTGAGGTGGGTTATGATAAAAGACTCATAACGTTTCTGTAAAGATAATATGGCTACTGCTTGTCATACCGAGTTCAATCACGAATAAAAATATTCATTATCTGCTTAGCATTTTCAGCGTTTTCAGTCAGTCTAACAGGATGCAACTGTATTCAGTTTTTTACATGAAGCGACTGCCTATGTGACCTCCACTATCCAATAACTAGGCAACACGATACGTCTTGGTAAGACTAGTTGTCAAACTTTCGGATTTCTGACTACATAAGAACTGAAATATTATGAAATTTCACTTTTACTTTGAAAATGAAAAATGAAATTTAACTATTATTTATTTCATGACTAAATAAGGAAGCCGCTACCTTTGTCGAAACAATCACTTCACGGCCTTATAAGTGACCGCAGTAAAATGTAATTAGTCCACATATTCCATTGCCCACCCCACAGGCCGCAGCTAATCCCTAAGTTGTACCCGTGGGAACCATATTCGGCCATAATAGGTGGTACCCGGAAAACAGATGTCAAAGTTGACCAACTGAACCTCTTTAGTAGGCTGTGACATCTCAATTGTGCCTTAATACAGGCCTATTACACACAAAAAACTTTTTAACATACCGTCACGCCTGTATTCCCCCAAGGGTTAGGCAGAAGTGTACCAATCTACACCCACACTTCGCCCATATACATATTTAGGTCCCATGTAAAAGGGGGCGAGCCTATTGCCATCAATCGTACACACATCCTAACACCAAGCTGCTACTGAAAATTTATTTTCGCCTGAGACACAGGTTTTACCTAGTTCAGGCACGTAAATCTTAGAAATAAAACTTACATTTAAGCAAAATTGTACTAATTTTACATATTGTAAATTTGAATAAATTAATTTGATTTGATTTGATTTGATAGAAAAACCCAATAACATATTTTCTCGATCTGGGATACGAACTCAAGACCTCTAGCGTAGCAGTCGCGCTTAGGTCCACTAGGCTACCGAGACAGTTCAGACATATAAAACCGAGGGCAATAAGTTAGGGTTAAGGGCAGTAAATATGTCACTGAAAAGTAATTTCATTGGTGTTCCAAAAATATAGTTTCTTTTTTGTGATGTATCCCGCGGCTTGTCGCAATGCCAGATATAGGTACATGTACGCTTGTAAATTATGTTACTGAAATCTAGTTCGCGGCAACAGTTCGTAGAGAGGTATAAGACAGAAATCAAATTAGAACAACTAGGTACTCTACCTCATGGTATTGTTGATCTAGAAATTGAATATCATAAACTAGGAATTTACGAAGACATATTCATTCTGATAATATCTTCCTCTTCATAACGAGATTGTTCTTGTAATAACATGTCATGATAAATAATGGAAACAGATTTCCAGATGAATATAATCGACTTACTTTTTTATTAGAAACAGAAACGTTGCTTAATGCAAGAAATGTATTTTGTATCGTGATTAAGTTCACTAAAATCTAAACTCACATACACAAACCACCATGCTTGGTACATATACGAAATAAATATTTGTTCCGTTTGGGAATCAAACCCTCAGCGCAGCGCAGCAGCTAATCGGTCAGCCACTACGCCAACAGGGTCTTCGAAAATTGGTTTTGCCGTTCAGAACTGAAAATAATAATAGTAAAATTAGTAATTTCCTTGCATAGTTTAAGTCATACTCCTGTCGTTTCCTTATATGCCAAATACATGTTTTCCGTGCGCCCAGAAGGACCATTATTAATTTGGTAGCATACAACCACTTCAGTTTATGTAACAATACATCATAACCCAAAAAAAAAACAATTGCCTATCTATTACCAGCAATCATGCCAAAAAAAGCTTAATGTCAAACTGGGAGGAAACTAATAATGACCAGTCATTTCCCTGCTCTGGTTTAGTAACAAACGTCCCGACCGCAACAGGCCGTCCACATTTGTGGCGTGGCGTGACGGCCAGAAGGACCACAGTGTGCTAAGCTAGCAATTACTCACAGGTAATGTACGACAATGTTTAGCCTGTAATCCTAACGCATGCGTGTGATTCTAATCGGACTGAGATGTTCGAAGTTTGATCCTTGAAGTAGTTTTTTACCTGACTGCTGCGAAGCCCAAAAGGGGTTATGTGGTAACCTATATGTATATGTATATATGTCCGTTCGTAACAACTCAACGGCTCAACAAATTTTGATAAATTATTCGTCTAAAAGACACGAGTGTCAATGGGTACATAAAAAATAAAAAAAAAAACCACTTATTGATTGTTAGTTATAGTGAACAAGACTTACCTGGTAATCCTAGTTTCAACTTAGTTTTCACTAATCCTTAATCAATCGATCTTATAGTCCTTTAACTTTACAATGATTTGCTCTTCAAACTTAGATAAGATGTTTCAAAAGTATTCGATTTAAGTTGTAGTATCGTACTTTATACTTAACTTAGACTTACTTAACATTTGGAAACAGCCTAGGTATATAGCTAAACACAACTGCTGCTACTTATACAATATATTATGTAGGTACCGGCTATTAGGTAGTAGGCAGATCTCAGATTTCAGGAATCAATAGCTTAATATAGCCATTCAAGCCTGATGGTTAATACCAGATACACAATGGGGATTGTTTAAAAATTTTAACCACTACATTTTATTTTATTTATTAAAAATTTAGACCATTTTGAGAAACTAATTTGAATATTTTGATGATTGGCTCAATGGTTATTTTTTTTAAAAAATATTCAAATATATATTTTTTTGAAGATAGATGACGTCATCATTGGCTCAAAAGATTGTGTCTTTGCCCAACTATTTACATAATTAAAAGTTTAAATCTGTCAACACAACGTCTGTCAAGCGTTAATAGTCGTCATAACATAACTCATACATAAACGAATCTAAAATTGAAAATTTCAAACCGAAACTGTTAATTTTAAACAGAGAGTGCTTTTTTAAAGTGTTAACAATCGACGAGGTGACGTTATTGTTCGGTTACCTAAACCACAATGAGCGATACTTTTGTTAAAGCAGACTCACGAAACCTGCCTAAGGTTGAAATCATTATGATATTGGAGTTTATTTCTACTAACAGCCATCATAGCGTAGCTGAAATAAAAAAAAAAATTGTCGAGTGTCGGAATAATGGAACAAGATTATTAGGAAAGTCGCAGGAATAATATTATTTTTGAAAAACTTTAAACTGTTATTATGTTTCAAAAACTTTTGACATTTGCGTTATAATTTGTCACTTGACAACTGGTTGACAATACTTGCCACTTACTTTTTTTTATTTTCTGAGGCAACGATACAAAACTGTAGGGCCAGCGCTGACCTAATTTGAAGGGCAATGAAGGTCAATCGTATTTTATCAAAAATATCAGTAAAATATGAATATTTTTCATTATTAATTAGTACATAATGCTCAGTGACGCTATTCCTCGAAACGGGTTTTTAATTACAACATAATAAAAAAAATGAACAATGCCCATTGTAACCAGTCTACAGGTATTACGCAATAGATTATGTGTTAGGCTGGACTTAAATGGCACTTACGTCTTTGTAGTGCAATCATTATGGAGGCAGGGTAAGATGGATCAGTTTTTAAAAGAATATTAATAAGTAGGTACCTACATTTTTTATTAAACAACCTTAGTAAGTAGTTAAGTATGGACTTAACTACTTACTTAGGTGTAATGTTTGCATGTCATGTGTATGGGTGTGTATACATCCATATCTATATAACCATAATAAAATGCCTTTGGTTTTTTGCAATTAGGTATGTTATTTATCAATAAATTATCTTAAATGTGTCAAGTAATCAACCAAACTATTAGATAGGGCTTCAATAAATACTGAATTCCAATTATTAGAAGAAGTTAGTATTTAGTACTACATCTTTTACATGAACTAAAGCTTAAAGCTTATGATATTATTACAATCTACCATACAATACTCAGCCTTCGTGGTTGAATTGTATTCCCCCAAATAAACCCACTACCGCAGTTTTATATTAACGGATGCCATAAAAACCTTCAAATTACAGTAGCTGCAATTTTTTTGCACGTAAACCGACTGTTTCACAGATTTTAACAAACGAATATTCGCATCTGTTTTCGAAGTGCCAACCAACATTGGGCAAAATGTAATGTACAGTCTGTTGTCAACATTATCTGACCCACCCTAAACACAACCAAAATTGGACCCTCTGCCTATGATAATAAGGTTTAATTTCAATTTATCGATGAATACAGACACGCATAAACCCACCCAACGTTGTCGGAGCCACCGGCATTATAATTATCATTTTGTTAAGCTATTTTAATCATTATCTCGTTGACATTAAAGTTAAAAACCTTTTAAGTCACCTTACATAATTAGAACCCAATCTTGAATTTCGTGGAGTCTTAACAAGTTCTTGTGGCTTGGCGGTTTGATGTTGGATTGGCGAGGAACAACATGTGGGTTCGAAAACACAGTCCACCTGTTATCAGTTTCTTTTTTAATTTGATTTCATTTCTACAAAATTGTTTGCATTATTAAAGAACGGCCAATATGATTTACGCCTAATAACTTATCTTGTAAACAGGTGGGTAAATTAAAAAAGTTTAAGTTCACATATATTTGCTTCGTGAGGTAGATAATAAATTCGTCTACTTAAGTGACAAAAGTTACACTACGCCTATTAGCATTGACTGTGCACACACATTTGTAAATCGTTTCGCATAACTCGTTAAGTATTTTTAAGCAATTTGGTGTAAAAAAGCATCATGTCGCAGCTTAATGACTATACCAAACATAAAATCATATTTTTACATGAGCAGAATGTTGGAATTAGAGAGATTGGTCGTCGTCTTAATATAGCAGTAAGTGTTTTTTTTATACCTATTTTATTTAATTGATTGTGATTAATGAACGCGTAGTTGGCTATTTTACTATTACATTCACTCCTTACAAGTTACATAAACGGTTCCAAAAAAGTTTTTTTTTTTTGTTTTAGAGAAATACGACTGTAGCTAAGACGTTATGGAGACAAAGTAAATATTCAGCGGATTCGTCCAGGGGCAAAAAACATCAAGTATAGTCCCGAATGCGATTGCCCATTAGTGTAACCGCAATAAAACACCATATTTCAGTGGAAACAGTGAGAAGGCATTTACACGCTGCTGGAATAAGGAATTATAAACCGGCACAGAAAATAGCATTGACACCTGCTGAAGAGGGGTCCGTTTTGCCCAGGAATATTTAAATTTTAATTGAGAAGAAAATGTTGTGATCTTCACTGATGAAAAAAAAAACATTAAAATCGAACAAAGATGAACGTAACAAGGAACGGTGCGCCATCACTCCGCTACTAATTAATCTAGGATATTTTTAAACACACCATGTAAGTAAATGCTCAATGGATAGATTGTTAAACCATTAAAATGTTGCCAATTACGTGGTGATGTTATTGTCATAAATAGTTTTTTTTCTATTTAAATGACATGTTTATTCACTACGTATAATAGGCAGCTATAAATCTTTAAAGCATTTCACAGATAAAATAAATTTTCTCGATAACAAACTTTCAAGAAAACATGCCTTTTTAATGTTTATAAATGGTTAGATTTGATTATGGCATCCTCATAATATATTGTATATTAATTTGGAAATATGTGAGCATTTACTTACTTTATTTACCTAAGTGTTTTAATGAAATAATAAACATTTTAAATTTGCAATTGTTTAGTTTTATTTCTATGCGTTGTCCATTAAAGAACTGTAAAAAAAGTATAATAAAATAATTAAAAAAGAAACACCTGAGCAGAAGCTATATTTAGGTTAAACTTGATTTCGAACGTAAACAACGATTAGTGACCACAAGACTAAAGAATTTAAACCATATATATACTTTAATAAAGTTTATTCTTGCACAGCACAAGCAGCCAACCTTATCCTAGTGCAAATAGATTATTTTGTATTTTATCCCTTCATTATTATTTAATCACTCCATTAAGACATGATAATAAAAAAACTACCTATAAAATAGACAAAAATAAATTGTAAAGAGAAGTTGTTTTTGCAATTTAGTAAGGCAAGGAAAAATATGTTTGCGCGTTGTCACTGCATACCCTTAGTTCAGGGTTTCTTAAACTTTTTGTAGTCACGGACCACTTTCACAATTTAAAAAAATCCACGGACCCCTGTCAAAAAAATATTTGAAATGAAAAAAAAAACTTATTAAAAATCTTTATTTGTTACTTAAGTAGGTACTACTAAAACTTATGAAATAATACTAATGAGAAGGGTGCTGCTGTTTGGCTTCAATCAGAATATTAAATTGTCTGTGATTACGTATTGAATTCGCCACTCAACAACGACAATGCGTCTCGTCGAGTTTACTATACAATTTCTTAATATGTTTACACTCTACAAACTGACCTACTGCGGACCCCTGATACACATGCTACGGACCCCTAAGGGGTCCGTGGACCCCACTTTAAGAAACCCTGCCTTAGTTAGTAGCATTTGAATACCAGTTTTACAATGAATACAAATATTTATTTTTCAACTACCCACTTCATACAAGTTATGCCAAAATATTACCATTTTAGAAACTTTATATTTGAAGATTATCCGTCTATAGTTCTTTACAATAATACAAGAAATACTTTTAGAATAAATTCTAAATTGAAAGCAAAACAATATCTTCGTCGCGGGATTTGATCTCGCAACTTGTCACTCTCAGTCTTACACACAGACCACGAGACCAGAGTTACTTGACCGAACTCATTAAAATAAGCTATTACACTTATTATATTATAACAAGTTGTTATAAGATTTAACCCAATGCTAACGTGATAAAGATCAAATTTGCATGTGTGTATTTTTATTGTATTTATTCCTTCTCAGTTCTCGAGCACTTGACTGATAACCTCATATAAATTGAAATTAAACCTTATTATCATAGGCAGAAGGTCCAATTTCGATTGTGTTTAGGGTGGGTCAGATAATGCTGACAACCGACTGTACAAAGCTTGTGCAAAAATGCGAGAGAGAGAAAAAAAAATACCTATTTGAATATGGAATTATTTAATCAATTACGTAAGGTACACTACACTGCGGGTTGTTCGAAAGAGATACCGCGCCCCCGGAACGCAAAGGGCACATGAAGGAACATAGATGGTTTTTAGTCAGTAAAAGTCTGACACTCCCTCCCGTCCACCCCAGGGCGGGGGGGGGGTCATTTGATCTTCTTCTTATCGTGTGGGCAGTTAGGTCTTACGACCCCACACACCCTAGTGTCAGACTTTCTAAACCGCCTCAAGGGCCTCTGACAAGGTTACCGATGTCAGTGATATCCAAGGTAAACTTATCATTCGTTCTTGTAATTTGATGATTTCCCATCTCTAAAAAAAAAAAGGTACACTACACTTACAAACATTGTAACTATGTGGGTATACTTTTTCAAACTATAGTGACCTCGTTTATGCATTTTACTGGAGCGTAAATTCGATGGGTTTCATAATTAATGGGATGAAAATGGGGATACATGTAGATGACGTTGACGACCGGAGCGGCAGTCACTCCCTTGTCATCCGATAGGAGACCCGAATAAGTGATCTCTGGTGGTCGATTATTGAACCTTCGCTTTCGAAAGCGTTTTAAATTATAAGTAAAGGAAGACTTGAAAATGCCAAGGTTTTTCTTCTATTCAGTTGTTCCTACTAGATATTTTCCTTCTATTAAGATATCGGTCTCAAAAGCAATAAGATGAAGAAAATGATTTAACCTTTTAAAGGTTTTATATAAAAATAGTTATCTTGACATTCGTCCTGTACACTAACATTGGTACTTATGAAGTACCGAAGAAATACCGGATTATTCCTAACCTGACCCGAAATCCTAACCCGGTCGCGGGTTAGGTTAGGAACATGAAAAATAAAAAAAAAATTGTTCCTAACGTAACCCCCTTCCTAACCTGACCCGATGTTTCATTCCTAACGTAACCCGAATTGCGATATGATAGGTTTCCACCTCCTCTTTCTCAGAATTAAAGGTATTGTATTATTTTATACACAGTACATATACTACGTACTTTTTACTTTTATATTTAATTATTATGAGTAAGTAAGTAGTTTTCTACTAATACTATTTCTATCTAATACATTATTTATCAATACAACTATTCTACTACTAAAAATCTAAAAATCTAAACTGATTGTATTGCACTGCACAGCATTGTTACTGGTGACGAGACGTGGGTTTACGAGTTTGACATGCAAACTAGTCAACAATCTTCGGAGTGGCACCTTCCAACAGAACCGAAACCGAAACGAAACGATGACGAAATCGAACTACTCGATCGATATTCCCATACAAATATGTAGACGCGTGGCGGTCTTGTCAATCTACATCGCTGAGGTATCGAATCCTTCTTTCGACAGTTTAGCAAAAACTTGAACCCTGTAATTAAAACCCTGACTAATTCTTTGTAGTACAATAGTTGTATTGATAAATAATGTATTAGATAGAAATAGTATTAGTAGAAAACTACTTACTTACTCATAATAATTAAATATAAAAGTAAAAAGTACGTAGTATATGTACTGTGTATAAAATAATACAATACCTTTAATTCTGAGAAAGAGGAGGTGGAAACCTACCATATCGCAATTCGGGTTACGTTAGGAATGAAACATCGGGTCAGGTTAGGAAGGGGGTTACGTTAGGAACAATTTTATTTTTATTTTTCATATTCCTAACCTAACCCGCGACCGGGTTAGGATTTCGGGTCAGGTTAGGAATAATCCGAAATACCGGGAGGCAAATTCCCATAATTAAAAACGTTCCAAATTTAATTATTCGTAATCTCATTTCAGCGACAAGTAATGTCAAAAATGTAAAGAAGTACTTCTGACAGCTTATGACTCATATTAAAGAATGTTTTGTAAATGTCTTTGAAACTTCATTTACCTGTATACCTTCGAAAAACAAATGAAACGTTTGAAAATAGAACTGACATTCAACCTTTAACGATCCGGAAGAAAAAATATTTAGGATCAATAGAGTCAGATTAGGAGATATATTTACCGATATTTGTTACCGTCAAAGTAGATTGCGATTGGCGACAGTGAGATATTATCCTTTCTTGTTAAATTATATTATCAATTACATTCGGTTCAATGGGCCGTGATCGTTATCTTTTGTGCTAGATTCTCTTGACGAAACGATAGATACGGCCGTTGTTAATGTACAACCTTTATTGACTCTTTGTTCTGTTACAGTTGCTTTTGACTCAGAGTTAAATTGTATTAGAGCTTCGTGATCAAAGATACCTACAGGCAATCTATAAAAGTAATTTCAGTTTCAATGGAACGCAATTTTATGTTGAAGCTAAAATTGATTTGCCAGATAAGAAACAATTTGCCTATTAAATATTGAAGCCTAAACAATTATACAACACTAGCGTCTGCCCGCGACTTTCTCCACGTCAAGTTTGATATATTATCCCGCGGGAATCGTTCATTTTTCCGGGACAAAAAGTATGCCAAAAAGTGCCAAATTTCATCCAGATCCGTTCAGCCGTAAGCATGAAAGAGTGACAAACATCCATCCAGCTATCCTCACAAACTTTCGTTTTTATAATATTATACTCGTAGTAAGAAGGATAGTAGGATATAATTCGTTTTAGTTCACTGAAAACCTAAAAAGGGGTCATTATACATAGGAGATATATAGGGGAAAAAACCATTCTGCTATTCAATACAAACATAAAACGTCAAAATGTGCAAGTTGTTCATAATAATAAGCGCAACGACCCCTTTCATGTTTAGAGTTAACAAAAACTAAGCTAGTAGAAGTTTGTGTGCAATGAAAAGCATTTTTCTTTTAAATGAACCATACTTAGCAAATCTTATCTTATTGAACAATTTTTTGGTATTTAGACTGGATGATGAAGGCAGTGGCTTGTGGTGCAACTTGAGACTATGACATACTAGCTTCCGTCCGCTACTTCGATTGCGTCAAAGTTCATAATAATATATTATCCCACGGGTACTTTACATTTCTCCGGGTAGCCTATGTGGTATTCTAGACTATAATCTATCAGTGTCTTTCATCCAGATCCGTTTAGATTTAATGGCGTGAATTACAAATATCCAACCAAACTTTCGCATTTATAATACCTTACTACTTAGTAATATGGCAATAGGCTCGCCCCCTATTATATGGGACCTAAATATACCGGCGAACTGTGGGTGTACATTGGTACACCTCTGCCTAATCCTTCGGGGAATACAGGCGTGATGGTATTTTTATTTTTACTACTTAGTAGGTAGTCATCTGCTTAGCCTTTTTCCCAACTGCGTTGGGGTCGGCTTCCAGCCGCTACACGCCGCGCGCTGCTGCTTAGTAGGTAGTAAGTACCAGTAATTTAGATAGCAATGGACTGCGATAGCCTAAACAAATCGTTTGAAAGAGCTTCATATCCAAATTCTCACCAAAACAAACCGCCGATACTAATATTGAATGGATGCCACAAAGGTGATGGCTAAATGACTGCCCCAGGGGCAGTCAGCACTTGGAATGTATAAGAATCTTACATAACCTCATGATATTTAAAAAATCATTCATAAATTATGTAGTGTTTAATACTTTCCTAGCACTTTCGTGAACTTTTAAACATAATAAAGTATCTCAATTGCTTTTTAAGCTATTTTTGTTTGACAGACCATGTTTGACATTTCTCCACATTTGAAAAAGAATAAACAAACCGTTGCTAGGCAACTGATTTTTTGGCAGTTAGAGACAGTTGTAAACAACCTTTTCCAGTCATGTGTTATTTCCATATACATTATTAAACCTAACATAGCTAGTACGTGCTCTAAATGCGAGTTTGTTTGGTTGTTACTTTATCAGGTTATGTTATGAAGGAAAAGCCGTCGGAACCGTATAACTCGACCTAATTATATAGCCTCGTTTCGTTTGGAAAAGAAAAGAAAAAATCTTGCTTTTTTTAAAGCTATAACACACAGAATTGTGTAAAAAGCATAATGCAATAATCTTAAAAACAAATCTTAAGTTATATTGCAAGTAAAAAAAATAAAAAGCATTTTTGTATGTTGACTTGATGAAACAAAACGTGGGTCTTCCATACTTAATAGCATTATAATAACACACATAACACGCGATTGATTTAAAAAGTAAATTAACATGAAGTATGCTGTATTATAACTTATATCGATTTTAATTGAGAAGAAAATCTTCATTAGCAAATATGTTTTGGATACCTGAATTTTGTGATGAAAAACTTTTTCATCACAACCATTCGCTTATAAATATACAACCTCATTTTCGTTTTAATTTTATTCTTTTTCGAAAATGTTAAAGTGTCATTTGGAGAAAATTATATACTGTCACGCACAGCTTCTTTCCTTTTTAGGCAATATTATTTTACTATTTATTATTATTCCCTAAAAGTACCTGAAACTTGTTTTACATGAAATACTAATATTTAGCCATTCAGCATTACATTGTGCTAGATACCATATTTATATATTACTATGGGGCAGTGGGGCAGTGGTCGATACTTCCATTTAGCCATCTCCTTTAGCACATGTCGCTAATTCACACAGATTATGACATCTAAATTAAATCTCGAACAAACATAGATTGATTGATCAGATGTGATTGTGCAATCAATGTGACCAATCAGCCGCGCAGGTGATTATCATTCATGGAACACATAATTTTGCGGTTGAAATTGGATGGGCCGACATTGGATGTCACATTAATCGCTAGATTAGTGAACCGAATGATATTTGATTAGCCGTCATTGAGGATTACAACGCAGAAGCCGCGAGCTATGATAGTCTCCGTGTAGTTTGTGTTTAGAACAATGATATTACCTGTGCGGTTAATCTATGTGGTATTGCTGTTAGCTACATTGGTGATAAAATAATTTGGATAAAATTTTGTATTATCTGGTAAAGATTAAATAGTAAATGATTTGACAGTATACTGCTAATGATTCGGCAGTACGCTGCCAATGACTTGGCACTTGACTTGAGTAGACTTCCAGTAATTTGGCAGTCTATTATGTTTAATCAGTACCAGATAATTCCAAAGGTGATGGCTAAATGACTGCCCCCGGGCCAGATACATACTGGAATGTATATGAATCTTACATAGCCTCATAATATTTAAAAAATCATTCATGAATTATGTAGTATTTAATATTTTCCTAGCACTTTCGTGAACCATTAAACATAATAAAGTATCTAAAAAAAAAACTTTTTCATCACAAACATTCACTTATCTGCGGGTTGTTCGAAAGAGATACCGCGCCCCCGGAACGCAAAGGGCACATGAAGGAACATAGACGGGTTTTAGTCAGTAAAAGTCTGACACTCCCTCCCGCCCCGCCCAGGGCGGGGGAAGTTATTTGATGATTTCCCGTCTATAAAAAAAAAAAAAAAAAAAAAAAAAAAAAAAAACATTCACTTATAAATATACAACCTCATTTTCGTTTTTAGTTTTATTTTTTTTCGTTTTATTTTTTGTCAGTTGAAGAAAATTATATACTGTCAGACACCTTTTTTTCCTTTTTAGGCAATATTATTTTACCATAATATTATTCCCAAAAAGTATCTGAAACTTTTTTACATGAAATACTAATATTTAGCCATTCAGCATTGCATTGTGCTAGGTACCATATTTATACATGGTACCTGGCACATGGGGCAGTGGTCTATACTTCCATTTAGCCATCTCCTTTTAACCTAATTATTTCATCGCCGATATAGTTGAATCTTAATGTGATAAAAAAACATTTAACAAGAATTGTTATAAGATCTGAATGTAAATCATAAATATTAAAACAGATACATTTGAATTTTCATCAAAAAACTAAATCCATTAATATAAGTGCAATTTTACTTGATATAAAATAATTAATTTCAAACAAAACACAAGGAGATCTGCCTACAGAAAATTGGGAATAAAACAAACGGTTTGTAACAAAGGATAATGTCGACAAACAGGTTCTGGTGTTATATTTATGACTTCTATTTGTCATTTTGAGCCAACAATTCGTCTCATTGCTGGGCAACGGCCTCCCCTTTTCTTGTCTTAGATCTCTATCTTGTCTTACCGGAGAAACGGTCCAAAACCTCGCTCCATTTACGTTGTTGTCTGGCTTGACATCTTTATTTTACTTTGTATTTATATCTAAGATTTTTTCCGGAAAATAAAAGTTTGTATGTTTTGTAAATCTACTGATAACTTGTGACTTTTTAGAAGTCACCTGAGATCTACTTATACAGGTAAAAAAATTTGACTTTATGAAAGACCGCGTCTTAGCGATTGTTAAAACTTAGTATTTGAGGACTTGAGTGTTGGGATGTATTCTAATTGGTGACAGTATGTTATATGAATATAAATACAAATGAATTCCAATCTCATTGGTTTTGTTTTTGATCCACATTGCATATGCAATATCTTTATATAGTATGAAACAAAGTCGCTTCCCGTCGTCCGTACGCTTAGATCTTTTAAACTACGCAACGGATTTTGGTTCGGAATGCGGCTTACATCAATAGATTTATACGTATATAACATTACGCTTCGACCAACGAGAGAGGAGCTGTAACCAAAGACGTAACTGAACATCTATGACACCGCGGATTATGTAGTCTTTAATGATGTTTAATTTTTTGTAAGTATATTTTCACCATAGCAGTAGGGTTTTAAAATTATTTATTAAATTACCTATTTGCTTTTATTCTCGGAACTGTTCTACGAACCCTCAGCGAGTACCGAGTTTTGTGACATAGTGTTCGCAATTTCGTTCTGCACCACTTTTAGCTGTTCGTTACATGAAGTTATGTGCCCCACCTGTTACTGATATGGAGTGTTCAGTAGCTGAAATGAGAAAAGCTGGAATCTTTCCTTATGCTGCAGTTTGGTGATTTACGTAAATCCGATGATTTTTATGTGGATTTAATTACGACAAATAGAAGCTCTACAATATTATTTATTAGATTAATAATGGCACAGATTTTTTTTGTATCTTATAACCCAGTATTCTGCCTCTTGTGCATTAGGTAGCGGGTTCAAAACCATGACATTTGCAATTCATATGTACTTTTTAAGGTACAGATACCGGCACAGGAATGTGCTTGACAGTTGAGGGATATCATGGACGTCTGACGTCATGGTGGTGTTGAAAATCATCGTGATAAATCCTTACATAATTAATATAAGCAACTAGAAGAAGCCTTTGCCCTGTAGTACGACAATAATAACCTGCCATTATTTGTTTGTTTTTATATTCGATTTTCTATAAAGTAGAAAATATTTATTTTATAATAATTACAAAATACAAAACAGACTGCAGTTACCTACCGCAAGACACTTGAAAGTAATATCAAAAATAATAAGTGTGTTTTCACCATACCTCAAAACTAAAGAAATATCAAAAAAATCCTTTAAAAGACATCCCTAACACGCATGAACTTTCAAATCCATTCAAATGTAACATCGATTCAAGTGCTAAAGTGTTAAACATACATACTTCTATTGCAACAAAAATGTTATAAACTTAAACAGGTGCGAATTTGTTCAAAGTTGCGTCTCTCTGCCTCGAGTTTACAACCCAGTGGCATGGACGTAAACTTGCTGCAAAGTTGATTGCTGCACAACCACACTTGACATAAGTTTCAGCTTGATTTCTATACTGTGCCTTTGGAGACTCCATTCATAACTCCATTCGGTTTGGTTGTAACTCGGTTTTGCTAGTTTAATACAAGTTATTCGATAAATTTTAACTTGCAACTTGACGATCTTGACGTGATTCCTTTAGCAATTACTGTATGTCTCCTAGTAGGTACTTTACATACATTCACGCCTATATTCCCCGAAGGGTAAGGCAGAGGTGTGCAATGTACACCCACAGTCCGATGATATGTTTAGGTCTCATGTAATGTGGGGCGAGCCTATTGCCACTAACCGGCCACAAATCCTAAATTCAAGCTGCTACTGAGAATTCTATAGAAAACCCAATAATACTTTGCTCGGCCTGGAAAACGAACCCAAGACGCGCTTAGGACCACTAGGCTAATTAGGTAGTTCGAGGCGAGGCGAGGCGGTACTATAAAATATCTGTAAGTAAAACCAGTGTTACACCTTAGTGTCTCCCCTGAAAGCACAAAAGTTAAAATAAGTACCAGGAGTCGATTATTGTAAGTCGAATATAATCGTCCTTGCGATTAATTTTTTTGTAGAACAACCTTGTTAAGAATAAATGGGTTAATTACAACGCTAGTCCGGGAATGTTTGAGCTTCGAACCAAAATGGCTTACGGGAATTAAAAACTCATTACAATTAGCGAACAACTGCCAAGGCTAATTCGCACAGGCACGGTGGCAAAGCAAAATTTTAAATCCACCTTCTCAACTAAGTTTTTAATTAAAGTATTACCTTCTATTGTGTTAGTGTAAGTCGTGTCCTTATAGAATAAGTGGAAGTTTTCTACTGATCTTAATTATCTGTTGTGTCAAGTTTCATATAAACTTAAGCTTATCAGATGTCGTAGATTCATGTGGATTCTAAAGTTAGGGATAATTTATGTAATTGTAATTTATGAATGGATTGAGGTTTTATTTTATAGCAAATTGATAAAATCAGGTAATGATACTACAAATGATAAAACTTGCCTATAATGTCCCATTGCAGGACAAAGACCTCTTCTCATAGAGAGACGGCACGAGCTTGACCATCACGCTTGCTCAAGGCGTTTCACAAAAGTAGCCTTAATGCCTTAGACTTTCTCCACCAATCAACCAAAATAGTTCACGTTTATTATTGTTTTAAATTTAAAAGAATACATCCCAATACCAGTAAGTGCTAAAATACAAGGAAAATTACACAATATTTTGAGAAAACAATATCATTAAGCTGCGAAAGTTTACGCAAATGCGGGAAATGTAAGTAGAAAACAATTTAAGCGAAGTCTTGGCAAAAAGAATGCCAAGCCAAGTTAGCTGTTTATTTGCGCCTATATTTTGTGCACAAAATATTTTTAAGGCATAGCAGCGAGCTATGGAACGCACCCAAGGATTTCCTAATGCTGCTAATCTTATTTTAATTTATATGTAAATTCATTCTCAGCATATTATCTCTAATATTCCGGCCAAATGTTCAGAGTTCCAAAACTTTTTTTGAGATATTTTAATATTATAGCAATCTCTCGCTTATTTCCCCTTTTATTACCTCGACTTTTATCTTTAATTCCGCAGACATGCCATAGGAACGCCATGATTACGGGGGAGAATAGGGTGGGAAGAAACTGAGAGAAAAATGTATAATGAAGTCCCGTCGAACCCTACTTCCCTTGCTTTGTTGCCATTCTTTAAACCTAATCAAGGGTTACACTTTGTACCGTCAGATAGATGAGAAATGCAAACTCATCTCTCGAGTATTTGTGTATTGTCACTTAAAGGCCTGTTGTGAAAATAATGGACTGACTTATGGAAAGATATTGACTGCAACCATTTTGTTTTTTTCGCTGTTTGCCATTTCTTGTCCCGTTTCATTAGCAGAGAAAATACCCAAAGATTGAAAGATGTATCTTACTTTCATATTCCGGTCACTGTAGAGAAAATTATCTCAATGAATTGCCTGTAGCGATACAAGTACTTAGCGGTTATTTTTTTCTTACCAAAGTAATTATGTACGAGGAAGAAATTGTCATAATACAATTTCCCATTTCCATCAGGCTAAAAATTAAATACGGCAAAAAAGTTCAGTAAAAAATTACACATTTTTAACCCAAAAGTTTCCTCGGGTTAATTAAGTTCTTCATGTTATGAAACTTTAGAGGTTGTTCATTTCCTTCAGCTGTTTGTTACTGTGAAAATGTGTTTTCTTACGAAATTGCTACATTTTGCAATAATCCCATATTATTCGGAAAAGTTAAATATACCGGCGAAATGTGGGTGTACAATGTACATTGGTACACCTCTGCCTAACCCTTCGGAGAATACAGGCGTGATGGTATATATATAAAAAAATAAACTGCAGTTTAGAAGTCTTGGGCTCGATCCCAGGTCGAGCAAAGTATTATTGAGTTAGTTCATTAGAAATTTATCAGTAGCAGCTCGGAGTTAGGATTTGTGCCCGGTTGATATCAATAAGCTCGCCCCCTGTTACATGTTACCTAAACATATCGGCGAACTGTAAGTGTACATTGGTACACCTCTGCCTAACTCTTCCGGGAAAACAGGCATGATGGTATGTTATTTTTATTTAAACAAAACAAAACAGTGGGTACATACATGACCTATGTAAATGAAGGGAGACGGAATAAAGTATGATGTTTCGTTCTGTTGAAACAAGGAATTCTCCGTCCCGAAAAATACCTTACCAAATTAAGAAGTCCCTTTTGTACACAGACGTCAGTTATTGTTTCCGCATACGGAATCCCAAAATGAATTCACGTGTATTCCTTACACAAAGATGTTGACCTTTAATATATAAGTAAGAACGTATATTATACTTTGTGTTATGTTTTTTTTGCTTCTGGCATCGCTTGTAGGCGAAGTCAAACATTGTGTACTCGGCTTTTTAAATCATTGGTATATTATATCCTATTACAAAAAGAGTTATGGATATAAATGTGGATGGATGGAGAGGAAGAGGGAGGCCAAAGAAAAGATGGATGGATTGTGTGAAAAATGATATGAAAGAGAAGG
This sequence comes from Caradrina clavipalpis, assembly GCA_932526535.1. Classification (NCBI taxonomy): domain Eukaryota; kingdom Metazoa; phylum Arthropoda; class Insecta; order Lepidoptera; family Noctuidae; genus Caradrina; species Caradrina clavipalpis. The sequence continues at coordinate 7,657,144 of OW052100.1, forward strand.
GAGTCAGTGATAGCATGACGGTTGACAGGTTGGCATGGAAGAAGAAAACATGTTGCGCCGACCCCAAGTAACATGGGATAAGGGCAGGAAGATGATGATGATGATGATTATATCCTATTAATATTATAATCCTATTAACATTATAATTGCGAAAGTTTGTGAGTGTGGATGGCTGAATGGATCTGGATGAAATTCGGCACTGAGATAGATTGTAGTGTGGAATAACACATAGGATACTTTTCATGATAAAATTTGACGCGGATGAAGGCGCGGGCAGAAGTTAGCACCTACATAAACTATTTTAGCCAGCCCGTTAGGTTCCGTGGTGAAAAACCATATAAAAATTGCAAACATCAACAACAAATACTACCCAACTACAACTGAACTACAAAAAAAAAACTAAAATAAAATAGTCACCAACCACGTCATTCAAAACAAAAACAGTCCCCGCCCGGTCATCGCGACTGTACACGTAACAGCCACATTGTGTCGGCACCTCACATATGGCAGTACAGTCGAACGCAGGAGTATCTCCTAGTTAATTACCATCACTTGACACCTGGCTTCGTACCACTACCTGTTAGCTAATTGACAGTGGGACGGCCCGACAACCAAAGCTGGGAAACGGATTTACCGCTAAATTTTCCCCTTTGAATGTACTGGCAGGTTGGTACTGATTTGTAACAAATTTTGCGTAAAAATACTTTGTTGTACAAGTGTACATTGTTTGTGGTCTGGCATAATTAAGATGCGTTAATTTGTACTTGTTGATTGATATTGTACTGATATTATGTGTATTGTTTAGTATTTCAGTATTGGGTGGAGTATATTTGATAGCCCCGTTGGTCTCGTGGTCGCAAGCGCGACTGCTGAGCGCAGAGTACTGGGTTCGATTCCAAGGTCGGGCAAATAGTTTTATTGGATTTTTTTCATTATGAACTTTTCAGTAGCTGCCCGGAGTTTGGAAGTCGGTGGTGTGACACTCCTTTGCTTTGGAAATCACGTAAAGCCGTTGGTCCTGCCTAATCTCTCCCTAGTCGTATCGTATTACCGTCCCATCGGACTATGAGAGTAAGGGAAGAGGCAGCCTAAGTATGTTTGTGCACACACTTGTGCACTATATTATCTCCTGCGAACTTGGCTAGTGTCTATTGAGATTGACTGCCGAGGCCCGAAACTCAGTCGGGAGAATATTACTATCGCGTATCTTTAGGTAGTCTAAAAGTGTATACTTACGTTTTAGTTTGAATGTTGAATTAAATGCTGAGGTATGTGTATCAAAACACTACACAAACAAGTACATACACGGACAAAAAACTTATTACTAAAAATACCAGAGTTTTTTTGCCCCAGCAACTATTCGTTATTTTTATTTACGTACAAAATATTTCTCGCAAAATCAAAGACTTTCCCTCCAATACCGACACTGTTTTATTGTCGAACGGAAAATATACAGTGCAACGTCGAGTCGGGAGGGGACGTACTTTTTCACTTATACCTGCGAATAATTCCCGGGTACCCGTAGTAATAGATTTGGAAAAAGCGGAAACGAAGTCAACCATAAATCCGCCGGCGAATGACTGAATGAATAGCTATTTAAATAACTGGAAGCGACAGTACACGGTAGACACGTATACAGATGAATGTTGTATAAGGGGTAATGTTTTGTATTGTATAATCATCTTACCAAAACGTTGATCACTTGTTTAAGTCTTACATTAAAATTGACAGTTCTTCCTTCTTTTTTTTCTTTTTTTAAAACGTTGTCCCACACTAAGAATTTCTCCTGTATCGTGGGTGCGTTTACAAACACATAAACTCACATATGCAAATAGCCAGACCCGGTAAATATATCTGTAGGCCATACGAATATTTGTTCCGAGCGAGAATCAAACCCTTGACTGATGTCAGTGACATCCAAGATAAATTCGAAGGTTATAGCAAATCATAATAACTAAGTAGTAGCGGTTACTGTCTGTATCACTGGATGACCCGCAAATCTTGACATTTCTATTTTGATCGTATGATCTAAGTTCCGTATTGGCCGGTTGGACCAACTGGAATCATAGCGAAACGTTAAATAAATAAAGGTTGGACTTTCTAGGCAAAATTATTACTGTCATTGAAAGCAATGATTTTGACAAGAAAGTTATTTATTCATTGAGGTATTTATTTAGGGTACCTATATTTTTTCACATAATTTACAAGTAAACAATAATTATATTTTTGTTCACGAAAGCATGTCAATGAATTCTACCAAATTCTATCCTCCAACATGTCTGCCGTATATAAAATCGACCCGTAGGTACTAAAGAACCATTGAAAAGTGATGAGAAGTCCCACCATTCCCTTGTTTCCTTTTAATTAAACTAAAAATTCAGAGTCATGGTAGCAAGCGAACCGGCCCGGAATAGCTAAGCTCGGTACTTGAAAAAACTTAGTTTAGCTTTGCAAATGAGATTTAGTCTTATGGCAGTGTTGCTCATTACTTCCGTATTTAGTTGAGCCTTCAACCTGGTTTTGTGTGCGAAGCTTAATATATTTTTAAAGTAACTACTGTCTGTTTTTGTTACGACTTGTTTCTTTAGGTCTCCTGTTGAGTACAGAAAATAGGTGTTTAAATTATTGCGAAATATTTTGTTGCACACAAATAGTGAAGCAGAATTAAGAACAACAAGTCAAGTCATGGCTCAATTTTGTTTTAGATGTGTAGAATTCTGACTTGAAAACCAACCATTAGATTAAAATAATCAATCAGGACAATTATAATGTTAATTGATCGCCTTTAATAACACAAAAAATCTTCAAAAGAGATAATTGCTTGGTTGGCTTCCTTTTACATAAGAAAACAATACAACTTTATCTTCTCGCAAAACAATTAAACTTGTAAATATAATAAACATCTCTAAACATATTCAATTTCATTACCTAACTTTAAAACCATTACATTATACGCGAGACACTTCATAAAAAAACAACAAAACAAAAAAATACGCACCTTACCTAATTACTCACAACCCCAAAACAAAAAAAAGAGTAATTAAAACAAACAAACACAAGTAGGACATTCATAAGCACTGGTATGAGCACCGCTATAAAACCCCGCAGGTATGCTCACCGTTAATTAAATTCAACCGCGGAACGTGTCGCCTCTTAGGATATATTAATCCCCACGTTACCTAGGCATCTGAAATCAGAACAAAACTGCCTTTGTCACGACGGTTAAGATTAACAACCAAGGTACAATTTTATTAGCATTTTTTCCTCTTTCCGGAGTGCCAAGCTCATTTCCTCTCCTCTAATTTATTGCAGGCATTCGCAACCCGTGAAATTAGTGATATCAAACAGTCATAACCCCCCTTCGTATACACCTCGAGGAAATTTAATTTTAGGAATTCGATTAAAATGTGATTAGGTCGATTTTAAAAAATGTTTCACGTCCCTGAAATATTTTATGGGAGATTTAATCGTCTGTTTGAAGTAGGCTAATCTGTGTTTAACACAAAAAGTAATTTTGGGCGAAGGGTTTTATTAATCCTTTTCTAATGTAAGTAGCTCGGTGGTTGTTAGGGGAACGGGCACAATAGGGTTAGATTTTTACTACTCTTACATAAAAAATATCATATAGAAATTGCATTTTTCATACTCCACTTCATATTTCGCAAGATTATAAATACAATTCCGAGTTTTTGATAACAAACACATTTTTCTCACGCATACATTCGAAACCAGATTCAAAATAAAGTATACGTTATATCTCTTAAATAAAAATAACACTATTATAAATTTTAATTGTATTTTAAATATTGAACTGAACGGAATACATGTAATTAGTTCAATTTGGCTGATCGCCATTATTTTAATTCCAACTGTGTTGCAGTACGAAATAATTACAATTTCAACAGCTCTACGAATTTTAAATTATATTTTAACACGCATCTGCTGTGTGCCAATTTTAATAGTTCAATTCTGGTTAAAATTAAATAAGCATCTAAAAACATAAACGATTCGGTACCTGCCTTCTTGGTTTAAGTTAACATAGTTCAGTTATTCACAAAAAAACCACTGCCACGTACTGCCTCGTTGGTCTAGTGGTCTTAAGCGCGACTGCTACGCTAGAGGTTCTGGGTTCGATTTCCAGGTCGAGCAAAAAGTGTTATTGCGTTTTTCTATGAAATTCTCAGTAGCAGCTCGGAGTTTGGATTTGTGCCCGGTTAATGGCAATAGGCTCGCCCCCTATTACATGGGACGTAAATATACCGGCGAATTGTGGGTGTACATTGGTACACCTCTGCCTAACCCTTCGAGGAATACAGGCGTGATGGTAAATTTTTAATATTTTTATTTTGGTTATTCACAAAATTTTCTATCTTAAATCCGAGTGCCCTACATAACCAACGACTGCAGAATTATTTTGGGTGAAGTCCAGATTACCCAGGAGCTATCGTATCTCCCCAAAAAACTACATTTGTATCCTTCAATCAAAACTGGAGCCATCTGTATCCTACCCGACCAGCCAACTCGTGCATTATCAAAATTGCTCGGAACCAATTTTCTTTATGCGATTCCGTAAGATACAGTTTGAGGAGACTTGCAAGCCACTCATAATATTTATGTGATTGATTTATGTTAAAGTGAAACATTTTAACAGTTTAGAAAAATACGAGGAATTTGTTGAAATATGTACATACATTGTTGTTCTGTCTATTTTAATCTTCGTCAAATATTTACTTTTACAACATTGTTAATGAGAGTTGTACTATACTGGCGAAACCGACATAATTATAGAGTTACACAGTTTGGAACAAGCCTTTATTTGAACACATTAATAACACAATTAAGTTTAACAAATAGACAACACACCAATTACTTAATTGCTACATTCGTAATTACATTCCAAATTAATGAATACTGCAGCGAAGCTTTTTAGGGAATTTCATTTTAATAAATGAAAGGATGGGTCCCTTGATACCTTCGAACTCGGCCCGAGTCAATATAATAGACACATTGATGAATCCCCCGGCTTAATGCAACACAAATTCGACGAAAAAACTTCTTATTTAATAAGGGAGGTTTGCATCGACGCTGAGGGCTTAATGACGCCATATTTACGGATAACATGGAGGGATAGAATGTAAAAAAAACTCCCAAACATTTTGCGCAGATGGTGAACTGAATTAACCACAAACTTGGGCCATTATTAATTCTGTTTTCGTGTAGCCGACGGCTAATGTTTCAGCAGGCTTATTATTGGGAAATTCTGTAATGACTGTTAATATAACGATCACGCCACGGCTTCAGGCACGCGACCACGAATAAGGACAAGTTGTATCAAAGTTCAATGCACTTACCTTCTGACTTCAATTGGGTTAATCAAATTATAAGTTCTATGCCCGCCTGGTACAGGCTAAGTTGAAAAATCTAGTATCGCGAAGTATTTCAATTATCTAAAAGTTTATGTTGCTCAAGTTGAAAAATGATAGGAATAAGTCAGTGTACTGCAATATCATTCTTCGTAAACTACTTATACAGTAAAATCTTGTGTTCAAGTTTATAATATTAATGGATAAATTACATAAAATAAAACACATTATACGGGGTGTCTACAACCCGTAAAATGTGTGTATGTATGTCCTCTAGGACACATCAAAATAAATAAAATTCACAAAATAATGGCTGGGATACAAAATTTATTTTTGGTGTAAAAACCCTGTTTGTGATAGTGCTAAAAGTAGTATTTTTATGCGACCATTTAAAACTAGATTTTGTAAAAAAAAAATGGAATTTTGATCTTCAATTTTTGTAACCAGAAGGTTTTCAGAAATAGTCCAGAACAAAAAAACTGTAACAATGATGTAGAAAAATATGTAAGTACAGACTTCATTAAATGTTTTTACACCTGTAATGTATGCCTGATAAAATAAATCTAATAAAAACACATTTTAAACATCAGCTACACAGCTTTTCAGAGGTGCTAAACATGGTGGTTGGGCCGTCACTAAACGATTATCATACCCTATGCATTCCCGGACCATACAAAAAACTGTCGAGTGTGAATCCTCCAACACGTGATGTTGAATCTACCCACAGATAAAAGGTACCTTTATCCTATTCATGTCTCAACACGCGACCATTTTTCATGTCTTTGTTGGGTAGCAATAGGCATTAGGGTGACACTGTGAAAGTGACACCCACTATACGTCCCTATAAAGATTTAATACATTTTTAAATTTTGATACGAAGGCACATGTATTTTTCAATATGCTTGTCGGCATGATTGATGCTCGTTATATCCGGATTTTGTTTAAAAAATGTTGTTTATACAACAGTCGACAAGTTAAACCATCTGTCAAATATTCCGTAGGCAATTTTTGTGGGTTATTTGGGATTTTAAATTGGGGTGCGAAATTGGATCGTCTGTATAATATTGTATATTATTTTAATAATAATATTTATTTATTTTTCAAAAAATAATATTTTGTGTACCTGCTGTCTTAAAAGTACTACAAATATCGTGTTTCCTAGACCCCATGCTAAGATTCCCTGTGAAACTGGTTATATTAAAAGACAACAATAATGATTTTGAAGGCTAGTAAATTAATTATATTCTTTTACACGAGTTAATAAAATATTATTCTTTATTTACTCAAAAATAATTAATCAATCTGTTTTATGCAACATTAAACCATGAATAACGTAACATATTCTATTTCATAACATCGGTATTAAAAAAAAACTATAAAAAGTAACAGTTAGTACCTACCTAAGTAATAAAATGACAAAACGTTAAAATTAAATCTTCCTCTAAGACCACTATTGTGTAAAAACGTCTCAGACTTCTTTTATTATTCAGATACTTACCAACTCAATATTTCCACTTGACAAAGTCTGAATTAGCCTTTGGGAAAAATTTAAAAAACGGTTCAAGTTTATTAAAAGCCGAATTGGGCAGACCTCCAGTCGTTAAATTCATGATGAATTTCTTAAGAACTTTTACTGCGTCGTAAAATTGTGTGTCAACAGGGTTTTATCTAGAATAATAAATAAATAAATAAATAAATAAAAATGTTTATTGCATTTTCATAAGGCTTTTACATACAAGGTTAGGAGAACACCTTTTAAGCAAGAAGATGCTTGTGTTAGGTGTCTCCGCTCTTCCGCTTAACAATAATAAAAATATGCAATTCTAAACAAGAAAAAGAAAAATACAAAAAGGAGCGCGCTTGAGTGAGTGATTTGTGTGAGTGGGTCTTGAGTGTGTGTGTTGTGAGTGTGGGTGAGTGTACGCGAATATGTATATTGTGTGCGAGTTGTTTTTTTTTGTTTGTATAGATATAAGTTAGGATTTCGGTTTGGGTTATGAACAAGGTTTAGGTTAGCCCTGCGACAAAGTCTTGGGATCGGAGGAAATTAAGAGTAACTTCCTCCACTAACGTTTACATGGCCAAATAGATCAAGGAAGCGACTTTAGTATGACCTCAATGTCATCATAAGATTTAGTTTTAAGCCATTCGGTTGTAACTGATTTACATTCACGGAGTTTCAAGGGATATATGTGCAGTTCTTTATTTAATAGGTTATATAAGTGGGAGGATTGCCTTGCGAACTGTCTCTTGGCAAAGACAGATTTAACTGGGACAGTAGGAGCGACCAAGTAGCACCTTCTGCTACTCAAGCTCGCCTTTGTGGGATCATACGAGAGAGATTTATGTTTTCTCAAAATGAGATGAAGAACATAAAGTTTTCTAACAGACAAAAGGTCAGAGGTTAAGTAAAGGCTTTGGGTAGGGAATCTGTAAGGTTTGAAAAACATAACCTTGAGCAGAGAGCGTTGCGCCCTTTCCAGTTCCAGAAATTTCATTTTTGTTGTCCCACCCCAGCATGGGAGACAGTACGTAAGTATCGACTGAGCTAGTGACAAGTAGACTTTTTGCAGTAGATTCTTTGAGGCAATGTGACGTAATGTTTTAAAAGTCCATATCAGTTTCCTAACCCTTTTCATAATCAGTTCAGTATGCATGTGCCAAGACAAGCGCTGGTCAATCATGATGCCTAGGTATTTAGTATGCTGTAATCTGTCTATTATTGTACAGGAGCAGTCACGTGTTAAAGAGTTGGTACAGTAGTGAATCTTAATTTGGAAATCGAGTGGCGGTTGAGAGCGTGAGTACTTGGTGAAGCAAATGTAGTTGGACTTGGAGGCGTTTAGTGTAAGTAGGTTACTGTTGAGCCAATCGGCGACCTTTAACAGTCCGGTTTCAGCTATTCTTTTAACGTCTGGCCAAGATTTATCAGCGAAGACTATGGCGGTATCATCCGCATAAGAGAAAATGTGACCCCCGTCTATGTTCATATTGCAAAGGTTATTAATGTAGATAAGAAACAACGTCGGACCTAGCACACTCCCCTGTCCGACGCCGTACGAGATTGTTTCTTCTGTGCTTGTGAGTTCCCCTATTTTTACCGTTTGCTTGCGGTTAGTCAGATAAGATTTGAATAGCTCGAGGGGGGGACCTCTTATACCAATGTGTTCGAGCCTATGTAGAAGTATGGGGACAGACACTGTGTCGAAGGCTTTTTTGAGATCAAGGAAAACCGCCAGGCATTTACTACCTTCATCCACTTTCTCAACGAGAGTAGATGTCAGTGACAAGACCGCATCTTCAGTAGACCTTCCCTGTCTGAATCCAAACTGTGAAGAGGATAGATAGTTATATTTTGAAAGATATTTAATTAGGCGTGTGTTTAAGAGTCGTTCTATTATTTTAGATATAGAGGGTAAGACTGAGATAGGTCTGTAGTTTGAGGGGTCTGAGCTATTACCACACTTGAACACAGGTGTTATAAGGGCTACTTTTAGGGCATCCGGAAAATGTCCCTGCTCAAAGCAAATGTTAGTTAAGTAACTTAAGATTGGGACAATTTGTTTGTGAGCAAATTTTAGGAATCGAACTGGGATGTTGTCCCAACCAGCGGCACTGTCTACTTTTAAGCCCATTAGAGTATCATGAACTTCGCAAGGGTCTGTGTCGAGTAGAGCGAAAGATGAAGCTGGTGTGTAGGATGAATTAAGATATACTGTGGGTGATGGTGTGATACTATCCGCAAGTTGCTTACCTATGTTAGAGAAAAAATTATTCACCTTGTTAATTGACTTCTGTGGGTCACTGGATATTTCCAAGAGATCTAGGCTATTCACTTTTTTAGGTTTTCGCTGGGTAATGTTATTTATAAGGTCCCATGTTTTTCTAGGATTTTTATGTGCTTTAGTAAGTTGGTCTCGGTCGTATTTCCGTTTTTGTTTTTTGATGATGCTGTTACAGTAGTTCCTGTACCTTTTGTAGGTAATTTTGAGTATCTCATTAAGCGGGTCTAGTCTCAATCTCCGTTGCATATTATTTCGGTTATGTATACAGCGTAATAGCCCAACAGTCATCCACGGCTTAAGGGTTCTGTTTTTTAATGGGATCATCTTAGTAATAGTACTATGCGTGATGCAGTCGTGAAGAATTTTAATTAGGTTATTAGTAAGTGTATTAGGGTTAGTTAGTTTTAGTAAGTCTGTTAGGTTACTATTTTTTTAGGAGATCGAGGCCTTTCTCAAAGTTGACAGTAGATTTTATTTTAGTAGGTTTTATTACGTTTGTGTGGTTGTTAATTTTTAGGAAAGTCAGAAAGTGATCTGTGATAGTTGTGTGAATAATTGCAATGGTAGCGGTTTTACTGGTAGGTTTGAGCTTAATAAAGAAATGGTCAAGACAATTTTGGCCCCTTGTGGGCAGTGAGTGACCGGGAAGAAGTCCATGCATTGCCAGCATGTTCAGATAACTTAGTCTATTTGTGCGCTCATGAGATTGCTCAGATTGATTTATTATTAGATTAATATTAATGTCACCAGTGACAATTACATTTTTAGTTGAAGCAATGGTAATAAGGTGATTGTTTAGGGATTGGATAAATTCAGCAGCGTTAGCAGTTGAGGGGGACCGATAAATCGCGATTACTATAATGTCAGGGTTAATGCGGACCTCTAGGCAAGACGCATGGGTTAGTTTTATTTCTCTTATTTTATGCTTATGTGTGTTTTTAATGTAAACGACCACACCATCAGCTTTATTAAGATGATTTGTTGTTTGATGCGAATTATAGTTCGTTATTTGAGGTATGTGTTTATTTAGACTAATTCTACATTCAGTTAAAACTATGAGGTCAATATCCATTTTAAGATTTATTATGTTTAGTTGAAGGTCATCGATGTTAGAATAAATAGATCTAATATTTTGTGATACAATGGAAAATCCAGAAGAGTTAGGTCTAATATAGTTCGTAAATTCATTGAGTTCGCAGTCGAACACTTGGGCTATTTCGTGATTGTCTATGTCGTTCAAATTCTGTAGGGTGCTATCCATAATTATAAATTTTGCGAGTGCAGAAGTATGTAACTATACAAACAATTTCAGTGTGGATGAGAGTATTTGTGATTGTTATGTGTGTGTTAGATAGACTGTGTGGAAGTGATATTGAGTAGTGCATGTGTGTGAGTGCGCGATATGATAATATTATTATATAAAAGTTGTCATTTAATTCGTTAATAGGCTTGATGTTTATCTTAAAAATAGTTATATTTATACAACTCGGGTCTGTACACAAACGAGACGAATAAACGTTACAGTACAGTAGTATACAGACCATACAACGAATGTTCAACAGTAACAAAACAACAATTTGAAGTGTAATTAACCGTATAGTCTTAAGATTAATTTTGACAGTAATTAGTTTTAGACAACTAATGGCCGTACAGAACCATGACAAGTAAGGGTAACAAAAAAGTAAACAATGTAATGTGTGTGATTTTAAAATCCATAGTGTAACAGTTAGTCATTTAAGTTGCATAAGGTTGTGGACCTGTGACTCACTTGTAATGGTAATAGTAGGAAAGTTGTCATCCTTCTTAATATGAACTTTGCCAAAGGCTGTCCAGCAGTATTTATATTGCTTGGATTTTACCAGATCGCGCGATAGGAAGTGAAGTCGAGCACCTTTTGCTGTTAATTGTTCCGAAACATAAATAGGAGTGTCTTCCTCCGTCTTAAGCCCGAGATGCTTAGCACGTAATTTCTCATTATTCTTTCTGTTATAGTCTCTGGCTTTCTTCAGGAAGTCGGTCTTTAAAATTGTTGATGTCATCTCAACTATAACTGTACTATTCTTCGTTTTAGCACGCTTATTCTGAACTCGGTAAATGTCACTGACGTCCGATTTTGTAATATTACATCCAATTTCATTTGATAAGGAGGTGGCAAGTTTTATTAAATCTTCTTTGGATTCACCAGTCAGCTTTGGTACATTTTTGATTTCAAAGTTAGACTTGCGGCTGCCCCTTTGCAGATCTTCTAATTTATCTTCTAGTATAGTTATATAATTTCTGTCTTTAGTTGTTTGGATTTCGAGTTGCTCTAGTTTATTTTTAAGCTCTGTGTTTTGCGCCGAGAGAGATGCCATAGCGGTTTCTATGCTACTATTTGTTGATTTTATTTCCAGCAATGTCGGGTAGATTTTCTTAAGTTCCTCTTGTTGTGGTGACATGAGAGATGATATCAATGTTTTGACTTCATCTTTGAAGGCGATGAGATCGGAGTCGCAGGAGCATTCTCTTGGTCTTTTACTGCGTTGAAATACGAAGTTAGGCGGGGTGATTGGATCTATATGCGCTGCAATATTAGATTCAGAAAGGGATTTGCCACTCATGTCTTCCATTGTTGGTTCCTTGTTAGTGGCGGAATTACACGTAGTATCAGCTTATCAGGATGCTAGGAGCGCTAGTAGATTCGTAGCAGATTTTGTCGTACGTGAGCGATGACGTCGTCGTAGTACCGGAGCGGAGGTAGATAGCGCGCGCGCACAATGCGTGGTCACAGGTCGCAAGCAGCGATGCGGAAACGGGACAGCAATTATGACCACGCTCTCTTTTACTCGAGACGCGCGGGGGACACGCGGGTTCGCGTCACTACGCAGGTTGACGATCAAGGTATATGCCAAAAAGACAAGTATGACACTAATTAATAGGTGGCACTTTCGTTTGTGATTTAATTTAACTTTTGCGAAACAAGCGATAACACGTCTGCACTGAATGCTGGTTCGGACGAAAGAGGTAATAAACAACTAATCTTTGAAGGAATTACTACCATTACCTTTGTTTTTATAGGCCTATTATTATAATACCTATACATTCCCATTGTTGGGCAAACGACATTCGGGCAATTTTACCATCTCTTTCTGGGCATGTCACATGTCTTGTGTCATCAGTTCAATTTTACGCTCTCAGACTACTGTTTAATTAACATACTAAAACCTGATTAGTAACTACTAATTAAGTGAAATGAAAATCACAGTACCTACCTATGATGAACGACCATGAAGAAGAATGGGGACACATTTTTAGTATAAGAATACAATAATAAATCAACATAAAGTAACTTACCCCTATTATATTATAACCCTATTTCCCCCAAATAAATAACTTATAATAAACAAAAATAAAAACGAAATCAGACATCGATAAAGAAAAACGTGATGCTCATTCTAACGATGCAAAGGAACGTTTGATATGGAACAACGATACATTCCGTTCAATAAAACCACGGAGTATGGAATAAGTGGAGGGCTTGTTCCCTTTCAGCACAAACTGAGGATAAATCATACGGAGGTAAAGATCGACGAAGGGTACACAGGCGTGGATGGTGAAAAGATTTTCCGTGGAGATTCTTGCTTGTTTTTCTCTATAGAGACCTACCTACGTTTTGGAAGGGGCATTTAGCTTCAACTTTTTGGGTAACTGACCGACTTCTTCATAATTAAAAAAAAAAATTACTTTGGATTGAACTGTAAACAATGATATCTTACGCTGTGTTATGTGCGATACGCACTAGTGATTGTGTGATAATGTACCTTTTTATAATTCTATTGTGAACAGAGTGTGTTTACAAACATTTCTACATAACTTGGCCGAATAGTCGTCACATCTTCAGCTATCTATTATATCAGACAAGGAGGACCCTGCTATCGCTAATGATATTAAATTTGATTTCTTATCGCAGATCTCAATATACACAGAAGCTTGTTCATTCCGTTCATACAACATCCTTGCTAAACTATTCGCGCCACATCCTACCAATAACGATTTGTTAACTAACACGGGTAAGTTACTAGGCGGGTTCTTAAATCAAACTGCAGAGAAACTTTGTTTGCAACGTTAACCGCTGAGTTAGAGCCCTCTTCCACGTTACTACAATACATGTTGGCAATACTACAACTATGTTGTTTCTTTTATGTCTGCCTTTTTTAAAGTAAAGATATGAGTTTTATTCGTGTTGTTTTATTTGGGTAGCTGTTTTGTATAATAATATTTTTACATTTTTTTATGATAAAATCACTATTCTATGTACATACCATCACGTCTGTATTCCCCGAAGGATTAGACAGAGGTGTACCAATGTACACCCACAGTGCGCCGGTATGTTTTAGGTCCCATGTAATGGCGAGTCTATTGCTATTTACCGGGCACAAATCCTAACTACGAGCTGCTACTGAGAATTTCATAGAAAAACCCTAAAACACTTTTTGACCCCTAGCATAGCAGTCGCGCTTAGAATCACGATTTAAGTATTCCGACTATGCACTACCCAAAACCGTGTCGGAAGAATAACTAACTCAAATGGTAATATGATAAAGATATTATTCCTTTAGCAATATCCTGAAACTTTACCAATTATCACTGTTCCTTAATTCACTCAGAAGAAATTGTGAACAGACAAACCTAATGAAATGTGTGCGTGTATTAATTATACAAACGTAATTAACGTCATAATTTGAGATACGTCTTCCTTTCATGTTACGAATTCAGTGTAATGAATTGGTTTGAGGTTTTAGAAAACCACAATGTTATTAACCTCTAGCAGTCTTTGATCGTAATCCAATGATGATTTGGTTGAATGTGATATCTATAAATCGATATAATTTAATTTGTCAATCGAGAATTTATTAAACCATTGCTAATTTATTGTTTTTATTGTAACTTTTTTATTGATCAGGTGGCTACAAAAGGGGCTGTAAACCTATATAAATAAAAATGGATGGCTGAATTTGTTGCTAAGCGCATAACGCGATAACGGCTGTACCGATTTGGCTGATTTTTTATGGTTGTATTTGCAATTTTGCGGACTCAATGTTACAAAAGAAATTGGATTTTTTTGAAAAATTCAACTGAACAGTCAAAAACTTGCACCTGTGCAAACCCGGGGCACCGATAGATTTAAGAATATGAAAAGGAACAGTACTATCTCTTGCACTTCAAAGCAGTCAAGTCTTAACCTTAACACCTCGAAGCACTTCGACGCTGCAAAGCTTTTCAGCGTCAAAAATGTTTACGTAAAACAATTTAACTTGATTTATTCAACAATTTTATAGCTCAGCGTGCCCGAGATTCATGAAGAGTGGTGAGTACAGGAACCGGGAGCTTTATATAACTTCAACATAATTACTTTGTAGTCGAGCTGGGTCAGTATTTCATTGTTATTATCAAAGTTAGCTTTATTTCGTACAATTGGTTCGACTATTTTGTTAAATTTATTGTTAGGTCTACCAATGTGTGCCATGTGTTGTTTACGTAGGTATTGTGAGAAATCAAAATGGCTTTTGTATTATTTGATTTAGTGCTATAATACTGTACTGGATACTGACTGGATGTACTGGATTTCTTAAATATACATACCTATTATACGAGAGGTATGTATCTGTATATGTCTGTGTACTTACCATGTTTCGTCCAAGCACATGTTTTACTTGATTGAAGTGTTTTATTAAATTGGCTTAACCGTAGTTAATTAACAATTAATAAACTACGTATAAAGATGTGATTTTATAACGATAGGGAGTGTAAAAAGACACATCACTTAGCCGTTACATACGCTTACTCCCGCTCCTATCAAATTAAATAAGTGTAAGTAATTTTTTTATTAAGACATGTATTCTATTATTGATGTGAATTATAACTGTTTATGGTAATACGCAATAGAGCGTATGCAAATATTGTGCTTAAGGTGCATGCAACAGCACAGGACCATTGTGACTTCTTCTATTTCAAATGTACTTTCCGATGTCAGTCATGTCCAAGATGTTGAATCTTGGACATGACTGACATCGGTGTAGGAAAACATCGTAGGGAAACCTGGACTTCTAATGAATATAATATTATTTATTTCATTTATTCAGTAACAATTATTACATTGTATCGAATTTTTTTTTCACAAAACTATAAAAATAAAATTAACATTAAAAGAATTACAATATAAATAAATCATTATTATAACACCAACAATCAATTAAATACGAAGTAAAACAATATGCAATTCCCTGTTAAAATATCTTAAATGTCACAATCAAAAATAAAATAGCAAAAAATAAATTGAGATTCCACCATTACTCATGTCAGAAGTATCAAATGTCAATAGAAACTGATAAAAATATAGTGTCAAAATAATAATAATGGCAAATCAAAAAATAGCTATTATGTCCGTGCCTTTTCTGTATGGGCCTATTAATTATGCAACCTATTATGTGTCCTCTTTCGAAATCATATTTTTTAATTTGATAGTATGACTTCAAAACGACCTCATGACCTCTTTAGACCTCTATGCAATAAAGCAGCTACCAGCTTGCTCTAGCAACACTAACAATGTTGTTTACAGGTCACATTGAAAACTAAACACTAAAGTGGGGTCGTGTAAAACAATACATTTTTATTACGAACACGCTATACAATCATAAAAATTATATTTTGCAACAATGCGCCAATTATTTTTCTAAATAAGCCGAGAGCACTTAGTAAGGCTTCCATTATTTTTTTACAAAATAATGATTCTTTTGTAAATAAATGCTTAATTATGTGTTACAAAAATCTATCATTTTAGAACATATTTGAACAAGTTTTTGAATAACCTCATAAGGTTTTCAAATGTATCTGTTTGTGTTTGTTTTTAATACGAAAATAACAGGTAAACGCATAGAAATATTTACAAAGTATACATACCCAACACGATAATTAATATCTCTCGGTAAGACTGATTGTCAAATTTCCCGGCTTCTGACTATCCGTAACGGCTGTCACAGATCTACGAAGGACAGCCGGCTACTTTTAAATAAAACCCCCTCATATCGGACACTCACGCCACTTATGCTCTGGCTGGAAGCCTTAATTGAGAGGCATCCACTGAGTTGTTCGGTTAAGCAGTGAACAGTCTCTGGCTGACCTGCGAGATGCCCTATCGAAAAAAATAAACATTCACGCGTACGAAGTCATGGGCATAAGCTAGTTTTCTATAAAAAAAACCAACGATACAAAATAATGCCAAAATCCACTACACACTTCATACAAGTAACGTAAGCACGTCTAAATTAATGACGGCATAGTTCATACTAACAACACACAAATCATACCACCTCCGATTTATTTATCGGTGTAGCGATCTTTTTAAACTTTTTTTCGAACACGCTAAGGCAACATTAAAGTTTTCGTGCATTTTCAAGCCGTGCCGTGAGTAGCGTGTTGCTAATGAAATAAGAAATAGTTCAATACAATGTCATTTTAACTGTAGATGATTTATTACTGCCTCGTTAGCCTAGTGGTTCTAAGCGCGACTACGCTAGAGGTATTGGGATCGATTCCTGGGTTAAGCAAAAAGTGTTATTGGGTTTTTATGTGGAATTTTCAGTAGCAGCTCGGACTTCCTATTTATGCCCGTTTAATAGTAATATAGGTTCGACCCCTATTGCGTGGGACCTAAAACATACGGCGAACTGTAAGTGTACATTGGTACACCTCTGCCTAACCCTTCGGGGAATACAGCCCTGATGTTATGTACAAACCGTATTCCCAGAAAAATTTTAATGTTGCCTTTACAATTAAAATCACAATTTGTTTTCATTGAACATACTTACGAGTAGGTAATCGAATCAAACTCGATTACCTTATAGCTGTAGTCAATTATTTTTAGTACAGTTGTATGATAATGACAAGCAGACCAATTATTTCACGCTAATTAACGCAATTAATGTAATGTAACTCGTAATGAGCTTTAACATAGGGTATGAATACTGACACAATATACGACAATGATATTTTATTTTTTGTTGTATCCATTAAAATTGGTAATAAAAAACAAGCGGTTTATTGACTTAAATTAAGGACCCAGAATATAGAATATATAACCATCACGCCTGTATTCCCCGAAGGGTTAGGCAGAGGTGTACCAATGTACACCCACAGTTCGCCGGTATATTTAAGTCCCATGTAATAGAGGGCGAGCCTATTGCCATAGAATATATAAATAAGACCTAAATAGTTGTACTGTAAAGAGTAGGTTCGTAGGTTCTATATTATAAAATCAATCATCATTACCTGCTTAGCTTTTTTCCAACTAAGTTGTGATCGGCTTCCAGTCTAACCAGATGCAGCTGAATACCAGTGTTTTACATGGAGAGACTGGCTATCTGACCTCCACAACCCAGTTACTGGGCAACACGAAAAACCGAAAACCAATGTAACCATAAATTAATATTATATTTTTTTTTTAATCTTACCCCACGTTCTGTCAGACTCCTACTGACTGAAAATCACCCCGCTGTTCCCTTCCCACACTTACGCCGGGGATCCCGGGAACATACGCACCTTTCGCGATCCCTGACGGAATCCAAGACCCTTTAGCCAAACAGGCACGGTTGTGACCACGACACAAAAATAATATCAAACTAAATACGTCAACTGTGGCAATCTTAAAACAATTTGAGTGGTAACAAGCAAAAACATAACGAAATAAGCCTTATTCGTAAATTCAGTTACAAAAAAAATCTGAATCAAAGTCTAGACGTTATTGAATCTAGAATCTCGGCGTATCGTGTTACCAGCATAACGATATAAGGCGGAGTAATGTCGGTCGCCTGAGGAGTTGTACAGATTTTGTAGGTCATTTTTAGTTTTCATTCTGTATTTTTTGTGTTTGTAAATGCTTACAATAAGATCGAAGATCGGGCTCAGTGGCGCATCTTGGGAGAGGCCTATGTCCAGCAGTGAACTACTCTATAGCAGCTTTTTTTAGTTTCACAAAATAAAAATGTTAAAATTTTATTGACATAGGTACCACAAACATACCATCACGTCTGTATTCTCCAAAGGTTTAGGCAGAGTGGTAACCAATGTACACCCACAGTTGGCCGGTATGTTTAGAGCATATTGCCATTAACCGGGCACAAATCCTAACTCAGAGCTGCCACTGAGAATTTCGTAGAAAAACCCAATAACACTTTGCTCGACCTGAGAATCGAACCCAAAACCTCTAGCAAGCCGTTCGCGCTTAGAACCACTAGGCTAACAAGGCAGTCGCAGGCAACGAAGCAACTTTATTGAAAAATCCGTTTAAGGCAATTTACCAATTAGAAATCAACTCAAACATTTTGGACATTCAAATCCAAAAAGGAATTCGTAATAAACAGCGGCCTTCTTACCTTAAATCTTATTATATTAACTGCGAAGCTAGGGTTAAATTATTCAAAACGATTCCGAGGTAGTCTTTGTTGTGGATCAGAGTTAAAAAAAAAAGGAATCTTGAATTATCTACCATCGCTGCTCCTGGGCAGTACTCATAAAAAGTGGGCAGAGCCACGACGTGACTGCGATATGCCCGTGTTTAATTTTGAAACGGACGGAGGCGAGAGATTTTAATGAGAGATCAGGTTTTTCAATTATCCCCACTTCTTTTCACGAAGTTTTACGTCAGATTTTTATCGGCTGCGCACTTTTATGAGTACTACAGCATCCTGAAATGAATAACCTTGGATAAGTCACGGCGGCTCTTTTAATTTATTGGTCTATTCTGAAATTGATGAGTGAGGGCGAATATTTAACAGGATACGCCATGTTATTTTTTGCATATTATGATAAAATATTCAATATCATTTCGGAATTGGAATTTAAATAGCGCGTCACGGATGGCTTTGTATGCACGTTAACCAACGCATATTGAATATTGCATTTAATGGAACACAACATTCGTTGTTTAAAATATTTACGTAAAAGCAAATTGCTGCCAATTTTATACTTTAACATTTTGCTTTGTGAATTGAACCTAACGCAGTGACCTGCATTACCAGAGCGCTCTTCTTTTATTCTTTTGTCAAGAAGAAAAGGAAAACTGAAAGACAGACAACGCAAGACTATAAATAATTAAATCATAAATCACTTATTTTTTGCCAACATGGGATTTAGGTACTCGTTAACCGACACGTTACTATGGTTGCTCTTTCTTTTGTAAGGTTTATTTCAATCTTCATACACACAGTCTTGTGCTGGACCTGAACTTAAAATGAACACGAAACAAGCGGATTGCAGACGGCCTATCATCATTATCTGCTTAGCCTTTTCCTAACTACGTTGGGGTTGGCTTCCAGTCTGAACGGATGCAGCTAAAACCAGTGTTTAACATGGAGCGTCTGCCTATCTGACCTCCACAACCCAGTTAATGGGCTACACGATACTTCTGGGTAAGACCTACCTACCTTTTAGATACAGATATCGAACACGTATCTCGATAACTCGAGCCTATATTTACGTAAATTGCATTTAGCAGCATAAGTGAGCATAAGAATAATTGAATTCCATCACCGCGTCAAAGGTGAATGGTGTTTACGAAGAAAACAAGACACATCAAAGTAACTTCAAAACTCGGGGATTATCGGATTTATTTATTTGCGTCTTTTAGCCCCGAGGTCAGCATAAAAGGTGTTTTTTATGCCCTTTCCTTTATTGAATACGTTTATATTAAGTAGAAATACCCTAACCAACTGAAAGACTTTTAAATAGGCTGATAAAATCAACTGTGAATTGACTTTTTGATTAAATCAAAGAAACAGTAATCTATCGTTTTCCTTTGTTTCAATATTTTTTTTAACCCCCGACGCAAAAAGAGGGGTATTATAAGTTTCACGTGTCTGTCTGTCTGTCTGTCTGTGTGTCTGTCTGTGGCATCATAGCTCCCGAACGGATGAAGCGATTTCAATTTAGTTTTTTTTGTATGAAAGGTGACTTACGTACGAGTGTTCTTAGACACGTTTGATGAAAATCGGTGGAGCCGTTTAAAAGTTATGGGTGTGAAAGTGGGGAAGAAAAACTAAAAAATGATTTGTCATGTGGTTATTAAATTATTAGGAACGTATGTACTTACAGCTTAACAAAATCGAAATTATAATAAGTATGTACCTATAAAAAGTATAAAATAAAAATTAAATTAAAAATTTAAAAAACCCCCGACACAAAATCCTAAGTTCCCTTTAAAAAGTAAAAAAATAAAATACGTCGCGTTGGGGGACCGATGTTGCATTTAGGGTACGACCGTCCCAAGCGGTCCCCCAACGCGACGTATTTTATTTTTTTACTTTTTAAAGGGAACTTAGGATTTTGTGTCGGGGGTTTTTTAAATTTTTAATTTAATTTTTTTATAAAATTGCTCATTTCGTTTCTGAAAATAATTATTTTAAGATAAAGAGGTTTTTGCTTATTTAATATACTAATTAACTACTAATATTATAAAAGATGGATGGATGTTTGTTACACTTTCACGCTTACAGTTTCACTTAAACGATTATACGGGCCTGGATGAAATTTGGCAATTAAATATATTGCAGTGTGAAATAACACATAGGATACTTTTTATTCTGGAAATATGGACGGTTCCTAAGTGATAATATGCCAAGTTGACGCGGACGAAGTCGCAGGCAGAAGCTAGTAGGTTATAATAGTCCGTCTACAAAATCTAAATACTCTTTATCAGTACAGTTACAGACATATAATATAATTAGGTATTCACCGCAAACCAAAGCCGACTCAGTCATAAAAAATAATAGGTACCTACTCGACCTATTAAAGCTTAGGGCTATAAAATGTCAGAGATAGTTGTTCGAATTATGAACAGTTTTTAAACATTGTTAATTTTAATTTCAATCCAGTTCCCAACCGGTTTTTTAACTCTTCTCAACTAAAAGTCGGGACGAATAAATAAAAAAATTGAATGAACTACTGAAAGTTTTAATATATTTTTTGTTCAGAAGCGGAACTCATGACTTGTGTGGCCGTCCATTCCTCTGTCACAGGCTTTGTTTAAAGGAGTACTGAAAAACATTCCTTTGAACGGTTGAAAACTAAAAAAAGCAGTTGTATTGTTTTTTTTTCCATAGCGTAAGCCCTTTGCTCGCTTTTTGTGGTATTTCAGGACCGTGGAACAAATAAAATGATGTTATTCGTGAAAAATAAATATCTTTAACTAGTAATACTCTAACTATGGGAACGCGAATCAGCAAGTTGAAGTGGCAATGGGCAAGACTCAAGACACACAGAGCTGATGGTCGATGGGGCCGCAAAGTTCTCGAATGGAGACCACGCATCGACAATCGCAGCGCAGGACGTCCACTCGCAAGGTGGACGGACGACCTGATTAAGACTGATACTGATAAGCTGATGAGTATGTTATGTGGATTTCCTGCAATTGGAAACTTTCATATCTCTAAATATCCTACATTTAAAGCCCCATTTCATTGGGTGAATAACCTCCGTCAGAAGGTATCTTGGCCTTAAAAACTTTTTCAGAACAAACTTTGACGGTTGTTGAACCCGTTTCTAGGAAGGATTATTTAGAAAGAAGACGTAAAGATGTAGGAAATGTAACGGCTGCAAACAATGCTTTTCTATGAAACTATGTAAAAAAAGTATTGTATCATGTAACTTGTATCTATATAGTATGTATCTTGTACCTATTTTTAAGAATATATTCCCAGTAGACAATGGAAAGGGTAAAGCAATTTTACGCAAAGTTAACTATCCGATATCATAGCATAACTTTGAAGAACATTTGCTACAAAAGATGAAGGTTAAAAACTGGTATGATTAAGCATGGATGGACATAAATTTCGTATCACCTTGAGTGGTAGTCCGAAAAATACTTGACTGATATATCTCAATTATCTAGTTTTTATTGTAGATAATATTAACTATTAACTTGGTAGGTAGAAGGTATTTTGCCCTCAACATGTTGAGGATATTTGTAATTTTATATTTTTTGTTTGAATGTTAACTTTGCTTTCATTAGTAGTATATTAGCAGCAGTATCTATTTGTAAATCTAATATATTCCTGTATCGGTGTATACTTTTGAAGTAATTACTATAATTAAAGTACTATACTTACTGTACTGTCAGTCCTTGATGTATATAAACCTGTAGTTGGTATACTTTATTAAACAAATAAAACATGAAAATGGTACTACGCACAATAAAACCCCAATTATTTATGAAACAGAACAATTCGATAGTTAATTCCCAGAGTTGCCATTAACACACAAACACACGCATGCTAAATTAACGGCGTTTACCAGCTCCGCCATCTTAACACGTTTTAGCTACTGCAACCAGTCCTGTAGATCGCGGTGTCAGCCACTTCTTGTACCGAAGATAAATGACGAATTAAAATGGTACTACGCACAATAAAACCCCATGCAAAAATTCGCTCTAATTTTCCTTGAAACAGGCCCATTCAATAGGTAATCCCCAGAGTTGCCATTAACACACAAACACACGCATGTTAAATTAACGGCGTTTACCAGCTCCGCCATCTTAACACGTTTTTGCTACTGCAACAACCCCCTGTAGATATCGTGGTCTCAGCCACTTTTTGTACCGACGATAAATGACGCTTCTTGAGCAAGGAGCACATTGTTTGTTGACCACTGTCGTGTTTATGGCCTAGAAACGGTGCGATGCCACTAAAGAAGATTTATTCACACTTTACTCTACGACTGTACAACGTTTGAGTAAGTCGAGTGTTAAAAAGTCACCTATTAGCACTTTGTGTTGGTACACTCGTGTGGAAATGTTAAAAATAAAATAGGGTTTTTAGTTTAGGTTTTGCTCATTATAAGGTTTTATGCGGTAGGTTAACTTAAACGTTTTAGGTTAGGTTTAGGTTTTACTCATTATAAGGTTTTAATTTGCGAATTGCCCGCGACTTTGTCAGTGTGGCTTATTTCACAGTCGTTAAATTACGTCTTTGGCTACTGCTCCGTATCCGTGACTCGTAGCGTGATGTTATATAAAAATTGTTAAAATCAGTGTGGTATTTTCTTAGCCCATTCCATCCCATCCCATTCCAAGTTAATATTTTTTAAAGGATTTTCTTTTATTGCGTAGTCAAAGAAATTCCGAGTTCAAAACATAATTCTCGTTTGGAGTTAATATTTATAATTTGGTAAATAATTTTGGTTGAAGAGTTTCTCATAAACTGAAGAACAGTTAAAGCCTTCTTCCATTTTCACTTTACTGTAGTAAATGCGTTTTAAATTCCCAATATTTTAAAACCGCCTTTTAATTTAAAAGGCCGTAAAGTGCTTTTCAGTGCTTTCTTGTCTATCCACTTTACCTTTTACCAGTTTCTCGACGAAGACATAGTTTTAATTGGACTCCTTCCGCTTTGCTTAAGGTCTCCTAATTGAATTTTTTGCATTTTAAATTTGAAAGCACTTAATTTGGAAGTTAAGATTAATTCACCTCATTATACGTTATAAAGGAGTTTAGAACTTAAATGAACTCTTGCTTTATCTTTATTCATTTTTGTTTAAATACGTTTACAGAGATCTAACGTATTTTTTTATCAATAGATAATATTGGCGATGAGGCTGTAAAATTACATACTCATTAGTACGAACATCTTTCTTTAATTGGCAAGAAATATGAAAAAAATAAAAAGATCTGGTGTCCCTATCATTTATTTTGATGGTGTCGTACTGCACTTTTGTAAAAAAATATTAACGGTAACCATTTATTTCTTCTTTCCAATTACAGTGTTAGTAAAAAAAATCTGCTTTCAAATATAATAACCAACCTGTTACGGGAGGCGCCGCTGTTGCGCGCACTGCGCACTCTCAACCTCTTGGAGACGGACATATTTTATTGCTCTCTAAATGAATTCACAAGGATTACTTTATATACCATCTGTTATAAGTTTTAATTTAGGATATTGTTTAGATATAGGTTAGGATAGCTACGCTATCGCATTAGGTGAATAACCTGTAATGATAGCTGTAAGTGTGAGATAAATAAATAAATAATTAAATCGTGTTGTACCTATTGCGTTTTTTTAAGATACAACAGATTTTCTTTTTCATATATTTTTGTTTGTACGAATTATGGTTCGTATTTATGTGTAATTTTACCCCTAAAAGATGCACAGTGAATTAAAAGTCAACCTCTATTAAACAAAATAAAAGCAGACTTTTCCATGCGTTGTATAAACGAAAAAACAAATAAACCAGACAGATCCCAGAATAAAAACGGTCTCAAATTCCAGAAACTACACTTCAACACGTTTCGTTGCTTCCTTATTACATTTGCATACGCTAATACAAAACTCACAATGTATCATGTTACAAAGTAACTGGCTACAATAAAAACTAATAAAAGTAAACCAAAGCAGGCAAGAACGCAACATCACTAGTCACGGAAGGGTGTTGCAAAAACTCAATTAAAACTTACCTAATACGAACGTGATACCAACTATTTCTTTTGTCTCATAGCTGTGATTGAACTGTGTCAATGTACCTACTGCAAGGAACTGGGTTTCTCAACCTTATATAATTATCTATGTTATTTATACGACTTTTGTAGATTATATAATTTTTTTTTTTGTTTGTTAGCCTGTACTGTCCCACTCCTGGGCAAAGGCCTCCCTCCACTTCTTCCATTCTTCTCTTTTCAGCGCCTCGTCTCTCCATTTATAATAATAATATAATAAAATAAAAATATACCATCACGCCTGTATTCCCCGAAAGGTTAGGCAGAGGTGTACAAATGTACACCCACAGTTCGCCAGTATATTTTTAGGTCCCATCTAATAGGGGGCGAGCCGATTGAAAAGATAAAGATAATCTAAAACCTTTATAATTCAAAGGTTTCTATAAGTTTCAACTCCGGCGAACATTACATACAATAAATCAAAGCCCACTTAGGTCCTAGGCCTTCCAAGTCTAGAAGCCACGCAAATTAAGATTTAGGGAGATAGATTTTAAACCATTACTTTGACAAAGGTTGAAATAAATCTTTGCTTGTTTTTTTTCTCTGTAAAGTGGCTTCTGCCGGTTAGAGGAACAAATACTGGCTGGTTAAGGAACTTGTCTCGTTGGTTTTAGCTAGTAGTCGCAACCGTGACTGTTGAACCCCATGCTCTGGTCCAGTTCTTAGGTCGATTACATCGGGAAAATGTGAATGGATAATGACAATATGGCTTGTACAATTAAACCTTCAATGATACTGAAATAGTTACAACTGTACTATATATTTATACTCATCTACCTGCCTTTGTTATGTTTTATTATGAACTGTAAAAAAGGAAAAAGTCTATAATTACCAAGCCCGGAAAATAAATAATAAACTCCGTGCAATAAGAATTGTAACATTCCAATATTTACTCAGCAAATACAGAATAAACATTCTGAACAAATTGAGTGTGCAAGCAACTTGGCCAACGCCCAGAGCAAACTAAGAACGGAAAGAATCCGTTCCCAGGATACCAAGTTCAGGCTGAAACTTCACAAATGACACCGAAGAGACCACGATAATTCACCAGCTAATGTCAAAGTTGGGAGTTGTTTGAAATTTTTACCAACGTAAAGTATCATTATTCGTCCTTCCGTTTCGTTAGCCGTTCGGTTTATGGTAAGTGCTTCATTAAATTAGGGGTTATTAAAGAAGTTATGTTTGTCAAAAGGGGTGATTATGGTAAGGTTTATTAGGTTGGTAATGTGTGTTTATAATAATGGCATTTACAAAGATTTTAATGAATTTTTGAGTTGATCGTTAATGAAGTTGATAATAATTCATTTAATTCAGGTTTTGTGCAAAAAATACCTTTTACCTTTTAAAAATGGCTATCATGATTATCAGCCTAGCGCCAGATAATAAATTTTAATACTAGTAGAATGTGGCCACGTCTTGCGAATGCACCCGGAGAGATGGGCAAAGACGGTGACGCCTGAAGAAGGACATCGCCTTCGAGGTCAACTGCGGCGAAGATGGTGTGATAATCTAAAAACTTTTGCGGGCTAAACGTAGCTAGATATCGCACAAGATAGAAAAAAATAAGAGAGAAGGAGCCGTCGCAGCTGGCAAAGGCTTCTTTTCCTTCCAACCTTTTTTCTGTCCCACTACTGAGTGGGACACAATATAGGCTAAATAAAAGAACTTGCTTCTGAGCAATAGGTACTACCAATTCTTGCAAAGAACCTTTCATAATTTCCAGTATATCTACTGCAACAAAACCGAACGACAAAATACGCACTGCAGATAATTAAAAAGTATCCAATTATCCAAATTAAGCAGTACTTTAACAAAATCAAAACGTACTGAGGTAAAAACTTCATTCCACTTTAGCTTGACGTGTTGGCGCAGTGACAAGAATTCATTAAACTTTTTTTTCAGGACAGACGATTTTGTTTTGTCCCTTCTGTCTTGTTAAGCATGCAATTATTACGATACTCCTTAAAAAAAAAAGAAGTTATTTGTGTAATTGCTGTTATTAGTTCTTATCTAGCAATAAATTCGGCTTTGGTCACATGACTTAGTAAGCAGGTATATTCTAAAGATTTCATATTCATTATATAGCATCACATCTCTATTCCCCGACTGATAAGGCAGAAATTTATTGTAAATACACCCATATTTCAAATCTAGAATGCAGGTTATTTTTACTTCCCTCGAATGACTTGATTTTGAACTCCCCTTTTAGAGATCTAATTTAAATTAATGATTTGATTTGACTTGACATACTCACTACGACCAACACTATACCGACGATATAGTGTATTTTTTTTTTCTAAAATAAATAAATAAATAAATAAATATCTTGGGTCAACTCACACACGGCTATCTGATCCCAAGCTAAGCAGAGCTTGTGTTATGGTAACCAGACAACTGATATACATACTTATATAATTTATGAATACATACATATTATAGATAAATCACACCC
This sequence comes from Caradrina clavipalpis, assembly GCA_932526535.1. Lineage (NCBI taxonomy): Eukaryota > Metazoa > Arthropoda > Insecta > Lepidoptera > Noctuidae > Caradrina > Caradrina clavipalpis. The sequence goes on from OW052100.1 coordinate 7,684,261, forward strand.
AGAAATCTAAATAATGTGACTGTAATAGATTTTAATGTATGAAGAAACAAAAATGCAATTTAAAATCAAGTACCCAAGACTTAACGCATGAATAGTAGTGAGATCATAAACCGTATGAATATTCAATAATATTATAGCTAAGACGAATGAACTCTCAGAATTAAGTCAGAACAAACCATAGGCTGTTTGCATATTAATCATAGTCTTATGCCTAGGCCCAGACGTAGTCAATTAATGTTATTCTTGGTACAAGCCAGAGCAATCTTGGGTTTAGTGGATTACACCAAAGCTAATTTCTTTGCAAGATTTCTGAAACAGATTTGAGCAATATTCATGTGTTTAATATGTATGCTTATATCCATACTAATATGAAAGTAACTCTGTTTGTCTGTTATGCTTTCACGACTAAACCACTGAACCAATTTTGATATGATTTAGTAGGGGCTACTTTTTACCGACTTCGTCTGCTTGCGCGATAACCAACATTTACGCTGACGAAATTGCAAGCAAAAGCTAGTACTTACTTAATAGAATTAGTTAATACCTATTGAACAAAATAGATAATAATTATCATTATACTCTAAGTGACCTGCGACAAGATTGATTTGATATTAATATGTCCTAATCGATTTGGTGTCTGTCAAAAAAAAAAACTAAAACCTTTGGATTGATATGACCCAATAACACAAACGTACATTCAATAAATAATCTTACACTTATAGAGAAATCAATAACCCACAATTCGTAGCACCCAAATCTCTACTTGATAACACTTGAACCTCCAAAGAAAGGGTTGAAACCCATACATAGATAATGTACATAGCATATTTTATCAAGTTCCATATGCCGCATATAAAGTAAGTAATATGTGAGCCAGTCTCGCATGATCTCAGTTTCGTGTCAGTGTCAAACAAAAGCTGAATTGTCTTTGTGAAGCAAGAACTGAATAATACATTTCACTTGAGTTTTAACATGACACCTCTTCTTTGTTTTCTGCTCTGCCACTCGTCACTACAGACTCCTTGATACGAACATACGTACCCACCGTATAGGTACTACTTTTGTTACATTACATGAGGATGTAAACAAAGGTGGAATCCGAATTGGAGGCTTTTATTTATGATTCGAGCTTTTTTTGTAGCACTTGTGTGTTAACGTAAGATGGTAATTGGACTAAGATATTTTTAAAATTGTTAATTTTGAATACCTATCTCTTCAATTAAGTGTTTTGCAGGAAGCGTCTCCGCACACGGCCGTTTTTATGACTGATTTTTGACAGATTTCTTCTCCCGACAAAGAAATCGGTCGTGTACGGAGACGCTAAGTTCGCGTTTGAGATATGTACATCGACAGAGTGTCATATATTCAAGAGAAAAAGAAAATAAAGATAAAATAACAGATGTAATTTATCCTTACTAATATTATAAATGCAGACAGACAGACGGACAGACAGACAGACAGAGTTACTTTCCTCTGTCTGTCTGTCTGTCCGTCTGTCTGTCTGTCTCTTCTTCACGCCTAAACCACTGAACCGATTTCAATGAAATTTGGTACAGATATAGTCTGGGACCCGAGAAAGGATATAGGATAGTTTTCATCCCGGAAATCCCCCGGGAACGGGAACTATTAATCCACGTGGACAAAGTCGCGGGCAAAAGCTAGTAATTTCATAAATAATAATTTATTTCATTGGGTAAATTCGCAAATTTTGTTTACATTCACGAAAAGTATGATAAAAGATGATTCATTCCTACGTACTTCAAAGTAGTAGTTACCAATATTTTTCCACATAGCCACTTACATCAATGGAAATAATAAAGTACTAGCCACAGAAAGGCTTCCACAGTACAACATAATAATTGGACTGTGTTTTATTGTTTGCAGTTACACTTGTTCAAATATTTGAAACAAAAATAACAGTTTTGTAATGCCATTGAACTATTGGTTCGTTACTAAAGCGTAAACAAAAGGTATGTTGTTAATTCTAGCTAGTTTTTCAACTAGTTTTTGTATGACAGTAGATTGTTAGATAGTACCAATTTTGTTCTACTATTTTCCTGAAAAGCAAGCCCTTAATGATTTTTTTATTAATAAACGTCCAAAGCAGGTCTATTTTGTACAAATCTGATAGTTGAATTCTAATTCCCAGCATCATTGATAACAGCTCATCTAAAATTCACTGTACCTAAATTCTCTAAGTGTGGTTTTTACAAAATAGACCAGAAAATCGCGGGACCTCCATTGAATGTTTATAATGTTGACTTTCACTTGATACTGATGATGATTTACGTCGATAATTAATGCAATGAATTCCGAACGTATTACGCGTAGTTATATTAACATTTTGTATTTAACATTGCACTGCTAATTTCTCCTATATCGTGGGTGCATTTATAAACGTATAAAATCACATAAACAAACCACTAGACCCACACCAGAATTCTATTCCTGTAGATTTTAAACTTAGACAAACTTCCCAATAATATAAATGTCACCGTAAAATTGTAAATACCGTTAGATTATAAACTATCTCGCGAGTTTGTAAACTATCGAAATATTGTGAACCTCAACGTACTGCTTACAATTTAACGTATTATTATTCGGTAGATTGTACCTAATCTATCGAAGTAAAACCGTCAAATTACAATCAACTGTCCGAAGGCGCTCCCTGATTGGTCGGCTTTGTAGTAGACCGTTCTGTGTCCATAGAGTTAGGAATGAAACACAGGTATCAGTCAAATAAAATTAATGCACTTCAAGAATTGTGACATCAAGTAGGTCTGCAGGTATTCATTACTCAGTAGGTAATCAAAAATTCTGACATCACAAGGTAAAAAAAAAAAAATTGTATCAAAATAAAAAAAAATAGAAACGTAACAATATTTTCTTCTGAAACACAAATTAAAATTGAAAAAATAATGGAATTTTCTCGTAGAAAAAAACGATAACAAAATGAAATCAAAATTTAAAAAACAAATCAAAAACATATTAACGTTTTCAAAAACGTAACAAAATTGTCTATTAGATAAAAAAAATATAAAAGTAAATTGCACCAATAAAAATGTTCACTTATTGTTGCACGTCAACGAGCTGTGGCACCTGGAGTTACAAAGAACATTGGCTTTCTTGCAAGTACACTTCTTGGAAACGCATTGTCCATTTTTTATTTTTTTGCAATTACATTGTTTCATACCTTGCCCGCCAAATGATGAAGACATTGATGCAACAGTTCTCAAGGGTAATGTAACCTGAAATAAAATCGAGGTAAATCTTAATGTTCCAGTTTGAAGTGCCATACCAGCAAATACAAAATATATTGCTAAAATGTATTTTAGGTAACATTAAAAAGTAAATTAATTAATGACTGACCTCTGGAATGTCACCGAGTAGTTCTGCATTTGGACAGGAAAGAACAGCATTTCGAGGCATCCAATCTTTGATTATGCCGAAAGCAGTGCCAACTTGATATAATTCGTTCTTCTTCATTAAAACTTTTCCAATTATGTTTTTATTGTCCAAAGGTCCCCTGTCAACTTTTGGGACTTCAACTAATACAGTTGTACCAGTACTGATATCTTTAAATTTCTTAGACGATGTGGATATCATTTTGTCTGCCGCTCTTTTTAAATTTATTTGCGATTGTGTTCTTTCTTGTATGATTTTACGTCCATTGGCACACAAATTGCAAAGTAATTGCGATCCATAGCCCTCATTTCCTTCAGATACGACTCCACATATGGCGTGAACTATTTTCTTGCATTCTGTACATGTATGAGCTCCAGATGATTCTTCATTGCATATGTTACACACCAAATAATTCCTTTCTGGAGTGATGTTTTCTTCGTCAATATTTTCTTTTAGTTTCGCTTGTTCTTCTGCATTTATGCTATTTGTAATATCTACAGATATTTTTTCCTGCTTATTATCTGGTTTATGAATAGTAACCTCCGTAACTACAGGTACATTCTCATGTAAAGCAGGAAGTAGTTCAGGATTGTTTTCAATGTTCATTTGTTCCAACATAATTATTTCATGACCTGCTATTATTGTTTCTTCTTGTTCAATGTTCTGAGTGTCAATTTTTGAAATATTTATTGTATTTACGATGTACTGTTCTTCCTCTTCTTGATCTTTTTCTGGATTTTGTTCTTTGATGTTATTAATCTCTTCAAACAATTTTTGCAAGTCTTCTTCATTTTCTAATTTGGATATTATATTTTCTGATAAGCAGGTGGATGAGAGTCCGAGTTTCGGATCCTCGCCAAATAAGGCTTTATATGGAGTTCGAGCAATTGTTGAATGGTAAGATGAATTTTTTTGGAACTGTACGAAATAGCATCCAATGGACCAATTAGTAGATTTATTATCTGTCATCCAGGCTCGAATCATATTTTTTACGTCTTGATTTGAACGTTCTATACTTCCTTGGCTTTGCGGATATCTCGGTCTTCCATTAACTATTTTACAAGCAGGCCACAAACTGACTATTTCTTTCAGCACAGATGCTGTGAACTCGCGTCCATTATCACTTTGGAGGATATGAGGACACCCAACTTCCAAAAAAATCTTAAGAATTTCGATTGCCACTTCTTTAGCCTGTTTGCTTTTCAATGGTCGCAGAAAACAGAATTTTGTTAAATGATCCTGATATTGTAATAACCATTTATACTCTTCATCTGGAGATGTTTGGAAGTCTACAAGATCCATTTGTCCCCTTCGATTGAAGTCGTCAGAAATTAACGGTTTTACGACAATTCCTTTTTTTGGAAAGCTTTTCTTTGATAGACATGTTTTACACAAATTTAGGAATATTGTAACCGCAAATGTTGGCACCACATATTTATCTTTCAAGGCGTGAACAATTTTGTCTCGACGTCCATGTCCAGTGGCAATATGTGCGTCGAGTATCTTTTGATAATACTCTTCCGTTGCAATTATTTGTACAACAGGATCTGAAATATCCTTTCTCTTCTTTATCAAAACTTTCTGGTTACCAATACTCATTACATCGTATTTCCCTGCATGATGGTAATGCTTGTTTGTTGGTCGCCTACCTTGAGATTTTATTGTGTTGTACTCGTCTAACAATTTTATCACACTTTGTATTCTTTGATTTGTCCATTGTAATTTTTTACTATTTTCATTATGCCTGCTGTAATAGTTTTGTAACTCTATGGTAAATTCATCCTGATTAACAATGGCTAATATTTCTGAGTTTTGTTGGTCGACAGGCTCAATACAGTCAGTACCCGACATTGTATGTATGTTATCAAATGAAATCACACAGGTTCACGCACATAAAAAATATTAAAACACGGAAAATGTATGTGATTTAGGTTATGTTCAAAGACCAATACTAACTTACTTAGTTATCATTCAAACTGGACTTCTTTTCGTCAATCACAGATTAATTTTACTTCCACAACAATTTCACATAACTAATTCTAAAGCTGTGAGTTACTTTTAACACGACATCTATTTACATTCACCAAAACACTGTTTGTTTACATTCGACAACGAACGATATAACCAACAAATGTAGTAGCGCGGGGCATATGCCGTTCAACCAATCAGCGCGCGAGGTGTGTTCCGTTTCACAATTTGACGGTTTCACTTCGATATATTACAATCTACCGAATAATAATACGTTAAATTGTAAGCAGTATGTTGAGGTTCACAATATTTCGACAGTTTACAAACTCGCGAGATAGTTTATAATCTAACGGTATCTGCAATTTTACGGTGACATAAACATTGCAAAGTTTTCTAGGAATTAAAAACATTATTTTATTTTTATACATAGAATTTTGCATGAATATAATTATGTACCTATGTATTTATGTATTCTCAGACCAATTCCGACTACGGCGGCTAATCTTAATGCAGACTAGCCAAATACGCAGGAGATATTAAATTGCACAAGTGTGTGCGCAAACACAGGTGCACTCCCTCTTCCCTAACGCTCATAGTCAATCCGACACGAACGGGGAGAGATCAGGCGCAGGACCAACGGCTTTACGTGCTTTCCAAAGCTCGGGGGTATCACACCACCAACTTCCAAACTCCGGGCTGTTTCAGAGAAATTTGTAATAGAAAAACTCAATAACACTTTTTGCTTGACGTGGGAATCGAACCCAGAACCCCACGCTCAGCAGTCGCTCAGCAACACGAGACCAACGGGGCATGAATATAAACATGTAACAAACTATACAGAACCAGATCCTACGTCAAAGCTTTGATGTACTGTCTACACAATTTAAGATTTTTATATCCAATCTCGGTTGAGATGGATATTCAATATATTATATGTATTGCATCAGACGTGATTTCCTTTGGCAGATGGATGAAAGACGGCTCAACTTATATACATTTTTATTCTTACGAATAGAAAAGGGTACTAGTTTAGATGTTAGTAAGCACTTTAGTGTAGTAACTTTAAGGAATATTTTTCATTGAATAAAATGCCACTTATCTGAATCTTTGTAAACTTTGAAATAAATGGTAAAAGTCAGTGTTTTAATAATTTATCAGAAATCATTATTTCAATTCAAGTAAAGCTAAAAACAGTACTTTTTGGAGGTCAAAAGTGAGACCGTTCTCTTCCTACTTCCTAGTATAGTAAGTTGGGAAGAAGAAGTTATGTAGATTAAGAACTTCTAAAGATCAATTTCTACTAATTAAAAACATTCAAAATCAAGTCTCAATCTCATCTCAGCGACAATCAATGTCAAAAAATGTACGGTACATAAAGTGGACGTAGTCCCTATAAATTAAAACTCATATTAGATTGCGATCATTCGTAAAGTTAGTAAATAAACTCCCCCCGTTAAATCCGTAAGTACCTACATTAAAAAAATTGGAACAGTCCATTTAAAAAGACACTGAAACAAACATGTAGGTACATAATTCATAATCATTAACGATTTGGCAAAAAACAATTCTTCCAACAATTGAAAAAAGACAATGAATAATAGGTAGGTCTATCTTGCCATCATTAATTTGTCAAGAAAAGACCGTAGGCACACCAATCTTAAGCCCGACTTGATAGCTTTACTTTCTATAATTTAAAATCTTTTATCTTAGAGAAACTCTCTGGTATAATAATTTATTTCCTTTCAGGGATAGGTACCTAACTCGTAAATCAATCAGTATAATTTGTGCTCGATCAGTTTTTAAGCTTTTTTCGAACAAAAAAGATTAAAGTCCTCTGAGGATTTGTACTTAAACTTCGAACTTAGATTTGGTTGCGAATAGCAACAATTACCTACTCTAAATCTACAAATAAAAGTTGTTTTATTTGTTTTACTATAAAATAAACGAATAATAAAAGTTATAATACAATCTTTGGATGAGCAAGTTAAAGTAGCAGCGGGCAGGGCACACGACTCTCAATGAAAAGTTCTCGAATGGAGACCGCGCATCGACAAGAGCAGACGTCCACCTAAAAGGTGGACAGACGACCTGATTAAACCGCAGAAAATGCTGGATGCAGTCCGCTTCCAACCGGTCCTTTTAGAAATCTATGTGGGAGGCCTATGTCCAGCAGTGGACGTCCTACGGCTGATATGATAAATAACATTTTAATGGTATGACATTATATACGAGTATTTTGACCACACAGTACATCTAGTCATAAAACATATTTGTTTTTTCTACAAACCCAAAATTATACTCAAAATTATTAGTTCTAGATATTATTTTCTATTGAAAACAATCCTTACTACTAACACCCCAGCATCTTACTTCAGGGTATATATCTGATAGCGTCGCGTCCTTACATCAAGGGGCGTCGGCAAACACCTAGCGTGCCAACGGCATTTGTCAACTTCACGGACAAGACACTCCTGGCACACAGGGCTCTTCGGACAACACGACACTGCAACATTATAGCGCCCATGGCGTATTAATAAGACAAGCTACATCTATTTTTCAGTGAAGGGTCAATAACCTCCGAATTCATTTGTTTCATGAATAGGTTACTGACACTTTTTTTTATAGACTGGAAATCATCAAATAACTTCCCCCGCCCTGGTCGGGGCGTGAGGGAGTGTCAGACTTTTACTGACTAAAACCCGTCTATGTTCCTTCATGTGCCCTTTGCGTTCCGGGGGCGCGGTATCTCTTTCGAACAACCCGCAGCCCCGGCAAGGTTATTGACACTGCTTTCTTTATTTTGATTTATTTGATAAACTGAGATTTTATAAGAGGTAATCACTCTGCAGTCTTTAATTGTTTTTTTTTTGGTTGCAATCAAACAAAATGGACTTTGTTTATCCAATAAAATTACTCATTGAACCGTTAATAAGTAGTTGCTAAGGACAATTTCAGTGGTACCTTTTGACATTTCCAGCAAACTTTGACGGTGATGTTTAGTCCTAGTACACTATAGTAAAAAATATCATTATCAAATAATATAATAGTATTTCCAATAAAATATTCAAACATTTATCGCTCAAAAGTCGGTCAGCTACCTGCGAAATATAGCCATTACTCAATCCCCTATCTATACTGCCACGGACTTCCGCATGCGCAATCTATAGCCCCATTAATACTTCAAGGTAACAATAGAGCATCCTGTATCTAAAGGACGGTATCTCGAGCACCGAATCAATCAACCGACACGTGTAAAGGGGGAGTCCGAAACACTCGCGCCTCCTCCAAAGCCGGCTGCTTTTAAAATAATGATGGGTAAAGTGCATCGCCTTGGAAGTGAAAACGTTGTATTTTTAACTTTGTTCTGTACAAGCAACATCATAGCGTTTGAGGGTTTGAAAATGATAACTCTTGGGTCAGTCTTCCGGAAGATTTACGATGAAAAAGGTTGAACTTTTTTGACATGTTTTAATATACTTACATAATTATGTAAAATAGTAATTTATGCAGTTATGAACAATTGCATTCGTCGCATACAAAACTTCACTTTTATTTAGAAAATACGAAGATATTCTTATATGTTATAGTTTATGTCAATAATTGCATGTGTTATATTTGCTTTTACTCTGTTATTCACAGTGTTTATTTCCCTTATTGCTGCACAATCTGTTTCCACGGTATACTGATAGAGGTTTAATTAGAAATAAACATTACCTACCTTTATATCTTTTTTTCTGTTCCTTCTTCTTGCTTGTGTAAATGTGTGTACATAGATAAATAAATAAATAAACACCACGGTTACCTCCACACTTTTCTTATGTACCTAACTAAACAAGTATTTTATAAGTAATACTAATACATGGAAGAGCAGTGTCTCCTAATACAAGCTTTATAAGCTTAAAGGGAGGCTCCAATCACCACTGATGTAAGATGAAAACTTTTTGATTGTAATAAACTTTTTTTTCATTTTCACCGCCATCACCACCACGCCTGTATTCCCCGAAGGGTTAGGCAGAGGTGTACCAATATACACCCACAGTTCGCCGGTATATTTAGGTCCCATGTAATAGGGGCGAGCCTATTGCCATCATTTTCATAATTATATGTGTCAATTTATGGAACACCAATATTCCAACCCCTTGCAGGAACAGTGATTAAAAATAATAATCCTCAAGATAACGGTTGATTTGTCAAAGGATTTACAGCGATATTTTTTCCGAAAGCGCTTTAACGAATTTGTTATGCAAATGGAAAAGCCTTATTACACTACCTTAATTATTTCACAGGCTTTATTCAAGCACAAAGTCCCTCTAATATTTTATGATGTAATTTAAAAGACTGTCTTTGAAAATGAGTTTTGAGACGTTCTCTACGAGGGATAATTTCAAGCTATTGTTTTATATCCTGTCGAAATCGTGTGCCCTGATTAGGTTGTACGAACGTGTTTGTTAGTAAAAATACTGTTGTGTTAAATGGAAGTGGATATAAATGTGAAGACGGTTTTTTTTTTTAATAAATTTTATAATAATAATAGACAATAATCTGTATGAGTAAAAATCAATTGCCGCATGATTAAGACATCATCATTTAAGACAATATTTAATTAGCTTTTTTTGTGATTGTAATTATCAAAATAAGCAACGCTTGATATATCGGAAGGTTCAGAAGTTTAGATGATATTTTTGTGATAAGGTCTCAATAAAATTTATGCCAAGCTCAATCCTCATTTTATTCTTTATTAAATAGCAATAGTGAGAAAACGGAGCGGATTGATAAAAAAAAACATAGAATCATAGTCAAAGACATATTTTATTTTTTTCATTGTAGTTATAAACATTTTAAAGCCATTCAAGTAAGCAACCGTGGCAACAAATCGAATTTTCCATCAAATCACCAAAACAGATAACACTTAAGTGCATCCGCAACTTTCTCGAAACCTTTTCTTTATCGCGGTAGAGACAAATCACGCAGAATTTTTAGGGATTACACGCGTACGAAACATTTTATCGGACGTAGCAAGAAAGTTTTTTTCAAAGATATCTAAAGCCTCGGATCTCCCTATAAAAGTTGCCCCAAACTTTCGTTTCCTGCTTCTATAATAATAGCTACTTTTTAGGGTTCTTTACGCAAAGGGTAAAACAGGACCCTATTACTAAGACTTCGCTATCTGTCCGTCTGTCACCAGGCTGTATCTCATGAACCGTGATAGTTAAACAGTTGAAATTCACACAGAAGTTGTATTTTTATTGCCGCTATAACAACAAATACAAAAACAAAACAGAATTAAAAAAATATTTAAGGGGTCTCCCATACAATAGACATAATTTATTTTTGCCATTTGTATCTATAGATAATGGAACGGAACCCTTCGCGCGCGTGTACGACTCTCACTTGGCCAGTTTTCTTTACGTATCGTCATAAAGAATCTACTGTGTACCTACCAGCTTTTCATAGTAGCGGTGGAAAAGCTGTGGAGATAAAATCAGTATATATAATGCTACCCTTATTTTAATGATTGCATCAATGTATACTCCATTTATTTTAACATTAGACGAATAACATTATAATTTTCGTTATTTCATTGTTAGCATGTTATAAACTTCGTTATTTTATGATGTCAACTATTAGCCGTTTATATTTAAAATATCACTAAAATGCAGTTATTACAACAACCTTATAACTATCGTTATTTAGCCGTTTTTTGTCTAATACACGCGTAAATGGAATAGGTACCTTTAAATTAATAATAAGTATGGTCACTGACATGCAAATAAGATTCATTACTACAGCCGATCTTGTTAAAACTAAAAGCTACTATATTTTTCTATTTACTTACATCTAAAAAATAAATTTACATGTAAAGTAGAACATCACGCCTTAATTGTAAAACCTATGCATGTAACAGTACCTCACATCTCACTTTATGTACACGTAAGTATGTAAAAGCCCCAGAATAAAAACTAAAAAGTACTCCAACACAAACACGTCAGAGTCACTCACAGCCACTAGTTAAGTAAAGATTGGATATTTTTTTTCTGTAGCTTTGCAAACATCAATCCTTTTACGCATTGGTATGCAGGCTGCGTGGGTCGAAATGCAAAACACTTACCCTCGGTAGAGTTCAAAGCGTAAACTTTTTCTGTCCCAAACATTATTCCAGTCTCGTAGTTCTGCTTTGCGTGTTTGAGGTTTGAAGTATTTTTCGGTTGAGCCCTGGTTTCATTAAAAAGTTGCCCGCACAACTAATATTCGAAGTGATCGAGCAACTTTCAATTGCGACGTCTGTAAACCGCTTTTGTCGTCATTGTTATTAGGAATCTGTGTAGCGCTTTTTGCTAGGCTGTGGTCGATTTCGATTATTCGTGATTCGATTTAAAAATAGAATTAGCAGTAATTTTTGAATGTCGAATTGCTTCCCTTGTTCAATATTGCTATAATTCAACTTAGCAAGTATTGTGTTGCAATGTACAGTGTTCTACCAATTATAACACGTACAATTGTATTCGTGCGAAGTAGGTACTCAGTATGATTTGAAATTACAATTTCATCTTTACAACTAATTCCTTGAACTAAAACAATATGTGGACTATACATTCTGCTGTACACAGAATACATATTGTATTCCACATATTTAATTACGTGATTACGGTAAATTGTGAACAGACTGTGCACCAACCATGTCTAGATTTTCGTGCGCCCTGTAACGTAACATATTCCACATGATTCTGTTTTATTCAATTGAGAAATAAATCCTTAATATAAGGATATTTAATCTGCGAATCAAGTTATTGAAAATCAATACGTTTGAAACCTGTTTAACATAGCCTCAAATTCCAAAGAATAATATTTTTATATCCATACTCTAATCAACATGAAATTAGAAAAATAACGTTGTAACCCTGTCGTTATTTTAATGTGGGCACATTATAAGTTCCGTTACTTTACGGCAAATATTAATCGATATAGATAGACTATTAGACATTTCCAAAAAAAAAACAACAAACTGCAGTCATTTTAACAATGTAATTCAAAAATTTATGATTTAAAAAACAACCAGCAGTTATAGCTGGTTATTATTAAATCATAAATTACAAATTTATAAATGCACAAAATAATACAATTTACCTAGGTATTCCATTTTCAAAAAACATAACTCCATTTTCAAAACCGATACAGAGTATTCAAATACCACCCTATCTCAAAATCCACAGTACGTCGAGTAATTGCACTACGGCTACCTATCTGTACACTGTGGCTACGCTGTAAGCTAATTTAGACTTAGCTAACTCCTAAGTAGATAAGTCAGTGAGCTAGTCAGCTAACAGTAAGTTAGTACGGTGCGGGTGTGTGGTCGTAGACTAATACAAATAGTAAAGTCAACTGCGAAGTTAGTGTGTCTGCAGATGTCCCGAATTTTGGGACCAGGGTTTAGGTATTAGCCTGTATTGTTTTGAAGGATCTGTTTGGTGGTTTGCGTAGTGCGATATGGAATAAAGTGTTTTATTGAAGGTTCATTAACACATTTTAATAATATCTGGCGAAGACCCACTGTGGAGTAAAGGCCTCTTCTCATACAGAGAAGTCATGAGGATTGATCACCACGCTTGCTTAAGGCAGATTAGCGATTTCAGATTACATACATACAAACATAAACTCACGCCTTTGTCCCATGGGGGTAGGCAAAAACCACAGAACGCCACCTGCTACGGTCTTTACATACTCCTTTCTACGTTGTCCACGTTCATACATCTGGTCAAAGAAGCATGCCGGTTATGATTTCAGACTAATTAAACAATTATTCCAAATTCAGGTTTCTTTGCGATGTTTTCCTTAACCGAAATCAGCGATGTTCAAAATAAATATAAAAATTACATATGAAAAAGGTAAAGTCACAATGTTACTTGACCGTGTCCGGTTGCGAACCCACACAACCCCGTGAATCAAAGATCAAAACGACATTTTTATAAGATTATATTTTAAAATAAACTTCGCTATTATACCTTTTTAAAGTGGTTCTTAAATTATTTAGATATTATACCGCTCACGGACCTTTTCTTTTATTTATAAAAACCTTAAAAAACCTAAATTTTACCTAACCACTTTAATTTTACTAAATCCATAGTACATAAGGTTGAAAGGTCAACTACCTCAAAAATACGCCGGCAAAGTTACTCGTTAACGTTTCTAAAGGAAAACAATTAAAAAGCTGCAGAAAATAATAAAACTAGAAGCGCTAAAAGTGTAATTAACTTAGCTTGAGGCATCAAACTGCTAATTTAGCCTGACAAGAGCAATAATGGCCAAGTTTGGCGCTTTGATTCCTTTACACCTGCATTATTTAGTTTATTGGAAAACTGTGAAGTTGGAAATGAACTTCGACATTACCGTAGAAATATATTTATAGCTCGGGCGGTAGTGGTTCAATGTTTTTGTTTTGTGCCGTGTATAAAAAGTGTTGTGAAATACGTAAAATTGGGGTCAGATTATTGGTAGGTACACTGGTTTGTAACATGTACCTATTTTAGGTGACAAAAAATTATAGTAATAATAATATTATCCTATTTATTTATTTATTATACCTACATAAAATTAATTACATTGCATCTATAAAAAAATAAAAAACATTTAAGAATATAAAAAATAGTAATAATATTATCCTATAGTATCCCTCTGCAGAGCAAAGGCCTGTATTACAAGGCAAGAGTATTGATCACCGCGGATTTGTGATTTTAGACTTACATCAATTAATAGGTCTAGGTTTCCTCTCGATGTTTTCTTGTCCAGATGACAGTGGAAAGTACGAGTATACAGGGTGTTTGGCGCATGAACCAACACAATTTTTTCAGGGATAAGGGAGGTCATGAGCTAAGTTTTACAAAAAAAAAAGTAAAAAAAAATACAAAAAAGTTATTTCTAATTAAAGGAAACATTTTGGGCGGTTTTTTTTTTTTTAATCATATGTAACCAACCGTGACATTTGGGACAAAGGGTGTATGGGTAGAACCTAGCTAATGACCTCCCAAATCCCTCCTTGATAAAATTGTGTCGGTCCATGCGCCAAACACCCTATATATGCATTGAAAAACTTGCTTGGTTTTGAAGTCGCAACGTAAGCAGTCTAAGAGGTAGACGCCTTAACCACAAGATGACAAAATATTTAATTTTATTTTTATAAAACACCACGCTACAATACCACGCTACAATATACTTGCTAATGATATCCTTCAGCGCAAAAACAAACGTTATAAAAGGTCAATGACACAGTCTTCGGAGTAAACCTATTCTCATGCTGTGATAAACACATTACCATTTTCCAATCAGTAACATAAAACATATTACAAATAACAATCAATATCCATTATAAAATATTTACCAAAATAATAATAATTAATTTGACGTCTTTGAAGGAAAACCTAATGACATTTAGCTTCAATGTTAATTAAAGTTAATAAACATCTCAATATCAGCACCTCTAGTGCTTTTGATAAGCTTACTGAATCTGTCAGTCCGAGCAAAAACTATGAAGTAAAGAGAAATTATAATATGATGGAATAACAGGAATTCATTAATATTTACTGGAATTTTAACAAATTAGTTTTTGGAAATGTTAATCAAGCTTAGTCTAAATTAATTAAAATCCAGTCAGACTTGAAATGAATGTCTGAAATCGTAATTTATTATTTGACGGATTTTCGTGATACTCGTAGAAGCGTTTGTTTATAGACTTCAGATTGCAATTTCACTAAGCCGTTACGGTAACATTGATAATATGATTGAAGCACACACTTCACTTAAAATTGGAGGCGTGTAAGTAGGGTAGGGTACATTTATTCCATAACTGAAGATAATTTATTAATTTAAATAAAAATGAGATGGTAGTTTTCTTGTCGCGATGGCCCTGTAATTAAGACCGCTTCTTGTGAATGAGATTGCGAATTCAAAACCGGGCAAGTACTAATGTGACTTTACAATTCATATGTACAGTAAGCGCTCAGAAATCCATACCCCCGCTAAGGTTCACTTTCCTATGAACACGGGCGCGATCCAGTCAGCGCGTGCGCATGTGTGTTTACGAGTGATGTCTCAACATTCCACAGATAACACACACTAATGAACCATCGTCGCACTACGCGAAATGGCATTATATTTCTGTTTACCGTACGAGTCCTACCCGACGCGCGACGTATTCTTACCATTGCATTGCTAAATTTCGCATAATTATAACATGTCCTGGCAGCTGGTTTGGATAAGAAAGGGTTTACGATCATTGAATTCCGAGTTCAAATCTTATACTATGTGTGGCTGTTTTTTGTTTCTTGAAACCATAATAATGTTAGGCAAAATCTTTTTAGGTTTATGTTGAATTATTACGTATTCATGCTTGTTATTTATTTTTTATAAGAAGCAAATATTAATTATTGTATTATTTATTTAAGTTTTTATGTGATTTTATTTTAACTTTTTGTAATTGGAAGTAGGAAAAAAAGGCGTGCTGTGTGATAACAAAAATTTATTTTTAAAATTAACAAACTTATGAGAATTGTAACGTCACATTCCTACCGAAATAAAAGAAGTTCTCTTGTAACTGTTCATAAGATTTTTTGTTGAATACCCACTTAGTCAATAAAATTCATAATAACATAATAAGAGAAGGATATTTTAATAACACAAATAAATTTGGTGATGCTCACGTATTAAGTTTCTGAATTGGTATTCAGCAGAGTTAATTGAAAACTAAACTATAATTCAGACTTTATGAACAGGTTATTTTTATGTAACGTCACAATAAACTTAGTGAGGTAATAGTTTAATAATTCGTTTTCTTGATGAAAAGAAGATTGAAACTAAACCTCAATTTAAGATCATTAAATAATTATCTACGAATATATAATATAATTATGACTAAATATTTAGTTACACCGTCTAATTATTAAAACTATAACATCCAGGTTATTAAATGTTGCATAACACCGTCTAATACTTCTTCATAAGTAGCACTGTTGCACGCCATCCCCACATATTAAAAACGATGTTGTTGTAAACAGTATGTTATCCAGTGCGAAACCACCAAACTTAATCCACTTCGCTGTTGAGTAGATAGGATAGGCTATCTATCCTCTTCCTCGTATTTCTTGCTCCGGAGACTAACAATAGTATTCCTCTAAAACAACAAAAAAAGTAATATTAGGCATTTATAACAAAATACTAAAGTGACTTAATTTTTTATATAATGTAATAATATTTATTTAATATAACAAATTTTAATATATTAAAACTATTTATTTATAAATTCCATAATAAACACATTTTTTTTGGCGTCATTATATATTTAAAAATCAATAATAAGTATTAATCGAAATGCCACCAAATAATTTTAGGTATCTTAGGTATAAATTTCAAATAAAAGTTTAATTTACAATTCGTTAATATAATACTCACATTCAGTCAGGTTTCATAAGATATTAATTGGGACCACTTTTATGCAGCCCAATAATAGTCGCCCTCGCCTCAGTAATATTATTTGCCTGCGTTTCGAGAATAATTACAATACCACTACGAGTATCTATTAAATCACTCGTTACTAACCAACAACCACAACCAAACGACAACGCTCATTCCAATCAAGTTAAATATGCACAAAACTCATGTCTACCTCACAGAAATCTAAATTCTTTATTAGTTTTCTATGACTACCCTTTTAAATTTACGAAATGTGTGAACAAAGCGAACAAGATAAAGAATATTATATTTCTGTCCATTTCTTCAAATTGAGTAAAAACAAAAAGACAAAAATAATGTGAGATTCGAACTCGCGGCTCATTGATTAACGCCGTCAACTGGGCGCACTGAACCGCTAGACCAACTTGTCTCATGTAGAAACGTTGAAATTATGAACTACATTCACAACGATGATACATGTGTCTATTCTTGAAAGTAAAAGGTCGTAAGTCAAACTAAACGTCAACCTAATACGTTTTGAGATTGGGTATGGACTTTTGGTCGCCACTGTACTTACTAAGTTTATCTTGAATATGATTGATATCGGTGAGAAGGGAAACATCTTTAGAAAACCTGCACTTACAATACATTTATCAGCCTGAAATCGCCAATCGCTTTGAGTAAGTGTGGTGATCAATAGTCGCGCCTTCTCTGTATGAGAAGAGACCTTTGCTCAGTAGTGAAATAGTAGTAGACTGGTATTATTTATTACAATTTTTTTGTTAAGATAGCTGCTCTAAACTGTTACTGAAATATATTTAAGCACAAGAACTAGATGTATGCTTGGTATAGTTAAAAGATTGTACATAGAGGATGGTTTTTTTTCCAAACTTAAAAAAAATAACCAAAGATTTTGTCCCAAGATAAGAACCGCACCTGCAGAAAATATTTCACTGCCAACAATTTATATCACCTGGGTCACCATGAAACCCGGACCAAAACCAACTGCAAAACGATATACATCTATTCTGTGTGGCTACCTCCACTTGATTTCCCTTCGCTAAAAAACGAAGTAAAAGGAAAAGATTTATCGTAGTTTTTACAATTTTACGGTCAGCGAGTTCGGTTGGTACGCCAGGGGAGACATAACAAGAGATATCGCAGATTTACTTCAAAGTTGATGGCTTCTCTGGAGGGAAATCACGAGATGGGGTATCATTGCAGCATGATTCATTCGACAAGCCACCGCGAATGTTGCTGTTTTAAAATTTCCGCGCCGCGAGACTGGAATTATGTCTGTCATGGATTTTTAAATCCGGAATTATTAAATAGGTACACATTTTTTGGTATTTTGTTTTATTTTCATTTTAGTATATAGCTAATTTCTTCGTTGAATGAATATAATAGACTAGCTGCTGCCCGTGACTTCATGCGTGTGACTTTTCTTTCCAGCGTTAAGTTACGTCTTTGGTTACGACTCCGCTCCCGTAGGTCCCAGCGTGATGTGATATAGCCTATACTATTCCACATGAGTCTAACTATAGTATACAATAAGATTTTTTCCAATCCTGGAAGGATACTGATACGCATACTGGAAGTTCTAGAGATTAGTTTGTTTAAATACACAAACAAACAAACAAACAAACAAAAATCTACAGCTTTATAATACTAGTATAGATTATTTTATACTCAAGTACGTATGAAACACACATATTTTAAATGTACCTAAAGTCTGTTGTTATTTTCATAATTCAAAGAAAGAAAATATAAAATACACAAGGTTAAAAAATAAGCAACAAGCTGCTTGTCGTCAAAGCCTTTCAACGTCGTTAAAAAGAAATCATTAAATTCAATGCGTGGCGTCTAATGAATACTGAAATATTCCCTTTTTGATAAAGTAATGAGGCCAAAGCCTCTTAACGGAGCACCTTAAAAATGCATATCATGTTTCAAAATCGATACCGTCACATTTTCCTTGTTCGCGGCAAACGCACACACACAAACATGAAAGTTAATATAGTTGCTTTACTATAAATATTGTACATGTAATATATATTAACGATCCCTTTGGTCGCACACAAACTGATATAGATTATCAACCCCTGGCCCTTATTCGTACAAAGCCTTTATCGAACACGAACCCTAGAACACTTCAAAACAAAGAAAAGGTCGGATAAGAAGATTATAGTGCCGTCGCTTAGTTGAAAAATGAAATAGAAAAATATAACGTTTACTCTCTGTTTGTTGTCAATATTGTACGAACAATTCAATAGAAACGCAATGTTCAAAGAATTTACATTTTCAAGATTATCATTCTATTGAATTTGAATAGATCTTTTGCACGTCGTCATCGATTCCGAAAATAAGGTTGGGACCTGTCAAAAATAATTCCATTTTTATGTGAGGGGTTCTCCAGAATAGGGAGGCGCCCCTTCTCGTTATTTCGTCTTCATGCTCTCTGTAACGTCTATTTTCAAGCTAAATATGTTTTAAATTGCCATTCGCGTTCGATGATTACGACAATAACATATTCCTGCTCCGAAGAAAATGCATAAATGAGCATTTTTCTTTTCCTTTTTTTGGAAATAGAATAAGACTCGCGTCTTTTTTTGGCAAATGTATTTAATATGGGGACTTTAGTTCTTATAATAGTATTTATTATTACAGAAATTCAAATAAAGGCATGCCAAAGGCGTACCAAGTAGATACATAATGCATTAATTTTATTCGTCTTTCATAAAAACTTTGTCATTCATAAATAAAATAAGATTTAATGAACTATGTGATGAAAACATTAAGGTGAATAATGTGGGAATAAAATATATTTTATTTTAGGTTGAAAAGCGCAATGTTGATTTAAATTCTGAATATTTTATTCACACGAGACCTAAAAGTTCTCTCGAATGAATGTAATGATTTTAATAGGTAAACATTTTTGAGCACAAAATAACAAATAAAAAACTTCAAATCTTTTTGTGGGTTTTCTTTTTTAAATAAAACATGAGCTTAGATTGTATTTTACCACGGTAAGTAATACCCTAAGCAGATGACTGTGCTTACTACACTAGCATTTTGAGAATTGGGGTGACGCATAGATATAGCGTAAGATGAAACTAAAACCACCATCTCATTAAGTAAGCGAGGTACATACCTTTCAAACCTGATAATTGAAAAAAAAACCAGTATTTGAAGCTAATAAGTACAAAATAAATATCGTCTGTACGACATATTCCTCTACCAATCCTCATTTTTTTTTAATTACCTTGGTACCGCGGCGCTGGGATGTCAGTCTATGAGAGCACTGTAATTGAAATCAACTTTAAAAAGTTACGTTAACCAAAATCGTTCGTGTTCCACACGCGCCTCAAAAATATCAGCGAATCAGCAAATCAATCGGAGGGGCCACTCAGGGCCGATGCCTGCCGGGGCTGCGGGTTGTTCGAAAGAGACACCGTGCCCCCGGAACGCAAAGGACACAAGAAGGAACATGGATGGGTTTTAGTCAGTAAAAGTCTGACACTCCCTCCAGCCCCGCCTAGAGCGGGAGAAGTCATTTGAATCATCAAATGACTTCAATGAATGATTTTTTATCGGATTGGATTCCCATCCGATAAATAAAATGAAGTGATATTTTAGGGGTTACAAGACATACGCCTGACTAGGTGACTGACTATAATAAAATACAGTAGATAGAAGAATATTTTGCACAACAACAACCTCCAAGAAATTGAAGATATTTTACGAACAAACTACATTACCTGACGACAATACAAATAACGTAAACAAGAAATTTGATAAGCCAACATCTCAAAGAAATAAGGATAAACTTGTAAGAAACACAATAAATCTTTGTAGTTATATAACTGTGCTAATAAACGAGGTAGAACGACGACCTAGCCCTTTCATCTGGCTCTGGCCGTAAATCCAAGAGGAGGGAAGTGAGGGAAGTGCCTCTAGTGATGTATTCCCAACATTAATGGAATTACGCGGCCGGCCGATACGTAGCACTTGTTGGTACAATTTAAGGATAACAATTTGTATTGAGTGGTTCGCGTTTCCTTGGTAAGTTTTTAGTTCTAGTTGTTTTTAATCTCCATTTTTATGTTTGCTGTTAGTAAGTGTACGTACATGTGTTTCATTATCGCTTTCTTGCCGAATCAATGGTTGAGAAAATGATTTTATTTCGCATAATTTATCGCAAATCGCATTTATTTTAATAACTTAAAAACTAGTCGTTCCGTACAAAACCTAGTCGTAATCTCATCTCAGCAACACTTATTGTTGCTGAGATGAGATTGCGACCAGGTTTTGTACGGAACGTACAAAACGTATTGCGACTAGGTATTGTCTCAGCAACAATAATTGTTGCTGAGACAATTAAGTGACATCAATTGTTGATGTCACTTAATTTGAAACATATGTACCTACTATAATAACACTAGTTTACAAAAAAATATTATTTTTTTGTTCATGAAATGAATCATATATTATTTATTTAGGCTATGGACTGTAGTTAAAAAAATATTTTTAAATTTTTTGTAGCACGTCACAATTCTGAGATATAGAGGTCTTTGATTTTTATCTACCCGCAATTGTTTAAATAGGTTTATCGTTCGATTTTGCAAATACCTGTGTGATTTGAATGTCTTATTTTTATATAAATATGTCATCTAGAGGCTGTAAACTACATCCAAATCGATTTTGTTATGTTTGTGGGAAAATTGTTCAGTTAAATCATGGTTTCCCTGTAACAAAACCATTGCAAGAAGCCTATTTACATTATTTTTGATTTCGGTGTCAAATCAAGATAAAAATTGGGTTCTGGGTTATGTGATTTGCACTAATAGCAAATTGATCCTCAGCTCCTGGTATTCAGGTCAAAACAGATCACTGAAATTTGGTAAACCAATGATATGGAGGGAGCCAACTAATCACGTAACCGATTGTTACTTTTGTTTAACAAACCCTTCTGGTTTTAACAAAAATAAATAATCAAATATGCAGACATTCCTTCAGTGACTAAGCTTTAATCAGAGGATTTACCAGTTCCCACACCACCTGGCTGAAGTGACCAAATTCACATAGATACAACAAGTAGTATTACAACGCATGAGCACAGTGACGGTCAACAATCAAGCTCAGATAACTTTTTGATCATGAGGATAGTTCACATAATATGATAACCCAATCTGAACTCAACGATGTTATAAGAGATTTGTAGTTGTCTAAGTCAAAAGCGGAATTACTTAGCTCCAGGCTGCAATAGCGGAAATTGCGGAAGTTGAAATAAAAAAAAGTGATAATTACAAACAAATTGTTGAAAATCTATTGCAACATTATGAGCGTATGGGAGTAAATATGTCACAGACAATTCATTTTTTGCATTCCCATTTAGATTTTTTTCCAAAAAATCTTGGTAGTGTGAGTAATGAACACGGTGAGTGATTTCATCAAGATTTAAAATCGTATGAGCAAAATTATCAAAGTTTTTGGGACCAAAATATGCTATATGACTACTTGTTGGTCTGTTGTGAGAGATACATATGAAAATATTCATAAAAAAGAGCTTACATTACCCATTTTCAACTGTCTATTGCTTATTTAGACGAAGTTTTTTGTAAAATGTTCTTAATAAATATTTCAAAATTCTGACGTGCTGATTTTTTTTTAATATTTTTTCGGAGATGTGGACAACCAAAGTAACATAACCGTATATATTCCATGTCATGAACAAAACTCATGTAAACTAGTGTAATTAATTGATTTGACAGATTGAGGTTATAGAAAGCGCGTGATCCTATAAATTACTAGAATTGCCTTCCATTTCCAAAAATGACAAAATAATTATCACAAATCATCATGACTGATATATTTCGTTCACATTTAACAGAAACTTCACCTTATTTTGAAGTC
This sequence comes from Caradrina clavipalpis, assembly GCA_932526535.1. NCBI lineage: Eukaryota > Metazoa > Arthropoda > Insecta > Lepidoptera > Noctuidae > Caradrina > Caradrina clavipalpis. The sequence goes on from OW052100.1 coordinate 7,706,986, forward strand.
ACATAAAAAAATACTACCTCTTTACCTTCTTACATTATTATATTTAAGCTCATTAATAATTTGATCTTATTAAGAAGCCCGAAGACCGCACCGTTTCTTAAAGATCAAAGTTCATAAACTTAGGTACGTAATATTAGAAATTCTGATTCATTGGAACTCTTTACAAATTATAAAAGCTATTTCTGTGTTCATTTTGAGCGTCTATTTTTGTATAACCTTTACTTAATTAATTATATATCAGAATCACGTATCCTTGCGTAAATGTAGGTTTATTATGTTCAAATATCATAATTATGTATCTTCTTTAAGCAATATTTTCTCAGAAAACCATCTTTATTATGTACCTACCTACATCAAGAACATCGAACATCATTCCCAAATTATTTAAACAAGGAATCGATATTTCTTCTCCACTATTCTCAGACAAATACGTATTCTCGTACTTCTTTTCACGCCGAAATAGACATACTACTGCATCACTACTTTAAAGGTACGCTATTAACTTGTCCCTAGCAAGGCATTGTCTTTAATACTTTACCAGACAAACCTCCGAACAAGCACTTACTATATGTTTTATACAATACAGGGTGATTGGTAAATTCGAGGCATTCCGTGAAACTAGACCTAATTTGCAACAATTTTAACCCCTAAATTTTGGGTCGTAGATTTTTACTTTTTTCGACTTTTATCTTTCTTCTTTTCGAATAGATTTTAAGTAAAGCCTTTTTATTTCAATAACTTTAAAGTACTTAGCCCCAGTAACGTGGCCACGTCTATCGTGGCATCAGTGGCATACTTAATAGGCTATACCCAACACGACTGCCCCAAAAAAAGAGTGTTATTTAACAAAATCTATTCAACTCCAGACTCCAAATCTTATACGTATCTAATAGCTAATGAAAAAAAAAAGTAGTTATATAAAATCACTACAAACATGTCAATTTCCAACAAGTATTATAATCCTTGGGAAAACATTTTCATTGTGCGCCTTAATACGTGCAAACGAGCGCAGTACAGCACACGATAAAATTACGTTCCCCTTTCATCACACAGGTGAAGAGCGCTGTAATACCCACCACAATTTTTGTAAATCCACAAAGTACGGGCGGATTGAATCCTGGGATACGGCGATATTCCTTTGAACGCCGCATCCGTGTATCAAAAACATGTGAAAACCTTTTGCAACGGAAAATAAAATACGAACAAAAAAACTGTTAATGAACCACATGTGTACTTGCTTACTATCTAAGTATGTGAAGCTCACATTTTATTTTAGCGTCTCATAATTAAAACACGGTGCTGTAACAACTTTCGTGAATAAAAATCTTGCTTAAAAATGATTACTCTTTTTCCTTACAGTTTTTCGAGATTTTGTGACACTTTCGATTTGTAACTTTTCTACGGAACCGTTTCGTGATTATGGGCTTCAGTTGTCTTCGTAACTAATCGGGAAGGTAACCGCAAAAGAAGGGGAAAAAAGAATCATTATATTTTTACTTTTTTATATTTTTACTGCTGTGCAAGGGGTTCGATTCCCAGGTCGAGCAAAAAGTGTTATTGGGTTTTTCTATGAAATTCTCAGTAGCAGCTCGGAGTTTGGATTTGTGCCCGGTTAATGGCAATAGGCTCGCCCCCTATTACATGGGACTTAAATATACCGGCGAACTGTGGGTGTACATTGGTACACCTCTGCCTAACCCTTCGGGGAATACAGGCGTGATGGTATATTTTTACTTTTCTTTTCTATATTTTTCAGGTCCTTCTATCTCGTTTTTATACCAGACTAGACACGTAAATATACGCGAATATGAAATTTTTAATATCCTCAAGACAGGCGAAACTCTTGCTCTCAAAAGGTCGTGCCTTCAATATTTTATGAACACTTATAACTAAATTAGATTTTTTCTTGAGTTTGAACAAAATATTGGACGGTGGAACACCTTCCACGAGTTATGGCGTAAAGTTGGAGGTAAAACTTTTGTAATTAATAAATCTTTACAATTAGTTTTTGCTTGAATAGTTTTAATTTAATAACGGTGTTCGTATAAACTTTATAATAGTGTCTAAGAATGTACTTTTATTACTTGAATCAATATTAAAATACTTTTAACATCCATTAGTCTTCATTTCAAATTATTCAAAGCATTATGTGCTTTAAAATATTTTTGAAAAGTAAATCAGCAACTCATATAGTATTTATATAATATATGATACTTACATGTTAGTCTTTCAAATTATTTTGAGTATTAAAAAATACATGTTTTATAAACACAAGTAATAATATTATGAATGATTAATGCTAGTCTGAATAAAGCAAATAAATATTTTACAAAAAGCACTCATAAAAATATATATTATAAGTAAAAAAATAGCTAAAAACGACGCACAAAAAATGCCCAGAAAAATTGTGCTTTAGAAATATCAAATGTTCAGCCAATTCATCTAACTAGACTGATAACTTTATCAATCTGTAGGTATTGTAGACATACTGGCTGATTAAGCGATATCGAACCTTATTTTGTTCAAATATTATTATGAAATAAACTCTATTCTAAATGAGATAGTCTTGACAATACGCCACAAGGTCTGACAAGACGTGATTTAGCTATAACAAAATATAACATTGGAAAATAAATTCATACAAATTACGAAATGTACACAAATCAATAAAATTGAAGTGCCTCTGTGTAATGTCAAAACAGCGATTTACAAAATAAAAATGAATAAATAAAATACACTTTTATAGAATGAATATTTATGATACTTATAAAGATTAACCACGTGATAACCGACATTTAATTTAAGCAATCAATAATAAAGAGAGTTATAATAGAGTCCCAAACACGTGGATTGACCTACCCGATACCTCAATCAAGTTGTATAGTGACACAGTATCTTCGATAAATTCCAAAAGAAAAGCTTTTCATTTTTTGATCAGCCCTTAACATGTTCATACAAGTCCATATAACGTGAACAAGCAATTAAAACCATGTAAATTCTATGTAACAGTGTTAAGGTACTCCGAACTAAGTTGCTCACGCTAACCAAGTTCAATAACAAACTCATCTTGTCTTCCAAACTCCTCTATTGTTTAACAAGAGCGGTCAATCCTGCCACACTGCAGCCAAACTCAATACATTCTGGAATGTCGAACTTATGTAATAACAAAATGTTAGTACGTCAAGTGAATAGAGTAAGGCGATTGGCACACTGCCCCGCGTCACGGAGCGTGGTGCGCGACGACGGAGCTTTGGTGACCTGCAACACTGCGCGTGAACGCGTTTTCAGTGTGTTGGACTAATTGTGTTTTTATACAAACGAAGATACAGTAGAATCTCGATTATCCAAACCTCGATTATCCGAAGCCTCAATTATCCGAACGCTGGCGAGACTTTGTTAATGAAAACGCTTTGCAGCTGTTCATTAATTAAAAATTGCCCATATTATAAGAAAATTATTTGTTTTCTTTTTTGGGGGTTTTATATTTCAACGTTAATTTGTATGTCAAATTTTAATAGACTGTACCGTTTTTAGGTAAAAAGATGTTGTTTTTGTTTGATCTTGTCCCAAAAAACCCACATTTCAATTATCCGAACTTTTCATTATCCGAACTAGTCTCGATTCCAAGTAGTTCGGATAATCGAGGTTCTACTGTACTTGCAAAAAACGTAAGAACACGCACTCACGCGCCACGCAACGTGATGCGTGACAGTGTGCCAATCGCCTAACAGACCCAACAAGGGTGGCAGACTAAACTGGGCTCGATTTCTAGGTCAGCCAGTGTTATTAGGTTTTTTTCAGTCGGAAAGTTTTCAGTTACGATCCGATGTTAGGAATTAAGCTCTGCAAAATGGAAATAGGCTCGCTACTGTTGTCGAACTTTTGTTATTTTTGTTCGGAGTATTTTTGGTTTAATTCGTGTGTGTTTTTAGAAACTCTGATCTATGTGTAAACTCAAATGAAAATACATACCAGCCATTAACATATTTTTTTTATATACGGTCTGAATATACAGGAGTAGAAGCAATCGACCAGTAAGTCACATAAATAATAATAATACCAGCCTTTTAGTATCCTACTACAGGGCAAACGCCTCTTCACATACAGAGAAGGCATTGATCACCACGCTTGCTCTGGGCAGAATGGCGATTACAGACTTTTCCTAATTATAAGCCCAGGTTTTCGCACGATATTTTCCTTCACAGATGTAAGTCCTATATACATAAACTCACGCCTTTTTTGGGGGTAGGCAAAAACTACAGAACGCCACCTGCTACGATCCTTATATACTAAGCCCTATATACTAATTAATAAATTGCATTTATCTGCCTAACTCGGCAAGAAATCTAGTAAAACAACTATTGTAATAAACCGAACGAACATCGAGCGAGTGAAGCACAACTCAGCTTATCCGGGTTACAAGATCCGGTCAGATCTGGGCCACATCTAATCGCCAAATACACGGATATTCCATTTGCATTGCATCCGGGCCACGCAACTAGGTGAAATTCATCCGAACGTAAACTATCAGGTTCGGCGGGTAAGCGTAATGATGATGCGAAATTATTGGAATCGATAATGATGTCGATCGGGTCAAACATTCTATAGGCATTGCCGTTAGGGTCATAAATATGTCATCTGCATTGCCTCTTCAAATTCTTTATTGTGAACTAAGTGTAGGTACAAAATTATACACACACACATATTTCATTTTATTAGACTCATCATACATTTTTAGGTGTTTTTATGGGACTATTACCGATTTTCAAAATAACGATAACTCGCGATTAGTCGTCAAAAATATGCAAACAAACTATATAATGTACCTAATAAATAATTTCAATATTCATAAAACCAAAGTTGCATTTATTAGCCAAGACAGTCTCAATCACAAACTAATCTAAATAAAGATTATTCTAACAATCCAAAATACTATGCTCAAATATTTTCTAACAAACAACTACATCGATACAACTGACCATAAAACAAGATATAGTCTAAGATAAGCGAGATACCTGTAATATATCAAAACAAATAACGATTCAGAGCATTTCGTATGCATGACCGATCCAGCCAAAAGACCGGACGTTTCAGAGATATGAACTACGTACGTGGAATGCAAAAGGACATACGGATAAACAACTGCTAATATTTAGATAAGGACCACCATTCGCAAAAGCACGTATTACACTGAGATGGTAACAAATGGAGTAATCACAGTTTGATGGCGCTGCCTTCCTGAAATTTTACTTAGTAGGTACTTCGTAGCTCGGCGAGACAAATAATAACAAAAGCATTTTTAAAAGTTGATAACTACCGCATTTTAAATTACTACTATGATTAATGCTAGTGATTCGGTGTTAGTTTGTTCAAAAAATATTTTGTTAGACAATGCATGCGTGCTTGCATAGTGTGGACACGAAATTGAATGACTAAAACAATACTATAAAGTATTATAATTTTGTAGCATCCATAACAACCGATATGTCAAATCTGTGAGCAAGAAATTTTGACGCAAACAATCGTTCAACAACTCACATATTATTACGCCATACGCCATATTAATTGACAAAAAATAGATTTGAGTACTCCATGTTTACCCCATTCCGTGACCCCGTATGACCAACAAAGTTAAAGCTGCAAGAGATAAGGGGAACCGTAAAACATACGTGCTTTCTTTGTGCTTCTATCAAAACGATGAGATTTTTTGCGCACGTCGTCATAAAAATTGTGCAGGGTTTTAGGGGAAATTTTAAGTGTGCTGTAACCGCTTCGTAATGAGAGTGACAGAGTTAATGACTGAGATAGGATGCAGTTGACATGTCACAAACATTTGGGGAAGTTTTGGGTTTGTTGACCCCTTTCTTTTGTTTGTGAGTATAGGCTGGACGTACATCAGGTACAGAAACTCCTTTTTGCAATTCGTTTCCAAATAGAGAACTACGCTCCGTTTGTTGTTGCATGGTTACTATGATAAGTATCTTTGTTATAATTCAATACCTAATAATTATATTAGATATAATATAGCTTAGCAGAAATAAATTATACACATAGTATTTGTTCTTACAATGATCAAGAAAGGACTCTATTAGCATGTGACCCTCAGTCTTGAAAACCGAAAACCTGTTTACAATTTCATTTAAGGTCTTCTATATAGTTAGGTACTAATTCCATTACGGAACATGAAAAGGTATTCACAATCATCACAAAGATTCTTAAAATCCACTTCATTTGTCCAGAGGTCGCAAATATTTTATAACTTTTTATATTTCACTCGTCTTGAAAAGTTGCAAGCTGGAGAGTTCGTCTTATCAGCCAGCAATCTTGCATTTAAGTCACATCTGATTTGGCAGAGGTAGTGGCTACGTTTCTCAGCAGGTAGTAGTCTTAACAAATGTAGAGAAATGTTGAATACCCCGGGAAAATCTTGGCTCGCACAAATCTTGATGGAACTTAACGGTGGAAATTATGACGTAACGTTCTCTTACTTTATGAATTTTACTGAGCGATTTTATAAACCGCAGCCAGTTTTCAACAAACATAATTGCTATACCATGTGACTATTTTAATTCATATGTAAGAGTACTATCTTAGTTAATCATAAAAATCTTGGAAATGGCTCTCATGAATGAGGCTGTGGTTTCGCAACCGGGCTCGGACAAGTACCAATGTGACTTACCATCATACCATCACGCCTGTAATCCCCGAAGGATTAGGTAGAGGTGTACTAATGTACACTCACAGTTCGCCGGTATGTTTAGGTCCCATGTAGGTAATAAAGGCGAGCTTTCTGTCATTAACCGGACAGAAATCCCAACTCCGAGCTGCTACTAACAATTTCATAGAAAAAATCAATAACACTTTGCTCAATCGAACCCAAGACCTCTAGCGTAGTAGTCGCGCTTAGGACCACTAGGCTATCAAGACAGTCAAGACTAAAACCATCATCTGCTTAACCTTTTCCCAACTATGTTGGGGTCGGCTTTCCAGTCTAACCGGATGCAGCTGAATACCAGCGTTTTATATGGAGCGACTGCCTATCGGACCTCCACAACCCAGTAACTGGGCAACACGATACCCCTTGGTTAGACTGGTTGTCAGACTTGTTGGCTTCTGACTATCCGTAACGACTGTCAAAGATCTACAAATGACAGCCGGGACCAACGGCTTTACGTGCTTTCCGAGGCACGGAGGAAACTCGCTATGGTAAATGGTCACCCATCCACAGACCAACCTCGGCAAGCGTGGCTTAACCCGGAAGATCGGTCTATGCGGCTGTAATTATTTAGCCACGAGCTCCTCTACAGTCAAGACTAAAACAAAACTTAAAAATGTTTACGAATACTATTACTTACTCGTCCTGACGCAAATGTTTCTCAAAGCACCCTCTAGGTACTCGTTTGTTACAGAGACTGAAATTCCCGGTATTTGTGAAAGCCCTTTATGTCAACCGTTACAACTATTCTAAACATGATGTAGGTACCTACCTAGTAAGTCGTAACCCGTAAATAGGTACTAGTATTCAAATATAAGCCGTAGAGTATTTGAGAGTGAAGACCAACTGGACTCTGACGGTTAAAAGGTTGAAATCGCGCCACAATATCAACTTTGAGTCGTTCGTGGTAAGAGTTCCAATCCACCAGCTACTGACCATCTTGAAAGGGGACTTTCGGTCGAAGGGTATCGTATGTTTACCTACAGTTTTATGTAAATTAATTATTTTGTTAATTTTTGTTTAAAATTACTTTATGTTTTAAACAAGGCCATCAGTTGCCCGATAAAAAAAAATATTATTCTTATTAGATGTTTCTAACAAAATGGGACCTAAACATTCCGGCGAACTGTGGGTATACATTGGTACACCTCTGCCTAACCCTTCGGGGAATACAGGTGTAATGATATATTATGCCTAACAAACGTTAAAGCTGACAAGTACCTACATAGACACGCTGATTGGCTTACTAACCCGTTCGAACGAAAAATTAATGTGACAAATTGTTACGCACGTGTAAGCTACTGTTACTGGATGGCTGAAATACGAGTATTAACAACCAATCACAGTTGCTGAAGCATGCTTACTAATATTATAATTGCTAAAGTAACTCTGTCTGTCTATCTCGCTTACATGACTAAACAGGTAGAGTACACAAGTAGACAGTAACTGTAGATACCTAGGCTCTATAATCAGCTATAATTGAATAAATAAATATTAGTCACAAGATTATATTATATTGTATTTAACTTTAGATGCTTGATGTAGCGTCTTTTGAATTTTTTTTTAGTAGTCCGTTCGCATGTATTACACAAATACACATATCCAAGTTAAACAGGGTAACCTATAATTAGCCATACAATATTGAAATACATTAATCTGTAACATATTATATTATGTATCGCCGTTGGTTACTTGAATGAATGAATAAATAAATAAATAAACCACTGACCCGATTTTGATGAAATTTCGTACGGAGTTAGTTTGAACCCCAAGAAAGGACATAGGCTACTTTTTATCCCGCGACTTTGTCTAGGTCAGCGATAATCGACTTTTACGCGGACGAAGTCGTGGAGTAAAGCTGGTATTTTATAAAATAAAGACGAAAATACTTAAACAAGTTCAACGCTATCCGACCAACACCGTCGAAAATCGAATAGAAACGTCCATTCTGAAATTTGTCACCCAAAACGCTATTCGAGAGCGTAGACGCTCACTGAATGTAATAACAAAATTTCATAATATACGGAACGACAGGTACAGGTAGTTACAAAACTGAAATCTTCGCGGAAGCACGTAACATTTTCATGGCGCTCGGTGCAAAATTTCACGAGATAACGTCACCTACATAAATGCTAAGTTTTAAGTTTTTTGTGTCCTGTTTCGTTTGTGCAGTATTTACGTAATTTGTGAACATGCGACATTAAAGAAATTGCCTTATCGTTATTTTTAGGAAGATTGGGATCGGGAAGTTGAGTTTGAGTATTTATTTTTTGTTTACAGTTAATTTTATTTTCGATAAGTTCTTACTCTTTCGGAAGTATTTGTTTTTTGTTTGAACGCGGTAATCTTCGGAAATACTGGTTCGATTTTGGTTTTTTTTATGTAGCTACGTTATCCCGGAGGCCCTAAGCTATAGGCTATAATTGACGTTAAAAAGTGCCTTTCAATGATGTAATTGAAATAAATGATGTGACTATGACTTTTATTTGCAAAAAAAAAAACGATCCGTAAGATTCACCCGGAAAAAGTTATATAAATTACTTAGAATTTCAAGGAATTCCTGTTTTTTTTTTTACATTCATTGCTGCCCCACTGCTTGCCCAACATTGTTTTTCCTATAGATACTACCATACAATCCAAAATTCCACTATGCATCCCAACTTAATGAACTATTTTTAAAAAATTTCAACTAAAACCACAGCAAAATTTTCTGTTAATATCGTCGATACTGAGTGCTACAGAACAAAAGGTGTCAGGACCGCAATGATTGAATGTTGCTCACAGAACGTAATAGTTGGCAGCCAGGCTTTGAGCTGAAGCACCAACTGCCTGCGCTTAATGAAAAGCCGGTTCCAAAACAGATGTCCAACCTTTTGTTTAGAGGAAAATTGTCAAGTCTTTGTGAAAAATTGGGGTGTGGGTTCATTAGTGAATGTTTAAGGATATTTTTAAAGGATTTTGGATGTAGTGGTTGAATATTAAAGTACCCACAACTCTTTTGTTTTGTTATGATTTAACTATTCTAATACAATTTAACTGTAAGATACGTGCAGTCTATGTGCCATTAAGGCACATAGACTTCATATTTTATCTATGCTTTTATCTATAATTGAATTTGTAATTCTTTTGAGAAAATAAATATCTTTAACTGTATATAACATCACACTAGTAACCACGGGAGCGAGGCAGTAACCTTACATCTTCGGTTAATGCTCCGCTCCTGTGAGTCGTAGCGTCATGTTATAAAGCCTATGTCACTCAGGAAAAATGTAGCTATCTATTGTTGCAAAAATGGTTAAAATTGGTCCAGTAGTTTCCGAGCATATTCGTTACAAACAAAAATATGTTACCTCTTTATAATATTAGTATATGTAGATACGCACGCTTATTTCGCTGTCTTTAAATCTACCTTAAAAAAACAACAATGCCAGCTCGCATCCCTAATCATTAGAGCATAACTGTCGCCATTAAATATTTAAATAGACAGACCACTAATAATTACACAGTGCTAGAAGAGCTATTATCCGTAGCCTTTTTACCCTCTCGAGTCTTTTATGTTCTTCGCAACGAAGATATAGTTTTAATTGGAGTCGTTTCGAAGCACGCAAAGAGTCTTTTAATTAAAATTTTAACTCTTCATGTTTAAAAAGAGTATGATGGCTCGGTATCCGAGGGCATTGCTGTAACTTCCGCAACGAATATTTTTCTTTATGAATTCTTTGGATTTTTCTATGTCTGGGATTAAATTAAGGCTTTTATGGGCAGATTAGTTAAGCGTTGGGTTTTGCAAGTGATGGTTTTTTTTTAAGATTATTTTTGCAGGAATTTAAGAAAACGTGTAACGATTTTTAGCAGAAATAAAATTTGTGGAATGCATACTTGTAGACTGTATGCAATTTGAAAAGTTATTGAGTAACGAAAAAAGTAAGAGGAGGGTAAAAAGTATGATTTTTTTTATTTTAAAGATGCAATTGGTTGCTGCGCTATATGGTACACACAGCGTCATCAATTGGCACTTGCACAAAAATTCGTCCTAAAAGGGGGTGAACAGTTGATGACGCTGACCGTAGCTACTTTCCTTAGTTGCCTACAGAAAAGGGTTCGTAATGAAACAATTGATTACTTATTTATTGCTTGAACTTGTATGGCCGCCACACGTCTAGAATACTCATAGAAAGCATGATTGAGAGTATTGCTCTAAAACTAACGCAGCGTTGTCGATAGCGGTTCACTTTCAGTATGCGCGAATGTAATAGGTGAGGTCCCAAAACATAGGTAGCTACTGCGTATCTCGGGTTCAGTGTTGGTTGATAATAATATGTTTGTTAACGCACCCACGATACAGGAAAGATCCGAGAGAGGAGCAATGTTTACTTTTTTCAAAAAGATCTTTCTTAGATATACCTACGTGGCACAAAATAAATATCTAATTTTCCCTATTTGCCCCAGATTTATACAAAACTAGCGAATTGCAAGCGACTTCGTCCGGGTAGCTTATTTCACTCGCGTTACGTTACGTATTTGGTTACTGCTCCGATCCCGTAGGTCATAGCATGATGTTATATAGCCTATGTTACTCAGGAATAATGTAGCTATCTTTTGGTGAAAAAATGGTTAAAATCGGTCCATTAGTTTCGGAGCTTATTCAGTTTAAACAAACAAACAAAAAATCATTCCTCTGTATAATAAGACCTATTTGGATAAAGTTGTCCGACAATTCTCAATTCAATTTTATTTTCCTCTGCTCCAATGATTGACGTGCAAACAAAACTGTCATGTAAGCACTTGCACAAGTATCGCAATCTTTCCAGACATTGCAGACTTGCAGATAGTTAACTAGCCAAGTAAAATGCAGAAGACATTTCAGTGGAAACGAGCAACTCTCAAACAACTACTTGATTTATTATTGTAGGAAAACTATTTGAGTATTTAGTTTAGTGGCTTCGGCGTCACTCTTATCTGGGTTTCAACTTTACAAACTTTCGCTATATTAGTTGGTAAGCAATTACTTACTCAACTGAAAGGAATACACAACTGGTTTTAGGAGCAATGAATTATCATAAAACTGAAGTTGCGCGAATCGCGAATTTTGTTACAAAGTAGTTGCTTATTGTGTCGTAAGCGTTCACTGAATTCTAAAATATGTTTGAATAAGTATATACTTAGTAATAAATATTAGTATAAATGACTATATTGGTTTGAATTATATCCCAGCTTTTAAGAGTAAAATGTAAGAGAACAAAAAATCTAAAATTATATTATATTGCGTTCCTATTTGGAGCAAAGAACATCTGAAATACTTACATACTTAAAGCTCAACGACCTCTTAAACCTATGTTTTTACTGCAAAACTTCGCTTACTTAAGTACGGCAAGTCATAAGTACGCATTGCACATACTTCTATTCTGATTTCAGCATTGACAAAGGCGGTGATGTTAAGCATGGTGATTAGGACAGAATATTTAATAGCAGCACAGTTCCTGCACTTAAACTGAACAATTTAGCCTATAAAACCACGTCATAATACAAATTTGCAGTGTATTTTGGCCGCGCTTAAACTGATACACATTACGAATTTATGGTGAACCCGGATTCCTCTGGTTAGCACGCCCATAATTTTTAGTACTAAACAATTTCCCGAATGAATTACGATCCTTTTAACTGATGATAATGGTACTTGTCATAAAATGTTGCTTTTACGATATTATAGGAACTCGTAAAACAAACTTTGTTTACGTATAAACAGGACCGTGCGGGCTAATTACGTTTTGTGATACCGTAACACATTACATTATAATATTTTAATTTTTAAAGTAACTTTTTTTATATCTGAGTTTTAATTAATTAGATACGGTCTTATGGCTGTGGCATGGGTCCTTATGAGACTTTATTTATCTAGTATACGATGGTAATATATTGAGATATAAAGTCAACATTAATTGTTTAGCTCCTTGCGGCATTACTAGACTTTAGTGAAGATAGCCCTATATTAATTATTGAACTGTAATTAATTTTAGTCAATCATTATTCGATAATCGCGTGGGTGAGTTTTTAATTTGGTAAAAAATGGACTTAGCCTAAAAATTCTTTCATTTTATGGTGCAGAAATTTTACTTATGGACTGTTTAGGTATATACCACATTAATTTTTTAAGGGTCATCTGGATATACTTTTATGTACCACAATACATAAAAAATATCGAAGTCAAATTAAAGACACTGCCGAACGTCAAAAATTACAAGAAATTCTAAATAATTTGCTCTGAAAAGATAGTTTTTCATGAAAAAATAAACTTCATACTTATTCTTTTATTTTACAATATTTTGTAAGTATACATCAATTATACAATATAAACATTTAAAAACGGAGTAAAAAATTACAAGAATTTATAATCTGCAAAAACAACGGCACATTAAAATCTTCAAACCCTCTGCAATGACAAATTATCTAACACCGTTAAATGAAGCCGATGAGTTACAGGCGCTACAGCCTTTTTCAAGGAGCAAAACGTAAATGTTTTGCCGAAGCAGTGGCAGGTATAATTTAATTTAATTTAGGGGAGTCGGGTTGATTATAAATTTAATTTATGTGAGCCGTGACGTCAGACGGCCCTGCTTGTTATTCGCTGGGCGTGCAATTTATCGACTGTTCTGATGAGAACTGACAGTGTTACAACCGTCCATTGGCAATTTATATGAAGAACTGATTATTTCATGTAGGATGCGCTTGAGCGATGAAAAAAATCTGCTTTTTTATAATTAAATAAAAATCTTCATGATGTCAGTGCTTATTTTTTCGTGGGTTACACATACCATCACGCCTGTATTCCCTGAAGGATACGGCAGAAGTGTACCAATCTACACCACAGTTCAGTTTGTATATTTTAGGTCCCATGTTATAGGGGGCAAGCCTATCCATATTATTACACCCATTATTATTTGCCTTTCATAGGTTACTTATTAAAAAAAAAAATCCGTTGTTGCATATAAAAGTTATTTTCCTATCAACTCTTTATATTTATTTTAAATTTAATCATTGTTTTAAATTAAGGAACTAAAATGTATTTACAAGTAAAAATTTGCCACTGGCTTACACAACGTAAGCATAGCGAAACAAAATATCTAAAATAAATAATTTATAAAGGACGGGAAAATAATTATGTTTAAATGTAAAATTAAGAATAACAGCTGTGTTTTCATGCGATAAAATAAACACTTTTGATCGTCCACAACTCGAATCGTGAGTTCAAACTGACCTGAAATAATAGTACCTTTTATTACATTTTGCCTTTCCTGGGAATTGCACTCGGAAAGTCTAATCAAGTCTAGAGTAAATAAATCTAAAATGGATTTTTCTTCCTGGCGTTGTCCCGGTTGTAAATAGTTACAAAAGTTATAGTTTAATTAGGTATATTCTATCTATATATTTCTTTAATAAAAATTGGTTCAATTTGGCAAACAGGCAAAAGTATTACAAAATACCAATTTATTTGATCTGAGAATGTTTACTTGCTATATTCGTGTTTTATTTCTGACGTTTTTTTTCGAGAATCTTAACAAATGTCTAATAGGTAAATGAGAAAAAAACTAAAAATATTTTGCTATAAAACTGTATGGAGTTGTTGTTGTGAGTTGGTCAGGAACCACGTTAGTTACTGTCATATAATGCGATGCAATTGGATAAAGTAGAGACAAAGTAAATGACTTCTAAGGATTTTAAATATTGAAGGTTATCGTTATCTTTTTTTAATTATCCGTAGCGTCCTAATACAAAAATAGCTCAATTTTAAAAGCGTAATTTTAAAAGCATGATGATGGAGCACATTTCACAAATTAAAAGCCTCAAAGCGTCAATGATGACGGAGAGCGTCTGAAGAGGTCGTTTTAGAAGGACATGCTCTCACCATATTGATGACGTCCTTTTAAAAGGTCAGGTGCGTAGTCCTTGTAACTGCGCGCTCCATAAAATACATGAATATGGAACAGCGGATGGTATATGTATGTATATGTATAAAAACCGTATAAGTTACGTTTTGAAGTTACACATTTATGAAAAACGTCGCAGTAAATGTAAGTTTTTTGGCAATAAAGTGGTACTGTATTGCCGAAAACTTATATGAATCATTTTATAAATAATGGATAAATAGTTTTAAATCCGGTTCGACTGAAAAGTTCAAATCTCTGAAAGACTATTCTATTTTAAAAGTGCTATATCTTTTTATCTTATTGTTGTTAATTCTAATGCTATTTCTATACAAACTTATTTACCAAAGAGTCTTAATATTACAAAACATACACAAACAACAGATAATAATAAAAAGTACCTACCTACCAAAATTATTGAAAATAAAAAAAAATCGTATTCATTTTTTTTGTTAAAAACCAGTCCGTAACAATATTATTTTGTCGTTTGTATTGCAGCCATTACCGCCCACATCAAAGAAAACATACGTAGGCGTTCCAACATTTATAATAATAACGATTCATATTATATTAAAATAATTTACATATAATTATAAATTATTTATAATTATAATTTATTATATTTACAGGCATTAAGTCCGCCTTTGTACTTTTTGTTGCATAAAGTTTAAATAAATAAATAAATAAATAAATAAATAAATAAATAAATAAATAAATAAATAATTTACAATTCACAAAATTTAATTATATTTAAATTATCAATGAAAATTATTTAAATTAGGTTGGGGTGTTTCAGTTTCAGGAAAATGGGTATATGTTTGTATATTTTGGGGGTAGGGTATGTATGTGTGCAGTGTATATGCGTATTTGTATGACTTTGGACCCAAAGTATCAAATATGTTTTTTTTTTCATACTTCAAGCTTACAGTCAGAAGCTGGGAAGTCTGACGAGTAGTCTTGCCAAGAGGTATTGTGTTACCAAGTAACTGAGTTGTTGAGGACGGATAGACAGTAGCTCCATGTAAAACTCTGGTATTCAGCTGCATACAATTAGACTGCAAGCCGACCCCAACATAGTTGAGAAGAGGCTAGGCAGATATACATACTATGTATATATAGAAGCTTTTTACTTATACTGTGAATTGTATAAGAATAGGCAATATGCATGACTTTATATTTATTTAAAAAATGAATCCTATTTTATGTAAGAAACAGCTTATTAAAATATTTTTTCGAATAACTATAAAATATTAAAAGATATTATAAGCCATCGAAGATTTGTTTCTATCTCTTTCTAACAAAACGAAATTAACACGGAGTTTATATGGCCATCGTAACCAATGACGTCATTGGTCATATCGGATCTCTCTGTCTAATTGGTGCGTAATTAATAGTTTTAAATACTGTCAGTCATATTTCTGGGCCGATTTTAATTTTAATTTCACATTTTTTCATCTCTACCACGGTATTTTCATGTTTTGTTAAAAAAAAATCGTCCCATTGAAGTGAATCTACAACCAAAAAGCTAGTGTAAAATTACATTACATTATTTAGCAGGCGCTAAACGAAAATTATAACATACAAATGACGCTCGCGGGAGTACATTTAAAGTTACGATTTCGCAGGTAATGACCTTTTAATATCACCCTAGTCGGTACAACTGTACACCCATGTTTTGTTAAATTATACCATTACATTAGCACGTAAACATTAAATTAGTGTGAATTATGTTTGCAGTATTATTATGGACCACGGTAGGAGGGGTTTCCGTCGGCGTCGGGTCGACGATGAAGTACCTGGGACTTGTCCTCGACAGCCGATGGAACTTCGTGGAGCACTTCCGACGTTTGGCTCCCAAGTTGGCACGGGCTTCGGCCGCTCTAAAGCGGCTCTTGCCCAATTTGAGGGGGCCAAACGCCTCCTGCCGGAGGCTCTACGCCGGGGTCGTGCGTTCGATGGCCCTTTACGGGGCCCCGGTGTGGGCGCGGGGCTTGAGGCGGCTTGCCGCCCACTACCTGAACGCGTCCCAGCGGGTGATCGCCATAAGGGTCATCCGCGGATACCGCACGATCTCCGGCGAGGCAGCGAGCCTCCTTGCCGGATTGCCGCCATGGGATCTGGAGGCGCTGGTCCTCGCGCGCCTACACGAGTGGCGCGCGGAGGCACTGGGCCGGGGCGAAACTCCGCTGCCGCGGCAAATTGCCGCCCTGCGGACGGAACTCCGACTCGATCTCATGGCGACATGGAGAGAACGACTGTCGCAACCTCGTGCAGGGCTCGCCTCGATTGAGGCGGTAAGACCCCTCTTTGAGGAGTGGCTGGAGCGGCGCCACGGCGCCCTCACCTACCGCCTGACGCAGGTCCTCACCGGACACGGATGTTTCGGGAGGTTCCTGCACCTCATCGGGCGGGAGGAATCGCCCGGGTGTCACCATTGTGAGGATCGCCCCGAGGACACGGTGGAGCATACTTTGGCGGTGTGCCCTGCTTGGGCTGAGCACCGCCGAGTCCTCGAGGCGGCCATCGGCGGCGGCGCCCTCTCGCGTCCGGCACTGGTTCAGGCCATGGTCCGGAGCGAGGGGGAATGGGAAGCAGTCGCCTCCTTCTGCGAAGCTGTAATGCTAGAGAAGGAGGCGGTGGGACGGGAGAGGGAAAGGAGGGTCCCCCGTCCCAGCGGCCGCCGCGGTAGACGATCCGGGCGTCGGGAGCCACGTGACGACTCCCGGCCACCGTAGACGCGGGTCTGTGGACGGTGAGCAATGGGTAGCTCACCGTCCGTACGTTCACTAGCGACAGACCGTGTCGACGGCGCGTTCGTGTTCCACGCGCGCCTCAAAGAGATGTCAGCAAAATTGGATGGGGCCACTGAGGGCCGATGCCTGCCGGGGCTGCGGGTTGTTCGAAAGAGATACCGCGCCCCCGGAACGCAAAGGGCACATGAAGGAACATAGACGGGTTTTAGTCAGTAAAAGTCTGACACTCCCTCCCGCCCCGCCCAGGGCGGGGGAAGTTATTTGATGATTTCCCGTCTATAAAAAAAAAAAAAAAAAAAAAAAAAAGTATTATTATGGACACTTAGAGTTGGACGGGTCAATGGGCTTGCAAAATACAATTAGGTAGGTTAATTAATAGTTCTATACGTATACAAGGCGTTGATTTGCAACTTCGTCAAATTCAAGGAGTTAACTATGCTCGTGATTCTTAACACGAATCAATAATAAAATAAATTGATTTTGTTTTTTTTTTCGACGTGATTTTCAAATTCTAGCTAGCCATCTCGCCAGAGGGTTTAGGCGCTTTGTACACATTGATATAGCCGCGCGACAACTCTGCCTACCGCATACGCAACTGGGTGATTCTGAATTTTACAAGAGGAGTATTCTGGAATACTGTTATATTTTAATAGTTGCAACTAAAAAAACAAATATTTATTAGATATTGGCCAGGTATCGTAATTATATTTGATTACTTAATTTTTACCGGCGAACTGTGGGTGTACATTGGTACACCTCTGCCTAATCCTTCGGGGAATACAGGCGTGATGGTATATATATATAAATATATATATATATATATATATATACACTCAGCGGCATGGAATGTGGCCCAAGCGTGTTATGTAGCTTATCATCAAAATTAAACTCAAAACAGCATTTTTTTTTGTTATATATCTTAAATGTTTATTCGCATCCTTAATGCGAATGATTGATTAACAAAAAAAAAGGTTAACATTTAAAATTTAACAAAATTACCAAAAACGACATTAATTTCAAGTTTAAAAACAATGGTTATGAATGAAATTTACAAAATAACGGTATGGTACTTAAAATTAATAGCGGGTATTTGCACCTCTGGCTCTGATGACCACCTGCATGTGATCAGGCATGCTGTGGATTATGTTTTTAATGTCCACATAGGGTATTTCTTCTCAGGCGGCCAACTGAACGGGTTTCATCTGACTGATAGTCTCTGGAGGGTTGGAATTGGATCGGATGTGTCTTTAAAGCATGTCCTAGGCATGTTCTCTCGGATTCATGCCTGCGCTTCGTGCCAGCCACTCCAATTTTGTAATTCTCGCCTTCAATAGTTAATAATCCACGCAACGAACTGTGTGAGGTCGCACATTATCTTGCATTAAGATGAAATCTTACCATCGATGAATCCCACGAATGGTTTAACATGTTCTTGGAAGATCTCTTCAATGTATTGCACTGCCGTTAGACGACCTGCAACTGCTACCAACTCTGTGCGTGCGTCTGAACAGATTCCTCCGCAAATCATAACAAATCCACCATGAAAACTGACGATTTCCCTGGTAGTGATAGGCAGAAACCTTTCTCTATGCCTTCTCTATCCACGTTCGCGGCCATCTGGACCTCTTAAGGCCACTTAGCATTCATCGGTCCACAGAACTTTACTGCATTGCTCGTGAGTCCGAGTTACGTGTTCGCGATCGAACCAAAGTTGAGCTACGCGATGGTGCCTGGGCAGCTCTGAACCTCGAATTGGTCTTCGAGCACGCAGATCCCGTTCCTCCATTCTTCTTCTTATTGTTCGCTCACTTACGTTGATCCCACTTGCCGTTTGTGGCCGCTGCTGTATTTAAACCGCAATAAGAAACCGATTTCTCAAAATTACGAGAGCGATGAATCGGTCATCTCGCGCTGATGTCCACCTAATACCACCACTTTCTGGTCTCCTTGTGTAAAGGCCAGTCTGGTCGTACCTTGTTAAGGCGTACCTGAGAGTTGGAAGAGGTACATTTAAAGTTTCGGCAATCTCTAGCTGCGTTTGCCCCTTACCTCGAAGCTACACAGCCTGAGCAACTTGAGCTGAAGTTAGAGGCACTGTGATCCAATTCTGGATGCATAAATGACTACAGATTAATTAAAAAATAAAACAATAAAGATTAAATGCACGACCATTTGAATATCGAGTTTTAACTCGCCCATGTTTAGTGCGTTCCGGTAACGAGTTAACGTTAAGGGTCACAGAAATTAAACAAATTAACTTTTTGTGGTGCTCGCTTTCTTAAATTAACAGAAACAAATGCCCTAACAATGTACCATTCCAAATACTCATATGCGATATCAAAATCACTTATTATCGGTTTCTTTAAGTTTGGGCCACATTCCGTGCCGCTGAGTGTATATATATATATATATATATATATATATATATATATATATATATATATATATATATATACTTAATTTTTTTTATGACAAGCTTCTAAAATTTGACGAGGATGCAAATCAACACCTTGTATTTATTATTTAAATATTTTGGAACTGCCTCGTTGGCCTAGTGGTCCTAAGCACGACTGCTATGCTAGAGTTCCATCTGTCTTGGGTTCGATTCCCAGGTTGAACAAAAAGTGTTATTGGGTTTTTCTAAGAAATTCTCAGTAGCAGCTCGGAGTTTGGATTTGTGCCCGGTTAACGGCAATAGGCTCGCCACCTATTACAAGAGACCTAAAACATACCGGCGAACTGTAGGTGTTCATTGGTACACCTCTTGGTGATTACTTTTAGGAGATTATCTTTATTTAGGAAGACGTAATACTGTTGGTAACTTTACTTTAATTTGGGTTTTTAATTAAGTTTTGTTAAAGGTTTTTACGGTTTGCATTTTTAGTTGGTAGTGTTTAGCAGAGATTTTTGCTAGTGATTATTGTATTGTAGTATACTTTAGGTATGTTAAAAAAGGCTTGATGTTGCTACAATTCTTTTTTATGTTGTTTTGGTGAGTATTTACCTACCGTTTTAGTACAACGTAGGTATGTCCAATTATCTGATACCAATACCTCAAGCCTTTTAAGAGAGACATAATTATATTTTGTTCCTTTTTTGTTCAATAGAAAAGTGCTGATGATTTAGGCGACCTCATGCAATGAGCAATTTACGCAATTCAGTCAGGGTTACGAAAACTTAAAATCCTTTAAAATATTTATTATTAGAAACATGTAACACAAACAAAATAATGACTAACCATCAAAGCTGACCAAACATTAGGCGACACAATAAGTAAGTGACAATGCTGATAATAAAACCCGTTACTGCCGAAAATCCTTTGAAACTCAATGTGGGCTATCCACTGAGTGCCGTGGGCTTACCATAAATAACGTTTAGTGCTGCCGTAGAGGTGTTCAAATTGCTTTCACGTGATATATCCCACAGTCCAAGTACGTTTAGCCATATTGAATTTTTAAGCAAAGATGCCCCGTTGCCCTGGTTACGCGATAGTCGCTTTTTGTGTGGGTAGTAAAGCAAGCATCGTTTTAAATTGAGATAGGTCGGGTCCGCACAGGTGTTTCAGAAATTTTATGTCCATAACTGATGTGGAGGTGTCGTTGGAATGAATTTTTGGAACACGCCAGCTATTTTTGTGTTATTGTTGTTGTCGTTTTTCCGGGGGGAACATCCACTTGTAATGGCAATAACTTTTTGATTGATGGTGGAAGTTATATGGTGTTGTGTCAAATTATTATCGCAACCAATTGAAATCGTGCAAATGTCTGTGTAAAAGAATTGTGAACTTATATATAAAATGTGGTATGGTAAAATGTGGTGGGTATTACTTCAAAGATTCCAAGCAATTGGAATCTTTGAAGTAATAATAGTATTAGGAACCAGAAGTGATGTATATTAAAAAAAATAACAAATGTAATAACTTAACACAATTTATTCACAACAATTATTTGTTTAAATCACTTAAACATAATCACCATTTTTAAATAAATAACTTCGCTTCTTATTTCTAACAATAGTATTTTTTTTGCGTACCTAATCGTTTGATAAATGGTGTTATTGATTTTTCGAATTAAGCTATGTTTACAATACCGCTCCGAGTTTAAAATCCTGTTATACTTTCAAATAAGAAATTTATTTAGGCGTGTCATTCACATTATTTTATAAATAATAATACACTTCGACATTTATGTATTTCACGTAAAATCTCTAAAGTAATTTATAAAATGTTTGTAAACTAATAGACAAAGGGATCTAATGAATTCTCTTAAAATTCACGCAAGAGACTACGTAAACAACAAATCTCACAGTTAATTTAAATGCCATCAATTCTTAGATTTAATTAAATAAAACAAAATAACTAGACTGAAATAAATTCTAGTTTTATTGTACTCAATTGTCTGCGTACCTTTAATTAAGGCGAGTCGAATTTATAATTGCAAATTAAATTCTGACTGACATAAAAGATATTTTGGACTTAAAAGAACTCGCGAACAGCCCTTTATTTTGATTTGTCCCTTTGTTCTGTTAAATGAAAAGCCATTCTGTAGATGACTATCTTACACCCGGTATAATGGCTCGGCTCTCCTGAAATGATAACTCGTTATCATTTTTGAAATGTTTTAATAAAAACCAGTGGCTTAATTAGTTCGGACGCCTGCGGTTGTGGAAAAGGGAAGATGTGTTTTTATTTAAAGCGAACATTTTGGTTGTGTAATATACTTAATAGTAACAAAGTCGTCATTAAGGCAAATTAAGTATCATGAAACTTCATTCAGCTTAAGATATTTTTTTTTTTACGTTTTAAACAATTTATCTGTAAGAAATATGTATGTTCACAGCCTCGTTAGCCTAGTGGTCCTAAGCGCCATTGCTACGCTAGAGATCTTGGGTTACATTCCCAGGTCGACCAATAAGTGATATTGGGTATTTCTATGAAATTCTCAGTAGTAGGCAATAGCCTCACCCTCTATTACATGGGACTTAAAAAAACATACCGGCGAACTGTCGGTGTACATTGGTTATACCTCTGCCAAACCCTTCGGAGAATACATGCGTTATGTAATGTTTAAATATATATGTGCATTGGTCACCTTTAATATAACATATTATCTATAATCTTCTATATAAATAAATCTTTTGTCATGCATATGAATCTTGAATAATTATATTCCATAAATTATTTAGATGCACCCAAATAAATTCACAAAAAGAATTGCACCACGAAGAAGTAATGTTAAGAAATAGTCGTAGCCAAAATTCTAGCCATACTTATAAGTAAATGTTGGTGAAATAAATCTCTAAAACGTTTGGCAAATACTCGTACATACGAGCTCCGTTATAGAGAGACTTTAATCACGATAATGTCGACATGTAGGTGCATTAGAAAAATTGTTTGTATCAATAGCTCTTAAGCTAAATTGCAGTGTGGGTGTAAATATGTGAATTCTGATGAATTTAACACTTATGTTGAACGTTTTAAGTGCTTGTTTTGAAGAATGAATATTTTGTGTGTAGTTTAAAGTGTTGTAAACACTAATAAAAATTTAAAAATGGTATTGGGATTTTCTATGAAATTCTCAGTACCAGCTCGGAGTAAGGATTTGTGCCCGAATATTAGCAATAGGCTTGCCCCATATTACATGAAAATGGAACTTAAAAATACCGGCGAACTATGGGTTTACATTGGTACACCTCTGTCTAACCCTTCGGGGAATACAGGCGTGATAGTATGATGATTATGATATTTTGTAGCATTTAGTTATTTAATTATGTTTAGAAACTGTAATAAAGCGCTTTTATGCGCGTGTTAAAAATAGATAGAGAAAGGGGTAAAATAATTAAAATAAATTTCAATCAAATATATTTATTTATTTAATATATGGCAATTATCCGATTTATTAAAGTTGCTCAATATTGAAACTAACCTTATGTATCAATGAAAGTTATTTATCATTATTACTCATTTCATTTATTACATCTTTATTAAACAATGATTCTATATCATCATGTATACACACCAACATTTATACAAAAATACTTTTACACATATACCTATGTACACAACATCATTACACAATAGTAACATCATTTAGTTACTACATCAAGTATATAACCAACACTGCTATCAGCAGTACAAAAGTATATATATAGTAACACTTATTACTTATACGTATATATACATATAAATGTATATATACATACGTACAAAGTATTTATACAACATCATTGCTTACTGGTAACATTATTTAGCTACCATGTCAGGTATATAACTAAATAAAGTAAATAACCAATATTGCCACCAGCAATACAAAAGTATATAAGGAACATATAATTATAATATCTAATAAAAGAGGAAATATACTTAACTAGCGATCTGCTCGGTCCGACAGCTCAGATAAGAATGACACTCAAAGCGTTGGGCTCTCGCCTTTATAGACAGTGACAAACAAGTGAGTCATCGAGTCGTTATTACAGAAACTTGTACAAATGTGTCTAGAAATTATATTTATGTGTATAAAAAGCTATAATTATGTAACGACATAAATAATAAAATATAAATAACTTAAAACTGGTTTTAGCTATGATTTTATGATTTGAATCATAACCGAACCAACTTCCGGTATCAACAAATCACAAAATACAACTTTAGCAATTAAAAATACAGTACATATATTATAACTTTTAATGATTATTATCATTAAAAGCCATAATATATAACACGGCCATTCTGATAAGTACTTCGTTCTCGAAGTACAATCATGATATATTTTTTATATCTTTTTAAGTAGTACATTTATTGTGGTTATAGGTACAGCCACAGGCACAGCCTTCTTTTTTTTTTTAGATTGATACATTTATTATTTTTATAGGCACAGCCACATAATTTATTTTGAAGTGGTATATTTATTATTATTATAGGCACAGCCACAGGTACAGCCACATTATTTATTTTTATTATAGGCACAGCCACAGGTACAGCCACATTATTTATTTTTATTATAGGCACAGCCATGGGCACAGCCACATTATTTATTTCTATTATAGGCACAGCCATGGGCACAGCCACATTATTTATTTTTATTATAGGCACAGCCATGGGCACAGCCACATTATTTATTTTTATTATAGGCACAGCCATGGGCAGAGCCACATTATTTATTTTTATTATAGGCACAGCCATGGGCACAGCCACATTATTTAACAAATATAATAATAACTTATAATTTATCAATATTTGGGGACAAATAGCATCTTCAACAATAGCATTCTCATAAATAATTTAATCTGGCCAAAATAGCCTGTCTAATCGTGAATTTCAATACAAGTCCCTAAATTTTAGCTAAAGCTTTTCATGACATCTATAGTCTTGATAAACGTGAACTATATTCCCTACGTGGTATATATTTATATGTGATATTTTACTTTTTATGTGTCTTTGTTACCTGAATTAAATAATATATTATTATTATATATATTTAAGGGGGTACTGCATCGAACGTTCTTTAAATTTTTGAGCCATGAGACGAATGTGAGCGAGTTCGCGACCTGCTTGAATGTTAAAATCACATTGCGCAACATGATTACCATAAATTTCGTTCAAGCGAGGCTGAACACAAAGTATATTCGCATTACTACCAATTAGTAGTCGTATAGGGGAAAAACCCGTAGATTTTGAACTGTGGTATTTATGGATTACTGCCATTTCCATAGTTCGTTCGGCCAATCTGACATATTACCGCGGTGTTCCGTTGACTATCATGTGGTGTTCTATTTCTAAGTCTCGATATAAAGAACAAACTAAATTGGAACTAAAATTTGCGCCGCGGTCGGTGACTATTAATGATGGGGTACCAAATAGAGTAATTGTGTCTCTGATCATAGATACTAGCTCAGCTGCCCCGAAGGTCTTTGACTTAGTCGTCAATAATTAGGAAGACATACTTATAACCGCCTGTGGATTGTGGGAAAAGGCCCTGCACAAACCGAGTGAATAGTATTGTGACTTATATATTGGATGTGTCCGTCTTTTGGGCCAGAATGGAATTTTCGCTCTACATAAATGAAGCAATGGTACAAATACCTGTTCACGAATGCTGCCATTAATGGGAACCAAAAATTGGTCTTTGATTAATGGTTTCTAGAACTACAACTCTATTAATGAGTACCTGTCCTTTTCTATATTTTATTTGGTGAATGATGATCGATACATGAACGGTCATCGCCCCTTTTTTTTTCTTTCTTACCTAACAAAATCGATCTAGCGAATGGGGAGTGACTTTCGCGAATTATTTATTTATCAACTGTTTGCTATTTTAATTATACGTATATAAGTTATTTGTTTTGATTATTATTACTATTTTTATCCTCTAAAACAATAATGCTTCATTTTTTTATTTTTTTATTTTTATTTCATTATTATTATTTTATGGTTAATATGGCTCACACTGATTCGTTGTCTTTTGAAATTTTAGAAGTGATCATCTACGATTACAACATTGGTTATTCGTATCAAATATTTAATTGGAATCGGATTCTAAAATAAACATACGGAAACAGTATAAATATGACATTAATCTACCGGCTGTCAACAATATGATGTATTATAAAAGTACTTTAAATGTTACTGCTATTCGTGTGTACAACCACCTACCACCAGCCATCAAGCAATTAACTGGAAATATGTTCAAATATAAATTGTTATTTTTTTCAATTTAAAGAGTATTTTATAATTTAAATGAATATCTTAATTCAAAATAATATTTATATGGTAATTATGTAATGAGTATTTTGATAAAAAAATAATATTTGTGAGTTTTCAAATACCTAATTCTCAAAAAATATCCGACCTGGGTGGATTGTTGATACTAAAAATGTAATGTTTATTAATAAGATCTTAATGTACACAATTATGCAATAATGTATCTTTGTCTTATCTTTATCTTGGTTATTTTGAATTGGTTTAGCTTTCATTTCTTAATTCGTAGCACTTAGTGCGTATTGTAGTACCTACTTTGAGTGACTTTTATTGTTTTTGACATTAGTATATTTATAGAACTGTACAACATAATGTAATGGTGTTTCTTACATGTTCTTCTCCATACGAAACTACTTTGTGGAATGTTCAACTAGATTTAATAGTTTAATTAATTGACGTTTTAAAAGTGCCTTTCATAGTCGAATTGGAATAAATGTTTTGACTTTGACTTTATCAACCAAATATGTTTAACTATTATGCTTACTTTTTGTCTTTCAACGGGGGCTAACCTACATGGTCTGTAATTTACTACTTCATTATTTTCAATCAAACAAATCAATTGGCCTGTTTTTTTTTTTGTATTTTCTTTTAAGTTTGTGTTCAAATTCTGTATTGAGAATTGAAGCTTAACATAAGCATCACACTGATTAACTAGATATACAGTGGCAACAGGAGATAGATCTTTCCATGTAGGCCTTACAACCTTCAGAATCTAAGTACTATAATTTGAATATCAGGATGACGAACTACATTCCTACCAATAAGGAGACCATATGGAATATCTTGGTCACGGGTATGTAAATCTAGTTCTATACAGACGTTTTCAAATTTAACTGGCACTGTGATAATTGCAAGTCAAGTATTTCTATTCCATTAGAGCATGGTAGGTACCATACATTATAATTTTGTAGTCTGGTAATAGATTCCCGTATAATGCTACAACTTGCTTCTGTATCGATAATAGAAACAATAGACATGTTACAAATGGTGACATTGATTAGCTTAAATTTCTAAACGTTATTTAAGGTGACTTGAGCATCTACCCATTGATTTTTCTCAGAGTTCAATTGTTTTTTTTTTTTTTTCGAATTTACGATTGTACATTTTTTTTTTGTCCTTTGGTGAAGAAATTGCTTCACTAGTTTTTGTGCACTGTGTACAGAAATGTTCTTTTTCACCCCACGTAACGACTTTTTTTATTTTATTTTTTTAGTGTTTTTTTTTGTCGGTTTTTAGCATTGGCTTGTAATGTTTACTTGGCCCGTGTAAATTGTGAGAAGATTGATCTAATGGTAACTTTTTAGGCTTTTATAAAGCTATTAATTCAGACGTATTTACACTACTGTTAAAAGATGCCATTTTCACATTATTGTTTCGAATACCTCCGCAAACTAGTTATATTTATGAGACAAAATTTTATACAATTTTAGTATTCTTTAAAACCTCTCTTGCGTAGTGTTATAATCGTTGTATAGTGAAATTAATACAGCACTATACAGGACTATGATCCTTCCTGGTGTTGCCAGGACTCGTACCATGATAATGCAGAGCCCTCGAGGGCCTTACCTGCCTTTGCGATTCTAGTTAAGTCGCTCCAATCAAATTCTTTCTCAGTTTTTCAATATCCGCAAAACATGCCGCTGCTATCGGTGGCGGTTGGATCAAATATTGAGAGATCCACGTCATCCTGCCGATTCTTGCTGGATAACGCTTCTTTGTCAGCAGTAAGCAGCTTCTGGATAATCTCTGTCTCCATTCGGGTAGTGACAAAAATCCTAGAAATATATTTTCATTTACTTAATAAATCCTCATTTTATTTACATTTTAGTATAAAATTAAAACAATTATTATAAATATTGGTATGGCACCTGGTGATCCCACTTCTGATGTTAAAAATAGATAGAGAAAGGGGTAAAATAATTAAAATAAATTTCAATCAAATATATTTATTTATTTAATATATGGCAATTATCCGATTTATTAAAGTTGCTCAATATTGAAACTAACCTTATGTATCAATGAAAGTTATTTATCATTATTACTCATTTCATTTATTACATCTTTATTAAACAATGATTCTATATCATCATGTATACACACCAACATTTATACAAAAATAATTTTACACATATACCTATGTACACAACATCATTACACAATAGTAACATCATTTAGTTACTACATCAAGTATATAACCAACACTGCTATCAGCAGTACAAAAGTATATATATAGTAACACTTATTACTTATACGTATATATACATATAAATGTATATATACATACGTACAAAGTATTTATACAACATCATTGCTTACTGGTAACATTATTTAGCTACCATGTCAGGTATATAACTAAATAAAGTAAATAACCAATATTGCCACCAGCAATACAAAAGTATATAAGGAACATATAATTATAATATCTAATAAAAGAGGAAATATACTTAACTAGCGATCTGCTCGGTCCGACAGCTCAGATAAGAATGACACTCAAAGCGTTGGGCTCTCGCCTTTATAGACAGTGACAAACAAGTGAGTCATCGAGTCGTTATTACAGAAACTTGTACAAATGTGTCTAGAAATTATATTTATGTGT
The DNA here is from genome assembly GCA_932526535.1 of Caradrina clavipalpis. Classification (NCBI taxonomy): domain Eukaryota; kingdom Metazoa; phylum Arthropoda; class Insecta; order Lepidoptera; family Noctuidae; genus Caradrina; species Caradrina clavipalpis. Next base: position 7,735,727 of record OW052100.1, read on the forward strand.
ATAAAAAGCTATAATTATGTAACGACATAAATAATAAAATATAAATAACTTAAAACTGGTTTTAGCTATGATTTTATGATTTGAATCATAACCGAACCAACTTCCGGTATCAACAAATCACAAAATACAACTTTAGCAATTAAAAATACAGTACATATATTATAACTTTTAATGATTATTATCATTAAAAGCCATAATATATAACACGCGCATTTTTACATACCTATATCTACCATGTATTCGAGAGCAACATAAATAATTCTACTGAATTTATGTAGATGCTTATTTACGTAGGTGATTTCGAAACTCTGATGCACCAGTATTGATTACGCGATCGTAGCATAATGCGAGCTATAGCGTAGTGCCACAGATTAAATAAGTACAGATACTTCACTCCATAGAGAAAACCCAACACTTAACGCTATAATTACCTACAACACGTTCGTGCGTGGAAGAGAGAGAGATAGCATTAACGCGCGTCACACAACACAGCGCTAGAGCTATCTATGCTGAGAAATGATTACACAAAAGAATAGGTGACTATAAGGTATTATTGTGTAGTATTATTGCATGTACTGAAATATGTATTTTCTGTACTAACACTACAAATTGCATTGCGAGGCTTAGACATCATTGAAGGCGCGAGTATCATTTATTTTGTTGCGGTAGGTATCGTACACTCAAGCGAGCGCGTGACAGCCGACTGGTTTCGTTGCGCCCGGGCGCAGGCGAGTCGTAGGCACTTAAGAGAGTAACCTTGAACGAGTGACGGAGGCCTGGTAGTGCAGTGGAAATGCACTATTAAATAATCATAAAAACCCTGAAGACCTGTAATTGCCTACCAGTTTAGTTTACTGCTACCGGACTGGTTTTTTATAGCTGTAGGACTTCAATATTAAATAAATAAATAACATACATACCATCACGCCTGTATTCCCCGAAGGGTTAGGTAGAGGTGTACCAATGAACACCTACAGTTCGCCGGTATGTTTTAGGTCTCTTGTAATAGGTGGCGAGCCTATTGCCGTTAACCGGGCACAAATCCAAACTCCGAGCTGCTACTGAGAATTTCTTAGAAAAACCCAATAACACTTTTTGTTCAACCTGGGAATCGAACCCAAGACAGATGGAACTCTAGCATAGCAGTCGTGCTTAGGACCACTAGGCCAACGAGGCAGTTCCAAAATATTTAAATAATAAATACAAGGTGTTGATTTGCATCCTCGTCAAATTTTAGAAGCTTGTCATAAAAAAAATTAAGTATATATATATATATATATATATACTTAATTTTTTTTGCTAAAAAAAATATATAATTATGTTGATTTGCATCCTCGTCAAATTTTAGAAGCTTGTCATAAAAAAAATTAAGTATATATATATATATATACTTAATTTTTTTTGCTAAAAAATATATATATATATATATATATATATATATATATATATATATATATATATATATGTCGGAGAAACAGCATCCTTCTCGACGCCATTGTTAGTTGTCAGGATTTGGTGGGCGTCATTGGGTGAAATGCGAGCACAAAACAAAGTCCGTATTCACTTTTAGTACAATTTAATAACAGTTTTACAACATTTAGTCACTGAACGAATAAGTACTTCACAACTAGTTTGTAAACACGTTAATTAACCAATTCTATTTGAGCAGCGGGTTCGGGACACCAATTCAACTTTACCGTCCAACAAAATCATAAGGCTTCCCATGTCTCCAGGATCCGACCCGATCCACTCTTCAATACTAACATAATCACACTTGACAATCGTCCTGATTGGTCCTGTGTATTTCAACCATTCTAATATTCCCGCTCAAACGCGCGGGAACACGCATGCGCGCGCCATTGGTCAAATATAGCACCTCGACCCCGCTCGAGGCGTATGCTCTGCTCTGATTGGTCGTGAATTAGAATACAAAACAATAACTTTAATTAAATTCATGAGATATTAAATCGTAGCAGAATGTAACTAATCAAATTAAATAATATTACGATTTTACAAAGCATTTTTGGTAAACAATAGTCATCCCGCGTTTATTATCAACAATCAGTTCCATTTCGTGTACTTCCTCCGACACGGCCATTCTGACATCTCACACGTCCTCGTGTGACGTTGAGGGACGAGCATCGTTCTATCTACTCCATTCCGTCTACTTCCTCCGACACGGCAGTCCTGGCATTTGACACGTCTTCGTGTCATCTTGAGACTAGCAACACCAGTACCTAAAAAAAAAAACAAAGGCAATACAAAAATAACCAAAGGCAATACAAAAGGACATAGTTCGGCCACTCCTGACCAAATAGAAAGTGTTCGTTATAATATCTCCTTCTCCACAATGTCACCATTCAAAATATGCTCTACGAGTAATATATCTCCATAACCATAGAGTTAACCTCCAACGTCAAATGTTTCTTTTACTCATAAAATCTAAATTTTAATAGCCTCCACGTCTCCGTACTATTAAAACAGCCACCTCCTCGTGTATCGTCTTAATGACCATCTCGATATTTTAACCAATCCAAAGCAACACTGTCTGAACGACCACCTTGCCGTTCCAGACAACATGACAACACAGTCTAATAGCCACCTCGCCTTATTAGACAACCATATCCACACTGTCTAAATGGCCACCACGCCGTATTAAACAAACCACATATGGCAACAGTCTAAGAGCCACCCCGCTCCATTAGACTACCATATCACACTGTCTAAGAGCCACCTCGCTCCATTAGACACACCACACATGGCCAGTCTAAGAGCCGCCTCGCTCCATTAGACTACCATGTCACTGTCTAAGAGCCACCTCGCTCCATTAGACACACCACCCATGGCCAGTCTAAGAGCCGCCTCGCTCCATTAGACTACCATGTCACTGTCTAAGAGCCACCTCGCTCCATTAGACACACCACACATGGCCAGTCTAAGAGCCGCCTCGCTCCATTAGACTACCATGTCACACTGTCTAAGAGCCACCTCGCTCCATTAGACACACCACTTATGGGTCCGTTATAAGTCAAGTTGGGCTGACGACGAAGCACGTAAGGCGTGCCAGTCATCAAACCTCGGTGCCACGACATAATCAGCCCTACGCCGCACGTCTACGTCAGCAATGGTTAGCTGGAGCTCTACGACTGAGACTGATTTCGGCCGTACAATACTACAAACTACTACCACAGGCTAGTTAACAAATCACGTTAAGATGCTTCAATCAACAACAACATCAGCCTATCACTAGCATTATCACTTTACTTAGGTACTTTACTCTCGGTTATGAAACACTAATAAGACTCGGCTGCTCGGCAGCGTAGTCTCCTTGAGACCCAAACAGTAGTCTCATTCAGATCCAGTACCTAGTCTCTCAGAGACCCATTACTCTTTTTGAGACCAAAGTTATAATCATATAGACTCAGCCACTATACAACTAACTGCGCATTGCTCCCTGAACGAGTCATAAAATCACAGTTACAACTACCTATTTGATTAACAAAGGTTAATTAGTCATTTTAGTGTGCGTCATATTCAAACAATAGCGGAAGTACTTTCGTACTATCTACTCTGGATTCTTTCTATCACTGTCTTATTCTAAACTAATTCAAAATTTAAGGGCTAAATCACACAACGCTGCCTTTGATTAAATTTTAACAATACTCAACATCACCGAGACCAAGCATCATTGAACAGTCATTATTCACAAATAAAAGTGACAACGCGCGTGAGTAATTCAATAAGACTTTGCATGATCAACTTTCTAACGTTGTAAAAGCTAACATTATCTCATCAATATTAAACACTAGCTTTTACCCTCAGCTTCGTTTGCGTAAAAGTTGACATATTACCCCACGGGAACTGTACTTTTTTTTCGGTATAACTAGTATTCTATGTGTTATTCCACACTACAATCCATCCCAGTGCCCAATTTCATCCAGATCCGTTTAGCCTTTTGAGCGTGAAGAAGAGACAAACATACAAACTTTCGACAGGCCTCCGTCACTCGTTCAAGGTTACTCTCTTAAGTGCCTACGGCTCGCATGCGCCCGGGCGCATCAAATCCAGTCGGCTGTCACGCGCTCGCTTGAGTGTACATACCTACCGCAACAAAATAAATGATACTCGCGTCGTCAATAATGTCTAAAACCTCGCAATGCAATTTGTAGTGTACAGAAAATACATATTTCAGTACATACAATAATACTACACCATAATATTTTATAGTCACCTATTCTTTTGTGTAATCATTTCTCAGCATAGATAGCCCTAGTGCTGTGTTGTGTGACGCGCGTTATTGCTATCTCTCTCTCTCTCTCTCTCTCTCTCTCTCTCTCTCTCTCACGCACGTGCGTTTTGTAGGTAATTATAACGTTAAGTGTTGAGTTTTCTCTATAGAGTGAAGTATCTGTACTTATTTAATCTGTGCTTTCGCCTTTGTGTGAATAAAGTCATGAAATCCAACTCTCATAGCTATTAAAATGTACCTATTCGGATTTTTAGGCTAGCTTTAGTTCTTTCGATTAGCTTAGTACCTACAATTTAGATCAAGCTTTAGGAGTCGCACTAACGAATATACCATCACGCCCATACTCCCGAAGGTTTAGGCAGAGGTGCACCAATGCAAACCCACAGTTCGCCGGAACATTTTAGGTCCCATTCAATAGGGGGGGGGGGAGCGAGCCCATCGCCACCAACCGGGCACAAATCCAAACTCCGCTGCTACTGAGAAGTAGGTATTTTTTTTTTTTTTATAAAACTTTGTCCCACCCTAGTAAACTCTCCTGTATCGTGGGTGCGTTCACAAACATACAAACTCACACACACCAACAGCCAGACCCAACAGAACAACGGTGAACAACTATTGGCAGACCATACAACTATTCGTTCCGTGCAGGAATCGAACCCGCAACACGCAGCGCCGTAGCCCATCGCTCAGCCACCAACCGTGTCGTGAAACTCTTACAACACATTACATTTTCTACCTTAGAGGAACTTCATTAGTTGCGAAGTTGATACTATCACATACGACGCGATGCGCTGTTTGTTATTACGATGAAAACCTATATGGCTGACGTTGCCTTATCTCTACTCGCTAGATTATCATTACCTACGTATAACATAAAATAAAACTTGTAAAAATAAACATTCGTACATTCGTACCTACAACATGCTAAAATTTTCATATCAAAGAAAGAGTCGCATATTGTAACTAACTGACAAGTTTACAATTTCAAATACGAATACAAACATTTTATTTGTTAAATACAATCAACACCTGTGTTATTCTTAAAATGAGCACTATGCCTCGTCATCGGCGGACAAAATACTCGTATTATTTTCGATTATCAAAACATGATTTTAAATCGATTATCAAACAAAAGAAAACGAACAAAATGATGACGCAATAATAAATAATTTAAATTAAGATTGTCAACATAACAAAAAAAAACATTTCAATAAAATTTTAATTCCAATTTTAAATTTTAAGAAACACCAAATAATAAATTTTATTATTAGAAAAGGTACCTAATTCATAATTCGATTTTATCATTCATTCACCATAAAATAGGCGTCTTTTTCAATCAATATTTTAAGGAAATTCTTTTGCGTAAAAAGTGTAGGTATGTCAGTTGTTTCTTTAATTCGTCTCAGCAAAAAGTTTTATTTTATTCAAACAAAAGGTCAGTAGGTACCATGTTGATTAGCACACATCTCTCTGGTTACGTCGCGTCGTTTCAAACATTTCAATGTTTCAAACAGATGTATGTTTGATTTAACAAATAGTGCTGTCTCAAAAATGTGCAGTAAAGTATGTAGAAATATGGGATACCGCTTTTAGTCAGTTTCAATTTAAGCACACCACACAAACTGAGATGCTCTTTTAACCAGGGAACAATCACCACCAGAATCATAACAAAATGAAAACTCCTCACCAAATTGAGTGGTCACACAGGTTTCAACAGGTTGCGACAGGTTTCAAACCACTCGCTGCACTGCGCGCTGTGGCGGTAGATTCTGTGCTGCCGCCTGCAGCCGGCGCCCTCATGCATCGCGATGCCACGTGACCTTCAGTACGCCACGCCAGGTTTTGTTATAGCCACGTCCACGTTGTTGAGGCCTTCGGAAGTCAGAATTATTTGCTGCTTTTCATGTGAATGGCTGAAACAGTTAAAAGACCTCAGACAAAGATTTCACAATAATCACATTTTGTAAGAGCAAGACTCAACCTAGGACGTTTGCCGTCCTGTATAGTGTCTGGACCGGCCTTTGTAATCGCTTCAGGACTCCGCTTACGATATGAAATGCCATAACTTTACGTTGCAATTTACTGCGTGTAGATACATAGTTCTTTAGGAATGATATTGCATTGCAACCGAGGCTCAATCTGACCCACGCAGCAAAACATTCACAATAAATTACGGTTCATTACGGTTTAACACTAATCCTTTTTTTTTGAAAAATAAAAATTCTATAGTTACACTTCATACAAGAAAAGCTATCAGCTGAACCTCATAAAGAACTTACTATGATTATAAAAAAAAACATTACTTCCCTGTATAATTATCATAACCAACAAGCGGACAACCACAATTGCAAGCCAAGCCGGGCATCAGTGTCATCATCATCATCGTCCGGTAGAAATCCGCAACATGTCGTCCTTGTCTTCAGACGCCGACGCTGCGACGGGTTTATTAGCGCTTCCACAAGAAGACGCATACTATTTTGTTGCGCCTCACATAAAACGCGCCAACCGTGATGCGCGTCAATAAATCCATAAACGTTTTGTGCCTGCACCGATCCCACTTCTGATGTCGGAGAAACAGCATCCTTCTCGACGCCATTGTTAGTTGTCAGGATTTGGTGGGCGTCATTGGGTGAAATGCGAGCACAAAACAAAGTCCGTATTCACTTTTAGTACAATTTAATAACAGTTTTACAACATTTAGTCACTGAACGAATAAGTACTTCACAACTAGTTTGTAAACACGTTAATTAACCAATTCTATTTGAGCAGCGGGTTCGGGACACCAATTCAACTTTACCGTCCAACAAAATCATAAGGCTTCCCATGTCTCCAGGATCCGACCCGATCCACTCTTCAATACTAACATAATCACACTTGACAATCGTCCTGATTGGTCCTGTGTATTTCAACCATTCTAATATTCCCGCTCAAACGCGCGGGAACACGCATGCGCGCGCCATTGGTCAAATATAGCACCTCGACCCCGCTCGAGGCGTATGCTCTGCTCTGATTGGTCGTGAATTAGAATACAAAACAATAACTTTAATTAAATTCATGAGATATTAAATCGTAGCAGAATGTAACTAATCAAATTAAATAATATTACGATTTTACAAAGCATTTTTGGTAAACAATAGTCATCCCGCGTTTATTATCAACAATCAGTTCCATTTCGTGTACTTCCTCCGACATATATATATATATACTATATATATACTTAATTTTTTTTAGCAAAAAAAATTAAGTATATATATATATATATATATATACTTAATTTTTTTTATGACAAGCTTCTAAAATTTGACGAGGATGCAAATCAACACCTTGTATTTATTATTTAAATATTTTGGAACTGCCTCGTTGGCCTAGTGGTCCTAAGCACGACTGCTATGCTAGAGTTCCATCTGTCTTGGGTTCGATTCCCAGGTTGAACAAAAAGTGTTATTGGGTTTTTCTAAGAAATTCTCAGTAGCAGCTCGGAGTTTGGATTTGTGCCCGGTTAACGGCAATAGGCTCGCCACCTATTACAAGAGACCTAAAACATACCGGCGAACTGTAGGTGTTCATTGGTACACCTCTACCTAACCCTTCGGGGAATACAGGCGTGATGGTATGTATGTTATTTATTTATTTAATATTGAAGTCCTACAGCTATAAAAAACCAGTCCGGTAGCAGTAAACTAAACTGGTAGGCAATTACAGGTCTTCAGGGTTTTTATGATTATTTAATAGTGCATTTCCACTGCACTACCAGGCCTCCGTCACTCGTTCAAGGTTACTCTCTTAAGTGCCTACGACTCGCCTGCGCCCGGGCGCAACGAAACCAGTCGGCTGTCACGCGCTCGCTTGAGTGTACGATACCTACCGCAACAAAATAAATGATACTCGCGCCTTCAATGATGTCTAAGCCTCGCAATGCAATTTGTAGTGTTAGTACAGAAAATACATATTTCAGTACATGCAATAATACTACACAATAATACCTTATAGTCACCTATTCTTTTGTGTAATCATTTCTCAGCATAGATAGCTCTAGCGCTGTGTTGTGTGACGCGCGTTAATGCTATCTCTCTCTCTTCCACGCACGAACGTGTTGTAGGTAATTATAGCGTTAAGTGTTGGGTTTTCTCTATGGAGTGAAGTATCTGTACTTATTTAATCTGTGGCACTACGCTATAGCTCGCATTATGCTACGATCGCGTAATCAATACTGGTGCATCAGAGTTTCGAAATCACCTACGTAAATAAGCATCTACATAAATTCAGTAGAATTATTTATGTTGCTCTCGAATACATGGTAGATATAGGTATGTAAAAATGCGCGCATAAAAGCGCTTTATTACAGTTTCTAAACATAATTAAATAACTAAATGCTACAAAATATCATAATCATCATACTATCACGCCTGTATTCCCCGAAGGGTTAGACAGAGGTGTACCAATGTAAACCCATAGTTCGCCGGTATTTTTAAGTTCCATTTTCATGTAATATGGGGCAAGCCTATTGCTAATATTCGGGCACAAATCCTTACTCCGAGCTGGTACTGAGAATTTCATAGAAAATCCCAATACCATTTTTAAATTTTTATTAGTGTTTACAACACTTTAAACTACACACAAAATATTCATTCTTCAAAACAAGCACTTAAAACGTTCAACATAAGTGTTAAATTCATCAGAATTCACATATTTACACCCACACTGCAATTTAGCTTAAGAGCTATTGATACAAACAATTTTTCTAATGCACCTACATGTCGACATTATCGTGATTAAAGTCTCTCTATAACGGAGCTCGTATGTACGAGTATTTGCCAAACGTTTTAGAGATTTATTTCACCAACATTTACTTATAAGTATGGCTAGAATTTTGGCTACGACTATTTCTTAACATTACTTCTTCGTGGTGCAATTCTTTTTGTGAATTTATTTGGGTGCATCTAAATAATTTATGGAATATAATTATTCAAGATTCATATGCATGACAAAAGATTTATTTATATAGAAGATTATAGATAATATGTTATATTAAAGGTGACCAATGCACATATATATTTAAACATTACATAACGCATGTATTCTCCGAAGGGTTTGGCAGAGGTATAACCAATGTACACCGACAGTTCGCCGGTATGTTTTTTTAAGTCCCATGTAATAGAGGGTGAGGCTATTGCCTACTACTGAGAATTTCATAGAAATACCCAATATCACTTATTGGTCGACCTGGGAATGTAACCCAAGATCTCTAGCGTAGCAATGGCGCTTAGGACCACTAGGCTAACGAGGCTGTGAACATACATATTTCTTACAGATAAATTGTTTAAAACGTAAAAAAAAAAATATCTTAAGCTGAATGAAGTTTCATGATACTTAATTTGCCTTAATGACGACTTTGTTACTATTAAGTATATTACACAACCAAAATGTTCGCTTTAAATAAAAACACATCTTCCCTTTTCCACAACCGCAGGCGTCCGAACTAATTAAGCCACTGGTTTTTATTAAAACATTTCAAAAATGATAACGAGTTATCATTTCAGGAGAGCCGAGCCATTATACCGGGTGTAAGATAGTCATCTACAGAATGGCTTTTCATTTAACAGAACAAAGGGACAAATCAAAATAAAGGGCTGTTCGCGAGTTCTTTTAAGTCCAAAATATCTTTTATGTCAGTCAGAATTTAATTTGCAATTATAAATTCGACTCGCCTTAATTAAAGGTACGCAGACAATTGAATACAATAAAACTAGAATTTATTTCAGTCTAGTTATTTTGTTTTATTTAATTAAATCTAAGAATTGATGGAATTTAAATTTACTGTGAGATTTGTTGTTTACGTAGTCTCTTGCGTGAATTTTAAGAGAATTCATTAGATGCCTTTGTCTATTAGTTTACAAACATTTTATAAATTACTTTAGAGATTTTACGTGAAATACATAAATGTCGAAATGTATTATTATTCATAAAATAATGTGAATGACACGCTTAAATAAATTTCTTATTTGAAAGTATAACAGGATTTTAAACTCAGAGCGGTATTGTAAACATAGCTTAATTCGAAAATAATTCAACAAATCAATAACACCATTTATCAAACGATTAGGTACGCAAAAAAAAACACTATTATTACTTCAAAGATTCCAAGCAATTCCACATTTTATATATAAATTCACAATTCTTTTACACAGACATTTGCACGATTTCAATTGGTTGCGATAATAATTTGACACAACACCATACAACTTCCACCATCAATCAAAAAGTTATTGCCATTACAAGTGGATGTTCCCCCCGGAAAAACGACAACAACAATAACACAAAAATAGCTGGCGTGTTCCAAAAATTCATTCCAACGACACCTCCACATCAGTTATGGACATAAAGTTTCTGAAACACCTGCGCGGACCCGACCTATCTCAATTTAAAACGATGCTTGCTTTACTACCCACACAAAAAGCGACTATCGCGTAACCAGGGCAACGGGGCATCTTTGCTTAAAAATTCAATATGGCTAAACGTACTTGGACTGTGGGATATATCACGTGAAAGCAATTTGAACACCTCTACGGCAGCACTAAACGTTATTTATGGTAAGCCCACGGCACTCAGTGGATAGCCCACATTGAGTTTCAAAGGATTTTCGGCAGTAACGGGTTTTATTATCAGCATTGTCACTTACTTATTGTGTCGCCTAATGTTTGGTCAGCTTTGATGGTTAGTCATTTGTTTGTGTGTTACATGTTTCTAATAATAAATATTCTTTAGGATTCCAAAATTTTGTGACCCTCCTGGGTTAGGTAAATTTTCGCATATTGCGTTAAGTTGCCTAAACAATGGTCAATTTTCTATTAAAAAAATATATAATATTATGTCTCACGCAAAAGCCTTGAGGTATTGATATTTACAATTTTTTTTGTAGCAACAAAAAATAAATTAAATTAATAATTTTTTTTGTAGCATAGTATAAGTACTGTAATTTGAATAACAATGTGATATAATCGATATAATTTAATAATAACGTTAATATTAATGTAAATATTTGCATGCCGAATGGTAAAATATGGCTGAACTGATTTTGATTTATAACAACTATTGTACCCATATTTGCAAATAAAATTATTCTATTCTATTCTAACATCAAGCTTATTTTAACACACCTAAAGTATACTGCAATACAATAATCACTAGCAAAAAATCTCTGCTAAACACTACCAACTAAAAATGCAAACCGTAAAAACCTTTAACAAAACTTAATTAAAAACCCAAATTAAAGTAAAGTTACCAACAGTATTACGTCTTCCTAAATAAAGATAATCTCCTAAAAGTAATCACCAAATGGATACCGAAGGAAATACGGAACTCTAATTTTACACAGCCGGTTCGATCAGCTCATCCGCTTGGATAGGGAAACTTGGCTCCCGTAACAATCCGTCCGGCAACATTAGTCAAACTCGACTTAATACTGCCCGAAATAGACTTAATGTAATCCCCTGAAATAATAATGAATTAGATTGATAGAGAAGGGCAGCTCAACGTGAAATTGAGCCTTTCTCACTACACTATCACAGAAACCTTTTAGACCACTCAAAGAACTTGTTACTAATACAAAATTTAGGACCGTCTCAAGAATGACATGTCGACAATTGGTATAGCTATAGTGTAGTGTCGGTCTCATGTTAAGCGCTACAAAATAGATTGAATTTTCGGCTTATGTTAACAACGTATATATTCTCAAGCGACTTAAATAAATCCTAGATACGATCGCGAAATAGATATGAGATGAAACAAAGTTTGTCCTACATTGAAGAATAGATTCTGGGGAATGGTTTATATCTATTTCGTCAAGGGTATACGGATTTGTCGTAGCCTGAATTGGAATGAAATGACAATAATAAGTACGAAGGATTTAGTATTCTTTGCCTCTTTATTATATGATTCATAATAGATTGGGTCCCAGGTCGTTGTACCTTTGTACAATGAAAAATAATTAATCAGATGATGGTTATAAAAATACTATACTTGGTTTTTACATATTGTTTCTGTTGATAACCATCGGTGGAGAATTCAATAACTTTGACAATAAAATATACCAAACACACTTAATTATCATAGCCGTTAACTACTCATACTGAACAGTTAAATGTATGCAGAATAAGTAACCGTGAGCAAAAATTATTGCAATGAAACGAGTTTTTGTTTTAGGGTCAAAAATACTGTTTGTGATAGCGCACAATGTAAAACACGCAAAACATAGAGCCTATGGGCGCGTATATGTACTTAACATTTAGCTATAACATTTAACTGCCTCGTTGGCCTAGTGGTCCTGAGCGCGACTGCTACGCTAGAGGTCCCGGGTTCGATTCCCGGGTCGAGCAAAAAGTGTTATTGGGTTTTTCTATGAAATTCTCAGTAGCAGCTCGGAGTTTGGATTTGTGCCCGGTTAATGGCATTAGGCTCGCCTCCTATTACATGGGACCTAAATATACCGGCGAACTGTGGGTGTGCCTTGGTACACCTCTGCCTAACCCTTCGGGGGATACAGGCGTGATGGTATATATATATATATATATATATATATACATTTAGCTATATTTTCGTAAAAAGGCGAAAAGAAATGTTGGAACTTTGATCTTCATTATATCCATAACCAAAATGTTCCCAGTTATGATACAGAACAAAAAAAAAACACAATGATGGAAAGAACATGTAACTTCGGCTTCATTAAGAGTCCCAATACTCCCATTCTTTCAAAATTACGATTTAAGAAGCGCATATTCGGTAGTAGCTGATTTTCAACAGTCCTATCGAACTTGGTATGGACCGGGTAACGGATATGGTTCCTTACAAAATTTCGTCAAGCCTAGACATTAGTCTACAGACAATTTAGTCCTGTCCGTACCAAGTTTGATCGTCTATTAATAGTCCGAGTATTCTAGTACGGAATGGACCATGACTGTTATCAGGCCCGTACTAAGTTTGATTGTCTATTAATAGTGTTGAAGTCGACACACATAAAGAGAACCTATACCAGTAAAAAATTAACAACTCTAGGTGCTGAGCCGGGCGTTGAAAATCCAACAGTGCGTAAGGCAAATTAATCCTAATTATTTTAATATAATAAATGCGTAAGTTTTTGACCATGGATGGATGGATGAAAGGATGAATTGATTCATGGATAAATGGATGGATGTATGGATGGATGGATGGATGTTTGTTACTCTTTGACGCAGACGAAGTCTCGAAGAGAAACTACACATCGTTCACAGTAAAATTTCCCATGCCGTGATGTTGGCACTGTTGCCTTGCCAATCAACAAGAAATTGACAAGGCAATATAGTGTCAACATCACGGCACATGTGGCGGTAAACGGTGTATACGTGTATAGTATTAAAATATTACTGTTTTAAGAGATAGGGGTACACCCCCTGTTCTCTGTACTATTAAACCATCCTCCATCAATTTTATTCTCTCACAGGAACTATGAGATTCTGTAAGCATATTCTACACATACATCATGTAGATACGAACACTACATTCAACAGGCACATTCCAAATTCAAATCCCTCATCCGCCAAGGCGTCTATTCTCGCGCCATAGTTTATTTGCATCTCAGTATTTCTTAGCTCCTTGAAAAAGCACGCAATGAATAAGTTAGAAGAAGGCCACGGGTGAGGGCGGGGTCACCAACAAAAGCTGGAATAACAAGCGAGGCTCAACCCTTGAGACAAAAGAAAACTCTTCGACTAACGATGTACCGGCTCGCACTTGACACCCGACGAGCGTTGCTACCATTTCGGGGATTAATTTTTAACATGTAGCTATATTTTTCGCGTGATATTATTTTTGCTGCCTTAGGTTAGAAGTTTTCTAGGAAATGTTGGTTTTTATTTTTTATTTCGTGGGTTTTTGTGGTTATTCTGATGTGTGTAAATGTAATTTATGTATCGGTAGATGTTAGCTAGTTTACTACTAGCACAATTTATAAAAAAGGCATATACATATCATTATAAAATCGGCTAAAAACATACCGGTGAACTGTGGGTGTACATTGGTACACCTCTGCCTAACCCTTCGGGGAATACAGGCGTGATTGTATGTATGTATGTATGTATAAAATCAGCCTATTATTGTCTTACTACAGAGCAAAGGCCTCTTCTCGTACGGAGAAGACACGCATTGAATTGAAGACGCGGATTGACAATTTCAGACATAAATGAATTTCTTATAAGTTCAAGCATCTTCACAATATTTTCCGTCGCCAATGTCAGTGATGTCTAAAATAAACTTAGAACGTACATATGAATTGAAAAATTCACATTGCTTCTTGCCGGTATGTAACACACAATCTCATCGTTAAACCTCGGGCGTCTTAACCATCGAGATATCACGGGAAATATTTTATAATTATACTTTTGCTTTTTCTTTTTTAGGAGGGTAGTTTTCCGTTACTTTGTTATTGCGCTCCTAATTTAGCTCATTCGCGTTTCTCTGCTTTGCTGTATCACAGGCGCTTGCGATAAAATCTATTTCAATACAATTTTTATTAGGTAGTTAAGTGAAATTAAATAAAACATTAAAAAAAACAATAAAAAGAACATGATGCGATGTGTGCTTGTGTGTGTGGTGTCTAACAACCAGTCTACCCAAGAGGTATCGTGTGACCCAGTACCTGGGTTATGGAGGTCAGATAGGCAGTCGCTCCATGTAAAACACTGGTATTCCTATTCAGCTGCATCCGATTAGACTGGAAGCCGGCCATAACATACTTAGGAAAAGTGTGTGTGTGTGTTAGCCGTGTGTTCATCCCGCAGTTAAGCCAGCTGAATATCGAGGTAAGAATTTTTGAATTATTTTTTTTTGCTTCCTTCTATCTCAATGAAAAAATTGGCCGAGTTATGGAAACTAGCAATCCTAAACGTTTCCAAGCCAAATGTTATTAATTTGTTATTACAAAATCCTACTACTATTATAAAGGCGAAAGTTTGTATGTATGGATGTATGGATGTTTGTTACTCTTTCACGCTTAAACGGCTGAATGGATCTGGATGAAATTTGGCACAAAGATAGATTATAGTCTGGAATAACACAGAGGCTACTTTTTATCCCGGGAAAATGTACGGTACCCGTAGGATAACACATCAACTGTGACGCGGACGAAGTCGCGGGCAGAAGCTAGTTAATACATATAAAGTAACAATTGCACATCGTCCTAACATACTAGCAAAAAACCTTATGGTTGAACCAAATATGACACGGAGGCTTCAAAGAAAAAGCCTAGATCTATTATTATAGACTGAAACGTAAAGCGGACTTATCCATGGGTAAGTACAAGTCTGACAACAACTTCTTACCAACTGCCATTTTTTTTAGATGTCATTAGACGACTTTTGAATAAAAAAAAGAACTTTTAAATACATATTAGGCGTACCTGATGTAACTGTAACTAAAATCCACTCTTCGCGTGACCTGAGCCCAGGCATTTTCTTGGGCCAAAGAATCAGCATTGCCATACAACGTGACAATGCTGCCAACCTTTTGGTCACTTGTTCTATTGACAGCGTTGCGGATGACTTTTTCGATTTCCTATGAGCTTTTTTCTTATAAACTGTACATAGTTTGTAATTTAATCAATTATTTTGAAAGTAAGCCTTGTAAGTAACTGCCTCGGTAGCCTAGTGGTCCTGAGCGCGACTGCTACGCCAGAGGTCTTGGGTTCAATTCCCAGGTCGAGCAAAGTGATATTAGGGTTTTCTATGAAGTTCTCAGTAGTAGCTCGGAGTTAGGATTTGTGCCCGGTTAATGGTAACAGGCTCGCTTCCTATTACATGGGACCTAAAACATTCCGGCGAACTGTCAGTGGGTGTCCATTGGTACACCTCTGCCAATCCCTTCGGGGAATATAGGCGTGATAGTATGTGTGTGTAAAGTAAGATTTACTATTTTTTATCAGTAGGTACTACTAAAACTGTCTTAACATTCACATATTATGTCCTTTTTCACATGTCTTATGGTGGGTCCACACGATACAGACTTTTGTCTGTACATATATCTGCACAGACTATAAAGTCTGAGTAAAATTTTTTACTCAGAGGTCTTTACCAAATGTCTGTGCAGACTTTTCATCAGTTCAGACTTCGATTTTAATGAATAAATTAAGTAATTCAATAATCATGAGTTTTGCTCCGACAATCGTACAGACATGTACGCAGACTTCCGACTTTTCTGATACACCGACATTTGTCTGTACTGATTTGTTGTACCGACAAAATTCTATAGAAGTCTGTGTTAAGTCTGTGTCGTGTGGACCCACCATTAGACATAGAAGTTCCCCAAGTTACTTTTATTCCTACAATAAAAACCCCTATCTACAAGCTGTCTCGCCTACAGGAAAACTAAGTCAGCAATCCTGTCACATTGAGGCCATCGGCACCATTGAAAACTCGTTGTAAATCTAGCACCGGACGCTAGCGTCGCCTCGCGCGTCCGCCTGGCAACTGCCCAAACTAATGTTTTTACCAACAAAGTTTTTCAACTAGACTAGTTGTCGAGTCACAGAAGTTACAACTAGGTAGCGGTATAAACTGAGGTCGGGGCGAAATATGTAGCTGGATATTGTTTGTTAGATGGTTTTATTTTATTTTATTTAAACTTTATGCAACAAACAGTACAAAGGCGGAGTTAATGCCTTAGGCATTCTCTACCAGTCAACCAAAAGTGGTGAAGAGATAGCATGCCTGGTGCAAATTATTGTAAAATATTAAAACAACTGCCCCGTTGGCCTAGTGACCATGAGCGCGACTGCTACGGTCGATTCCCGGGTCGAGCAAAAAAGTGTTATTGGGTTTTTCTATGAAATTCTCAGTAGCAGCTCGGAGTTTGGATTTGTTCTCGGTTTATGGCAATAGGCTCGCCCCCTGTTACATGGGACCTAAAACATACCGGCGAACTGTGGGTGTACATTGGTACACCTCTGCCTAACCCTTCGGGGAACACAAGCGCGATGGTATATATTTATATTATATGATAACGAACATTCCACGATAAAGACATTTAACTAGCGGCTTCGAATAATCTTTGTGATGAACGTGTAATGTATAGTTACTAGAAGACCTTAAAGTTGTACCTAATTGTGTGTAGACTTTATTGTTTGAAGAAGAAACCTAAACACACAGGTTTCATCCAAATTGAATTTTCTAAGTAAATACCTATTGTTTGATAAAATCCTTTTGAATACTTGGTGATTTTTGTGATAATTGAATATTAGATAGTATTTAGTATATACCATTATGGTGAAAGGATTGGTCAGGTAGGCTCTGTGTTTCTAAGTGCTAGCTGTACTTGGTAAAAAAAAAAACGAGGCAGTCGGTTACCACGGAGATAAAAAATGGCCTATGTCCTACTTGTGGTTCAAGTTTAATCTGTACCAAATTTTACCAAAATCGGTTTAGCGGTTTAGCCGTAAAAGCATAACAAATAAAGTGGCTATACGTATGTACGTTACACTATACGTTAGGATGTGAGGTCTGCCTGGAGTGGAAGACTGTTTCAGGGTAAGATGGTAACTTCGTCTTTATTTATCGTGTCAGAGTTTCTAAACCACCGCAGGGGCCTCTGACATGGATATAGACCGATGTCAGTGATGTCCAAGATAAACTTAGAAAGTACATACAAATTTAAAAAAGTCACATTGGTACTTGCCCGTGCCCGGTAAAATGGTAACTTTCATTTAACTTTTGAGTGTCAACTTTAAACTACAATTTTTCATAGCTAAACTAGTGTGCTATTTGCTTATGCTATAACTAAATAAATAGATACAAAACGACCGAACATTAAATTGTTACAAAATCCCAATTAGTTATCGTTTTAATTCCCATTTTCAAATCCGTACCTAGTTACAAGCGCAAAATTTCATACTATTCATGTACAAACCATTAACATATCCTACAATACCAACTCTGTATTACTAATTAAATAAAGCAATTACGTCCAATCCCACGTAAAACGAGCACTCTACGATTCTACAACAATTTAATACAAGAATTCAACGGTGAACGAAAGTAAAACAAATGAACGTTTCTTGAAATTGAAACAGAGAAGCCAATTTCATTTGTTACATACACAAAGTTAAACAGGAACACATTGCAATAACGTTTTACTCGGCACACATAGAAGAAAAAGTGGTAAGAGAAGTATCAAGCAAGAAACCAAACGTATCGTGCAATAAGCGAGTGTTATAAAAACCTACAACATTAACAACTCGACCGGGAATAAAACCGCTTTACTTACAACAAGACAGAGCTGGCAACACCCATTCACAAACAATGAAAATACGCATACCTACACGTTGTTTTGTTAAGACGTCAATACACGGTACACGGTCTATTGTTTCTATTTGTGGTTGAAATGCTAGAATATTTATTAGTTTAAGACCATTGATAGTGTTCATACATTATCATCCAGTCAGTACTAATTAAACACATTGCATATTAATGGTTGTTTTCTCTGCAATACCAGAGGCCTTGCAAATGTGTTGCCATCCCAGAGACAAAGTTCTTCTTCTTTGTCGTGTGAGCAATAAGGTCTAACGACCCCACACACCCTAGTGTCAGAGTTTCTAAACCGCCTCAAGGGCCTCTGACGTGGTTACCGATGTCAGTGATAAAGAGACAAAGACAAAGACAGACAAAGATGAAAAGTCACATGTGCCTGTAATTACACATAATGCTGCTTTGCGGCAGAAATAGGTATGGTAGTAGTACTTCCACGGACAAGCTCCTTCACAAAGAGCTCTACTACTATTAATGCGATCTTAAACCACTAAAATGCTTTCGAAGCTCGCTAGTAACTATCATTGTAATTAAAATTATGATTAGTTTTATCACTGCTATAATAATTAAAAAAATACATTTATTCCAAAAGCACTTAAGTCGATTGAACTCAATGAGCAAAGTAGACCTCTTCAGTTTCTGCTCACATTACTTAGAGTAAATGTAAACCTTAAGAAAATTTGAATTGCTTTACTCTCAAGATAAGAGGCTATTACTTGATACTCGACTATTAGCTCTTTGTAACTACATATGGGTTTAAATACTTAGAAATTACTTAAATATTTGAGTTATTATTTTTTACATTTGCTCTTTCGTGGTAGTCATTATTTCATCAAAGGCCGAGTTTTCAAAAACTGTTTTGATAACAAATATAACATACCATCACGCCTATATTCCCCGAAGGGTAAGGTAGAGGTGTGCCAATGTACACCCACAGTTCGCCGGTCAGTTTTAATATTTTTCAATATTCTGCTTAACCCAATCCTCTTCTGATATTCTTTTAGAGATTTTTAAAATAGTATTAGAAAATATAATGAATGAACAATGTAGTACAATGTAGTTGTTGTACATAATGATAGTTCGGCTCGTGTAGACAGCAGTAAGTACCTAATGTTAGAATATAAATAAGTAGTTACGTACCAGTGCTTTTTAAACTTCACATAACTTTTACCATACTCAGTATTCCACATACATTGTCTTCCACGTTTTGGTGGTAGAACCATGTATTCGGGTCGTAACAGTTAGGAAGCAAGGCGCTCATTACTGCAACAATTTGTCACAGGCGCACCGAGCGTTTCCAACTTTACACTAGCGGCGCTTCTTACCCGGCTCAGTTTGATGTGGTCTCACCCGAAGTGCGTACTTGTCTTGTCTGGGCGTAGGTACAACTATCAGGATTGAGAATTGAAATAGAAGCTTTAGTTTGGAGATAGAACACAAATATTTTAAACATAAGTGGATGTCTAATCTTGCACCTACCTGTAATCCCAACATAACGTAAATCGGAAAATAGTAAAAACCAATTCTGACTATAAACTAGAACTGAAAATTTCCTACCAACGAGTCAATAATGTATTATTCAAAATAATACATTGAAATCTTCAAAGTACATACACCACCAGCACCTATATCTTTATGACACCCCAAGTCTTGAAAAGGCATAAATAAATGAATTAATTAAAATCGTAAAGTACACTGCAATACAGAGCGCTTTTTCTCCACGAACAATATCCCAAAACTTATGAAGTCTCGACGCTACAATGCAGTGATTTCGCGGTCACCGTCACCTTCACAAAAAATCCCCACAGAAATCATAATTAAACTCCTTAAAAGGGGTAAGCCAACAGATGTTAAGTTAAAAAATATGGTAATTGTTAAAATTAAACAAGCAATCTCATTGTGTACCAAACGGGGGCCGACTCGATGGCGTTCCGTGAAAATGGGCTATTGCCTCTAAATGTACCAAGTTTAAACAATGATTAGAATCTGGATTTATAGTAATTTGCAATGTAAATGTTAATGGAATCGGTTTATGAGCTGCTTCGAAAATATGGCCTTTATCCACTTTAGGTTATCGTTTTTTATTCGATGGAAGTTATAGATAAGGTTCAGTATCGGGATGTTATCAACAATGTCGTTATCTGAGGCCGTTTACTCCAAAAGCTAGGGCTTAGACCTACGTAATACCATTTCGGTAATACTTATTTCGAACCTATTTCGCTTTTCACTCGACTTGCAATATCAAAGAGCTTCGTATGATACGCCGTCGTGCATATTTTTGCTGGACTAATAAGTTGTAATTTCTTGCACTTATAAGGTTTATATTTTCTGTAGTGACTGACAGGTCATCATCACTCAATTATCAACCTTTCCAACACCGCCTCGTCTCTAGATGTCAATGTGCGCCCCTCAAATTGACGCTCCGATCTCAACGTCAACGGGTTGGCGCTACGTGGTCAACGCATAGCATCGCATAGCAACTCGCGTACGATGCGTGGTAAGCGGACAGACTTATATGCACAGGCGGTAAGCCTGTGGAGTGCGTACGTAGGAGGCGACGAAATGAGTTTCGGGACTTTAAAAGGGAGTGCATATCTATGGAAGTTCATATAAAGAAATCCTACACGAAGCGAGGCGGAACCGGGTGCCGGATGAATAAGTAATTTACGACCTGTTCAAAACACGAACATGTAAGAACCATTCCAACTGCAATCGAAAAGAAAACTATTGCAGAAGTTTAAAAGATTCCACACGATGTAATAGAGCTGGTTCATTGTCGAACCACGACTCACACAACCTTTAGACGCATTCATCGAATCTGCTCCTCCTATAGATGTAAATTAGGATGAAAATTCAAAAGAGCACTTAGTTTTAAACCGGAATCGGGCCACTTCAAGTATTAATTGCTTTTCGTGGCTCATTGTTAGTCAGATCTGTGGAAGTGAGATGCAAATTACGCTAAACTTTGCAACTGCTCCACTTTTCTAACGGAAATGTGAAAACTTTCGTGAAAAACAACGCTTGAGGAATAGAAAAGTCTGTCTATAGTTTACAAAAACGTGTTTGCTTATGTGTTTATTGAGGAATTGTTTATTGGTAACCAGGGCTAGGTGATAACCTTAGATATTATTTATGAAATTATAATAGTTTCTTACCTTTATTTTTTGTAGGAGTTTAAAACCCCTATGCTTTGTAGTAGTTACTTACCTACATCATGATAGCGAATAAATATTTATTTGCTATACATAATAAATCGTACACTGAACAAAACTAATATGTATTTAAAAATAAATCCTCCATTACTTTAATTAAACGTTACGTTACAATAAATGTACACAACTACATAGCACAACTAAATCTCACATAATTTATCCGAATTCATCCATTTGTGCTTTTATATTTGAATTCATCTCATTATAAAACCCAGAGCTAGCAATTTGTGTTACAAACCAGCTATAATGGTTCTGTGTAATTATTTCACACTATTTAATTTCAATTATTTGCGTTATATGTATAAATGTATAATAATTGTAATGGTCAGTTTACATGGTTGATTTTATGCTTATCTTGGTTTATACTTGAGATTTACATCAGATACATATAGAAACTGATAAAAATCCAAGACAGATGGTATTAATCGAGGCTTATTAAATACAATACATAAATAACTAAATAATACATACATTCACACGACACGCGTTTTTCCCATGAAGCCACAGAACGCCACCTGCTACGACCCTTTCATACTCCTTTTGCCTCGTGCACATTCAAATAAATAATACTAGCCTATTATTGTCTCACTGCAAGACATCACCCTCTTCTCACTCAGAGAAGACACAAACATTGATCTCCACTCTTAATCAAGGTAGATTAGCGATTTCAGACTTACATTAATTTTAATTTCAGGTTTCCTCACGACACGCTTTCCTTCGCCAATGACAGTAATGGCAGATGATATTAGAAATTAGGTAATACGAATTGAAAAAGTTACATTTCTACTTGCCTTGTGCGTGTATGCGGTGGGTTACACTAAACTGAACAAACGTTGATAGATTTCAACAAAATTTAATCTCTAAAGTTAATTGCATAAAGCCTCTTTTCAAAAATCAATCCCAATAAACAAAACAAACAACTGACAACATCACTTGTCAACTGAGCTCGCCATCAACCTCCCAAAATCCACCAATTAATTCCACATCATGCCATACATTGAATGTACACCATGCAACCGACGCAGTTATCAATAAAATATCGAATCGGCGGCCATATTGAAATATTTACGTTCTCATTAGCCCCGTGTACGCATGGAACGGCTGACATAGCACAAAACCAATTGCGTCCTCGTTTGCCCCCGTTGCATTTTACTAATTAACTTCTTGTTGAACGGAATGCGTGGCATAACGTAAATTACAATTCCAATATCTTTCTCAGTTTAATTGGGGATTAATTTTTCAAATTATTATCGTGTTCACCGTTCGTGAGGGTTAATTTTCATGACGCCGTATGTTGTGAATAAATTATTTTATTTCAGTTTTTGTTCTGTTTTTTAATTGATGTTTGTAATTTTTGTTTAAAATAGATTCTGCCCGCGACTTCGTTCGCGTGAAATTTGATATATTACCCTACGATTAACCGGGATATAATTTTTTTGTGTTATTCGACACTACATTCTACTTCAATGCTAAAGGAGAATGGACAAAATGGTACCCGGCTCCAATAGATATGATTGTAGTGTCGTTTAAAAGGTCTTACCAAGAAGAACAATATTTACTGCAGCCACCAGTCTCAAATCTTATTGCGTTTGGAGATAAACGACAGTCTTACTAACTAATAAAAACCTTGTTCCTTCGGTTGCCCTTTGCGTTCTAGGGCCACGGTAACCTGTTTAGACAGTCCCGTGGCCCCGGCAATAAACATACATATCATAGTATTAGGTCCCACTTATCTAAGTACATACCTATATTATGTTCTTCATTTTAAATAAACACAGGTGATGCCTCTTAAGATGGTCATTACCAATAACAATAGATAAAGGTTAGCAGTACAAACAAAAGGGCCTATCCTTTCTAACTCGATATTAGCTACCTGGACACTGTGCGCACGTGTGAATTCATCGGACCTTCGAAAGTCACTTCTATTATTGTAATGCGTTATTATTTTGTATTAGCGTTCCATAAGCTCTGTAAGTGCAAGCGAGATAGACATAGAGAAATGATTTATGGCCCGACGACTTTGTTGAATCCGCGCTTACTATAACAAAAGTTTTGTTAGGTTAGGTTAGGTTAGGCCTAGTGCTTCCGCGCGCCACTCGTGTAGGCGCGCGAGGACCAGCGCCTCCAGATCCCACGGCGGCAATATATCATCGTCTAAGTCTATCTTATTCCAGCTTTATTTTACTAATATAAGTAGTTTGTAGTAAATTCTCATTTATAAAACTTAGTGAGATTACTGCTTCCCAAACGTGAATAGGGACAGGCGCCATGGTAGACGTTTATCTGCATCAAAATATCTTTTCAATGATATATTAATGATGACTATTGGAGCGGGTACCACGTTCCATACATTTTTGCCCATTCTCCTTTCATCCAGATCCGCTCAGCCGTTTAAGCGAAAGAGTATCTTACAAACATCCATCCATCCATCCATCGATTCATCCTCACAAACTTTCGCAATCTATAATATTAGTAGAATTGATCATCACATATTATTAAAAAAAAAACGTTATTCAGGCTTAAAGTTACGAAAATACAAAGTTTATAACAATTATTTAAACTAATTAGAGAAAGCTGCCTAGAGTTGATATTTAATTACTTATTTGTTTTAATTGTTTGTTGATATCCCATCTAAAAACATGACGTAGACGAGATGTTTCATTAAGTAAATTAGATTTCTTACAGTAAAATTAAGAAGGTTTTGCTCAGAAATTCATAGTCATTAATTAAAAAACGCCTTCGAATTATTGAATAGCAAAATGTTTTACTCTGTCACAACTTGTATACATTGTGTTTTTCGTCTTCATATTTAAATAAGTACTGCTGGGACTGGGACCACCAAACTGCCTCAATGTTTTAAGGAAACCACTTTTTCTTTTTAAGTATGAATATAATATGTAGAGCGCTTGTGTTGTTTTTTGGGACTGCGTAAAACTGTACCTACTTAGGAATAAAATACACGCAGTATTTAATATTGAGGCGATATGCAAACTGATTTACTATTTTAATTCATCATCATCATCATCATATCACTATATTTTCCAAAAGGACCGCTTGGAAGCGAGCTGCCTATTCTTATTACAACAAATTCATTATTATATAGGTACTGATTTTATTCTATAATACATGAAATCGACACACGACGACACGGTGGGCGTAATAGTTGAACGATTGGCTATTGCATTGCACATCGCGATTTCCTTTCCCGCACGGAGCAAATATTTGTATAGCCTCCAGGTGCTAGTTGAGTCTGATTGTTTGTTTGTTTGTGAGTTTATAAGTTTGCAAACACACCCCCGGTACAGGAGAAATTCCCAGTATCAGGCAAAGCTAAACAAAAACAATTAGCCCTCTATAACTTATCATAACTCAAAGATAGCATTATTAAAATAAATATTTTAAAATAACGACCAGGAAGATCGGGCTTTAGTCGCTTCTTTGTGGGTTTGTTTCCGTTTGTCGTGTGGGAAGTTTTTTATTTCCGTAAAAAAAAACATCACCTTGGACCGTGTAATTAAATTCCTAGTATGTAATTATCTTAGGTTACAGTGCGTCGATTGTTTTATGCAATTTAAACATCCTATTTTACATAAACATAACATACCAACACCCCTGTATTCCCCAAGGGTTAGGCAGAGGTGTACGAATGTACACTCACAGTTCGCTGGTATGTTTTAGGTCCCATGTTATAGGGGTCACCTCCTATTACATGGGACCTAAAACATACCCTGAACGTTACTTTATGTAGTCAGCCTGTAACATCTTGAAATCTCAAAATATTGAAGTCTGATATCTACCTACCTCCTAGATAACTAAAACCATTAAACAAACAGTCATGAGAAACTACAAACAAATCCGAGCCCACCAATGTACTTGTATCACTTCCAATCATGTACATAAATAATACAGTATGTACCTACAGAGGTACATTAATAATGTAAGAACACTAAAACGTTTCCGTCACCCCTCCTGCATTTGACTTGCATTACCATTTAAATGTCAGGGATTATAATCCCTAAGGGGTTCGAAGGAGGTCATTGTTTTGCCATAAAACCCATAGGCAGGACAGTATTGACCGTTGTATATTTTTCCTTTGTAAAATAAGTAAGTAGAAGTAGAGCTCTTTGTGAAGGAGCTTGTTCGGGGAAATAGGTACTAAGAAGTATATTAATACCTAATTCCCCAAACAAGCTCTCTTAAGATTTCTCTTAAGTTTGAAGAGTACCTATGAGTGCCGGTGAAATCCGTGAAATTACAGCCACATGTGACAATTTAGCTTTGTCTATGGGATGTCAATACATCTGCAAGTCCTGTTGTTGGAGCAGACCTGGTATTGCAGATATCTGTTGATGACGGAGCCCATAGAATGAGATGCGCCGTCGGCTTATTTGTTACCCGACAACATAAAAAAAATCGACGAATGGTTTCGTATCATCATACAATATTTAACACTACCTACATACAAAAACCTCGATGCACATATGAGAATTCCGTTTATTTTTGACTTTGTTATAAAACTGCCTCGATAGACTAGTGGTTCTAAGTGCGACTGCTACGCTAGAGGGATCGAACCCTTAGGTACTATTGAGATTTTTTATGAAGTTCTCTGTAGCAATTCGGATTAGTGCAATTAAAGGTTAATGGCAATAGGCTTGCCCCCTATTACATGGCACCTAAACATACCGACAAACTGTAGGTGTACATTGGTACACCTCTGCCTAACTCTTCGGGGAATACAGGCGTGATGTTGTTGTTGTTTGTTATAAAAGCCATTTGATTTTTGTACTGCTCAGATGCTATGTTTAATTGGTGTCAAACGTCCTGTTCTGCAACTTCCTTCTACACCGGTGGAAAGCAGTTATCAACGAACTTATCACTATGGAAACCATTGAATCAGAAACTATCATCCGTAACGTTAAAGTTATAATGAACTACAAACTTCTAATTGAAACCTTGCTAGTACCTACGAACAGAAACATAGTTAAAACACTCTCTATGGGTTACTACTGCTATATCAATTAAAAAGCTACAAAAGTATCATTTTATTTAAAGATTTTACGGAGAAATTTTTAAGAGGAATTTACACTCAATAGTGATTTGAAAAATAGGCAGGACAAAATGATCGATCTATGCACAATTTTGTTTACTAGACTTTTTTAAATTTGCGTTTTTATTGGTTGACCAGCATTGCTATTAAAATCAATTTATCCAAAAAAATAACGATCAGTCATTGACTACAAAGGACTAATAAATAATAAAATAAAACCATTACGCCTGTATTCCCCGAAGGGTTAGGCAGAGATGTACCGATGTACACCCACAGTTCGCCGGTATATTTAGGTCCCATGTAATAGGGGGCGAGCCTATTGCCATTAACCGGGCACAAATCCAAACTCCGAGCTGCTACTGAGAAATTCATAGAAAAACCCAATAACACTTTTTGCTCGACCTGGGAATCGAACCCAGGACCGAGGAATAACTACGGGTCAAAATATTACTGCTTTAGGCTTAAAATCCAGGAAGAAAATTCGGGAAAAATGGTGACCACCTATACCTTTTTTGTTTTCGATGGTAAACCTTCTAAAATGATTCGCCCTTCAGTGTACGAAGAATTATACTCGAAATTATATAAACAGTAACTAACTAGACAAAACATATAAGTATCGTATCATTCGTGGAACAATAGGTACGTTTACGTTTTCCTCTTATCTTAGGTAAGTATACTTATGTTTCCACTGAAGATAAGATAGATAAAACGTTGCTGGAGACTTATTATTTGTGAACAATGAACTGGCAGTTACCTATATAAATATGTATAAGCCAGTTATATAAAATGTGGGTTCAATCTCATTTGTGGGACTTGTTCCTTGATTTGAAACATAGGGTCTTAATTATATTTAGTACCGAAAGGGACACGAGCGCAATTGATTGTTGTGCTAGAAAAACCCATTTCGCACATAATTCTTATTTAGTTTGTAGCGAAATCTATCGCTCAACATACGAACTACAAACTGACGTTTCCTAGATCGCACTATCAAAGTTCTCCGTGACGTTAGCTTAAACACCAAATCTCGAAAACAACCGACTGGTCGGAGAATCTTTCCGTTATAATGGAGGATGGGAAACATTACAGCCTGTTTTTCATACCTTCACAAGTTTGAATACTATATTCATATCAATGGGTGACAGGTACTTATTGTGTTTGACGTATAAAATTAACCAAAATCATCTGCCTAGTCTCTACCCAACTTCGATGGTCTGATTCCAATCTAACCGAATGCAGCTGAAAACCATTGTTTTACATGGAGCGACTACCTCTCTGACTTTTCAATCCAGTTGCTGGGGTATCATGATACCAATTGGTATAGCTGGTTGTCAGAATTTCTGGCTTCCGACTATTAGAGATCTATGAATGACAGCCGGGACCAACGGTTTTACGTGTTTTTCGAAGCACAGGATAAAATAAACCAACATGCAATAGTCGTGTTTCCAATTTTAAAATCGGCTCGTATCGATTACTTTTACGTTAGCGCGCTTGTGTTAGTTCCTCTGTGTTTGCGGGTGATATTGGTTAAAAAAATGTCTGGAGTTACTGCCGCGAATAAAATAAAAGAAAACAATATTTTTATGTGAGTTTGCCGCTATGGCCGTAGATTCCACGTTGACATTTATTTGACATGACCAAGTTTTGACAGTGACATTCACATGACAACTCAGCACAGTGTTCGTTTCTTCGTTGATTAATTAAATTTTTGATTACCTACATAAACAAACTTCTTTTTTACCCGACAATGGCGAAGCAAAAAGAAAGGTTATGATTTTGACCGGTATGTATGCATGCTTCTAAACCATCTATGTTGCAACAAATTGTATGTGGCGCCCTCTAGGGCTCACGAAGATACTACCACGGCTTTCTGATGAGAATGTTTTCTTGTTTTATCCTTTTTAAAACGTGAAATTTTTGTAGTCGGGTTTTAGTTTTTTTCTTCTAAATATCAAGGAGTTCAAATGGCGTGAACACTTGCACATACACAATTTGAACTGTCAAGTAAGTAGGTAAATATTTTTTAAAACTAGAAGGAAAGGAAAATAAAAAGGTAAATAGCCTGAGGCGCGAAACAAGACGATCGACAGGCTTGTTTTTTTTACCGTACCCTTCCCGTATTTTTTAAATAACTTTGCAAAGGCTCAACATTCCGACAGCAAGCAAATATTTCTGATAAAAATAACATTATTTGTTTTAAATACCTGTACCTTATTACCTACCGTTTTTCTTTTTTTTCCATGAGTTTCCAGGTAAGAATAATACCTATTTGTAAAACGAGAAGCTGACTGACTGACTGACGTCATCAGCTTACAGGCAGATCTACTGAAACTAGGTAGGTACGTGAAATTTTGAACACGGCTTTCTTTATAATGTAGGTGAACACTAAGAAAGGATTTTTGAATATTCAAGAATGTGAGTAGGAGTAAGTTGGAATCTAAAAAACAACTTATTTGTCTGCCTCGTTAGCCTAGTGGTCCTAAATGCGACTGCTACGCTATAGGTCTTGGGTTCGATTCTCAAAGTGTTATTGAGTTTTTCTGTGAACTCAGTAGAAGCTCGGCGGTAGGATTTGTGCCCGGTTAATGGCAATTCGCAACTTACCGGCGGGCTGTAGGTATATCTCTGCCTGACCCTTCGGGGAATACAGGCGTAATGGTATGTATGTATGAATGTTATTTCCTAAGTTAATGAAGTTAAAACTTAGCATAAATGCGAGCCTAATTATAATAAAATTTGACACATTTTTTTAAATTAATTATAATTAATATTTAAGGTGCTCCAATACAACAAACGTGTTTTTTTTGCCGTTTTTATAGATAATGGTTCGGAGCCCTGTGTGCGCGAGGCCGTACCGTACCGTATAATAGTATTATATTCGTTCACCGAAATAGGTAGTATCTCAGAAATCGTATTGTATTCCTTAATACAATATTCCAATTAACACATCTAATACAAAAAGTAATATCCTGACTAAACACGAAAGAAAGCGCCTTATCAAACACAGATACCTACATATTATAAGGAAGACATCCGTATTCCCTATTTTCCCTTATTAGGGAGAATTCGTATGCAGTAGCACCGTCAGCCTCATTATATACGTGATAAACAATAATAGTGATCATCACGCAAATAAAGTGATATTCTAGTAGGTGTACTGAGTGACAAAAGTGCTCGTTTACACGCAACTGTCTGTTTATGTGAGTTTGGTTGTAGACTTCTCTTTTTGACTGTACGATAGGATAGTGAGGGTGCGATGGTAAAGACGTAAAAGATAATAAAGAAGACTTTTATTATGACTTAGAAAAATAAATACCAGTTAATTATCCTTTGTTAGACAAGGATTGTTTTTATTTAAAACATTTCTTGCTTTAAAGGAAATTTACAGATAAATAACATTGTTTTTCTGTATCTCACTAAAAATGCTGATGAAGCGAAGTATAGTTGATAAAGCAATATTTTTTTCAAGCTTGTTTGAAATCTAAATAAAATAGGTACAAAGACTGAAATTGGAAAACAATTCTTACATTTTTATTGTTACATAATTAAAACTAATTTCAAAATATGCGCCCCATAATATCTAAAATATCGGAGAACTGTGTACATTTGTGCACCTTTGCCTAGCCCTTCAGAGAATGCAGGCGTGATGGTATGTTTAAAAATGGTAAAAATATTAACACATTACTCGGGCATTGCTGCCGTATTTGTATGGTAAAAATATTAACATGTTACTCGGGCAGTGCTGCCATTTGGGATTCACAATTACAATACAACTAGCTTTTACCCACGATTTCCTCCGCGTCAAAGTTGATATATTATCCCACGGGAACCGTACGTTTTTCGGGATAAAAAGTATCCTATGTATTATTTCACAATACAATCTATCTCAGTGCCAAATTCCATCTAGATCCGTTCAGCCGTTTGAGCGTGAAGAAGAAACAAACACACAAACTTTCGCCTTTACAATATTAATGATACTATTAGGTACATTCGTTACTTTATTAACAAGCCAATACCTTATAGGTACAAAGAAAACAATTTTTCCAGACAATCTACCCATCCCCATCCCGTTGGTCTCGTGGTCGCAAGTGCGACTGCTGTGCAAGGGGTCCCGGGTTCGATTTCCAGGTCGAGCAAAAAGTGTTATTGGGTTTTTCTATGAAATTCTCAGTAGCAGCTCGGAGTTTGGATTTGTGCCCGGTTAATGGCAATAGGCTCGCCCCCTATTACATGGGACCCAAATATACCGGCGAACTGTGGGTGTACATTGGTACACCTCTGCCTAACCCTTCGGGGAATACAGGCGTGATGGTATAATCTACCCATAAACAGAATGTTTTGTGAGCGTAACACTGCGCACTACCATAAACAGTGATTTCTCACCCCAAAAATAAAACTCATTTCCCAGCTATAATTTGTACTCAACGTCACTTAGTTTGACGGGCAGTATGTGTAATTAACTGCTACATACTGTGTCTATTTACCTCTCGTATATTAAAGTGAGGAAACCTGGAGTTATCACACTAATTATTATAGAGGCGAAAGTTTGTGTGTGTGTATGTTTGTCTCTTCTTCACGCTCAAACGGCTGAACGGATCTGGTAGAAATTTGGCACTGAGATAGATTGTAGTATGGAATAACACATAGAATACTTTTTTTCCCGGAATAAAATACGGTTCCCGTGGAATAATATAAATATTAAGTTTCACGCGAACGAAGTCGCGGGCGGGAGCTTGTAATGAATATAAGTCGAATTCGCCTTGAGTAAGCACGGTGATCAAATCTCGTACCTTCTCTGTATGAGAAGAGGCCTTTGCCCTGAAGTAGGAAAAAAATAGGCTCGTATTATTTATTATACAGGGTGTGGCGTAAATAGTGATCCACCGTTAAGGATTCGATTTACTAGATAATTTACTATAACCTACTACAATTTTAACCACCAAGGAAAAAGATGTTTCTTTTTTTAATACAACCAAAAATATGGATTTTTTATAAAAAAAAAAGAAAAAAAATAATATCTCCGGAACCCTTGGGTAAAAATGGTTAAAATTGTAGTAGATTATAGTAAATTATCTGGTAAATCGAATCCTTAACGGTGGACCACTATTTACGCTACACCCTGGATATTATTATTTTAAGTAGCTCGTAGCTTAAACTAAGACCAAAATATATTCAGAACATGCATACTAATCTTTCGCTGGATCTAAATTTACCCCTCTACGCCCCTTTTTTCTTATTGCCTTATTAAAATAAATATTCTGAGACGGAATGATATTATAGCTCATCTCAAAATCCTTGCTAGGGAGGATGCATTCGACTGAATTATATTTCAAAAGAAAAACGATCGCTTCTAAATAGTTATTGCCTTTGTTTAATATTGTCACATTGTGCACGACAGCTGTGTTATTTCAAATTGAAAATGTAAAAAATATATTAATTGTAAAATGTACAGTTTCCTGCCAATAACTTGAATATGCTTTGGTTGACTGGTAGAGAATGCCTAAGGCATTAAGTCCGCCTTTGTACTTTTTTTGTGCATAAAGTTTAAATAAATAAATAAATATGCACTTTTTTGTATTTACTACAAAGATATGTACTTTAATAAAAAAAAAGTTTGCTACACGGAATCGAAAAACATTCTAATGTTTTCGTTTTCCATCTATCTCTAAGCTATTATAAAAAATATAAAGTATATTCATATTAGTTTATTTGACATTTAACATAATAGCAATATATTATGCAATATGCTTGACAATTTTTCAAGCATATTATGTGCATCGATACTTTTGAGTACCTACATACACCAACGAACGGTATATTTTATATCTACGAACACTTCTGCCTATCCCTTCGGAGAATACACAGGCGTGATAAATACTGTCAATTGATAAGGACTACACTATCTGCACCTATCTACGGTAAGTTATATCAGTTTTTTCATTCCACAATTTTTCATAATATTCCCCTCTAATGCTACAGTAAATAAGAAATGGCAATCTCGCTAAGTATGTAATTCATGAGTTCAAATAATTATTTAACAGAAAATGTGGCATCGTCTTTACAAGACGAGAAAAAATACATTAATTGAATGAATGAATGACTAAAAATAGATCAACGTTTCGATATCTGTAAATAATTAATGGAAGCCTGAGCAATTTATATGAAGAAGAAGACCTCAGATATGTCTGAGTTGTCTTGAATAGGTCGGTCAAAAATAAACATTATTGTTTACATATTACAGTATCTTATAGATATTCCCATTAGAACTTCTTCATCAACTAACGACATCACTATAAAAAAACATTATTCACTTTTTGACTTTTGGGATTATATTCGTGTCAAGATACTTCGTACAAAGTGCCATTTGCCTCCATCTAATTCTTAAAATTACAGGCACACTAAAATTACGAACTTTATCATGAACATCTCTGACATCGGTGTAGAAAAACATCGTGAGGACCAATATAAGTCTTAAATCGCCAAATGGCCTTGAGCAAGCATGATGGTCAATCCCCGTGACTTCTCTGTATGAGAATGGGCCTTTGTTCTGCAGTAGGACAATAATTGACTGTAATTATTTGAAATTACTTTCATTTGTTAATTCCATTTAATTTCTACATTCACTTGTTTATATTTAAATGAATTTCTATCTTTAAACTTGTTGTTCTGCGAACGATGAATTTATAGATAAGAAATACAAGTTATGTACGAGTATCTTGATACATACAATAAAATTGCGTAATGGAATTTACCGAAATGAATGTCAATATTTATTTAACCTTGTATTCGAAAGCAATAACAGATACGAATGGTTTATTTCGTTGTCATATTTCATCGGGGGCGTAGCTCAGATGGTAGAGCGCTCGCTTAGCATGCGAGAGGTACCGGGATCGATACCCGGCGCCTCCAAGATTTACTTTTTGTAAAAAAGTTTTTTTTGGCCCATTTTTATTTGACTATTATAAACTTCTTAGCTAAGTATAAGCATAGTTATTTGTCAGCCATAGTAAATTTAAACCTGCTTTCAAGAAGTATGCAGGTTTTTTATCCAATAAAATCAGAATCTAGGGTATAAATAAAACTGAAGGATAATTTATAATCACCATTTTAATAACAATAACAAAATATACGTAACTTTCTGTACAATATACACAAATAAACAATTAGTTTAGACAATTAAGAAAATGCAGGTATGCCTGTGATACCTCTGCCCAATATCAGTGCATGAATATCATGCGTCCCTTCATAAGTGTTGACAGCCTCCAGATTCATTACGTGTCTAATAATATGATACTCATCAGAAATTCCATTACCTCCAAGCATATCCCTAGCATTTCTAGCTATCTCCAAAGCTTTTCCACAATTATTCCTTTTCAATAAAGAAATCATTTCAGGGCATATCTTATCTTCATCTTTAAGGCGACCTACTCTAATACAACCCTGCAAACCGAGGGCTATCTCCGTCATCATGTCAGCCATTTTCTTCTGTATAATCTGGTTGGCTGCGAGAGGTCTCCCAAATTGTTTCCTATCTAATGTGTACTGACGGGCGATCCGCAAACATGTTTCAGCGACACCGAGAGCGCCCCAAGCGATCCCATATCGCGCGTTATTGAGACATCCGAACGGCCCCTTCAGGCCCACTACGTTGGGCAATAAATTGTCCTCCGGTATAGCCACTTCGTCGAGCAATATCATGCCCGTTGCCGACGCTCGCAAAGAAAATTTTCCATTGATTTTAGGAGTATCGAGACCTTTTTTGACTTGCGACCGTTCGACAATGTAACCTCTAACTTTATCTTCGTCGTCTTTAGCCCACACAACTAGTATGTCTGCGATGGGTGAGTTCGTGATCCATGTCTTTGCGCCTGATAGGACGTAGGTCTTATTCTTAGCGTCATACCTAGCTTTTGTAACTAACCCACCAGCATCACTGCCGAAGTCGGGTTCTGTCAGGCCAAAACATCCTACTAATTCTCCTTTCGCCATTCTTGGTAAGTACTTTTGCTTTTGTTCCTCAGTTCCATACATGTATATCGCACCCATAGCCAAGCTACTTTGCACACTCATTGCTGATCTGTAGGCTGAGTCAACTCCATCCAACTCTTTTGTCATCAATCCATATGTAACTGAAGAGACACCGGCACATCCATACCCTTTAATAGTGCATCCAAGAGCTCCCAATTCTCCCAGCTCCTTATAAATTGTTCTATCAAAGACTTCATTTCTGTTCGCTTCGATTATTCTCGGCAATAGTTTCTCGTTGCAATAAGCTCTGAACGAGTCCCTTATCGCCTTTTCGTCGTCATGTAATTGTCCTTCCAAATTCAGTGGATCCTCCCAGTTGAACGTAACTTTTGCGTTTTTTGCGCTTGTGGTGGACAATGCTCTTACGTTTATAGTGTTTTTACACAAAGATAGCAATTTAGTGGACACTGACACAGCCATTGCGAATGGTTTCACTGCTCGACACAAATACAGTAGCGCGACACTCACAATCAGTTGTTTACTGTTTCTTGTTTATCACGAATCGGGAACAGTGACGCGTCGTACTATTAGTACTTTATCTATTGGAACTTTGTACCACTAAACTTTCATTTGAAAATGGAATACAGGTCCACTTATTTTTACTTTCACACTATTTTTTAATAATTCGTCCAATTTATAACCTCTCCAGCCAGTAATGACCTAGAGGCGACAAGATTGTTAAAATAACGTTACGCTACTATCTTCACGTCGGTGAACTTTACGTCACTGTGCGTAACTCTTGCGCATGTGTGTGAGCAGTTATCTAATTTCCATGCAAGAGTTTTGTGGGTGTGTCTATATCATTCAAGACCTTATTGCGCAACACATAAGATTGTTTTTGCTTGGTTATCAAACCGTGATAATAATATTTCACTTTTATTTGTCATTTGTCTTATTTTTTATCAAGTTAAAAACATAACGATAAAGTCTGTTTGATGATAAAAGTACAGGTGGAGTACAAATAAAATATTTGCTAGATTAATAGTTTTGTACCTAACAACGTAAAATGTCAAATTAAAACTGTTTTACTCCCTTTCTACAAATATGTAGATACTATTTATCTTTGGAATGACTAAAAAAAAATATAAACAAAAACTGGAAAAGTAATCCACAATAAATTATATTCTATTTAAATCAATCTTACAAAATAATGTAAATTCAAGCACTGCCTCGTAACAAAACAA
The DNA here is from genome assembly GCA_932526535.1 of Caradrina clavipalpis. Lineage (NCBI taxonomy): Eukaryota > Metazoa > Arthropoda > Insecta > Lepidoptera > Noctuidae > Caradrina > Caradrina clavipalpis. Next base: position 7,771,771 of record OW052100.1, read on the forward strand.
TACTTATAACAATTCCACAGAGTATTGTGATTCAGTTTAGTAACTTCCGAACGCAATATAATAAAAAAAAAAAATTCTAATCGCAGTTTAACGGTCTTTACTACGTTTTTGGCCACATTCTAAACAAAATATTATTATGATACCACAAAAATAGGGCCCTGGATTAAAAACCAAATTGAACATAAGTACTTGTTGACATTTATTTGATACTAGCAAGCTACCTAGAGCTGAAATAATTGTTAAAATCGGTTCAGTAGTTTTTAAGTTTATTTGTTACATACAAAAATATATTTTTTCCCTCTTTTTGATATTATTTGTGTAGATTATGTAGATTGCTGCCAAAGCCACAATAGAACGGACATGTTACAAAAATGTGAGAACTCTAAGTAAAAGTTTAATCTACTGCAAAAACACAGAAGAACTTTGCCCAAGCAGGGGTCTAGTTTAAACAACTAACATTACGTAGGGTGCAGTTATTACATACTTAGGTGCGTTCCCTAGCTCTTTGAGAGAGGAGTTTGTGGTGGGATTACGTTATTGTATGTCTTAGCAACTAATTAAACCCCTGAAAAAGAGTATTTTATTCTTTGCGTGTTTGTTATTTTAGCTTCAAAAAATTATTAACATAATAACACGTTTGACGTGTGAATTATTTTTAGCCGTTTTCAAATGTTTTATTATAGCACGGTTTGCATTGATCTCTGAAAATGCTGGATGGAATTCGATGCAGATAGCTGCTATTTTCGATTGATAGTAAGTAATAGGTACTGTGTAAGGTGCACTAGAAGAAAAATGGGGAATCCTCATTTACCTCATTTTTTTTTTTTTTAATGCCTGACGGATACTCAACTAACACCATCTATATATCTATTCGTTGAAAAACAACATAGCAATTATTTGTCATTCATATACTATTCTTTACAAATATACAAGGCGTTGAATACTGAGTTTGTTTTTTAATAAACACGCACATTGTGAAAAGATTGCACATTGCACGTTGCACATTGTCAAAAGTTCGCTCTTAAAATCGTTAAATGTAATTATAACTGTAAGACAAAATTATTTACATACAGTCATCGTTATCCATGTATACACTTGACAAAATTGAAAAGCGATTTTCTCTTAAATACCTATAAGACATATTTCATAGTAGTATGGGAGCTAGAAAACTACAGGATGCTATTTTTCGAATTTTAGTCGTTTCGATAACCGGGTGTGGCAAGTGTATTTTCAAAATTATTTAAATGCAGTTTTGTTTCTTTTTAAAAATAAAGCAATGTTTCCTTTGAGTAAAATTTAAGTATTTAGAGTACTTTCCCTCCAGGGCCCTATTTAATAAAGCTGACAAGCTGACTTTTTTGTCAAAATTGGCAAATTGTCTTGACAAGTGCTGTTTAATAAAACCGACATTTATGACATAGGTCATGCAAGATAAATATGCCTGTGACAATTTATTATTATTGTTATTGTGCCGTTATTTTGTCAAATGTCACCTGTCAGCTTTATTAAATAGGCCCCTGGTAGCATTCGAAAATTCCAACCTGTATATGATTATTTCGCTCGCGTTTATGTATACATATACTTATCTACAAAGGTACCTTCGTTACGTCTATGTACAATGTACTTTGCTAACATCCCTGTTAATCCCTCCAACTAATCTAAATGTGCTTGTTTTAGCATTGGGTTCACCGCAATAGATCAACGGGGTCGGATCTGAACCCACGACCTTCCTATCGATAGGCTCTTATTGTTTCAAATTGATTACTTTTGTTTTGGATTGTTACGGTAATATGGTAGGTAGGGAGGTAGGTATTGCTCTTCTTGTGGTTTTAAATAAAATTAAATAAATATTTTGTTAGGTTTAGATAAAGGCGAAAAAGGCGTGAATTTATGTATGTATGTTTAGATATAACTACTTTGAATTTTATGTCGGCCATTTAAAACCTATTTTAAAAGGCTTCTTCCACACCAGACTGTATGTATCGTCTGGAGCACCTAAAATGGTCACTTTTTTACTTTAATTACTGTACACAACTTGTTTTAAAAATAATTAATATTAAATAACTACGCAAACTGCCTCGTTAGCCTAGTGGTCCTAAGCGTAACTGCTACGCTAGAGGTCTTGGGTTCCACCGGACCCTCTAGCGCAGCAGAATTAGGTCGAGCAAAGTGGTATTGGGTTTTTCTGTGAAATTCTCAGTAGCAGCTTGGAGTTAGGATTTGTGCCGAGTTAATGGCAATAGGATCACCCCCGATTACATGGGACTTCAATATACTAGCGGACTGTGGGTGAACATTGGTATACTTCAACCTAACCCCTCGGGGAATACAGGCGTGTAACTACGCAAAGTTTACGCACGAAATCATTTTTTAACTTACAGCTACAAGCTTCATAATGTAATTCCAGGTCATTTATAACTTTTTCCCCATTAAAAAAGAAACGTAACTACAAAAATTAGAAACAACACACAGAGGAGCCATACGCGGACAGTGTGTCCATTTATTCACGCCCGAGGACAAAGGCACAGTGTTATGAATGCGAACAACGTTGCAGCACACAAACTACAATGTTTTTTTTTAGTTTTTCTTGGCGTAGACGAGTGAAATATTTAATTTTAACTAGCTTACAGACGTGCTACGTAATTTATTGCATTACTTTTGTAGTTATTCGGGTTGTGTGCCATGTTTTGTATGGAACATTTTTGGTGCAGTCGGCAACACGATTTGTTTCTTTTTTTTTAAACATTTCCTCACTGTAGGAATTTCTCCTGTATTACGGGTGCGTTAACAAACTTATAGACTCACATATACAAACAACCGGACCGAAACAACTGCCTGTAGGCACGTAGCCATACGTATATTTGTTTCGTGCGGAATGTGCATTAAAAACACCAGAAGTACATATTTTCATGGCTTTATTATTTTAGTCGTATGATTCTATGATCGATTTTTTTATTTATTATTTATTTTAAGCAACTAAGACCCATAAAGTACAATACATAATTAAATAATTCTAAAAACAATAACTGTAAACTAATCTATATAACAAACTTAAAAAAACTACTGCACACAAAGTAACGGCGTAGTGTTACACAGCGAGGTGTGGGGTAGCCGCAGAAACGGCAATACAGCACACCTTTCGGCCAAAACTCTTCCTTGAGAAAGCTCACCAGATGGTGACCATATATGTTTATGGTCTACATTACTTACCTTGAGTCATACGTTCGTTCTCTTGTCAACGTCACCTGGCAAACGAAATCCCAGCCAGTGAAAAGCAATGCTTCATTCGACGGTATCGCGAACTACTCCATGTATAAATATCTACACATAAAATAGATACGTCACTTACGAAAATTAATGTTCCATTCAAATAGAAAACGTCATGAAATAAAGCCGAATATCATAGATTCAGAAATACATTGACACCAAACAAAGAGTATCATCATAACAATGTAAAAGGCATTTATCTAGATACACCGGTCGCCTTATATCATCCGATTTCCTCAACAATGGGGATGCTCGTAAAGCAGGGGGATGAATCTTCTATAAATTATTCACTCTCTATTTGCATGACAAACGACGGAGAGCAAGGAAGGTCTTAGACCTTTAATGGCACCTCTTCGGCCCTTGTTAACTGTATTTGAACCACTCCATCCTTTCACACTCCTAGGGACACTCTTTAATGGGCCAGTGATTTTTCCCAGTCATATGCAAATGTCAGATTAGCATACATTTTATTCGCCGCTCCTATTTTAGCAGACGAAAACGTTGATAATATTAAAAACGCAAAGGACATGGCCAGTTTCAGCCTAGTTACTCAGTAGCATGTACATTAGTAGACGTCTAATTATAAATAAATAAAAAAAGAAATAAAAATTATAAAACTATTTATATTTTCGTACATGTTCAGAATAAATATTTAAACATAAATAGTTGTTCTGCGTTTCCGGTGTATTGAGATAGCGCACCATTTTGGATAAACGTTCCATTCCCTGTAAACCCAAAACATTAATGTTCCATCAGATATAAAATAAAAAAATATTTGAACTGTAAAATGATTACTGACCGATTATTCTCTATCGTAATCATAATAAAAAAAAAGTATATTTTGTAAATTACTCAAATGCTATGAAACATTGTTGTTTTTTTAAGTAACTTTTTCTTGTAACACGTCGTGTAACGAAACGACATGCATGACAGGTTTTGACAGTTGGAACCCGCCGTCCCGCTATTTGTTTTTCGTTTGTCTTTTGTACCCGCAACTTCAACTTGCGCGTGCGTTGTTTTTTGTTTGCTTGTTTGTAAACTGTGCGATTATCTTTTATCCATATCGACCATTGCTATTCTACACGGACTGATTCCATTGCCGAACGATTACCTAGTGCTTATTAATGCGGACTTGATTGTGCTTACGTTTTGGACACTGAACTGTTCACAATGAGGTGTATTAACTGCGGTATAGCTACGGGACGGTTAAGAAGACATGTTGTGTCTTCGTTAGACATGCCTTTCCAAGGAAGGCTTGGGTCAGTGGGTCGTCTTATTGTGCAGTGGCTAACAATTCAGGTATGTACCTAATTAAAATAAATTAAACTTATAACATAATCTCTTGTGTTATATAAACAGTGCATCGAATGATTTGCATTTACAAACAATTATTATTTCAATTCAAACACTTTTAAATATCAAAAAATGTGTTGATTTAGAACCATCTTCATATTACAATAGATAAAATGTTGATATACCTATACTCTAATAATCTACTTTGCCTTTCAGCTTCCAGAAGATGGACATATTTGTCACTCATGCTTCTTGCTGCTAACTTCAGAAGGTGTCAATCATAGAGTACTGGGCCACACTATGGTGTGCCTTGGTTGTGGCCGATCAGTAAGGGACATAAGACACCACATTATTGGACCAGAATCACCACTTCTCCTGCAATTCTCTTTTACCGCAAGACTTCAGGTATGATGCATGAAAATAATATAAAAATAAGTTATTATCATGTAACATAATTTTCCTAGCTGGCCTTTCTTATAATAAGTGAAATGAGACTATATGTTTAGCCTATATAATTAGCCGATGCAGGTCGCCTTACTTTAAACACAGTTGAGGTCTCTAAATATATTTATTTATTATGTAAACTTACAGGCAATTGCAAGTGTTTCTCATATGAAATTCTTTCAGCTTATATGTAGTGATAAATTATAGTAATGTGTGTGTAAGTTCTAAGAGTCCGAGATGTATGTCTGATATGTATGCAAGACCGAGAAGACATAAGACTACATTCTACATAACATTTACACCATTAAGCTATCACAAGCTATATTAGATACAAGTCAATATAATTTGTTTTAGGGAATAACAAGGAACTATGTTTGTCATCCCTGCTGGATGAGGGCTAATAGACTGTTACATCAAGATTCATCTCGAGAAGAACCTGGTGAACCTGCAGAAGACTTTTTTGATGAAAATGCAATGTCACCACCACCAGAGGCCCCCATCTTACCTCCACCGGCTCTTTTACCACCAACTCGTACTTCTAATCAAATAACATTACCCAACTATAAGCGGGCTTCAAACACTTCTGCCCATTGTGTATTTAATAGATGTTTTAATAGATCATTTTATCTAATACCTGACTTTGTAAAACGGATTTTAATCAATGATTATAATTTTTATATTCCCCGTAGTTCAAGAGTATGCGAGTCACATTTATATTCAAATCAGTGGCATGAGTTGCCCCAAAATAGTATGTCATTTACTTCTTTTAATGCCAGTCAAATAGAGGATATAATTAGAATATCTAAATGCACGGGTGAATATATCAATTTTGAAAATATCCAAGAAATGCCCAACCATGTGTGTCATTATTGGACAGGACTTACTGTAACCGAGTTCATGAGCTTATTGAATATTTTGCCAACACTTAATGTACGCAAGCCAACAACAGCCTTAGCCATATATTTAGCCAAGTTAAGGTCTGGGGAAAGCAACCGTAGGTTGTCAACAATTTTTAATATTCCTAGAGCTACTTTAGAACTTAAAATGAAAAAAGTTAGATCTTGCCTTTATGACAATTTTGTACCACAGCATTTAGGAGTCAACCACATAAGTCATTCAGAAATTGTTGCCAGGAATTTACGGGTTCCTTCGGCTCTCTTTAGTGACCCAGAAGCAGCACCTGAGAACAGGTCTGCTATAATCATATTTGATGGTACATATATTTACCTCCAGAAAAGTGCGAACTATATGTTTCAGAAGAAAACATACAGCTTACACAAATATGACAACTTAGTAAAACCATTTTTGATTGTGTCATGTGATGGTCATATTATTGACGCTTTAGGTCCATTTCCTGCAACTCAGACTGATGCTGATATCATGACCAATTTGTTCGAAAATGAAAATGGTCCTTACCGTAGACTCTTTAGAGCTAATGATATATTTATCTTAGATCGTGGATTTCGGGACGCTATACCAATTTTGGAACAGTATAACTATAGAGTTTTTAAACCAGAATCACTAGAACAAGGAGAAACTCAATTATCCTATTCCCAGGCTAATAAAAGCAGAAGGGTAACACTTTGCAGATGGGTAGTCGAAGTTGTCAATGGTAGGTTTAAGAGAGATTTTAAATTGTTTAGGCAACGGTTTTTTAATTTAGCTGCTACTCATTTAATGATTGATTTTAAAATAGCAGCAGCTATTTTAAATAAATTCCATCCTTGTCTCATAGATAGTCCTAATTGTGAACAGATTATTCAAAGGGCGTTACGGTTCATGGATGTACCAAATCATCTAGGGCAGTTTGTGAACGAATTTAATTTAAATAGGAGAAGAATTATGTTCACGAGAATTGACGGTAACCTACCGCAACTGGAAAGGTTTCCAATATTTTCTTATAATCAGTTGTTGTTATTCGCATTAGGGCCTTACCAAGTCAAACAAGCACGATCATATTACGGTGAACACATCAGACAAAATGGAGTTTATGAGGTGGAAGTATGTCCAGAACTGGATAATTCCCAGGAGTTTGTCCTACATATAGGTGGGAATAGACCCTATTTATTAAGGGGGCGTATAAAGTCTAGACATACAAGCCAAAGGATTTATTACACATATATTTTGTTTGATGTTGAGCCCAGTAGCAACTGCCCACTAGAATCTATTTTGGGTTACTATTGCAACTGCTTGGTCGGTAATAGGACGGTAGGGTGTTGTTGCCACGTGATGACAATGATCTGGTATTTAGGCTGGGCTAGACATCAGACACATATTACTCCACCAGCATCATTTTTAGACGATATATTCGTTAGAATTTTTGAATATTAAACATTTCATTCAAAAGTTATTTAATGTTTGTTTTTACCCGACTGCGACAGAAGGAGGGTTATGTTTTTCGAGGGTATGTTTGTATGTATGTATGTATGTATGTATAATTGTTTGGCACGCTCTGCAGGCTAAACGGCTCGATGGATTTTAGCTTGAGAGGTGTCGTTAGATTCGTATTTACTGTGAGAGTGACACTGGGTATATAAAAAAAAAAAACAAAATGGCGGATTTTTGGCGCCAAATTCAAATGTTTTGCTCGCTCTGCAGGCTGAACGGCTCGATGGATTTTAGCTTGAGAGGTGTCGGTAGATTCGTATTTACTGTAAGAGTGATACTGGGTATATTAATTTCTTTTTTAAAACACTAAAAAAATAAAAAATAAAAAACGGTAATTTAAAAAACTAAAAAACCCGACTGCTATTCTTTAAAAATCCCTAAAACAAGATAAATTGTAGCAGTCGGGACCCATTCGGGACCATCTGCAATGTAATATAGGTATGTGCTCTCAATTCACCAATCCTCCATTTCTAGAATGGGTCCCGACTGCTACAATTTATCTTGTTTTAGGGATTTTTAAAGAATAGCAGTCGGGTTTTTTAGTTTTTTAAATTACCGTTTTTTTATTTAAACACTACAATCTTTTATGTCACTTACCTATCCTTTTATCTATCCAAATATGAATGTCCTAGGTACTTAATCATTCCATTACTGTCCCACTATAATCCACACAATCACACACACACAATCATCAGTCTTGTTCAAGACATGTTTTTATTAATTTCTAAGAAACCTGAAGTCTATGGATTATGTAACTTTTACAGTTAATTGTAGAGCATACTACCTTCGAAATAAAGCAAAATTCATTAATGTACATTAATTTTTAGATGCTAGGCTGGGTTGTATAAGTAAATTGGCCATCTCCTTTTCGTCTTGATGGTTATTGCTACAGGCTTTTGTGTTGGCGCTTCTAATTTAAAAGCGGACCGAGCTGAGTAATCTTGACGTTTTAATGAAGCTATTTAATTATTTAAATCGTTTACCTACTTTAGTTACCAAAACAAGCCATAAAATTTGATAAAGGAAAATATAAGTCTTGTGAAAGCGACGGTACTTATACCGGAAAATTTTCAGAAGCTTTCATAGCTGGTGTTCCTGACAATATCTTTGACAACTGCATAATATAAAGTGCCAACTGAAGCGACGTTCTAAAATTAGAGTCCCAGGAATATATCTTCACAAACATAAATGGAATAGTCGTGTAGTTCGGGAGCCTAGAAATACGAGATAATCTGGGTAGGTACCATCTAAGTCGTAGTATGAAATTGGTTTCACTGTCGGCGTAAAGCGATTTAAAAATAGAAAAGCTGAAATATCAAAGGAGTTCTCAGGCGGGAAATAGTTCTGAGCTACACATATTTCTGGTTAGTACGTTTTAGTTAACATTATATTTTATCTGAGTACTTTTTATTATACTGAAGGTATATAATAAAATAATTCATTGCTAAGGCGCTGCGCAAACGTAGACACTTTAGTGTCTTGTGTCTGACACAAGCAACTAGCAATGAATATTTTATGTCCTCATAATTAGAATAAAATCAACTCACTCATACGGAGACGCAGCCACGGTGGTTACCTGTTGCTTCCACTAGACACACACTGATCGCTGATCACAAAAATGTTCAGTGTTCCCAACTAGACACTAGAAAGTTTTAGTAGAACACGCAAGCAACAATAATATGTTGCCTGTATAGGAAACTGACAGAATGTGCAACAAGCACCGAAAGTGTCCAGTAGTAGCAACCAGCATGTGCTGTGTCCGGTGGATGTTACCAGCAACCGAGTAGTGTCCTGTCTAAGCTACAAAATGTGGCTACGTTTGTGCAATGCTTTAGCATGGATGTCATGTAAATAGATAATGGACTAGAAATAAATAGACACCCTTTTTTTTCTATAATCTTAACTTCATAATGGTTAACAGGCCACTTTTTTACCCGTCATATAAATTGCTGTATTTCCCATAAATTCATAACATTTTTTTTATGTTTGAAATTTCTTCATTGTCTTATTATGTTTGAAAAATTCTTCGATAACGAAAATAGCGCAATAAATTTTGTTGAATTGTCAAAATGAAATGTATTGCCGTTGTAAATATAGTAGGCAATGAAGCTGCCAGTTAGCTATCAACCAATTAATTATTTTCCTAACAATACACAAAATATTTCTAGCTAAATAAATAGGGTTTCATTATATTCCTACACGGTCATTCAACTTCCATCAAACTGTGTTCCCCTTCATTTAAAACCCTTTTCTAAAGCTTCACAGTTTTGATAGTAAATGAGCGTAGTTATAATTAGTTTTGTTTTGACCCATATGCAAAAGTATTAATTATGAATTTCGAACCTATTCAAAATTCTAAGTTATAATAATAGAAATTAATTCTCTTAAAAGGCAGACAACAGCTGAGGAGTGGTCACTGTCCTCACTACATAAGAATAAAAAAGAAAGAGAATTGGATGATACACATACCATCACGCCTGTTTTCCCCGAAGGGTTAGGCAGAGTAGAATTGATAATACACTTGTAATTTATTACAAAATAGGAAGCAATTGCCGAATGACGGCGCCGTTGATGCCGTGACAATGCGGTTGGATGCTATGCTGCGTGTCGCGAGTTCGATTCCTGCACGAAACAAATATTTACATGGCTTACTAATAGTTGTTCCGGGTCTGGCTGTTCTAGAACAACCGTAATGATGGGGAGAACATGTACCTACTTTCGATATTTTTATCCCAGTTATGTACTTGTTACGAAGCCTAACCGATTCACCAGCACCACTAATGTCCTTTAAAATTAAAAAAAGAGAATTAGGGACCAATTAGCCCTTCTATACCCAAAAAAATTAAACCAACTGAAATTACAAAAGTAATTAATTCTTTCCCGTCACCATAAGGCAAGCTCCAAACGATACTTCGCTGCAATTTATCACCAATTAATATAAACGCGAAAATCGCGACCACGCCCCGTCGGATCCGTTATATCGTAAGAGATTAATGTAATCTGTTATAATTAGGCTTCACCCAGCGATTGCCTCCCGGGAGCCAAGGTTTTAATTGATTAATTTGGTATGAAAAGATCCGAAGCACTTCGCTGTTCACCGTATTTTGATTTTAGGAGGGAATTGTGTTATTATGTTTATTTTAGGCTCGTAAATATTATAATATTGTAATCTGGGGAAGTTAATACCATGTAATACTGAGCAGATTACGTATAACCTCTGGATAAATATGCTTTATATGGTACCACCACATACAAAATAAATATTGTACCAGTTATGATGAACTAGCACAAATATTTAAAAAAAAAATGTCATGTGTGAGTTGAACTTCAAACGATGAGTTACGTACCTCCCCACGATATTAAAATTTAACAATTGGGTAGATGACACCACTAACCAATAATTTCAAGAAACAACTTCACAAAAAAACATTTAATTTTAGCACTAAAAACCCGATGATTTTTTAAATAACTATAAAAATGGATTTTTAGTTGCTTTGAAATCAATAAATAGTTAGTGAATTAAGATGACAAAAAAGTGACGTCATAGTTGAGTATTGTCATAGAAAATCTATGGGGGAATGGCGTTTTGACAGCTCATAAAAAGTACGTCAATTGATTAGTGGTGTCATCTACCCAATTGTAATTTTTGTACTCTCCAGACCGATTCCGGCCAAGGCGGCTAACCTTCCCCAGACTGGCCAAGTACGCAGGAGTGTAATAGTACACAAGTATATCCGCAAACTCAAGTGTACTCCCTCTTCCCTAACTCTCATAGTCCAATGGGACGGCAGTCTGGTACACCGGGGAGAGGCCACCAACTTCCAAACTCCGGGGCTGTTACTGAGTACCTATTTACTAATGGAAAAACCCAATAACACATTTTGCCCGACCTGGAAATTGAACCCAGGACTCCTCGCTTAACACTCGTGCTTGCAGCGACGAGAACAACTGGGCAGTTAAATATTTAACAAAACATAAAAAATACTTACTTGTATGAGAAACCATTTATAACTGTTTTATTATGTATTGTTATAGCGGACATAGTATAATACATACTATGTGAAAATTCCACGTGTTTACCTGTTACGGTTCGAAAGATACAGCCCTGTGTCAGACGGGGGGATAGACTGACAGCGGACTCTTAGTAATAGCGTTCCGCTTGGCAACTTTTGGGTACAGAACCTCAAAAAATATTATGTACGTCATTACTTTGCAAAATTGCAACGTTAATCTTAAACTATAATTGAATCTCACACAATTCCTATAATATGATTGATAGGAATTTACAATTTATAGAAGAGAAGGATTATAGGTCATTGATCAACTAATGATTATTTAATTACGATACATACAACATACCATCACGCCTATTTACCAAAGTTTAAGCAGGTGTGTACCAATGTACACCCATAGTTCACCGGTATGATTAGGTCCCATGTAAAAGGGGGCGTGCCTATTGCCATTAACCAGACACAAATCCTAACTCCAAGCTGCTACTGAGAATTTCATAGAAAACCCAATAACATTTTGTTCGACCTCGGAATCGAACCGAAAACCTCTAGCATAACAGTTGTACGACTACTAGGCTAAAGAGTCAGGCATTATTTATTTAATTAGTTAAAATTATTCGTGTAAGTAGCAAACTAAGTACTTATCAAAATATCCCACCACAATTATAAACAAAACTGTCAACGAAACGAAAAACAATCAATTCAGTAGTATTAATGCCTATTCCAATGTTCTATAATATACAAAAGGGACAAGAGTTTGTTTCAGTCCACCCTTTCTTCTTACATCGTAATTTTCAGCTCCCGAACTCTAAACTCGGAACAAATTAATGTTAAAACAAATTTCAATTGAAGCCATTACTTTGAAGTTCGTAAGTTTGTAATTTAATGTCAAATTTTGTTACGACCAAACTTTAACAATGAGCCGTTTGACATTTTCTGTATAAATATGATATATCGTGTACTTAGCTTGGTTTGTTTAATGTAATGTACATAATACATGCTTATCAGGTAAATGTATGAGTTTCTACATTTAAATGTAAGTTTTGGTAAAGCCATTTTCATACGCGCCTCTAATGGTGGGTCCACACTACACAGACTTAACACAGACTTCTATAGAATTTTGTCTGTACAACAAATCAGTACAGACAAATGTCGGTGTATCAGAAAAGTCGGAAGTCTGCGTACATGTAGCTGTACGATTGTCGGCGCAAAACTCATGATTATTGAATTACTTAATTTATTCATTAAAATCGAAGTCTGAACTGATGAAAAGTCTGCACAGACATTTGGTAAATACCTCTGAGTAAAAAATTTTTACTCAGACTTTATAGTCTGTGCAGATATCTGTACAGACAAAAGTCTGTATCGTGTGGACCCACCATAAGAGACGTCAGCATAGTAGGGGCCTGCTAAGGTCACTGCCTGCTAGGGTTGCGAAATTAGCTGGAAAGAGTTACTGCGGCCTTGGAACGCAAAGGGCACTAGGAGGAACACGAATTGGTTTTAGTCAGTAAGACTGTTACTGACTAAAACCCTTGACACTCCCTTCCACTCCCACCCAGAGCAGAAGAAGCCATTTGATGATTTCTTTTGTGAATCCTTGCGCTTTTCTACGCCCACAGCTTTAAGTACTTTACAAACAAGTGCCACTAAAGTTATTCATTTCAATTTTAATAAATTCCTTCATAATATTTGCTTTTTGATTTGCTTCCAAGTTCTCTTCTGAGGGATGGTACAAATAGTTATTTCCTTCTACTTTAGAACTTGCAAAAGAATAATAGCCAACACATGACCATACCTACGTTTACATATAAAACAAAAATTAAACTACTCGTATAATAAAAAAACATCTAAGCGTAACGAGGAAAGGAATTCTTAGAAATGCGTTAGTTTATGAATTCAATATTTCGTAATATTTTCAATTAGGTACCTCGTAACCCATCCCTAAATAATAAAATTATGTTATAAAACTTCATCAGTATTTTTAGCTAATTCTATATACATATAATTATTATAAAACAAACGGCCTCTCGAAATCAATTTGTAAATAGAAAACTTGGTACAAAACGGTTCGTCTAACGATAATATTTGAAACAAAGTTTTCAGACGATTTCGAGTGGCTCATAAATTATGAATAGTCGTTAGCAAAAACAAACAAATCGTAGAACTTGTCAGAGGAAAAAATATATAATAATTAAGTACATAGTTAAAATGATGTATGGTGAGAAAAAACTATGTCAAAATTTGATAGGTAATTATATTTTTATTACAAGTATTTTTATATATTAAATGATGAACGGTTGTTAACAATCATTAAGCCGTGCTTTTGCTGGATGAAAAGAAACCTTGTTCATTATTTTTATTATTTCTTCTAGGCGTAGTGGGCTTTTTGAATCCGCAATCGCTCCTTTCTTATATCACTTGACATATTCTGAAGTGGTAACATCATTGATGACATGTACGTTCTTAATGAATGGAATCTCATCATTAACTGAGGGTGATGAGTTGATGACATTCCGATATTTTCTCTGTCCCTTCATTAATCTATAACTAAAATTATAAAGAAGAAAGATTTTTTGTTTGTACCGCGTAGACACCAAAACTACTGGACATTAACATTTTTTTTACCAATAGAGAGCTACATTATTAGCACGTAAAGCCGTTGGTCCCGGCTGTCATTCGTAGATCTTTGACAGTCGTTACGGATAGTCAGAAGCCAAGAAGTCTAACCAAGAGGTATCGTGTTGCCCAGTTACTGGGTTGTGGATCAGATAGGCAGTCGCTCCATGTAAAACATTGGTATTCAGCTGCATCCGGTTAGACTGGAAGCTGACCCCAACATGGTTGGGAATAAGGCTAAGGAGTTAATGATGAGAGAGCTACATTATTCCTGATTAACATAGGCTATATAACATCACGCTACGACACACGGGAGCGGAGTAGTAACCAAAGTCGTAACTTAAAGCAGGTGACACCGCGGGTTTTATAGCTGGTGATAATATGGAAATATTAATACGAGTAATTAAATACGTGAACTAGGCATGCGGCTGCCAGCTGATGGGTTTATAGACCAGTAGGTATATCAATACACACGTACACAAAGTCGCAAGCGAATCTCCAGTCCTTGATAATGACAAACAAAAACCGTTTTTTCCTTAGAAAACATATTCTATACATTACGTAGCAACACCACAAACGAAACATTCCCACTAGAACTGATATAATATCACAAAAGGCTCTCACATTTCGCATTCAATTCCACACAGAACATCACGGTATTGTGATGGGTATAAATATCGTTTTTGTTCGCGTTCGCCAAGCAAAAAGTTGCTTGCAGCCAGGACATAGACGGCTGGCATAAAAAGCGTATGCGGATACTATATGTATGATAAAAATGTGTGATGTACGCTGTACAATAAAAGCTTGTTATTTTTCGTGCTTTTGTAGAGGAGGCTACTATGATATGCCTCTCGTATAGAAGCAAAAAGGATACTGGATACGTAGTTTTTCACTTGAGAAAAATAGATATTAAAACGAGAAGGATTTGAAACAGAAGTTGATGACCGTATTGGTTCAATTTTTAATTTTATGAGTATGTGATCGTACAAGGTCCATGTTAAATTATTCAGAAAAAGTATCTAGCGATATACCTATAGGGTTACTTCACTTATGCATTTAATGCGTTGCCAAAATTAGGAATCAACTGGACTCCTGCAATTAAGTCAGTCATCAGTGTCCAAAACCAAAAAATAGAACCAAACCACCATGGTATGGTTTGGTGTAATACCAAAGTCCCATGAAAGACTAGATCGGTTACTTGTTAAGCGCTTATTACACTACCCAATCGGTAAGACCCTATTGATAAGGCGAGAGATGATTGATATATAATGCGATCAGAAACATACGATTCATCTAGCAGAAGGGCTTATCTCTCTAACTGGTATTAAACTAACCTACCTAGGAGATATATATATATTCTCCTAGGTAGGTTAGTTTAATACCAGTTAGAGACTTTACATTAAGCATCATCAGATCGTTACCCCGATAAACCCCCTTTTTCTCCCTTCCATCTTTTTTCGTATAGACTTTTCATAGAAAATCTGTAAAAAAAACATCAGCATCATTAATTCTACAAACTTAACCCTTCTAAAAACAGCCGACCTCATTCAAATATTCACTAAAATAACTTACAAATCTCCAGCAAGTTCCGATCCAGCACTCTATGACGTTCAAGACTGATTTTCATTTCCCAAGCGTTGGCATTGGCGTTACTTCCCTTCAGAACGGCGGCCAGATTGCAAAGTTTTAATTGCAAACTCTTAATGAGATAGGCCTGGCCTGAAATAGACCAATGTCGCGTATCTGTAGTCTGCGCTAAATGCACTGCGGCGAATAATTGCTTTTATGTCGTCTGCAGATTAAATTGATACTAATTAGGTTTCCTTTGAATCATTTTAGGAGTGTTATGCGATGTTTGTTTATGTGTTTGTTTAACAAACTTAATCATCACTAGCTTCTGTCCGCTACTTTGATTGCGTAGATTTCAGAATTAAGTCAAAGTCAAATTATCCCACGAAAGCATAAAAACGGCATACAAATGATTCCGTATTTAGCTAAATCCATATTTGTGTGAGTGTGCTAAATTTTAGCACAGTCCGTTAGGCATCTTACAACATCCAACATACATAAATATTAGCAACATCTTAATAATTTATAGTGACAGCAGTGAAGCCGCTAAAATGTACAAGTAAATCAATAAGAACCTTCTAAGCATAGTCTGCAATATGGCAATGCACTCAGCAATTGTGTGCAACCACAGTGCTATTACATTATAACAGTCTAGACCGAATCTAAGATGTGTAATGGGGGCACAAGCTTAGTGGCCCGAAACACAGCCTCCGCCGGCGAAGCCTCCAGGCTTGCACATTGCGTAATTGAGAACATAATTGTAGTACATATTGAACCAAACAGTATAAAGGAACACATACATACCATCACGCCTGTATTCCTCGAAGGGTTAGGCAGAGGCGTGTACCAATGTACACCAACAGTTCGCCATTATGTTTAGGTCCCTTATAATAGGGGGCGAGCCCCCTGTTACGATTACGATTCCCAGGTCGAGCAAAAAGTTTGATTGGGCTTTTCTGCGAACTCCGAGCTACTGCTAAGAATTTAACAGAAAAACCCAATAAAACTTTTTGCTCGACCTGGGAATCGCACCCAAGACATCAAGCGTGGCAGTCGCGCTTACGATTACTAGGCTAAAGAGGCAGTCAAAAAATATAAAGGAAAAATATTTTATTATTAACCCTTTGTTGAAAAGATTGGATGGAAGGTATAACCGATATATTTTCAGAAGTGGAATGTGACCGATTGATTGCAAAGGTTCAATCAACTCACTCAAGTTGATTGGAAGTTTTCAATCAATAGACTGAGGCATCTTGGAGAATACGCGCACACGTAAAAATATTTTTAGAGTTATATTGAAACCCGAAATAAAACCAATTGAAAAAAAAAACGTTTATTTTCATTTTCCACCAGGAACAACGAAATTAATATCAATTTATTATTGCAGCAATCAGAATAAAAGTTTAACCTAAGTTAATAAAACATTATCGGCTTATTAGACACTAGCTTCTAGCCGCGAATTCACCCGTATGGTAGGCTAGTAGTTTATTTAATACCATAAAATATAGCCATGACACTCGACAATAGTATAGTTTTTTTATCAGTGAAAGATTTTTTGTAATCGGATCAGTACTTTCAGACATTACCTCTTACAAACGAAAAAGAAACATACATTGCGTCTTTTAAATCTAAGCAAAGTAAAGATTCAAATATGAAATGCTAAAAAGAACGATATTTAATTGTTTCCTGTTGTACCATTTCACACACATGACATCTTTCATTATTCATTCCATATCTAACGAAAGAAAAAAAGCCAAGCAAATCTCAACCCTAAATCGATTAGAAATTTCGGCGTGAAAATCTACGAGTAGAAGTACCTTCGACAGGCAGGTATCAACAGGAGATTATAATATAATATATAATATAATATAATCATTTATTTTCTCTACACAAGGTTTTACTTAGTGCTAAGGTACAGGAGATTAGACAAAAAACGGATACGAAAACCGACGGATGCACAGCCGTCCGTCGTCGCCGGTATGTTGATTTTAATTTGCGTCCTGTCCAAACTCTGTTAGTTTTACATTTACCTTTCAGCGTTTCAGACAGACGACTGATAAATTAGTGATACGTGTGTGTGAATGCATACGTTACTTTACGTGGAGTGTACGAAAATCGATGTGTAATGAAAGGGCTTCCCGACTGACTGGAAAGTTTTCTGTACGTTCTATCAATGTTGTTATAATGTACGATGCATATGTCAGTGCTATGTAATGGTGGGTCCACACGACACAGACATAACACAGACTTCTATAGAATTTTGTCTGTACAACAAATCAGTACAGACAAATTTCGGTGTATCAGAAAAGTCGGAAGTCTGCGTAGGTCATGTACCTACGCAATCTGTACGATTATCGGAGCAAAACTCATGATTATTGAATTACTTAATTTATTCATTAAAATCGAAGTCTGAACTGATGAAAAGTCTGCACAGACATTTGGTAAAGACCTCTGAGTAAAAATTTTTACTCAGACTTTATAGTCTGTGCAGATGTCTGTACAGACAAAAGTCTGTGTCGTGTGGACCCACCATAAGGGTTATCCACAAAATATTTTTTAGATTTGATAAACAATTAAACATGCAATGCAGTGCAAAAAAATTTGGTACGTATGGGTACGTAGCACAGGTAGTACGTAGTTTATGTTGAAAAAAAATCGCTTTTGGATTTTATGTTGTTTCTGTACACCCAGCCCAAACTCAATGTTGAGGTATATTGATGATCATTTGTTTTAAAACTTGACGTTCACGAGCAATCGGTATGTATACGAAATCATTAAAAGGACAAGTCCTGTAAGTTTAACAAGGATCGCATTGTAATCTCAGTCCCAATTATTGTCAAAATACCTCTAATATCGATACCAGAAGTATCAATTAATGTAAGGGACAAAACACGGTTTTTCAGGAGAGCCAAAAAACGATTTTATTTTTTTAAATCTGGGTATAACTTTTTACTGTCTGCTCCAATTTTAATTGTGTCTAGAGCAAAGTTTCTTAGAATTTCCTCTTCTTTCATGCTCTAAACGAAAGATTTAGGAATACCCAGCGGATTAAAATATAGCATGTCCTTTACATTAAAAAAATATGTTTAGTTGTGCCTTACGTTACTAATATTTTATGTGTAAACCGTCAAGCATAGTGTAAGCAGCAAGAGAAATAGAAAATTATACGTAATCCTATTGTAAAGGACTTTTACAGTGTTGCAATTTGATGTAACTATAGATTATCTACTAAAATTATGTTATTTTAACACCATGGAAATAGGTTCTTTGCATGATTAATGTTAGTTTCAGCTTAGCTATCACAGATTTAAATGAAAGGAGATGGCTAAATGGAAGTATAGACCACTGCCCCATGTGCCATGTACCATGTATAAATATGGTACTAGGTACAATGTAATGCTGAATGGCTAAATATTAGTATTTCATGTAAAAAAGATTCAGATACTTTTTGGGAATAATATAATGGTAAAATAATATTGCCTAAAAAGGAAAAAAAGGTGTGTGACAGTATATAATTTTCTTCAACTGACAAAAAATAAAACGAAAAAGAATTAAACTAAATAAAAACGAAAATGAGGTTGTATATTTATAAGCGAATGTTTGTGATGAAAAAGTTTTTTTTTTAGATACTTTATTATGTTTAATAGTTCACGAAAGTGCTAGGAAAATATTAAACACTACATAATTCATGAATGATTTTTTAAATTTTATGAGGCTATGTAAGATTCATATACATTCCAGAATGTATCTGGCCCGGAGGCAGTCATTTAGCCATCACCTTTAGAAATAATTCTTAAAAAACTCTAATCATGAATTAAAGTAAGGGACATGGTATTTAAATCGACTGAGGTTGTTAATTATGAACACTATGACTTACTTTATTTTTCAGAGAAAAAAAAATGTAAACGTCCGTTACATCATTTTTTTTTTCATAAATCGTTTTATGCAGGCCAAATTTTTTTAACGTAAGGGATTTTTTTTTAACGATAGAATTTTTTTAATAATACCAATCGATAGAGCAGAAAATTCTGAATCCAATGATATATATAACTCATTTTCGCCAAAATGTCCCTTACGTTAATTGATACTTCTGGTATCGATATTATGTCATATTTTTAATAAGTCTCTGACGGTGATTGTGTTTGAGATGAGATTGCAACTTTTAAATAGTTTTTACTTACGAGAATTAGCCTTTAGGTAATACTGGTAATACGAACCTCACTCGCTTACACGGTTAACCTGGCTAGCAACTGAAGATGGTATAAAATTACTCTGTATCATTACGTCAGAGAAGGTCAAAGAGTTAATTGGTTTAATACTAATCTTGCCTAGAACATTTGTAGGTACATAAGATAAATATAGCTTATATAACGTCTTTAAGATCAGTAGATAAGTGGCATATCATTATGTTTATATTTTAAAGCATCTACGATTTCAGTATTTACATGACAGTGCAGAAACATCTGTGACTTCTATAAACTGATAAAGAAATATCGTTATTTATTATTTATTTAGAAAGAATACCCGCACTAGGATTTTATTCTGTATCGATGGTGCGTTTACAAACATATAAACCCAGATACACAAACAGTCGAGAAATTTAATGTCTATACAATATAATATAATTATTGTTTTAATTCGTAGTAAGTTAACTAGTTCTATGGATTTTATTTGGCAGATATTAGTATGTAACGCAGGGAGTGGATATCCTAGAAAGACCTACACTGACCTTACTGGTGAGGTTCTTCAAAAAGGTCGGGCGCAGTACGCGTAACCGGCGTGCTTGTATGACCAGATGTATGAACGAGGCGAAAGGATAATATATGTAAGGATCATAGCAAGTGGCGTTCTATGGTTTTTGCCTACATCCAAAGGAAAAATGAATGAGTTTGTGTATGTATGCATGTACATTAGGTACCTAGTTCCTTACCAAATATCAAGTTCCATTTAACCGTAGTACAAAACGACACAACATCAAAAGTTAATACAAAAGAAAACTCCATAAAAAAACGTAATGCTTACCAAGAAAAAATAAAAACAAAGTGCGTACTAATGAAAGTCTGAGTACACACGAAAGAGGTTCGCAATCTCAGTCTGTCGCATTCGAAATTCATAAGTCAGTCAAAGCACTCGCCCACAGCAGGCTGTCTCACGGAGCTGGACAAAAGACTCCCCCCAACCTGAGCCTTGTTCAAACACCAATGTTCCGTTCAAATATTTGTCTAATTATAAACTATACGTAGTTTCAGGTACGGTGTTACGGGTTGCCGTGGCCATGTTTACCGGTTTGTCATATTTGAAAATGGAAGGTTATTTCTTAGATTTAAAATTGGATTTTCTAAAATGGTTTTGTGGTCTGTTATTATCAGCCAGTAAATTAAAAAAATAAAGTAGGACATATATGGACTATTTCATAAATATAACGTAACATTTAATAAAACAAGTTTTTACCGTGTTTATAAATAATACACCAATTGAATTAGCTATAAAGTACTTGAAACAAAAAAGACAAAATGAAATAAATTAACTGAGAAACAATTTATTAAAGTTTTTTACGGGATGTCAACATTATTTATAAATCAGACTGGCTCGTGTAATCAAAATTAGAATCAACTTTATTCACACGTCTATTACAGGAATTCATAAATAAATTATAAGTTTCAAAATGTTATTAACTACGTATCACAAGTTTGCTGTTTCTATGAAATATTAATTACAAAAGTCTCTCGTTGATCGCTACTCCTTTAGGAATTAAATTATGGTTTAGTTATAAAATTTTCTTGATTAAAAATTCATAAATCACGAAAACCTTGAACTACTTTAGAACTCCTATCTAGTAACATACAAACCCCCAATTGAATTTTTAAACGACACTTAACTTTAAGACGTTCTTAAATGTATCTCTGTCACTACAATACACCTTGAAGTGACAGAGATAGCATAAGACTTAAAGGCGACTTAAAACTGAGTTGCATTTGAAAATTTAACCGAAACTCATATTTAGTTCCGCTTTTTCTTTTGCTTTTTCGTTTGTTTCGAATTCAATAAGCTCAATACAATCATTGATATTTTCACTATTAAGTACAAAGACGCTAATACTACTATTAAAATGAAAGCATAAACATCTATCATAGTATATGCAAACCAACTTAATTCCAACGCTGGGTTCTTCATATAGTGTGCTCCATTGTTCCTCATCACATATTCTATCCAGAACATGGCAGTATCCAAAGCGTTCATGGGCCTATCCTTAAACCTTACCGACAATTCTTTAGCTTTAATTCCATACGATTCATTTGTTAGTACTTCATTTAATGTTTTAAATAAAGTTTCTTCATTGATCTGTGGGTATTCCAATATTTTTCCAAAACCTAGATCTTCAATTTGTAATAAGTTGTTGTACTGGTCGGCATAAATTGGAATGCCTACGATTGGAACTCCATGGTATACGGCCTCTTGTGTTCCTATTAGCCCGCCGTGTGATACGAATACTCTGATGTTTGGATGAGCTGAAAAGAACACAGTTAGAATAAAGAATATTGCTTACTAGCTTTTGCCCGCGACTTCGTCCGCGTGGATTAATAGTTCCCGTTCCCGGGGGATTTCCGGGATGAAAACTATCCTATGTCCTTTCTCGGGTCCCAGACTATATCTGTACCAAATTTCATTGAAATCGGTTCAGTGGTTTAGGCGTGGAGAAGAGACAGATAGACAGACAGACAGAGTTACTTTTGCATTTATAATATTAGTAAGGATAGTAATTTATTATCGTCTTCACTAAGAGTTCAGTCAGTTGCATTAATTATGCTAAGATGAATGAAATCATAAACTATTTATAGGCCATTGTATAAGGATAAGAGATTTTTTTTACGAGATCTAAGATGATTAGCCGTCTTAGATTCAGTAAAAAATAACAACAACATACCATCACGCCTGTATTCCTTGAAGGGTTAGGCAGAGATGTACCAATGTACACCCACAGTACGCCAATATATTTTTAGGTACCAAATAATAGAGGGCAGGCCTGTTGCCATTAACCGGGCACAAATCCTAACTCCGAGCTGCTATTGAGAATTTCATAAAAAAACCCAATATCACTTTATGCGCGGCCTGGGAATTGAACCCAAGACCTCGAGCATAACAATCGCGTTTAGGACCACTAGGCCAATGCAACGATAAATCTGTGTTTTTTAAATCTATGTAATTAAAGACCCAGAACTGTGACTAAAAACATTGACCAATACTTACACAAGATTTCTTTCTGCGGCAACCATTTTCTTATAATAAGATTATCTGGTTTGTTCTCCAATTTGTCGTCTTCCCACTTCCAAAGGACGGTTTGTTTTAGCCTCCTGAACACGTTGAGAACTGCGTTTCTTTTTTCTTCTGGCAACTCTGAACTGCGTACATTTGATCCGAAGTTCATGTAAACAGCCCCATGTTTGGCATTATCTAATATTTTTTGGAGATCCTGTAAAAAATAAACGCAAAAAATAATGTGAAACTGGAATGGCCTAGGAGGTAACCTAACCATCACGCCTGTATTCCTCGAAGGGTTAGGCAGAGGTGTACGGATGTCTACCCACGCCCACAGGAGGTAACCTTTTTTATAGTATGTTAAAATATGTCGTGTATACTAATATTATAAAGAGGTAAGATTTTTTGCTTGTTTCTTTGTTTGTAACGAATAAGTTCTGAAACTACTACCATCTTAACCATTTTTTCTATATGTAGGCTATATAACATCACGCTACGACCCATGGGAGCGCAGCATTAGCCAAAGACGTAACTTATGGCGGGTGAAATAAACCACAGTTTGCTAGTTTTAAATATAGTCATACGTATTCTTACAGCAATGTTGTACATTAAACATACTATTTTAACAATATTGCACAAATAATGTAAGGTGGGTTAAGTGGCTTTCAAGAAAAGGCAATTCGAAATATAAATGACTAATTATGTTTAAAGGAATGCGGAAAACATACAAACAACATTAGTGGTGAGACTAGACTTTAGACTACTAATAGTAGCAAACAATGTTGCGAAGAATGCATTTTGCAAAATAAACCTTAAATACACAGGTTTTAGCAGCTAAAAAGATTTATTTGAAGTAGAAAAATGCATTGATTTTGCATAAAGTATTTTGTGAACGATGTCTAATTCATCACTGTTTTTCTGCTCTAATCACAGTTACTTAAGATCAGCGCAACTCGTTTTCTTCTTCCATTCCGTCCTATCTACCTTCATGCTATCAATGACTACTATTTCTTTCATATCATTCTTCACATAATCCATCCATCTTTTCTTTGGCCTTCCTGTTTCTCTTCATCCATCCACATTTACATTAATAATTCTTTTACATGCGTTTTATCTTTAAATTTTCTGCCCCTCTCAAATACTCAAAAGAACGAAAGGACGTGGCCAAATTCAACTAAAGGACATATTAATAATTGGTACTGTTGCACTAGCAAGGCTGTATGTCACAACAAATTTATTCATAGATAAATAGTTGTCTGTTGAAGATATGACATAAAACATAATCATGTAATGTACTGAACAGCTCACATAATTGCCTATAATAAACGTTCCAAAGTATTATGAAGATAAACGCCAGATTTGAACACCATAGTTGTTTAAAGACAAGACAACACAGCCCATAATTTAGAGGCATCTATTATATTACCAGCCTAAAATAATAATGTACGACAACTATTGTACTTCGTAGATCATGTAGGCGTTACACATCTCGACTACTAGAAAATGAGCAATGTCAGTAACGACCCTAAATTGAACATTATGAACGACAATGAATGGATTGTAAAACTGTACTTACGACAACGTAATAGATGCCCATTTGTACAATTCTATATCATTAGTTAGTTGTCCAGAGGTATCTATTATGACTTTGAGAGATAAATTCATCCACTTAAACACAGAAATAATAATATAAAATTATAGCACCAGCCTATTATTTCCCCACTGCAGAGCAAAGGCTTCTTCTCATACAGACAAGGCACGAGCATTGATCAGCACGTTTGCTCAAGGCGAGTTGGCGATTTTAGACTTATAATACGAGTAACTTTTCCTTCAACCATGTCAGTAATCTATATTATTACTGTAAAGAGTAAAGATTTTTGTTTGTGTGTTTGTACCAAATAATCTCCGAAAGTGATGGACCGATTTTAGCTTTTCTAGCACCAATAGACAGCTACATTATTTCTGAGTAATATAGGCTATATAACATTGCGCTACGACCAACGGGGGCGGAGCAGTGCCTAACCAAAGAGGTAATGGAACGCGGATGACACCGCGGAATTTATAGCTAGTGACACATACATAAATATATGTAGCGTTTATGAGTAATTAAATACGTGAACTAGCCATGCGGCTACCAGCTGATAGGTTCATAGATCAGTAGGTATATGAACACGCATGTAGACTAGAAATTATTTATAATACGATAAGAGATCTGCTGCTGATATGATGACTCCGCACATAATTATGGATAATTTTAGCATAATATCATTTGGGTATTATGATAATGAAATTGATGTACTTAGATATTTTGCTAAATTTATTTCTGTTACTTGTGTTACATAACATAACAGGCCATCACGCCGGTATTCTCCGAAGGGTTAGGCAGAGGTGTACCTTTGGACACCCACAGTTCGCCGGTATGTTTAGGTCCCATGTAATAAGTGGCGAGCCTATTGCCATTGTGCCCGGTTAGCACAAATCCTAACTCTGCGCTGCTACTGAGAATTTCACAGAAAATCCCAATAACACTTTGCTCGACCTGGGAATCGAACTCGAGACCTCTAGCGTAGCAGTCGAGCTTAGGACCACTAGGCTAACGAGGCAGTCAACTTGCATTACATTATGAGTGGAAAATGCGAGTCGGTATTTAATAAAAGATTTTACTTTTCAAATTAAAGTTAATTGTTACCAAATATTTTATAAGCTCCACTGAAAATATACATAGCAAGTCTTAAGCCCTATAAGTTACTGAGTACCGCATATGGTTTGGAACCGTGCCTAAAATGCTGAAATTGCATAGTTTTGCCTCCACCATAAAGACAAAATATGCATAATAATTATCTTGAAATTGAAACAGATTGGTAAGGGGGAGACATAGCAATATAATAATGATAATGTAATTATTTCTGGCCGATTCTTCACGTGACCAGAGGGCTGGCCTTTTCTTGGGCCAAGGAATTTGCATTCCCATACAACGTGGCAATGCAGCTTGCCTTTTGGGCACTTGTCCCATTGACAGCAATGCGGATAAAATTTTTGATGCCCTATGACCTTCCTTTTTTTATTAACTGTACATACTTTGTAATTTAATTATTATTATTTCTAGTTTTTAGTTGCACATTCTAGCAATGGTTGCTTGTCCTTGCCGTTGGATCAACTTTTTATTGAAAACGGTACCAATCGTTAGCAATTAGTGTCAAGTTAGCGTCTGGATACACAGACATAGAACCAGTTTTGATGGATGTAATTGATGTAATGCATATGAGTAATTAACCTACCATCGGTCAAGAAACAAAATAACATAAAGTTATTTAGTGTAAAAAGCTAAGTAGGCAGTCTTTGGAATCTTTAGGTTGAAAAATTTTATATGTGAAATAACGTATATGTATGCGAAATCCTACTACGTGAGAGTTTGTGAGGATGGATGAATGGACAGATGTTTGTTACTGTTTCATGCTTTACCGGCCGAACGGAGTTAAGTACTTGAAATGTGGCACAAAAAGGATATTTACATAGCACAAAGCAGCAGAAGTTTTTTTTAGTAGCTTTTTTTTTTTGTTTTTTATATTGATCTACATAGCTTAACACACAGGATACTTCCTATTGCTTTTTTATGTTCCCTTGGGATAATTTGTGCTTTAGCCTAAGGTATTAAGACCGTCTTTGTACGGTGTATTTTTGTAAAAAGTTTTATAAATAAATAAATAAAATAATTTAGGACTTTGGCCTCATTATATAATCTACGCAGATCAATTTGGTGGAAGACAGTGTTAAAATACTTACATCTGGTAATTTTGTGTCACTCTTAGTCAAATGCACTCCTCCAATTTCCACTACATTTGGAAGATAAGCCGCTGAAGTATCAAAACTAAAATGCCCATTAATTAAAATCAGCGACGCATTTTTCTGCAAGTCGTACAAGCTCGGGACTGGTTTTGGCAAGTCTGGTAGATACTTCCTCACAAGTTTTTCCTGATCTTCCAAATACCAGAATCTCCAATAAACGTACTCGTACACTGTGAAATACATATTCCTCATTCTGCCCCAAAATGATGTCGGGTTTCTGACGTCAAGAAATTCTGAGATAACTGTGGCCAACTGCAGTGGGTTTCTTATTGCAACATTGTGTCTCATACAGTTACCGAACGTTGTGACTAAGACTAAAGGAGCGTTGTATTTGTAGGCTAGAACATTCAGCGCTTCTTGGAAGAACTGTTCACTAACGACCAAGTCGAACTTTGTGTCTTCTTTGAGAAAAGTTCGGATTTCGGTCGAGTTTAGTACAAGTTCTGTGAAAGCTAGACCGCCTTTCCAGAGGATTTTTTCATGGAATTTTTCCGCAGGTACACCTACCATATCGAAGACGTTCGGTCTGCCACCTCCTAAAAATATAAATAAGTTCTTGTTTTATTGCTTGCATTCGACATTGAACTTACGCACGTGGTGTTATAAAACATAATGCAATGTAACAGTAAAATGATGTCCCAAGGTCACGTCACAATATGAGACGAGATTTGAGAATGAATTCTGATTCTATTAATACTTAGCTTACATTAATAAATTAACAGAATAAAAATAGTGAACCATACCTAGAATTTTTATATATTTAGATTTAAATAAATAAATTCGATTCCAATTAATAACATGCTATATTTAGAGATATCTAAATAGCGGTACAAATAAAAATATTTCTATTATATAATAAAGCTTTTTCTAACTAGTATTTTGTTTCCAAGAATTTTTATAAGTCTTGAACTTTGTTAGCTTATAACACCGTACTTTTTTTGCTTCGTAATTTGAATTTGTTTTTTTCATAATCCTACTTAGCATTCCTTAAACCTTGTAACCTTCAAATTCCGTGAAAAGTAATAAATCCTAGTATAGAAAGAACTTACATTTGACTAATGAAAAAAAAAACTTGACGAATAAAATCTTACCTATGACATCCCAAATCTCCTTTTCATCAACCATGTACTGATGATAATTCTTCGGAGGGTTAGGTACTCTGTGACCAGTAATCACAGTCACATTATGCCCCCTTCGAGCCAGCTCCAATCCAATTGGCTTCAACATAATATAATGAGATTTCGACGTAAAAGGCACGACATACAAAATATTCGCCGACTCACAATATTTTGCCATGGCCAAAAAAAACAAAACTAATTTCAGAGCATCCTGAAAAAAAAACTTCACTTAATAACTTTTGTCACGATTTGAAAAAGTTAAAATAAAAAAGTTTAGAAAAACACGCAC
The DNA here is from genome assembly GCA_932526535.1 of Caradrina clavipalpis. Classification (NCBI taxonomy): domain Eukaryota; kingdom Metazoa; phylum Arthropoda; class Insecta; order Lepidoptera; family Noctuidae; genus Caradrina; species Caradrina clavipalpis. The sequence goes on from OW052100.1 coordinate 7,799,871, forward strand.
CATTTTGGAAGGAGAAACTTTTTGTTTGTAACAAATATGCGGTTCGTATTTAATGTCCGCTAAATGGACACTACCCGTAGCTTAGAAACATTATACTATACTGACGAGGCATGCTTTACAATGTATTACTACCGTGTTAGGTACTGCGTTAGATAAAGATGTACGTAATAGATTTAGCTCGTAGTTCTGCAACACAACTTGGAATACAAATCCTACTAATAAACTATACTAATATTATAAAGAGGAGATTGTGAGTTTGTGAAGTTGAAGGGAAATCTCTGGATCTACTGAACCGATTTTGAAAATTCTTTTATCCATATAAAACCATGTTATTTATGAGTGTCATAGGTTATATAAAATCACGTTACGACACACGGGGGCGGAGCAGTAGCCAAAGATGTAACTTAACGCGAGTGAAATTGCTGCGGGTTGTTCAAAAGAGATACCGCGCCCCCGGAACGCAAAGGGCACATGAAGGAACATAGATGGTTTTTAGTCAGTAAAAGTCTGACACTCCCTCCCGCCCCGCCCTGGACGGGGGGGGTCATTTGATGATTTTACCATCTCTAAAAAAAAAAAAAAAAAAAAGGACCTTAATGTCGTAGCAGCAAAGGCGATTTTCGTCGTACAAAACTGTTTATCCTTGGTTTGGTTTTTTGGGCATTGATTGTAAATAATATGTCAAACTTATGAACATGCTAACTTAATAGAGAACGCTTTCATTATAAAGAGTTTTGTGGATTCCTAAATGTTACTTTCGTTAATTTAATTTCAATGCAATATATTTTTTATTATGGCTTCCTAATACGCATCTATACTACATACTAGTCAATAAAGTATGCAGGACATGTTTTAAAATCATTTGAAGCTTCTTAACAACGATGCAATTACACTTGTGGCAAGTTGTAGGTTTTATGAAGTAACTTGCTCGGGCCCGCGACTTCGTCCGCGTAACGTTGATATAATATCTTATCCCACGGGAACCGAACACTTTTCCGAGATAAAAAGCATATATTATGCTATTGCAGACTTTAATCTATCTCTATGCCAAATTTCATTGAGATTAGTTCAGCAATTTTGCCGTGATTGAGTAACAAACATACATCCAAACATTCGCATATAAAACAGTAGTAAGATAAGATTATTTGCTAATGTGCACATTACCCTACCTAATCTGCAATGTAATGGTGCAACCCAGAAGAATTAACCCCTCATTGCCAAAGTATTTTACAGATTCTAAGCCATTATTACGCTTATTAAAAAGTTTTTACTGTCAAACTTTGTGTTCGTGTTTCAAATCAATACTAATACCACAGCTAATGCCTATACCTAAAGAGTTTCTTTGTATGTTTATTAAAACGCGCAAATTTCTGAAACTGCCAGTCGAATTGGAAAAAATATTTTTATATTTCACGGCCAGAATATAGTACCTATATAACATCACGCTACCATTATATGGCAAAACATTCAGATCCACCCGTTATTTTAAGACCCAGCACAAATTATTTGATGTATACTCATGTTTTTACAATAAAAATATTCTATTCTATTCTACAAGTCACAGAAACGAAGTAGTAACCAAAGACGTAAACTAAACGTGAATAAAACAGCGGAATATAGCTAGTACCTGGATATATTTTTTAATTATCGCGGTTCATATACATGCTGTTGATTTGCATCCTCGTCAAATTTTAGGAGCTTGTCATAGAAAAAAAGAAGTAATCAAATATAATTACGATACCTGGCCAATATTTAATAAATGTTTGTTTTTTTAGTTGCAACTATCAAAAAACAGTATTCCAGAATACTCCCCTTGCAAAAATCAGCATCGCCCAGTTGCGTATCAATGCGTGCATAGCGCCTAAACCCTCTGGCGAGATGGCTAGTTCGAATTGGAAAATCACGTCAAAAAATATAATTTAAAAAAAAAGTTATTTTATTATTGATGCGTGTTAAGAATCACGAGCATAGTTAACTCCTTGAATTTGACGAGAATGCAAATCAACAGCTTGTATAAACTTAAAGTATATTTTTTGTTCAAATTCTTGCCTATAGCTATCTACAAGTGCGAACCTCAATTATTAATTATACATACAATTATACCTATCTAATTATACATTCTACAAGATAAAGGCCCAATTTAAGGGTAAAGGTTGCCTCATTGAATATTCCGAGATATCTATTATTATGCCCTTTAATTGTTATCCACTCTCATATCCGGATTATTGTATTCAAACAATGGTTGCTCTATTTAGTCGGAGCAATTTGTTGCCTAAAGATGATAATAAGATTAGGGACGGTTCTAGTAAGAAATATTCGTATTTAACATAATAATGTCTGTGTGGTGCTCCCTTGGCCCTTGTCCATGGAAAGCATTCTCCTAATGTGCCTATTTATTCTTTGTTTTCGGTTTATCTTTGGTAATCAGGTCAACTAACTAATTTCACTTTGAGTTTTTACTAAAAACAATTCTAGAAACGCTTTTGTTTTATTATTATATTCTTTTTTATTTACCATACGGCAAGTCGTAATCTGGTGGGGTAGATCTTTGTAACAGCGCCATCTACATTACTTTTGAAGAACTACGCAGAGAATTCACTCGGAAGGAGCAAGCTGGTACAGATTTGTGCAATGCGAACAATGCTCATAATATCAACTATCATAGTGAAAATTTAATGCAGTGGGTCCATTGTCATAAAATGCCGACAGACTACTAAAGTGTATTTTTTTATCTCAGATACTAAATTGACTGGTTCAAACGTCAAACAAAAATAATGTGCTTTCGGTCCATAAAGTTGAAGCATCTGTACTCCCCGCAGGGTTAGACAGAGGTGTATCAATGCACACCCAGTTCGCTGATATCTTTAGGTCCCACGTAATAGGGGGCGAGCCTTTTGCCATTAACCGGGCCCACATCCTGAATCCAAGCTGCTACTGAGAATTCCGTAGAAAAACCCAATAACTCTTTTTGCTCGACCTGGGAATCGAACCCAAGACCTCTAGCGTAGCAGTCGCGCTTAAGACAGCTAGGCTAACGAAGTATTCAACATTTTTATATTTAGTAACTACCCAATTTCAACCATTGTTACTAAAATTTTCCAAAACCGGTCCTTTGAGAATCCTCTATAAAATCAGTAGTAAACATAACAGGATGATAATATCGGGTTGATAACGGGGCTTTAATGGTCCTTAGGTACGCCTGAAATGGTTTCACAATAAAACAAAAGCCTTTTAGTGCGTATTAACACATTATAATTTTATTGATACATTTTTATTATAAATTCTTATCTAATTTATTATTACTTTTATTTATTAATTTCTTATAAAGTATCAATAGATGTTATTAAAAAATATAAAGCTATTCACAAAGTTAACGCTTTCGATTGTAAAACGTACCCGAAATTGTTTTAAATTCATTAAGTACACTGGACGGAATTAAACCAATATTAAAAGTTAAATTAGTAAAGCTCTATGACTTTTTACATGATAACATGAAGCTCCCTAAACGAAAATTAACAACAGTTACTGTGTGTGATAATAAAGTTAGATAACTTACTAACTAAAGCGTTTTAAAGATTCAGTCTGTGTATGACTTTGATTCATTTAGTACATTCGAAAAAAATATGGCAGAATAAACATTTAAAATTAACTTTTCTTAATGATACAGATGTTACTAATAATCTCTTATTTTCTCGATTACTTTATAGTTACTACTCCTTCGTTCGGAGTACAAAGGACCATTCTTGGACTCGTATCCGTGGGGCGCGGGGCGGATGCCGTTTTCTATATACTTGGGGCTCGCTATTGGTTCGCCTTTGTACCCCCGGCTTTTCGTCACTGAGTTTATTTCCCTCGACTCGATAATTTCTTTTGAGCGGCCGTCTCTTGATGGCACAATCTTCTTACTAACGGTCTCAACAGTGTCGGTAACGCTGGGACGTTCGGGATCACCTGAGCGAGTGGTGTACCGGTACGTCTCCGAAAAGTTATCGCTGCTATTGCTTCCTCGCCGTATCGCCGGCGACTTTATCCTCGAATCCAGCCGGGACACGAAAGGACTCGTTTCTCTATTGAGCGATTCCGTCTTATATAATGGCGTTTTCCGTTCTTCTGAAATACGGTCTTTGTAATGTGGTGACGGCGTGTTGTATCGTGGGGATAACCTGCTACCATCTGATTCGTCGTCAGCGTGCAACGTTTGATACAATTCAGGCGCCCTTTCGCGAAGCCCTTTAAGGAATATCTTTTTCTTATCGGTTTCATCGTAAGATTTGCTATATCCATTTGTGTGCCCGTTGGTCACTGGATTTGTTTTTCCATATCTGGCTCCAAAGAGGCCATCACGTCTACGCTCTGTTTCACGAGACACAGCATCAGCAAGGTCGCGCTGACTACGATTGATTATGGACACGATTCCTGGGCTTTTGAGCTGCTCAGGTGTTTCATCGAGCCGACTCAGATGGGGGTTGGATTTATACATAGTTGAGTAATTGCGATTCATAGTTGATACGTAACGTGGGTGAGTCTCCTGTTCAGGAGCTCCCATAGCAAAACTCTTGCTTCTGTTTAGAGCTTTGTATGTCCGCGCTGGTTTCGCAGGTCCCGGTGGGTATCCGTTGACTTTGCCGTCGGGTGCAGCCGTCACGTTGTTTGAGATGTTGACGGCGCTGCTGGAGCGTTTGTTGGGTGTGAGTCTGTGCCAATATTTATTGGAACTGGGTTTCTGGGGTTCGGTGGTTTTTTCTTTCCTGTCGTGCAGTTTTCTAGGCAGCGTCTGTGCGCTGCGAGTGTACTCCTCGTCGGGCTCGATGTTCGGATTCAGTCGACTTGTAGAGTGACTGAACCGACCCAGCGTGCTCGAGAATTGACCCCTGAAAAGATTAAAGAAACAATTGAATATTTTTTATACAATCCGCTTAAAGAATTATTGCTATTTCGTGATTGTGTAATGAGCCGGGCCCACGTACAATTATTGTATTGTTGGTAAGTCGCAAAAACTCGTAATCTTGTTGGTGTTCTGGTAATTGGATTCAATGGGAAATCTCTACCCACACACCTAACGACCAGCCTTTGTTTTCGTAAGTTTAAAACGTCTTTGTTAAGGCTTGAACAAATTGTATACAATTTAATATAGGACCAAAAGGATTTTTTGTTCTTTTTGTAGTTTAGTGTCCAAGTCTTTTGAATACCCAAAGGTGATCAGTTCAATCACGTATTTATTCAACAAAACAGCGGAAGCATGTGTGTCTATTGTAATTTGCAAAAATAATTATAACAAACTAATTTGCATACACCAACCTCCACTAACACACGACAGGTGTTTAATATGAACATTTCCTAGCTCTGAGTCACTTGTCGTTTGTCATTGCGGATCGGCACAAACTTCTCAATAAAGACACTGTTTCACTTGACAAACACGACTGACTCATGCACTAAATAAGGGATTCTTTGCAAAATAATAAAGGCATATTTACCCTTAATAGGCAATACCCAAGAACGGCGGCGAATGAAAAAGGCAAGATATGCCGGAACGCAGCTTTAATTAAAGGTGCATGATTGCAGTGATTGATTGGAGAAACTATTGTCGTGTCTATTAATAGTGAATGAAATAATTGTCTTTGTCTTGTAATTAGTCCTGGGATTGAGTTTAATTGAACGTGGTTCTGTGTCATTGTAACAGTTGCTAAGATTGCTTGATGATCTTTATTGTGTTTGATGATCTCTGATTTAATTGATAAAATTATGGTATGTACGTAGTTAATGTGACTTTTGTGCAAGGATTAGTTAAACTTCTTGCAATATTACCCAGCTTTATCCCTTTGATATCCTTACTACAAATATAAATGTTTTCGCGACCTGTTTTGTAACTACTGTTTAGAGTACAATATTTACAGATTCTACCTTTATGACTGCGCAAATATAAATAAGCATTCGATTAATTTGGGTAATTTAATTTTCTTGTGATTGCCATCTGACAAAACCTGGCCTTACTTCTATAAAATAGCCCACAGAATGCAAGCTTAGTCGTCAATAGCGATGCTAGTATGATAAGAGGCATTTTCCATGCAGTCGGACAATTAACTATACAGTTTGATTGTTGCATTATTATTTTCCACCTGACCTCGGCAAGCCTTTGAAAAATCATGCATTCTTGTATAATGCATCATACTAGGTGCAGTGGGTTGTTGTTATTATAATTATTTATTAAAATTAAAATAGCAAATTTAAATACATTATATTAACTTTATCGTAATTAACGTACATAATCTATTCTAATATTATAAAGAGGTAAGATTTGTTTGTTTGTTTGTAACGAATAGGCTCCGGAAATACTGGCCCGATTTTAACATTTTTTTCACTAATAGTAGCTACATTATTTCTGAGCAACTAAGCTATACAACTACACGCTACAACGCACGGGAGCGGAGCAGTAACCAAAGAAGTAACTTAACGAAGGTGAAAAAAGCCACGTGAACAAAGTCGCGGGCAGTTTGTTAGTTCCTTATAAGTTAAAACCTTAGAAATACCTAATCAATTTGCATGCATAATTAATAATCCTTGCGTAACATTGCAGGACTAACTTACAACCGTGACAAGAAATAAGTTACGGGTACCTACTGTTGAAGATCTATGTTACAAATCGATGACACATATTCAACCTGGTCCCTTGAGTCTTAACGCTCCCTATTATGGTCTTTTATTTGTATCGTTCGACGTGGTTTGCATAATGTGAATAAGTTTAGTTTCCGCAATTTCTAAAAGCTCTTGAAATATTTTCGCATGAATAATATTTAGCATTGTGTAAGCACCTGTGTACAGTATCTGTGTTTAGAATATTCGCCTAAAATATGTATGGGTGTTACAACAGGTGTCTTTGGACAAAATAGAATTAATGTGAGTCCTGTATGCGTATAATTATCTCAACTCCTTCTTTCAAATATATCGTTTTGTTTTAACAAAGTTTTGATAATAGTTCCAAATATAAAACAAAACTAGAAATATTTTTATTTTGTTATAAACTTATTTGGAAGATCTAGTGAATTGTCTGATCCTTACGACTTAAATATTAGTATAAAGTGTTAATATAATATATAAAGTATGAGTAAAAAAAACGATAGACCCGGCTTTCAAATTCAAAAGACCTCTTTCGTATAGCCTCACTGTTTGCACATGATCATGATAGATTAATGATACGATCATGATCGGTCTAAAATCGAATTCCAAAACAAGAAAATATACATTAAAGTACCTAGGCTACATAACTGCTACCGACAAAACATTAAAAGGACCATCCATGATCATTAAAATATTTTGCTCTAATTAGTAAAGAACCTAAAGTTCTCAACTAATTTTAAAATCCTAAGAATATTATTTTGTGTATAAAACCTCGAGAACTTATTCTTACCTCACAATAGCTGTATGAAAATGGCACTAATGAGTTCAACTGTTCATTGTAATCTACACCAAGACTAAGAATGCGGCTGCAAGGTTCATCTAGCTACCTCATGTACCGACCATGTAAACAATAGAACAAACAAAGTCCGTGTGGCGAAACAACTCATACATAACTCAAATACATAAACGTATTTTCTTAAGTTATGTTTACGTTTAGCCAAAATTTACGAAACCTCGTCCAACCCACATGCTCAAAGTTAAAGCAAATTCTACCTTTATTACTATTGACTCCTATCAAAACGCCGTAACTTTATGATAATATAAACACAAAGCATTAATTAAAGGTTCGGCAGATATTAATGTAGGTGGACGCGGCTGGTAGTAGGACAAGCTTCTATTTAAGGCTCATTGGATTACATTTTTTTATGAAAATTGAATATCTATCATCTAAGATCATATCTATATCTGCTCGAATACTAATAGAGATAAACACGCTTCAGGCTGTTTTGTCTAGCACCAAATATGTAGCGACACATATTTCATCACTATGGCTAATTAATTTTATTGATGTTGTGGTTACAAGGGGAAGTGGTTAATTGCTTACCTTTCGCGGTGGTCGCGGGCGTCGGCGGCGGCTGCGCGTCTAGAACTGCCCTCGTACTTGTGCTCTCGGCCGTAGATGCTGGGCGCGAAGGGGTCCTCCCCGAGGTAGTAGCGGTGCGGCGGCGCGACGGGGGGCGCCAGCTCGCCGCCGTACTGCTTGTACGTGCGCGACGAGTGCTCCGGCGACGGCGTCCGCGAGTTGCGCCACTTAGCGCGTCGCTCAGCAGACGCCGAACGAATCTTCCCTACCAACTTCCGAATAGAATTCCCGATTGCGGATCCCACTGACTTACGTGCTGGCGATGGACGCCGCCCGTTATCAGCAAAACGAGTCTTCTGATTCTGTTTGCGCTCATCCCGATCCCGTCGCCTTGGTGGCGTACGATCCCTATCCGAACTTTCGCGTCTCTCTCTAGGAGGAGAGTAATCCGGTGGAGGCTCCGCGGCTCCTTCTTCGCGACTGTCACGCGACCTTGCCGAATTCTCGTTTCTGGAAGAGCTTCTGTAACCACTATCGTAACGGTGTTCTTCTGACAGTCTTTGTTTCGTGGGTCGTTTTCGTTCCGGCGCGATCGGCCGGTAGTCGTCCTCGACAGAGGGCTCGCGGAACGAGCGCTCGGTATCCAGCGGCCGGAAAGGCGAACCGCGCGGTGGACTGTGCATAGTCGACGACGACACGTAGGCGGAATCGTCGCGCGAGGGCGGGTGACGGCGGCCGATAGGTGGTGACCTCCCCTGAGGCGAGTCGCGCTTCCCGTACACATGTCTGGGGGAGGAACCGTTTAATCGATCATCGCTAGCATATGGTGAACGCACTGTCGGTGGTGACGGTGAAGAACTGCGTGGCTCGGGCATCCTAGGTTTAGTGGCGCGTCGCTGCGACCAGTCCGCAACGCCCTTGAAGTAGCCACCGGTCCTGTTCACTGGTGCTGCCGGTCGTTCGTCTGAGGGTGTCGACGATTTTGTTTTTCGAAGAACTCGATCTCCATATACGGGTGGTGGTGGTACAGATGATGTCTTCCCGTAGTATCCCTCGTCTTCGGCCTTTTTGTAGAAGGCGGGGTCAGGTCTTCGACCTATTTCTTCAGCGATGGAGTCGTGTGACGAGCGGGATTCACTGCCGAAATGATTTTCGAGCCACTTTGATGTTTCTTTCTTGCGTGTTTCTTCCTCTATGTCGTAGTCGACGGGGCGTTTGTAATCCTTGTCGTGTTCTGAAATCAGAGTGAACTATGAGCGCGGAGCGACAGTGCGGCGGCGCGGGCGCGCGCGCTGCGTCTCACGGTGGAGTGGCGCATGCGACGCATCCTCTACCACACGCTATGGCGTAATCGTTCAGTCAATAAGTTTGCCAAACTATCGAAGGTCAATGCGATGTACACTCGAGACAACTTTACTTAACCGCTACGAGACATTACCGTGCATATTATTCACTGAATGATAATTTCTAGGTCAGTATTCCTTTACGTTATGTTTATGGTGTTATGTAATTATTGTCAGCTTTGGTGGTCATTTAACTTAGATGGTAATACAACTATTGTATTCAGATAGCTATTCTTAGCGCGGTCGCCATTTTAGGTAATAACTAAGGAGAGAAATTGTGGGCACGGGCAATTATTATGACTAGACAAATAGATTACAATACAATACATTACAATACTGAATTGAATTCGAAACGCAGTGAATATTATTCACTAAGTTTATGTCCAAGGTGTGTAGGTAAGGCTAAATATGTTCGTCCTTTAAATAAATCGTTCTTAAAAAGTTTCAAAGGGCACCGTCCAGATGATTATGAGTCTATATTTATATCTGTTACAGCAAGATTGACAAGTCGCTGACATTACAACACGTACGGAACCGGGCGATCTTCGCAATCAAGTTTACACGCCCTATAAGCTTCACGTCATTGCGAAAACAGTGATTAAATACACATTTATGAGGAAATTTCACTGATTTATGCGTCGTTCCCGCAACTCTTAGCCTACTTATTATGAAACTAACACCATGTGTGATAAGTGATTTATAGAACTCTAATGATTCAATCATTTTGAAAACTTTCATTCAAGTTTTCTTTTGAGTAAATGGCTTTATAGATGGACTCTTTATAATATCCGGAGTTATCCGAAAATAAGTTATTTTTTTTCTTATTATATAAATATATAAAAAACGTTGCTACACACTAGGAATTTGTCCTGTATCGTAGGTGCGTACAAACATTTAAACAAAAGCAACAATATACACAAACAACTAAAACCCCTAACAGTACCTAGGTCACACGAGTATTTGTTCCGTGCGGGAATCAAACCGCCGACACTCAGCGCAGCAGTCAATTACTCAGTCATCGCGCGAACCGAGATGTCAAAATTATTGAATTATTATCGGTATTATTTGATTTAACTTTAAGAAACAACTCGCCTATGACTAGGTTATTTAGTCAGCCGACTTGTGCATTGCCGGTAGTTTGGTAATATTTAAAGTCGTGTACGTTCGGGTTTGGTTATTTTTGTGTCATAATATAACACAAATGAGGTTAGGTCCGGCATTAGTCCTGTGATAATAAACAATAGACTATCTATCGATCTATAATTATTAGATGATTCGTGGAGGTAAAATTTGAGATGGTTGACATGTTTTTTTGTTTAAACGCACTAATCTCTGAAACTAATATTCGACTATTTTCACATATGATGGCCAGATTCATGAGGCATATTATAAGCCGTAATAAATTACTTAACATAACAGCGCCGTGGGCTACATTATTATTTAAGTAACTTATATTTTTTCTATTTGTGATATTGCATAATATAGCTGTTTGCTGTTCCTATTTAATAAAAAAAAAACGCGGGTAAAAAAAAATAAAAATAAAAAATACGCGGTCGAAATCCCGGGTAGAAGCTAAACACATAAAACCAACTGTGTATGAATCACATTTATATTAGGTAAACCATAAAGTTATGCTTTCTGAACTTTAATGTTTTATCACGGCATTCAATGCTAAAATCTTATTGTTCTGCAATTCTGTTATTTTACGACAACACGCGCCGTTCACTGTAATGCGTGGTAAATGATGTCACTGTAAATTCTGATAACTGATACTAAATACAAACCACGATTTATTGCTTTCGCATTTATTTAGAATTCCTTGGGAAATCTGTACTAATATTATAAAGGGGAGAGATTTTTTGTTTGTTTGTTTTTAATTAGGCTCCGAAACTACTGGACTGATTTCAAGCATTTTTTCATCAATAGATAGCTAAATTATTCCTGAGTAACATAGGCTATATGATATCACGCTACAACCCGCGGGAGCGAAGCAGTAACTTACCGCGGGTGAAATAACCCACGTGGACGAAGTCGCGGGCAGTTCTCTAGTATTTTATAAATAAATAGATAATACAGTGCGCCGCTATATCAAAGAGGGGGTCCTCTTGAAGAATATTATTTATGTTTAAACCTATCTATACTAATATTATAAAGCTAAAGAGTTTGTTTGTTTGAACGCGCTAATCTCAGGGACTACTGGTTGGAATTGGAAAATTCTTTTAGTGTTGGATAGTCCATTTCTTGAGGAAGGCTATAGGCTATGTAACATCACGCTACGACCAACAGTTGCTGAGCAGCGAGGGTGAAACCGCGGGGAACAGCTAGTAGTAAATAAACAAAGAAAAACGTGAAATCACCTGCAAGCCTCTACCGTTACAGCTACACAAACATGAAAGTCTGTGACTAACTTTATTTACGTGATATTTTACATACAGCAAAATCATACAAATAAGACGAAACAATAACAGCACAATGGCTGAAGAGGTGAATAACCTTCCTGAATAGAGTACAAATTTTCAAATTTGGAAAAAACTTGTTAGTTGAAAACAAAAAAATATTATTAGTTACTACAATTTCTAGCGAACCTTACAGAAGTTGTCTTGCCCGAACATTGGTTTGCAACGCCACCTACCAGATCAAATTATAAATCTAAACCATCCAGAAAACCACTCAAACATACCCAAATAAAATCATTAAAATCGGTCCAGCAATTTATGAGAATTTCAGTGACGTACGCACATACAGAAGAATTATATAATACTAAATAACCCGTTGAACTTCGTACCACCTTAATAACCCATTGAGGCGAACAAAATTGAAAAGAAAATATTCAAATCGATCGAGCCATTTTCGGTTTAAATTTTACGAAACTAACGCACGGCAATAAAATTTACTTTCATATGAAAAGATAGACAAACTATAAAGACAGTTACATGCTTAAAATTATTTATGTCAATGACTATCCAATACCTACGCAAAATATGACGTAGACACAGATCAGATTTCCCTTTCCCTATTAAAATTGTGCTCAAAATTTTCATCAGAACACCCATCCTACGGTAAACAGGCCGCAGCCGTGTCACAACCGACCTCTGAGTGTAGGCCCAATGGCTCGCCTTATGCGGCAAGTTGATGGGCATGTAGCATTAAATTGGCCACTTAAATTCTCGTTTAAACGTGGCACGTGTGTTTACTAACCCCTTAATTGTTCGCAAAACAATTTACCTACCAGATTTGTGAGGGAAAGTGAATACAGGATACTGTGTCATTGTTACAACCGATATGTCTTTGACTGTCTATCGAGACGTCAGGTGACCCAACATAAGTGTTTTTTTGTAAAGAATTTATCAAAGATTATTAAACAGTCAAAAGTTATCTTACCAGTTATACTATTAAAGATTATTAAACAGTCAAAAGTTATCTTACAATTATACTATTATAAATGCAAAAATTTTGATGGTTTTTTGTTACTCAATCACGCCAGAATTGCTGAACGGATCTGGATGAAGTTTCGCACAGAGATAGATTATAGGCTTTTTTTTTATAGACGGGAAATCATCAAATACCTTCCCCCGCCCTGGGCGGGGCGGGAGGTAGTGTCAGACTTTTACTGACTAAAACCCGTCTATGTTCCTTCATGTGCCCTTTGCGTTCCGGGGGCGCGGTATCTCTTTCGAACAACCCGCAGCCCTAGATTATAGGCTGGAGTAGCACATAAGTAAATAATGAACTGAAAACACATGCATGGAATTGCATATAAAAGCATTTTATCCCGGAAAAATATACAGTTCCCTTGGCATAATATATCAACACTGCCGCCAAGGAAGTCGCAAAACCTAATTTTAAGCAAGCAAATTTTTAATATGTCTCAGATAGGTAAAGGTAGCAAAAAATTTTAAATGTAAATAAACCACCTATTCACCTTTTCCCCATTCATATCAGTTGTTTTACTGCATAGACCAAGAATGACGAAAGTAGTCGAAAACTGCAATGCTACTTCTAATAAGTAGGTTAAATATTATATTAAAGACCATTAAAGAAAAACAAAGGCATAAAAAGTGCAAAGACATGGCATTTCTCAAGGATGTCCCAGAAGGTGTAGTCCCTTGCTAACATTATGGGCATCCTACGTAATGTGCGTGGGATCCTAACTGTCCTGGCAATTCATTTCCTTAAAGGTTACTTACTGGTTGCGGGAAGGCAAAGTCCAAGAGACATTGCGTAAGAATAATTCTTATTGTTGATACATAACGCAATGTGAACATTATCTATTCGTTTCTAATAAATATGAGCTATTTAATGAGTGTTTAAGTAAAAGACAACATTGAAGTTGAAAAGCTTTGTTATAAGTAAATAAAATGGTAACTATAAAAGGAACATTGTAACGAAAACTTTTACCTTGACTAAAAACATGATTCTTGACACTTGGGGATGAAATTTTTCTTCATTTTTTAATTAAATTGTCAAAATGTTTGGAACAGCAGATTTTTGTTTTTGATAACCTACGCAAAATGTTAGTGCTTTCCTTATCATCCTTTATAATCAGATTCAATGATCAAGAAAATCAATTATCCGAAAATGGACCTTAGAAGAATCGATTTTAATGATCAATAGGTACATTATCAAACCTAACGACAGGCAATCTTCTAAATCGTAAGTAAGTACCAACTAACAAACACTAACATTGATTACAAATGCACGATTAAACCTGAAAAGGAGTACGACAAGACCATCCTCATCAATATGACCACAGTTTTTTCTCAATTTGTCATCTCAAGCATCAAAACCTGAGCTTTATGTGCGACGCGCGTCCTTTGCAACTAGGAAGAGCATTCAACATGCTCATATATCACGGATAGTAACCGAGTAACTCGATCGATCAACTTGAACGCAAACAATGGTCGAGTAGCCGACACAGGTTACTGGCGACAAGGTCGGTATGTGTACCACTTCTCAGTGGCTCACTACACATGTGTATTTTGTCAGAACTATGAATATATTACGCGTTTCATATTTTTGATGGACTGTCTAAAGTTGAGTTATTTATTGCTCTTAATTTTGTAACAAATTGATTGGTATTTGGAATTATTTTCGAGGTAAACCGTAATTAAAGTAATTGTAGATTTGACCAGAGCTTTTGATTTAGGTGACCCAGTCTTTATCACAGTAAAATCTGAACTTTCTGTCTTGTCAAACAATTAATACAATATTTTTTATTTCTTTACTTTATTTTTATAGCTGCTTTCAAGGTATAATAGGCTTTTTAATCTTCAGCTTGGAACCTTGTCTTCAGAAACAACTTTCTAAGACTTGAGTAATAGTATAGGATAATTTTGCTTCGGATGACTTAAAACTTTTTTTACCGAATTCATAATTTTCTTCATAATATTTCTACCAGTTTATTACTTTTCAGGAAATATCAATAACAAGGGCTAATTTAACAACATGATGTAATTGAAAAATGAAAGGCATGGGAGTAGGTTCTATTAATAAATTTCAATTCGGAACAAATTGCAATTACAATTTGGGACAGAGTTCAATCTGGTATGAATGGCGTATTATGAAGAAACCTACCATATTTGACTATAACACCTATAATAAAAAGATTACATTTAATAACACTTTAGTTGCAAATTGGGTCACCAATCAAAGTTAATACGATACATTAACAAAGTGGTATAATGCCCTAAAGCGTCAATTCTTGTAGTAAGACAATAAAAAATCTAATTGCCTGCGCAACAAAAACAATAAATAATCCTATCACATATATTTCAATCAACTTCAATGTAAAGTGGAAAAAATCTTGATAACTTTATAGCGAACTAATAATATGATCAATTTTAATAGGCTATAAACTATCCAATTTGCCAGAAGTACCAAAGCTTGTCTTGCCTTAAGCAGGAGTCAGATAGATGAGGTAAGTACTGCGATAAATGGCGCGACAATGGATCGTGTGCTACGCTAACGTAAAGGCAAAATATTCGCCTGTAATGTAACAATCTTGTGGGTTTCTTCAAGATGGGACTGAATAGGTTTTAGTTTTTTTTTATATTATTGGCAAACAACCCAAAGCCGCATCTGATGTTAAGAGGTTTGCGCTCGCGTCCAATTTGACATGTCTATTATCCAATAGGAACCGTACATTTTTCCGGGATTAAAAGTATCCTGTTTTATTAATTCAGTGCCAAATTTCAGCTAGCTCCCTTAAGTCGTTTAAGCGTACAAGAATAACCAACATCCATCTATTCATTGTCACAAACTTTCGCATTTATAATAATGAGTAGGATATTACAGTAGCATAATATTAGTAGGATTTAAGTTGTCAAATATATGACGTTCCAAATTACTATTGCCATATAAAATCTTTGGGGGAACCATCGGAAATTATAAAAACTATGCCAATTGAATGGTGTTATCTACCACCCAATTATCTCAATGTGCGACGTATAAATGCACATACGAGCTAAGATTACAACATCAACTTCCACCATCTCCAACTTTATATCACCGTTGTTATTAATACTACTTAAAGATGGTATAATTATTTCATTACAAGTCACTACAGCAGGTAAACTACCCACGGCGCCTGCCCATAATATATTCTATGAACTTTTAAGGCAACTAGTTAATGCGAATATAGCTTGTTACTACCGTGACGCAGCGTGTTCCACAACGAATCCTATTGGCTGTTAAGAATATCTTTATTTAATTGGACCAATAAGAATTGATCAATTTGTTCTACATGACTGATGTAAATGTTTAAACTAATTAAGATTCTATTTTAAACAAGGTATGCGTATAAGAAGTAAATTGCGCATTTATTTGTCTGCTATGTGGGTAGCTTTTGATCTTGTAACTTGTAAATATGTAGGTAGGTAGGTACTAGTAGGTAGGTATATGTAGATATCACTTAGTTTAATTTTTGAACCAATTAATTTGGTTTCTTTACATGCATTATGATGATTCAAGTTGCTGTGAAGCCGAGGAATAACAGTTCAAATTTCAAAAACTTTTTAGTGGAATGAGGGACCTAACTAATTAAATCTTTACTAATATTATAAAGGTAAAGAGCTTGTTTGTTTGGTTGAACGCGGTAATCTCAGAAACAACTGGGTCGAATTGATAAAATCTTTTTGTGTTAGATAGTTCATTCATCGAGAATGGCTACAGGCTATATAACATCACGCCACAAGCCATAAGAGCGAAGCAGTAATCAAAGACTTAACGCTGATAAAATGTACAAACATGCACATCTTTAATTATACTGAACGCGGAACAACAATTATGTTGCGATTGCATGCTGCGGAAATTGAATACTAATCATAATGAACTAGTGATTAAAATTAGTATATACCTAATTATTTTTTAACTGATGTCAGTGTAAATAATTGGGTAAATGACACCATTGAACAACAATTCCAAGGCAAAACTTCACAAAATGACCAGTTTATTTTAGCCCTTAAACCCCGATTAGTATTTAAATAACTATAAAATTCGATTTTTAGTTGCTTTGAAATCAATAAATAGTTAGTGATTTGAGATGTCTTATTGTCGTACAAAATCTACGGGGGAATCGCGTTTGACAGCTCATACAAAGGAAGTCAATTGATTCGTGGTGTCATCTACCCAATTGTTGGTGAGCCAAAGATAAATAAAATGAAAAAATAAAAATTATATAATAATCTTAGCCCTACTAAGTGGATAGGCAATTAGTAGGTAGGTACAGCAAATGGCGGCATATTATTAAAAAACCTACAATATCAAAAAGCACAACTTTCAAAAAAACTATTTTAAGAACCAAAGCTAGGTCTTTTTTTTTAACTGGCGGCACACGGAACTGTTTGACTACCAAGGCTGACTTGACACTAAAATGGCGACAGTTCGACCATCGACCCATTAACATAACGATCGCGGCGAAGACGCAGGTTGATTCTCGTGAATGAACTTATTTAGACATGAATGGCGGACTTCTACTTAATAAATTAAAAAATATGAATAAAAATAACAAATTAGACATAATGTCCCGATCTATTACATAATAGGAACATTTTTTATGATTAAAAAAGGTAAGTATTGTAGGTTTTACATACATAAGTAGAATTTAAACTATTTTTTATATATTTACTAGCTGTTGCCCGCGACTTCGTTCGCGTTCAGTATTTTTAAGTTAATAGTGTTCATACTGTTTCTGTCTAACCCCTATGTGACATAGCGTGATGAATTGTACCTAAGATTACAGCTCAGGTTACTGCCAACACAATGCCAAAAGTTTTGTTCAAATCGGTGCAGGAATTCAAAAGTTATGCGCGTACATACAAACAAACAAACAAACAAACAGACAAAAATTCTAAAAACCATTTTTTTGAGTTCAGTATTATGTATTTAACATGGGTGAATTACTCTTTATAAAAAATATTGAATGTACTGAATTGGCCTCGTTACGATTTTATTATATGTATAGATTACGTAAGTATTTGATATTGCAAAAATTTTGCATTCAATTATTTTTGATCACAAAAACTATTAAAACTTTTAAGTAAGTACCCAGGTATGACTTTATGGACAGAATTTACTTATTAAAAAAAAACGTAGTACATAATTTGGCAAACTCTATTTGTAAATAAGCATTTCAAAAATAGGAAAAAAGAAGTTTTTTTATGTAATTTAACAATTTCAAATCAGCGCCACCTATTGAAGTAGTCTCACACTACCAAGCAAACAACTTAACTGAACGACAAAATACTTATAGCGCCATCTATCAACGAGTAGCTGAATTATACGTCAGAGCCATCTAGCGAGCAAACATAAAACTTATTAGTTTAACTTCTTACCGACTTGACGAAGACGGCGCTGTCGTCGCATTCTTACTGATAAACTGTCCCAATCGTCATCCATGTTTGGTTGCCCCTCTCTCTCAACTGTAACAAAAATAATCATAAAATATCAATCATAAAACAATAGGCTTCCTTAATATTCAAGAAAATCTCAAAGTTTTCTGCAACAATCTGTTGATTTTCGCAACAGGTCATTCACTTGTGAATTCCTGCAATAAAAATGGCGCACAATCATGTTTTCTTGACATTTTATAAAGTTCAAACGGAAGGCGGTTTGCTTCACCGGAAACATGCTTTACGTACCAACCTACAGATAATTAACATTCCTCATTACCTCATAATCCGAACAAGAATCATTGTTTTAGGTGTGACATTTTTATATGTACCTTCTTCAATGGTCCTGGGTTCGATTCCTAGGTCGAGCAAAAGTGTTATTGGGTTTTTCCATGTATTCTCAATAGCAGCTCGGAGTTTGGATTTGTGTCCGGTTAATGGCAATAGGCTCGCCCCCTATTCCATGAGACCTAAATATACCGGCGAACTGTGGGTGCACATTGGTACACCTCTGCCTAACCCTGCGGAGAATACAGGCGTGATGGTGGTTACCTTCTTCAGTGCGGGAGCGTGAGTTGATATGCGTAGCGACCCTCAAGCCGCCCGCCATCAGATCAGTGCTCTGCTCGAGGTCCACTCGCTTCCTTCTCTCCGTGCCACCAGTCTCCTCTACCACACTCTTGTCACTTGGCAGGGATTTAGCCTGGGAAAGAAAAATGATATTATGTTAGACATTAAAGAGGCAAGGAAAATCAGTAAAAATATTTTAAATCTTATCTCTACATAGTATTAAGCAATGTCGCTTCCCGCCGTTCTTTTAAACTTCGCAAAGCATTTTAATGCGGTTTTTATTAATAGATAGAGAGATTTACGAGGACGGTTTATAAGTGTAGAACATCATGCTAAGACCAACAGGAGCGGAGCAGTACCTAAAGACGACTGAACGCGAGTGACATCGTAAGATATAGCTAGCTACAAACGCGGCAATTTGTGCGTATGAATAGATGTTTGTTTGTTATTCTTTTACGCTTAAACGACTAAACAGAATATGGTGAAAATTGGCACATATACCGGTATCTAATTTTCATTACTTCATCTTGTTTTTATTATTTTCATCCGTAGAATAGTTTAAGATATTGGCTTAATTTGTGTTCCTGCTACGATATAAATTCACGGAATAAAGGTACATCGAGAAACGTAGGTTAAGTAAGTGAATTCTAACAAACGAGTGTAACCATTTGGGCAATCGATGTTTCCACATAGAATGTATTGCAAGATACACCAAAGCTATAAAATAGCAAATCATTCATAAATCATTGTCTTTTAGGTAGAAATCTTATCTATAAAAAATGATAATTGATGAGATTACCATTTGAGAGTTTAGTTTGTACCTACGGGAGTACAAAGCAGACGATTTATACATATATATATATATATATATATATATATATATATGTAGGATCAGGAGTGCCGAGCGGTATATGGTCAGGGTTTGGAGTTCCCATTTTAGTGGGATAAACAAGACTGTATAACAATTTACAGACTTTTTATTAAAGTAGGTATTAACACAATACACAACAGAATATAGAAAAGATAATGCAGGTAAGTAAATACAATAAGGCGAACAGACCTTTTAGGGTCACAGTTCGTATAGTGGCCAAGCCACCCAATTACAAGGAGTATCGCTCGCTTTCGCAAGTAAATACAATCCTATGTAAATATACAGCGTTGCTGTACCAAATAAACCGACAGTTTTGTCGGGAGCGGGGGAGCTCTGTATCGAGTCGAGTCCGAGGACCGACTGGTTAGTTTACCGAGAGCACGCTCTTTTATAGTCCATATTCCCGCCTCGCAACAACTCTGTCCGTTGACGCACGTGCAGCTACGTCACGTGTTTACTTGATACAAACGCGCCAAATCTAATAAGTTTTACTTTATACAGTAATCAAATAATACAAGACTAATTGTCGTTAATAAATAAAGGTGAATACATAAACTAAATCACTTTCAAATTAAATAAACAAGTCAACAATTATTTAGACCAAAACAATCACACTTATCGAAATAAGTTGCCAAAAACTAAATAGTGGGTATGCAAAGCACTTATTAAATTATGTTTCGATTTATAAGACAGTAATTGATAGCAAGAATCACTCAAATCAATAATAATGAAATCAACACATACAATAACATTTGACAACCAACTCCGACACGGCCAGAACTGACAGTCTACACGACCTCGTGTGATCCTGTAAAAGAAAAGCTCTTGTGAATATCGATCGGCCTTTCTGACAATCAAAAGCCTTAACAAAAGGTTTGCGCAAAAGAAAAATCCTGAGCAAGTCCAATAAAATTATAATGAATAGCGATTGCATCGCAACCATTAAAAATGACCATACTGTTACTGACAAAACATAGCTCTCAACTAAAGTAGAGACATAGTCTCCCAGCCGACATCACACCATGGGATTCGACAAGTAATCTGGAGTCGAAATAGACAACCCGCATAGGCGTCAACATAGACAACCCGCATAGGCGTCAACATAGACAACTCGCATAGGCGTCAACATAGACAACCCGCATAAGCGTCAAGTTCAACAACCAAATCCAGGAGTTATTATAAACATCCGATAACAAGAGTCAACATAGACATCTTGTCAATTCAGCTATGATATGTCAGCAGTAGATGAATCATCAGAGTCATTATTGACATCACTATAAGTAACTGGACATTCAGGCATTTTTCGTACACGATCATGGGCATTTTTGTAAATTCTATTGGTATTCAAAGCTTTTAACAAGTATCTATCACCATCTAATAGTTCTAAAATTCTATAGGGACCTTGCAATAATAACGGGTGTTATCGTATTCGACACTTTTAGTTACACCCAGGGCTGCTTGTTCCCTTACACGGGACAGATTTATTTCTATCTGTTTACTGTCAATAGTCATTGAATCTAAAGGTTTAGCAACTCGTGCAATCAATAATTCAAGAGAACTACTCGATTAACTGTGCAATTAAGAGCAAGTTCGTCGTCAATAACATCTTGCCATGAGCGTTCACTGGTCTCAACGGCCTATCATGATACTATGACTTACATAGTCATCCGGTACCACATGAAACAGTATTTCTAAATGGTAACCATTTATTTCTACTTCACTCAGTATTTGTTCGGTACCTTATATTGACCATACAAGGAATACGTTTGCCAGATAACTTCTCAGCACATGTTTCAGAAATAAGTGAACATTCAGCCCCAGAGTCTTAACAAAATGAAAGTGTCTCACCAGATTGCTGTAGAACACCAGTAATAGGTCGTACATCACAGGTTTCAACTCGCTTCACGGATGGTTGGCAACTCGAAGACTGACTCCCAGTATCTTCACCGGAACCTCCCGGCCGCCTTCCGGTTGCGTTCGGGCAGCGAGGAGCGATGTGTCCAGACTCCCCACAGCGGTAACAGACGATCTGCTTGGATGACGCCTTATGTGACGAGCTGTCAGCGGCTGCTTTAGGATGTTTAGTGGTCGCTTCGGCCTTCTTGCGACAGTTGATAGATTTATGCCCCGCTACACCACAAAAGTGGCATACTATTGTACTGGGTTTGAACTTCTTATGTTCAGAAGAATCTTGCTGGTCAGAGTTATTCTGAGACTTTCTCTTAAGGTGGGACAAGACACTCAGTTCTTGTTGAAGTTTATGCCTTGTAAGTACTTCGGTAGTAAATGCTAGTCGATGAGCACGGGAATCAAATTTTGAGACATGGGCGAGAACAGCAGAAACTGCGATGTTCTCAACACTCAGGTTATTCCATTTAGATGTTAATGAAGTGACCTGTCGACTGGCATATGCAGCTAAAGATTCACCTTCTTTTGGATGACTATTATGAAGGTTAATGAGGGTAGCAGCAACAGTTTCGGAAACGGCATAACGAGAGAGGAAAAGACTCTTAAAGTCTGTCCAGGTCATACCTGCATATGACACTTGGGAAAGCCATATGTTAGCACTTCCCTTTAAGGCTTTGGTGAGAGCAATAATAAAATTGCAACCTTGAAGGGGCTGTTCTGATAGGCAAATATCAACGGTTGTACTCCAAGATTGAGCATCGGAATCGGGTAGATCAGGGTCAAAATCGGGCAACGTAATTGCTGCAGACTGAGGGGAGCGAGTCTTAATTGCTTCAATTAAGCGAGTCATATTATGATTTTGAAGCTCCAACATAGCTCGCCATGGTTCCCCAATCCCTTCCGATTCCTGGGCTAACCCTAATCCCACTTCTGATGTAGGATCAGGAGTGCCGAGCGGTATATGGTCAGGGTTTGGAGTTCCCATTTTAGTGGGATAAACAAGACTGTATAACAATTTACAGACTTTTTATTAAAGTAGGTATTAACACAATACACAACAGAATATAGAAAAGATAATGCAGGTAAGTAAATACAATAAGGCGAACAGACCTTTTAGGGTCACAGTTCGTATAGTGGCCAAGCCACCCAATTACAAGGAGTATCGCTCGCTTTCGCAAGTAAATACAATCCTATGTAAATATACAGCGTTGCTGTACCAAATAAACCGACAGTTTTGTCGGGAGCGGGGGAGCTCTGTATCGAGTCGAGTCCGAGGACCGACTGGTTAGTTTACCGAGAGCACGCTCTTTTATAGTCCATATTCCCGCCTCGCAACAACTCTGTCCGTTGACGCACGTGCAGCTACGTCACGTGTTTACTTGATACAAACGCGCCAAATCTAATAAGTTTTACTTTATACAGTAATCAAATAATACAAGACTAATTGTCGTTAATAAATAAAGGTGAATACATAAACTAAATCACTTTCAAATTAAATAAACAAGTCAACAATTATTTAGACCAAAACAATCACACTTATCGAAATAAGTTGCCAAAAACTAAATAGTGGGTATGCAAAGCACTTATTAAATTATGTTTCGATTTATAAGACAGTAATTGATAGCAAGAATCACTCAAATCAATAATAATGAAATCAACACATACAATAACATTTGACAACCAACTCCGACATATATATATATATTTAGTATTGAAGATTTAACCTTAATAAAAAGCTATGATAATCTTTGTGATTTCAGTGAATCTAGCTAGAAAGCTTATATTGAAAGCTTTTTGACCACAGGTAACAAAGATTAAGCAGAAATCTAGTACCTATCATTCATTAATTTAACCTTTTGAATTATAGACAGTCGTTACAAAAGAAATATCGAAATTTTTTGTACACTTTTAGAAAATATTGTTCCTTCTACAGTAATTTTGTAATCTTGAGTGTGATCTTAGGTTACCTACAGTACTACCATAAATGCGAAAGTTAAGATGGATGGATGTTTGTTAGTCAATCACGCCAGAACGGCTGGATCTTAACAATTATAATATACATATATATCTGGAATAACACACAAAAAATTTATGGTTACCTTGGGATAATATAGGTATTAACTTAGTGGTCGAAATCGCGGGCTAGTAAGATAATATGCACAAAAATATTACCTCCCTCATCAACAGTTTTCTGTGCTAATACTACACCGATAACATCATTTACAACTCCAACAATATCAGCGACTATTCCAACATTACCTCGTCTTTAGACAGCTCCTCGTTGCAGACTCGTTCCTGTTCCTTGGTGTGTCGTGTCTCCGTCACTATCGTGCCATCTGGCCGCAGTGCCCGCAGCTCCTCCTGCGACAAACGAATACGGTTAGGTATGCACAAGTTATAATAGAGAGGCTTACTTACACAATTTATTTATGCAGCATCACGATCTTTGAATGCAAGTACGTATTGACCAGGAAACAGTGGAGCGGCTGTGTACAACTTGGTCTTAACGTCAGTGGGATTGTTTTTTGTTGATTTGTTACCTGTTTATATTAATATAATAAACTGAAAAGTTTTTTGCTGGTTTGTTTAAACGCTCCAAACTTTTGACACTAGCAGTCGGATTATAAAAAAATATATGACAGCCAGCCTATAAGGGAATAGTATAGGTTGTAAAACATTACGATCTATGCATGTATGTGTGTATGCATTATGCGAACCAGTAATCAAAAACGTAACTGAACGCGGGTAAAACCGCTTCGTAGCAATAGCTATGTAGTATTTTGTAGGTCTCCATAACTTATCATATTTAAATCTTCATCTAGTATTCCTGTTAACTATTTCCGTATAAACAATTTAGCCCTTTGCCCTTTAATCAGTGACCTTTCAGAGGTAAAAGCATTATTTTGCAATCAAAGTCGTTGCAAAACCTTCACACTGACACATTTTTTAAGAAACACCCAGTAACACTGTTGACTCATAGATTTCGCGCAAAATCAACACCAGACTGATTGAAATGGATACTCAATTTAAGATCAACAGAAATGAAATCTTAATCCAATCTATTAAGTTACTTTAAAACGAGGAAATACGAATTAATTATCAAGAAACCTACGATACCTAAAGATGTTTAGGTACCCAATTCTTAGAAAACTCCTAGAAATTAGCAATGCTGACATACCTAAATAAATAATTGTATGTATATTTTTACAATTAGAGACTCCATTTTGGGTAGTATGTGTCAATCTTTGTGTAAATAATGAACACAAAAGTAGTAAAAAATGGACCGTTGCTCTGTAAACACACGCGTCTTGTTTGCTATTATTGTATCGATAAATACCTTCTAGTATGTCTATCCATCCCTGACCTACAAACACTAATGTTTCGACCAATGATTATAGTTCAGACAAATGTACACTTTAATAATCTAGACAGTAGTAATGAATTACTTTGGAAGGGATTTTTAAAATCCTTTAACTACATTATGGTCATTGCCATAATACCTATACGGTGGAATCGTGACGTAAACCTCTGCCATGAATTCAGAAAATAGTTGTAGGACATAATATATATGGAACTGCCCCGTTGGTCTCGTGGTCGCAAGTGCGACTGCTATGCAAGGGGTCCCGGGTTCGATTCCCAGGTCGAGCAAAAAGTGTTATTGGGTTTTTCTATTAAAATTCTTAGTAGCAGCTCGGAGTTTGGGTTTGTGCCCGGTTACTGGCAATAGGCTCGCCCCCTATTACATGGGACCTAAATATACCGGCGAACTGTGGGTCTCCATTGGTACACCTCTGCCTAACCCTTCGGGGAAAACAGGCGTGATGGTATATTATTATGATGGTATAATATGGAACACCAATGATTTTTTAAATGACTGATCAAATCTAAAGGTTCTGGTAATAGTTTGAATCAGGATGTTTTTTCCACCGTATATACCTTATCTTTTAACCATGCACAATATTATTTGTATTGTCATACCTATTCCTAATTTCGTAATTTAATTTATTGCTGCTTTAAGCACAATTGCTGTTTATTTGCCTCTTTTCATAATCCTGGGTTAGGTTGTTCGGAAAGACAAATAATCAACCTACTCTAATTTTGTCGGACAATTTATTTTTGTTCATCATTTTTGTGAGTATCATTCCTCAAGGGTCCTACTCTACATTTTTTTTGCACGGTGAAGATCCTCATGGACTTCCTCCGTCGTGGGTGTGACGGAGGGGCATGCCGAACTCTTACCTGCTAAACCCACCGCGGGTTTCCACCGCTGCCCATGGGCGGGGATGCAGGATTAGCATAAGCATTCACCGCTACCAAGGGTTCTACTCCCCTGTGTGATCGTTTGTTCATTGGTTTGGTACTCACAGTGTCATCAGTAGTGATGGTAGTGTTGTACGCGACGGTATCTTTCACAAGCTTAGGGCCGCGCGGCACGAGTGCTAGCTGATGGTCCGTCTGCGACTTCAGAGCATCTCGGATATCTTCCTCGGGAGTCTCATTCACTGCAGCTATTAGAGCCTAGAACAAGAGAAATGGCGTTTTTACTTCTTTGTTGTTTTCACTCATAAGCTTTTTAAACATAGTAATTTTTAAGTTACATAGTGTTTCATTGACAATGGTGACATACGTAATATTAATTTTATTATTGTTATATGGCATCTAATTTGTGTGACAGGTGACACAGAGGTTACAAACGTTATTTGCAATGCAACTTATTTGGAACAGCTAAGACAGTTCATCAGTTCGTGATTTAAAAACATTTCAACTGTGACGGCTACTTCGTTACGTCGGTCGCTTGTCAGTGGCTAACTTTGATTGTCCCTGTCAAAATGCTTAACGAATAAAATAAAATTATTCTGTGAAAAAAAAATGGCACAATGAGCGAAAGTTTATTTTACACAAGAGCCGCGAGTTACTGGTCTAACATACCGGCAACCATCGACGGTGTGCTCGGAGGATATGGTCACATCTCGCAAATTGACATCGATGGATCCAAGGCGTTCTTAGACGAAATACTAGACTTCGAAAACCCACCAGACACAAAAATAGCTCTCGACTGTGGCGCGGGTATCGGAAGAGTCAGCAAGCATGTACTAATGCCTCGTTTCGAAAAAGTCGATTTAGTCGAACAGGATGAAAAGTTCATCAACAACGCGAAAGAATTCATCGGTGAAGATCGCGAGAAAATAGGAACGCTGTATAGAACAGGTCTCCAAAATTTTAAGCCTGATAAACAGTACGACCTCATTTGGTGCCAGTGGGTAATCGGACACTTAAAGGATTATGACTTGATAGATTTCCTCGAGAGATGCCGAATGTCGCTGAACAAGAACGGCGTGATTGTCGTCAAAGAAAACATAGCAACATCCAAAGCGTTAGAATATGATGAGGATGATTCATCTGTGACACGTCCAATAGAACTAATGGAAACAATATTCGAACAAGCTGGACTGAAAATCTTAAAGACGGTCATTCAAAAAGGATTTCCAGATGACATTTATCCAGTACAGTCGTTTGCTTTAACTGCTGTAGACAAATACATAGTTTAGTGCTTAAATCTCTATCTTTATTTATTGAGTGTCAGAGTCTATTGCTAACAGGTTTCATTTACGACTTTAGTAGGATATTTATTCGTGTCTTAATACAAGTGAGTTTATCTTTGCTGAAGCAGTGAATCGTGGCCCGAATTCGTGATTGTGTCGTTTAATAAAGAAGGATCCCGGGCGTGCCGCGGCTTCGCAACCTACTCGCAAGTGCATTCACCGTTTTGGTGTTAAGTTACGAAATACTTGCGTCAGAAGCCGCAAGGACTTCGGAATTTGATCTGTTAGCTACAAGGCTTTGTGTTGATATCTAATACTTTTCAATAACAATCGTATTATTAGTAGGTCATTCTAAGATTAAGTTGGCTTTCAAAAGAGGCTATGAAGTCCCTGCATCCGCAAGGCGGCTAATACCATGATTTACTGTGCCCTGTAAGTATGGAATTTCAATTGAGGTAAGATCCGTGCAATGATGCCGTATCTCTGATAATTAGCCGTTGAACGAGCGATGATGTTCAATCAGAGAACAGTTAGC
Source organism: Caradrina clavipalpis (assembly GCA_932526535.1). Classification (NCBI taxonomy): domain Eukaryota; kingdom Metazoa; phylum Arthropoda; class Insecta; order Lepidoptera; family Noctuidae; genus Caradrina; species Caradrina clavipalpis. Next base: position 7,827,507 of record OW052100.1, read on the forward strand.
GATGAATATCGCACCGCACTCTATTATTAGGGCCGCGTCAATCTCTACGGCGTGGTATCGAGCCTTGCCCAGCAATTTGATGTTACAGTTACATTCCGAAACGGGGGAATGTTCAGACCGTAGGTTTGATATACGGACTTAACGTGCTATCTAGGAAGTAAATAACATTTTAATCAATGAGCCTTGAAAGATACTGTTAGTCCGACGGTCCGACCTTAGGTGAAGCAAAATGTAGACAAAATTGTAAATGTCACGAATGACGGTAGCAATATTTTTGTCGATGACCAAACGTGACCCGTGCGTATCGATGTTTTCCAAAGATCTGTTTACAATTTCTTTTCACGTGCTTCGGTTAAAATGTAACGTTACTTTACGTGTATTTTTGTAGCAATCTACTAGTCACGTATAGCTGTAAATTTATTGATGTTTGATGTAGAAAAAAGTGTACCAATGGTACGCATACTGGTAATTGCTGAGCTTCGCTTATATAAGCGTGTATTTTGATAGTCTAGTTCGTGGTTGGATAGTGAGAATTCTTATGGTGCGGTCGTTGCCCGGTGTGATCTCGGATTAGATGTCTTTTAGCTGAAGTTGAGCCGAGGTCAGACTAAACTTATTAAAAACGTAATTACCGTTTAGTGACTCGCGTTCATAACTTAGATGGAATTGCTGTGATACGTTTTATTGCTAGTAGCTACTTGTTTTGCAAATTTAAATGAAATTGAGAAAAGTATTAATTAATAAATGCTGCTTAGAAACAGCTATATTAAATGAAACACATGCAAACAAGAACTATTAGTGGGCGTTGAACTTCTAGATACACAAATTTTAAAAACTATTTGATTTTTTTTTAACATCGTAAAACAATCAACGATACGATATGTATAAATCTATTCAAACAAATAAAATGGAAGTGTGTGTTTGTAACGTTAAAATAACAGCTTTTGGCTAAAGGCATATGAATGTTTACTTATACCCAAAAAACTATTTTTATTTTTTTCTGTCTGTCTGTATATTCCGCTTAATCACCGAAACGGCTAGACCAATTACGACGTGACTTTCACGGGCAGATAGCTGATGTTATAAGGAGTAACTAAATCTTTTGTTTTAGACTAGCTTTTGCCCGCGACTTCGTCCGCGTGGATTAATAGTTCCCGTTCCCAGGGGATTTCCGGGATGAAAACTATCCTATGTCCTTTCTCGGGTCCAAGACTATATCTGTACCAAATTTCATTGAAATCGGTTCAGTGGTTTAGGTGTGAAGAAGAGACAGACAGACAGACAGACAGAGTTACTTTCGCATTTATAATATTAGTAAGGAAGTAAGGATTAGGGATCCGCGGAAAAATATTCAAAAGAAGTCGCAGACATAAGCTAGTATAATATTAAACCTAACAAGACCATTAGCGTAGCCATGACATTCAACCTACCAAACAGAAAAAAACATGATAATCGTTAAAATAAATTCTTAATCCTCTAACATAATGCAGCGAAAACAGGTTAACATTTCCGTTGAGACTTGCAAAAAATGTTTGCCAAGCATTTTAGGGTGAGGCCATACGAACGTTATTTTGAGAGATGAGACTCGCGTTTTTTGAGCCGCGTTATTTGCTTTCTACTGAAACTGCCGGCTTATTCTGTAAGAAATCTCCCTCAGTGAATTAAGGTGAAGTGAGCTAAAACCTGGGCTGTCACTATACGATGCTAGGGATTTACAGGTCGCCACAAGCTCACTTCACGGAAGGAGGGTTTTACAGAATAACACCGCTGATCACTAATTTTACGTCGCCGTGTAAACGAAACAGGAAATTTGTATGAAACTGAATGTAACAGAAGTTACGCGATTCACAACTTAAAAAAAAAATTGCAAATCCGTCTACATAATTATGACGGATGTATGCCAGAATATACATAAAAAAGCTGCCTCGATGGCCTAGTGGTGCTAAGCGCGACTACTACACTATAGGTCTTGAATTCGATTCCCAGGTCGAGCAAAAAGCGTTATTGGGTTTTTCTATAACATTCTCAGTAGCAGCTCGGAGTTTGGATTTGTGCCCGGTTAATGGCAATAGGCTCGTTCGCAAGTATATTTAGGTCCCATGTAATAGGGGGCAATTACATGGGACCTAAATATACTGGCGAACTGTGGGTGTACATTGGTACACCTCTGCTTAACCCTTCAGGGAATATAGGCGCGATGGTATCACGCTCGTCTGGCTTCCTCCTTACGAGATAACAAAGCTGCAACGTGACTTGAGAAGATGGAGAACGTCAGTTTGACTTGGTAACTCCACAACATCACGCATGACGGTATGAATCCTACTTTGGTGTGCTACTGTGAGTGCACGTGGAGTTCAGAGCGGGTCACGGGAAATTTTAACGCAAATAAGGCTGTTTGTTACTTTGAAAGTTTACAATTGTTTGTACGCGTGACATTGATAATTTATTTCTGTGTCAGTACACAGTGTTCAATGTGGTGTTTTCTATTAACCGTCATCTCAGTAGATGACAGATAGAAAACACCTTAGATTTTGTGTCTATAGTTAAATACAGAATATGGGTAAATACACCACCAATTGGTATAGGTACTTTTTATGAGCAGTCAAAACGCCCCATAGATTTTATTTGCCAACTCGATTGTGTTACTACCTATTTATTAATTTCAAAAGCAACTACTAAAAATCTAATTTTACAGTTAATTGAAAATTAATCTGGTTTTCAGGGCAAAAATAAAGTGTTATTTTTGTTATGTCTTGAAATTATTGGTTAATTGATGGTGTCTACACATACCTGAACTAAGCGGCTATTACACTTGGCTAAATTCAGTCGACTGAATTCAGTAGCTACTGAATTCAAATCCACAAGTTTGTTTAAATGCGCTCTGGATCTATCAGTAGGTTTTTGTATGTGATAGTCTGATTCATGAGGATATAGGCTAGGTTGGCATATAGCCTATAGGCCATATGACATCACGCTAAGATGACGCAACTTAAAACGGGTGAAAAAAAAAACACTCGGAGGAAGCCACAGGCAGAACCTAGTGCGATATATATTTACTCTAGGCGCATCAAGACGAGGTTGATCATAATGACTATCATTTAAAAAAAATCGAGGTACTTACTCCGTTGTTATATTTTTTTTACGACTGCTTAAACTTTTACAGGTAACTTTAAAGTACTAGGTACGAGTATAATGGTTAATGAAATAAATTTAAAAGGTGAGATTTTCAAGTCGTGTCTATTTTCAGGCAATGCTACTGCAATTAAAGAATTGATTGCAAAGTAATAAAAGATTAATTGATGTAGAATCAATTGAAAAACTAATTACCTGAGCCTTCCACTTACATAACATAATTACGCGTATCACCTCACGCACAGTTCATTAAAAGTATTTACTTTGCGTTATCGCCAATCAAGCTAATAAGTAAAAGTAACAAGGAACGAAGTATGTCGACGTCGACCGGTCGACAATGTTGTCTTGCGTCCGCGCATATTTTTCAACACATTTTTTTAGAACAGAGGTGCTCAACCTGTAGCAGTGAAAATGTTATTGCCCGTTGCCAAAGGTTTTGAAAGGCTTTAAAAAAATTCTAGGTTATGACTTGTGTACATTATGTTTATGCCCCTTACTATTTTGATTTCTTTTTTATATGAAAATTATTTGCACCTGCCACGTTATATTCTCACTATCTTTCGTAGACTCATAGAAAAGGACTCAGGCATTAGGATCGCTTCTGTACCTTTTGTTGAAAAAAGTTTTAATAAATAAAAGTACATAAACAACAGAACTTTTATGCTGGCAAAAACACCTGCGTGAATTGTACCTAAAACTGAAAAATGTTGAGCACTACTACTGCTATGGAACATTGATTGAAATCTTAATACCCGCGAACATTATAATCTGGCACATTATTATGTGAGAATATTTCGTGAAAGGAGTTTTTTCCAGCATCATTTGAGAATGTACGATGAAAAGATTGCCTACTTTCTGAAAAAAAATACAGCAGTTTTAAATTAAATTGCTTATTACTTGGCAACATAAATATTTTTTCTCAAATATAGATTATTTTACGAAAAGTCTCTAATTATCATAAAAAAATCACCCATTCGAAAGTAGCTACATTTTCTCCAAAAAATATAACAAATTACCTAATTATAACATTTTATACTATCCGACTTACATTAAATATAGGAAATAATAAATCACCAGCATTTATGTAAAGTTACATAATCCTAATTATCTAAAAAAAAACACGCACATAATGAGATCAATAATTAATTGGAAAAATAAATAAAGATTTCTGTTCGATTAGCTTATATCGTGATATACCATAATTAATTAATTATTTAAGAAATCGCATAATAAACGATCTTAAATCTAACCAAGTCATAATTAAGCAGACAACTTAAATATATACAGTTAACTTCAACAGTAACAGAGTTCACTGAACTTTATGTTTCATAATAGACAACCTGCTTATCACGCGGCCAATGTGATAAAACAATGGTACATTGATACTAGAAGCTGGAAAAAGCTTATTCTGGTTTCAAATGTACCATCATAATGATTAAAACAAATATTAAGTGCTTTTAACTATATTTCTGAAAATATGGTATTTTTGAACACCATACATTTATCTTAATACGTTAGAAGAAGGTAGCAAAATCCAACTTTTCTTACCATTAAATTGAGGCCAATTTGCGATAGTTTTATCCTCAATTTTAAAATCAATATACCCCTTATCGTTTTTTAAATTATTAAGAAAGTGTTTTTGCATAAATAAATAAATAAATAAACGTTTCCTTTTTTAGATTATAAAACAACTCTAAACATTCTGTTAATAACTGCAGTCAATTTACATTGACGTCAAATCTTTCAACTGAAAGTGAAACTTAATATGCAAGGAAGCAGATATCGTTCGCAAAAGCTGTAAATAATTCTTGTAATATCTAGTAACTTGTTGCATACAACGAAACGAATCACATTTCCATATTGAAATATCGTAATACATACATATTTATCTATGTCAAACGTTACGTAAATTAATTAAAAATAAATTAAATATTTCTGCTGGTATCAATAATCGCGGATTTGTATAATGTGCAAGCTTTTGCGTTTGCAAGGAAAGTCATTAATTTGCAATATTGCGTAATTTGTTAAATCTCTTCCGTGGAAATAATGTATCTAACGACAAAGCATTAGGTACCTATTTCTGTTTTTAAAAACTAGCTGAACGTCCTTCGAACCTTTGAATAAGTTTAACACTGGATACTCTATCCATAGTATCTAATATAAAAAAATGCTTAAGTAACTCTGTCTGTCTGTCTGCCTATCGGTTATGCTTTGACGACTAAACTACTGAACCGATTTTAATGAAATTCGGTTCAGAGTAAGTTTGAACCCCAAGAAAGAACAAAGGCTACTACTTATTTCGCGACTTTATCTGCGTCCGTGATAACCGACATTTAAGCGGATAAAGTCACGAGTAAAAGCTAGTTGCAAATACTATCTTAGTTTGTTACTTCCCCGGTAAAACTGAAACCTCAAAATTGCTAGAATACATATATATTTATACAGCATGACTTTAACAACTACAAATATATTTTATTATTATCGTTTATTAATCTTTCACAATAAAACCAAAACACTTAAATCAATTATTTAATGTTCGCATAATTACACTTCTCATCTCATCTCATAAACCGCTGAGCCCAAACGCCATTGTGCTAACAAAATGACAGCGCAAGCTCTCCCTGTCATAGGCTACTTGTTTCCAATCATGATTTATTCTCAATACAGCGCCGAAGATTTATCTAACATGTGACCGTACCATGACATTGATTTAATTGAATATTGTGCCGCTTCTCATTACAAAATAAGAGCTACATTAAATTACCTTGGTCAGTGGGAGAGTACACGACAATCCACTTAGTTGCTACCCGCCCGTGACAACTTACCCTGAATTAGATGGTATCGTGCAAACAGTATCTTAACTACAAACTACTCAACTTTGTAGTAAAAAGATCAATGTTTAATTAAGTACAATTTATCTGAAGAAACAGGTGTTGTGTTGTTTATTTCGCAGCTGTTCGTGACGATTGTTTTTTTTGTTGTGTCGGTTTGACGTAAATTTGTTGTTTTATAAACACATTTATATCTTAATCAATATAGTTGTTATTTGCAAAGCAATTTTGTAATTGTCTTACGCCGTCTTATCAAAGTGTTACTGGGTTTTTCTATGAAATTCTCAGTATCAGCTCGGAGTCAGGATTTGTGCCCGATTAACCCTTAACAACCCACAAGTGTCTCGCGGACACATTTTTAGTTTTAAAGACGTATAAAAACGAAAATATTTGTCTCTGCAAAAAACCCTTTTATCTAATCTATTCCTATGGTTTACTGATTCCAAAACTGTAATGATTTTTTAAATAATATTATTAGTTTTTTATTTATAATCAATAAACCACGTTAGTAACTCAGCAACCCACAAGTGTCCACAAGACACAATAACAATTTTTAACAGGAGTATGAGGGTAGGTAGGTCGGATTATAAACAAAACATTGTTTATAACCATTTAGTATCTTGGTTTCGTATACCCGACATTCGTAGTGTTATTATTCGTATTACAAAACTATCTTTGTGCTTTTATTTTTTTATTTCTTGTTTGGTTTCAGTACGTAGGTACAATAATTAGTAATTGTGATAAAGTGATCCTACGGTCTTATTTTTCATCGTAGAAATGTCTAAAAAAAGACTTACAGCGCACGAAATTCAACAGGCTATTGATAAAAGTGGTGATGAAAATGTTTTCTTACGTGAAAATGACAATGATAATGAAAACATTTGTGTTGGTAGTTGTTAGCACAATGAAAGTAACGCGACAGAACCAGCCTCGAAATCCGATGGGGAACAGGTATGGAGTGAAGAAGAAGATTGAGTGAGAAGTGAGGGTGATGATTTGCCACTACAAAATTATGCATTGATAAAGGTTTATCAAGGCAAAAATGGAACAACTTGAACATCAGAACTTGAGAGACAAAGTTGAACACCTTATCACAACATAATTCGTGGTGGTGTTCATAAGGTGATTCTTACACCGGGAAAAGTTATATAAGTACGATCCAATAGAAAGTTTCAACCTATTTTTCAACAAAAATATAATACAAATTATAGTGAAACACACTAACGCTGAAGCTCAAAGTGTGCTGCGAGACAGATGGAAACAGATTGATAATATCGAAATACAAGCATTTATCGGATTGTTATTGACTAAAGGTGTCAATAACACATTATATCCTTCAAAAATTTTTAGGCCTCAAAACAGTGTTGTGATAAATGCAAACGCAACGTGTGCACATAACACTCTGTGAAAAAAAATATTTGCAATATCTGTAATTTTTTATTTTTTACCAGACTGCTATATTTTTGTAATTAATGGGACTTATGAGGTAATTGTTCAAGTCAAATAAATAATTAAAAAGATTTTGATGAAATTCTATTCACAATACCTTTATTTTCGTTCGAATACCATCTATCTTTTAAATGTGTCCGTTAGACACTACTGGTCATTTACGTTACTAAAGCATACTGGGTTGTTAAGGGTTAATAGCAATAGGGTCGCCCCCTATTACATGGGACCTAGACATAACGATGAACTGTGCGTGTGCTTTGGTATACCTCTGCCTAACCCTTCGGGGAATACAGGCGTGATGATGTGTTACACCTTCTTATCATTTTAAAATAAAGCCTCGTTGGTAGCCTTACTATCATTGGCAATTACGACTAGTACTTATAACCCGTATTTATACATATTAATACTATTAAAATACTATTACTTACAATAATGGATTCAAGTACATCATCATTACCTACATTTCTATCATGTTCTACTATCCTCAATAGACACGTCTTTGAAACAATTGTAAGAATGAACATGGCAGTTTTTTTCATTCCCATGTAACCATAAAATTATAACAATAAAGAGAAAATACTCGAAGTGTAACATGAAGGCACTAAACAGCATAGTTTCGATAGGTTTGTGTGGATGTCGTAAAAATAGGGCAAGATCGAACCCATTCCATTGACATTATAGATAGAAGGTATGCATTATTTCCTTTTTGATCATTTGTAGTGGTCTATAAGAAGAACCAGCAGTGTACAGATATCAGTTAATAATGAAATGGCTGTTAACTAAAGCTATTTTTTCTTTTCGTTAAAGTTCACCAACAGCATATATTATAATTATGTATTAGTATAATTATGTATACCTATGTATAGTTCGCAAATAGATGCAAAAGACAAAAAAAAAATCGTCGTACACTTTTAGCCAAGATAAGTGACCAATTTTGTGAGAGTTCCATAATTTTAGCAATCAAAACGGAAAAAGACAAAAATAACTTAATGAAAATTAACGGTTGCTTTTAGTAAGCTTGTTAGCGTAGAAATGTAAAGATTATACCCGCTGAGCATAGGATATGAGAGTGATATATAGAATGTGTCAGCTGTCGGGAGATTATCTCGCGATAGTTCTCCAACACATTAGTGAACAGCAATTAAAATTATAAAAAAGTTGGAAGTAATTACGTAAAGCAACACGTGTTTTTCCACTTTTTTTTATTACAAGTGTTACTTGATATAGGTAAGTGAAATAAGTTTTACACTTCCTGCCATTTAAATTTGGCCAGTGACAAATCGAATAATTATTATTATTAATGGCCGGTGTTTTCTAAATCACAGAAAAAATGTGAGCTTTACAGCACAGAATTTTTGCAATAAAATGCAAAAAATCAATGAATTAAGTTAAAATGAACTCTTAGGCTCTTTGGCTAAAATTCTGAAAAGCAGTGAATTTTACTATTTCGTATCTATGTATTTAAATGATATGTAAAAGTAACGTTGTTGATCGACTTTTGTTGCTGACCGTTCAAATCGTATTAAACTTAGATCTTACCCCTAACAACAAAGCACACAAAACACAAGATTTTGTCAGCAAAAGGAAATTACAAACTCTATTTTTATATTAATGACCAAAACCGTTTCGTTTTGTGACAACCAAAGCAGGCAACAGATTTGAGTGGCAGATTATTTTTTGCTTCAACTTCTTGGAAGCCAAGATTACATCCTAATATGGTATTTTACATTACTGTAATTTTGCTGTGTCTCTTATTATTTTGACAATTTAATATCATGTAATGAGGGGAGATGCTATCTTAAATTAGCAACTAACATAAAAAGGTTTGCCAAAAAAACAAATGAATGTCAGGAAATAATTTTCATGGAACTGACCGCATCTGGGACTGCCCCGTTGGTCTCGTGGTCGCAAGCGCGACTGATGAGCGTAGGGTCCCGGGTTTGATTCCCAGGTCGGACAAAAAGTATTATTGGGTTTATCCATTAGGAATTTCTCATTAGCAGCCCGGAGTTTGGAAGTGGAAGTTTAGAAGTTGGTGGTGTGACACCCCCGTGTCTCGGAAAGCACGTAAAGCCGTTGGTCCCGGCTGTCATTCGTAGATCTTTGACAGTCGTTACGGATAGTCAGAAGCCAAGAAGTCTGACAACTAGTCTAACTAAGAGGTATCGTGTTACCCAGTAATTAGGTTGTGGCGGTCAGATAGGCAGTCGCTCCATGTAAAACACTGGTATTCTGCTGCATCCGGTTATACCGGAAGCCAACTCCAACATATTGGGAAAAGGCTAAGCAGATGATGGAACCGACCGCATCTGGGAGAATATTTGTCAGAATCTCGGTACCTAACCGTTTGGCGGATTTCAAAACGGTTTTCACGACTTTCAAAGAAAGTTTCGGTATTTCGAATTCTTAACTTGAAAAACCGCTAGTAACCCGCTATCCGCTATTTCTGTATAATTTCATAACCGCAACAGAAACATTTTTCTAAAGAATTGTTGTTTTGCAAACTGTTTTTTCTACTTTTCGAAGGTCGTTAGAACAAATATAAACACTAAGAATGCTTGTTCTTGAAATTTTTTCTAGAACAATTTTGTCATCATAATTCATGCTACATTTTTTTTTTGTTGCATATAGGTACAAAAACTGGGCCCATTTACCGTAGAGATCTCCAAAATACATTTTTGCGAAGGCTTTGGTGATAGAATATGCCTAGCCTAACCAATTACAGTTTTACACATATTAATAGTGAATATATGTCAACAAGTAGATATATTATGTTACCAAAATATATCGATATAAAACTTATTACAAACAAACTACTTACGATACAAAATACAATATCAGAACGGCAATAACATTACAGTATTTTCATATTACAGTCACAGCAGCCTCATTCAGATCTAGACCAGCTTCACAAACTATCTAATATCTACTATAACTATCGCATACCGTAAAAGCTTATAACTATAATAAAATAAAACAAGATAGTCGCTAATGAGTACCTTGTATTTATCTCACAGAAAACCCACGCACATTGCCTCCACCGTGTAACTCATTCATATCCAGCCTCTACGAATCTAAGAAACCTATAAATAAAGCTGGATACAGACTATAAAGTGAGTATCGAGGAGTTTCGAGATTATCAAGAAATATTTTATCGAATGTTAATCTAACTATATCCAAGTATTTTTATGACAGCCGTTAAAATATAAATCTTATAACAGATATAAGTTCTGTGGATAATATTATCACTTAAGCAAACGTATTATTAGAAAGGTATTTTCAATCATCATAAAATTTAGAAATAACATTTCATGATTTTAATGATTGGTCGTAGTTCAAGCTAAGTTAAATAGTTTAATAGTAATTTGAATTAAAAGGGAAGACCTATTTTATAATTCTTAAATAAATACATCTTTGCATTTTTTTTTTATTTCTCTTTTCCAACTGTCAGTTCCAATTTTCCTGCTACTCATAAATTTCAGAGATAGCGTAAATCGAAGCCTATAGTTATTAACTTAAGGATCATATTTCCGGCAATAGCACTGACAGCAAGTAAGTTCATATCTCACCATTGAAAAGCCATTCAGTTCTGATATTGGCTCAGCCAATATTTAAATGTGTAAATAAGCTTGCATAATATCTATAATGCTTATCTAAAATATTTACTAGTCTAATATAAACATGTTATGAATGTATAAATTAATTAACATAATTGATGCATTTTGTTTATTTCGTTATTCATGTGAAATTTTTAACATACTGATATCAGACCAAACTAGAGTATGTATGAATATTTATTTTATTATTGATTCACTATAATTATGAATGTAGAACTTTATACTACAGTGATATTTATTTTGTAATATTACTAACTTTTTTTTATTCAAAGTTTAATCAGTTTTAGGTGTAACTTTATTATGCTCTACGCAATATTTAAATTATTTTTCTTCTTTTTTTCGTATCGATGATACTTTTATAATAATGTATACTAAGCCACGTTTATTGCTACGCTAGAAGCGTTATTCAGATCGGGAGCAGGTGAATTGAAAATTGGGACACACCATCTTATGGGATATATTGTGATCAGGAGCTCCGCAATGTGGTAGTTGACACCACCATCAATTGATATACTTTTTATGAACTATCAAAACGCGATTCTCCAATAGATTTTGTAAGGCAATAGCACGCTGTGACGACAATTGACTTTAAAGTAAGCAAAAATTTAATTTTACAATAAGTTGAAAATTACTCGGTTTTTATGGGTAAAATAAAGTATTTTTTTAGAGAAGTTGTGACTTGAAATTATTGGTTTGTAGTGTTAACTACCCAATTGACCGGGTGTCAGACGGGTCCACTATCCTACTGCACGCATTGATATAGTCACGCTTGGCCAGACCATTCAAAGTAGAGCCAAGTTTTTGAAAATAACTTCGTTCTCAATTTGATTAAATCCTAACTAATCGTCAAGTTCCGCATAAGACTAAGTCCTCATTCTATCAGGTTTAATATCAAACGATTAAACTGTCCACTAAACGTAAGGTATATTCTAAATCTTAGGATTATTACTTGAATTTAATCTTGATTTTCTCTTGCCTGTATTCTATTGCAATATAATAAATTAATTGTATAATGTAGCGGCATCGTGTGGGCTATCTAGCTTTCAATTCCTTGAGGTGGGTAGGAATAGACGCTGGGAATTTATACTTTCAGAGCTTTTAGATCTGCTATCATAATTTGTACGGAAGAAGTGCCTTCCTCCTTGAGATAAAATAGTCAATCATATAGGTTATATTTTTGCACAAAAATCATCATAATACCTACACCTTTACAGGTCATTGATCTAGGGCCTATAAAACCAAGTTACCTACTCTTTATAATAAAAATAATAGCAGCCCATATTTATATAGAAAAGGCAGGAGCACTGATCACCACACTTGCTCAAGGTGGATAGGCGATTTTAGACTTATATTAATTACGACTCCAGGTTGCCCTACGATGTTTTTCTTTACCGATATCAGTAATGGCCAAGATAAACGTAAAATGGTTCACATTGGTTCTTGCCCAGTTTCGAACCTCATGCCGCTTTTCAGAGTATAAACCATTAGGCCAATACACAGAGCCTTAACAAATGAATCAACCATTCACTAGTTTTATGAATATATCCGTTCACTACAAGCATCAAATCTTATCTCCGATTATATTATTTTTCAATGAATTCTGTACTCATCACTGCCAATACTTTTATAATAAATGAAGTAACTCAAACTAGTTTCGCTTTTTCAGTAGCGTGTTTAATGTTCCGTCATATTCACGAGTTCTCGCCTCTCTTAATGGGAGCCTAGTCTATATGTAAGTTTATCTTATGAATCGGCGGATCGTCGAGACTTTCTCGAGACATCTGCCGAGGCTCCTGATTGAACACGCGATACCAAGCGTAAAATACTTAGAAATAATTTCACAATCATTCAACTAGCGTCTACCTTTTTGTCCCGTCTATAATGCAGATAACATCTAGCTAGATAGTGCTGCAGACACACGCTTAAATGATGTCACTGAGGAAATTCTTAACCTCGCAGATTTATATTTAGTTTCATTAGGAATATTGTTTTTATTGTTGTTTTCTTAGTACTCATTTTTGTTCGATGAGTCATCTTTTTGGTATGTATACAAGGTCTTATTTGTGGCAATCACTTCTTTTGAATTTCAATTAATTGATTCAATTGCTTTTGAAATTCGAACTCGGTTTGAAGTTATCTACTAGATATGCCTTTCCAATATAAAATTGATTCAGTTTACTACAGCTTAGCGCTACGCGGTGTAAGCTTTACCGTGGTATCATGAATCTGTGGCGCTTCGTCTCGCCAACGACCGACCTTCGCATCCAGCTGGAAGTCACCGACAGACAGACTTTTTTCTCTTCGCACAATGTTATACACATAATTTATTACTTCAATGTATATTGAAATAGCAATTTATAATAAAACGACGGTTGAAACTGGTTTGTGCAGGGTGGTCGCGCAAATTTAAAGCCTGTACTTTTACTTATTTGAATATATTTTCTTGCCAGGCGCCTTTGGCTTCAGCAAAAAATCTGCAAAAAAAGAGCTAAAAAAGCAACGCATTCCTTTGCTATACAGCTATAGAAATGAATAATAGCAGTATAAAAATGAACATTTTCCGAGGTAGAATCGACAGGTATACAGGTGGGGTCGAGCACGCCACGATTCTCGAGATATCTAAGTTGTGCATCGGCCTTGAGAAAGCCGCCGCTTGCTGCCGCTCGCTCCGCGCGCTGACCTTTCCGCTCCTCTCCGCCCAGCGCGGTTATTTATTGCTATCGAACGCGTGATAAATCCGCAGCATCTGTGCCGTGTACATCCGTGTTGTCTTCGACGAAATGAGTAACGAATTGTTTCGCGGCGGTGCTTTGGTAGCGCTCGATGACAACCGCGGTGACACGCAGTCATAGCCACTCGTAATATTGATTTATACTTATTGTTTGCTTTGATTTATACTGTGTTAACAGTCTGCTGACGCGGTGTGTACTGAAGCTTATAGATGATCGAAGACTAGAGCAGTCTTTGGTAAACAGAAATGCAAGCTTTTAAAGATCTCCGTAAAGGCTACAGTCACAAACGTAGAGCGCATTCAAAGTCGTGGAAATATAAACAACGATTTCGTGAACGTTTAAACCGGCACTAAACCGATCTAAGTTTCTCCACATCTTTATTTACATTCGCCTTAGGTACTTAATTGGCAGGTACAGTTACAATTTATTATATCAATTTCGCCATACGGTACGTACCGTGTTGCAACATCTTGGAAAACATAGTTGCCTTTTCCCGCTGGGCCTTCGACTTGTCCCAGCTTCTCAAGATCCACTATCAACTTTAAACTTTGTACCGCTCGTGGCAGCTCCGTCGTTTTATCAACAACAGAACGTTATTTATTGGGTCTCATATTGGCGGGCACATGATTTATTAGATGAACTTGAGAGACATGAAACAAGGAACTAACTAGTCGGGTGTCTAAATATCTGACTATGTAGGTATGTTAGGAATAAAATGCATTGGTCGTTAGCGACCCCAGTTTATGAAACTCGAAACCGCCTCGACTGGTTCAGTCACAGCGGCTCAGCGACTCAGCGACTCGGTCCCTAGACAAGCCATAAGTCAACTGCTCTCTTTCGCAGCATGCAATTTTATCAAACTTGAATAGGGAGAAACCGCTCATTACTGGTAGCCTACATAAGTTGCGAAGAAAAGAAATTGCCGGGACCTTGTTCAATAAGTTGGAGGAGAAATTACTCGTTCGGGTAGTCTGCAAGGTGAGCGAGTCACCGGTATGGTCTGTGAAAGTTATTACTTGTGCGATCGACAAGTGTTTGCGTCCGCGCCGCGCCGCGCAGACCTAAACATTTAATTGAGCAACTTTTTGTATGTGTGCACTTGATATTATGAAAATGATTATGAACTGATACGAAAAACCCCCAACACAAAAACTTAAGTTCCCTTTAAAAAGTAAAAAAATAACAAAAAAAATACGTCACGTTGGGGGACCGCTCGGGACGATCGTATCCTAAATGCAACATCGGTCCCCCAACGTGACGTATTTTTTTTGTTATTTTTTTACTTTTTAAAGGGAACTTAAGTTTTTGTGTTGGGGGTTTTTTAAATTTTTAATTTAATTTTTTATTTTATACTTTTTATAGGTACCTATTTATTATAATGTCGATTTTGTTAAGTTTGAGACCCCACTCGAGTATATTTACAGACATTCGGTTTTTCTTCCCTACTTTCACCCCCACAACTTTTAAACGGCCCAACCGATTTTCACCAAACATGTCTAAGAACACTCGTACATAGGTCACCTTTAATACAAAAAAAAACTAAATTGAAATCGCTTCATCCGTTCGGCAGCTATGATGCCACAGACAGACAGACAGACAGACAGACAGACAGACAGACAGACAGACACGTCAAACTTATAACACCCCTCTTTTTGCGTCGGGGGTTAAAAAATGAAAGTGAAGGCCGCTTTAAAACTAGATAATGTCGACAGCTTGTCGTAGATGTATTGAACAAACATTTTGATGAGGTTGGCAAATTGAACGTCTTAGAAGTGTTGTCACTTTTTATCGCCAACCAATACGTTTTGGGAAAAAAAAGTGATTCAATACAAACAGAAGGCACCCATAATTAATCCACAATTTAAGATCAATTTCTCGCATAATTCTGTGCCTCGTATTAGACAACGCGACGGTATGTCTTCATTGTCTACCGGGCAAGTTCCCACGAGCGACAAAACGCAACGACAAAAAACATTCACAGCGTAATCACGAGTCCTTGACAATCACATTGACGGCGCCCGATGTAAACGCGATTGATTTTTTTATACGCAGCAAAGGAATCCAATTTATTTATTTAACCACTTAAACAGACAAGTAAATAGATTTAAGTGTCCACTCGTTCCGACAAATAGTTAAGTTATTATTGTTATGTTTTATGAAGTGACATGCCTTTTCTTTCTCTTAATAAATGGTTTTCCATTATTGCGACTGCTCATTTTGCCATAAAACGTTTGATAGCTTTCATGTACTTCCTCATCTGTACCTGTAAACATTAAATGCTAATGCAGTGTAATTTCTAGTTCTACAGTTACAGAAAGTGGAATATTAAGATAAGTTCTAAATGCAGAATGCGCTTATTTTGAGTTCCAAATGACAATCGCAAAGTGACACGTAATAAGTATTTGACAACACCAATCAATTGACTTACTTTTTATGATTTTACGAAATGCGATACCCCCATAGATTTTGAATCGCGAAAGTAAATTGTGACGTCACATTTTTATCAACTCTATTGATTAACTATTTATTGATTTCATACCATCATACCATCAGTATCCGCCGAAGGGTTAGGCAGAGGTGCACCAAATGTACACCCACAGTTCGCCGATATGTTTTAGGTCCCATGTAATAGGGGGCGAGCCTATTGTCATTAACCGGGCACAAATCCTAAATCCGAACTGCTACTGAAAATTTCATAGAAAACCCCAACAACACTTTTTGCTCGATCTGGGAATCTTAAGTAGTAGTTGTGTCTTATATTATGGTGTCAAATACCCAATTTCGTCATTCTGGTAACATTACCGTGCCGAACATTAACCTACATTACAATAATATATTTATTACATCGTTGTTACCATAATTATCAAGTTCATAACTTTCGTGGTCCTTTGGTGGTTCTTTGGTGGTTCTATGTACATCCAAATAGAATCGAATCATTCATAATCGATACAAATCCAATCAGTATTCATTCCCCGTCCTTTTAAACCACGTACGTATGTTCTTTGAATAATTGAAAATGCAGTGAATTTTGTGTTCCATACATCGATAAAGACGCCATTCGCCACACACAATATCATTTGTATTCAACATTGATAGTAAGTATTGGGAACGCCGTACTTTACGACCGTTCGCTGCGCTAGAATATACAAAACAGATATAAATTTTGATGCAAACAGCATTAGAGTTAACAAAACTGGTAGTTTTGAAATGTTATTGTGACATTCTAGTATTATTTCAATATTGTTATGTCCGCAACAAGATGCTTTGTTTGGGTGTTACGTTAATAGGATGTAAACTTCAGTTGTTTTTATAAATAAAGGTAATTTTTTAATAGATTTTTTGTTAATGTAGATTATTTTGAGTGTAACATTAAGTTACGTTAATTATAAAAATCGAAACGATTAAAAAGAACATATAAACACATAGGTATTTATATCATACAGATTATAGTTTGTACATGAATAAATGAAAGCCTTATAACTAAATATAAACAAAATAATTAGCAAAGCTGTTTTATGCGTTAAAACTACACACTCAACTCCCGCCCGATGCCATTAAGTTAATTAAATGCACATACAGTGGCTTTAACTTTTTATATGTATCCATAACGTCTTTGGCGCTAAAAACCACTGATTGAAGTCATTCAATTTTATTTCATTTTATTGTATCCGCTCTGATTCCAGAGGCCAGATTACTTTGAAGCCACAGAGTAGGCATTTCAGAATTGTTTCACGTTCATTGAGTGTGCCGAGGTAGGCTGTAGGCGCCACCGTAATTAGATTAAACGATTCTCTTGAATTACGCGAATGTACATACTCAGACAGTACAATAAAAGGAATGGTACAGGATGCCGGCTGAACGAGGGTTAGCTACCAATGAATGACAAGTCGGCTGACGCTTGAAAAATGCTTTATTATGTGGGAAAAGATTTTATAGAATAAGTGTGGTGACAAGGCCTATTCTCATGCAGAGAAAGCTCGAGGACTGGCCTGCAGTACGGCAATAACCGACTGGTATTATATCCTATAGGTATTATATAAGTGTGTATATTTTTAGTTACGTTTTTAGCTCTTGAAGTAAACATAACCAAACTTTCAGTGTGACTCCTGGAAAAGTAAAATTCTTAATCGCGCAAAAATATGAAATTCTAAATTTTCTTTCTAAAGGAAAATTTCCCCGACCCAACAATACACAAAGATTAATAATCAAACCCATTGTCCCTGTCCTTTTAAACACACTTATACAAATTAATTTCTTCTAATTACAAGCTACAGAAGCGCTATTTCACATGGCTATCACTCACATTAATAAACAATGCCAGGTGAGATTTTCTTTGTGCGCGCACTGTGCACACTCATCATAACTGTGCTATAGGAAGTACAATTGCGTTAACAGTCCCGTTAACTATTGCAGGCTATATTCAGAACACATTCATGCGTATTCCAATACACGTTTTGCGAGAAACTAATATCTAAGTGGCGTGTTCCTGGAAGCGATTTGATACACACGTCCTGATGTTGAGACGTGTAGATCGTTTTGATCATTGACTGGTTTTAACAGGTGACAGAGCATGGTTTGAACGCTAGGTTATATCCCTCTTTTACCTAAACAAATTGGTAAATAAATTAGTGGAGAAAATACTAAAGGAAGGATACACTGGTCGAAGATAAATACGTCAACATCATTTTCTTTTTTTAACTAAACAGAAAAGTAGGAAATAATAAATGATTGTAGGTACTGAGTTATGTATCGATTTATAGCTGTTCTGATTGTTTAATTACGGTTAGTGGAAATAAAGGCATTTTTTACCGATACATTAAATTTAAAAATAAGATTTCAAGGAATTTTCTGAAATACAAAATCGTCGCTATAAAACCGCAGTTTTCTAAACCAAGCATACAACCTACCAACTATTTTTTTTTATAAAATCATGCTTTAGCTAATAAGAAGTTTAGCTTCCAATACACCAAAATCTTTATTAAAACTAAGAGCATGTAACCTAACACTAATCTACATATCCCATTTCATAAATTTCGCGAGTGAGCATTGAACATTTACATTCAAGCAGTAGGCTCAGACTATTACTTATTTGTGTCGCAACTTCGCAAGCTCCCGGTGCGGACACGATAATATGTGATAACTTCGCCAACTCTACACAATGGCGATATTGTCATACAAATGATTTGAATTACTTGCCTCTGGGAACATGTGTTTATAGTCCCTTTGCATACGAATAGGGATTTTAAATTGGATATTTGATAGCCGTTTCTATTTGGATTTGGCCGTTTCCGGAGTTGCTTGATTCAAGACTTACTTCCATACATACTCACGCCTTTTTCCCATGAGGGTAGGCAGAAACCATAGAACCTGCTAAGATCCTTACATACCTACTCCTCTCGCCTCGTCCACATTTATATATCTGTTCATACAAGCACGCCGGTTACGAGTACTGCGCACCCGACCTTCTGAAGAACCTCACCAATAAGTTCAGGATAGGTCGTTCGTGGGCGTCGGGGTCTCGGCGTTGTCACTCACATCTGCCATATAAATCCCTTTTATTAGTCCCCTTTCACTCATCCTCTTAACATGACGGAACCATCTAAGTATACTCTTTGCAACCTTTGTCAATTCATCCTCTTTTAATCCGCAACGTTCTCGTATAATCGAATTCCTCACTCTATCGTTCAAAGTTAGACCACACCACACATACTTCGCAAGGAATAGTTGTTTCAAGACATCTACGGTATTTATAGAGGCTTTTATCGTGAACCGTTTAAGTAAGATTTAATACGAGGTAAAAATAAAAACATAGTTATGAATTTAAGAAAATCCACCTTTCTAACGGTGATACAAAAATTATAGCTCCATTGTCTTAACTATACCTACGTAACGTAACACAGTTAAGCGCACCACACACGAGTATGTAAATCAATTTGTAAAGAAACCGTTCACAGGGAAACGCTCGGAGCACTTCCGAATGTAACTTCCAGAGGAACTCCGCAAAACATTTAATAGCTCGTAGTTTAACAATTTCGCCGAACAAAAAGGTAAGTAACAATGTACCGAGCATGAACAAGCCCTATTGAAACAAAGTTAGTAGTTATAACATTATACGCCCTGACTAGCAAACAGATCCGTTTATTTTCTTCGAGCTACAAGAATAATGCATTTAATTATTAACTCAGGATCTTCAGCATACAATTCAATTTGCATTAAAATCAGATTTTATTACACGTCATCGCGATCGCTTTAGTTTATGCGCAGCGCTTTCTATAATAATAATTAATGCAGCAGTTCTCCTTAGCTGTCACGATACACTTGACTACAATGTCTATTGACAACATAACTCGAGTATCAATTACGTATTGAATGGCCTTTGCGATTACGATCTTAGCTATTGAACTGTGTTCTAACGCTGGGGTTGGGCCTGCGTTCACGAACATGAGCGTGTAATCATTTATAGTTACTTTATTACTTTGTTTTCATTTGGATCTCTTTAATTGATTTTCGTTAGCAATTTACTGGGTAACGGAACTGGAGTTTATCATCAGTGTTATGGAACGTACATTCTTCACTGTTGCGGATTATTATATAAGCAAACTACATTCCCTACATTTCCTACTGAGACTCTCTGTTTGTCTTAGGGCCAATCGTATAGTCCTCTGGCTGAATTTTGATACAACTTTCACCAACGCTTAAAAGTGTAATTCGAGCGAGATTTTATAAATTTCAAATCTGTCAGCGTGAAATTCTACCTCTTGTGTCTAGGCCAAATTTCATCAAAATTCGTTTGTCTGTTACGGCGATTGAATAACAGACAAACAAACTTTCGTATGCAATGTAATGCAATATAGTGAGTTCATTTAATGTTTAGAGGTGTAAGTACTTGTATCTCATCCCATAAAACATTACCATCACCGCAGAAATCGTAAAGCGAAGCTCAGTTTACGATCCTGTTTACTTACAAACTAATTAAGTTTCTTGAACATTAAACTAGACTGGTGGTGGTGTAGTAACTCTCCACAAATATGCGCTTCACTTTACATTCCCACATGTCAACGGGTGACAATGGGACGGTGAGGTTGCTCACCTCAATTGTACTGGCTTCGTACACCGCAACTATCTAATACTGTGACGTCGCATAATTAGAACCGATTGTACTCGACGATACACCAACTCTTTTATAAAGTACATTCGTCAACGAGATCACGTGACAACTAATTGACAACTTAACATCTCTATAGAATGATGCATTATGGTAATTGAACTATTATAGTGATAGTTTAGTCACATGCTTTTTGTGGCGAATGACAAATTATCTATTATGTATTTATTTTATTGTTAAAGAAGTTTTGTTTAATCGTTAATTGGCTTAACGGGTTATTGTTTCAGTATATAAGGTGTTTTTAATTGATTATAAATAGGGACACTTAAGTCCTAAATTATACAATGAACATTAAGGCGGTGCATGTTCGCAGCTAAACAATAGACGACCCGGCAGGCGCTGCAGCTTAGTGTTTGACTTTCTGTGGTACATTTCACGGGTTCGATCACCGCTTTAAACAAATGATTGTTCTATGACCTCTAGGGCTGGAATCCATGGTTAGATTCGTGAGAAATTTATATAAACTTAACAAATAAGAATAAAAATACACTCGAGTTCAGCATTACTGATGTCAACGACTGGTAACTAAAACGATCCGTTGTTAAAATAGGAATTGCGAACTACGACTGGAAGTTCCTACACAAAGTATCTATGACAACCTTGAAGGTGCTAGCTTTATTAATCGATGCGAGGTACTTACACGGCATTCCTTCAACTATTAATATATTCATAGTCCTGTCCTAATCATATGAAAAGTGGCCGGTGTCCTAAATCTATAGTAACGCAACATTCCAACTGAACGCGAATATCGGAATGCCGGCAACCAGGGCGTGTCATGTACATACATAACTACTGTTTACAAAACACTAGACGACTTGTAAACATCTGGATCACATAAATTAAGTTGTCAATTAATTCTATATCTATGTTGGTTAATAGTTTATGGCAACTCATTGGCTGATAGAGTGAGAATTAATTAAAATATCCTTAGCACTTAGGGACTTGTGATGCGCTCGATTAATTTTGCAAAAAAAAAGACAACCATTCGGCTTTTAGAATAACGTTATAGTTGAATGAGCGGTAAATTTATTCTCTCGACTACTTGGATTATACCTCGTGAATGCTACCCAAAATTACTTTTTAAAGTACAACTTTTTTAAACTTCTAAACTGCGTAAGAATGTTCAATATCTGTCAAGCAATTACAGAGTTTTCAACATACAAACAAAAAACAATCTCACTCCAAAATAAATAAAGAAATAAAAGTAAATGTTTATTTAATTCATTGAAACAGGTGCATGCGTAAACAGCGTTACTAATGCGTGTAAATAATACTCTAATCTGTTCATCAACGTTGAACGATAGTTTGTGAACGAATGAACGATTTTCCGGAGACTGACCACGTTCATTCACTCTCGTCGCCGCATGCCGTGACGTTTCCACCCCATTATTAGCTTTCAAACGTGTTTCATGATGAGTGGGTTTAATATTTCGAGTGTGACGTAAACACCTGTTCTGTTTTTAAATTATTAGGTGTTAAAAGATTATGAGTGTTGATTTGTTCAGCGAACACGAAAGGTGCTGATGCGATTTATTGTTTAGGTTTAATTTTGTACTTTTTTGTGCGTTTTGTACACCTACTTCCTACTAATGTTATAAATGCGAAAGTTTGTGAGGATGCATAGTTGTTTGTTACTCTTTCACGCTTAAACGGCTGAACGGATCTGAAAGAAATTTGGCACTGAGATAGATTGTAGTATGGAATAACACATATGGAACTTTTTATCCTGAAAAATGTACGGTTCCTGTGGGATAAGATACCGAATTTGACGCGGGTGAAGTCGCAGGCAGAAGCTGGTTATAGAGAAATGTTTTGTTTTTCTTCTCGCATAGTAGACGTCAAAACACCGACGCCGATGCCTACATGTAAAATCACCAATCCGACTAGAGCAAGCGTGGTGATCAATGCTTGCGCCTTCTCTGCGTAAGAAGAAGCCTTTGCCCTACAGGGGAATAATATTCGACTGTACCATTAAGTATATTTGACATATTATTAAGCTCACTGGATTTCATAACAACAATATTTAAATATTACAAGGGACTTACAAGCTTGTTTGCAATAGCCGAAACCTTTAAGCTTATGACATCATCCTGCATCCGACCTGGTTTGCGAAGGTTGGGTAATCTAATAGGTACGTAATGTACTTATTACGAAATCTTTTGTCGTAAAATAGACCCACACCAAGGGAGCAATACAAATTTTAAGAACGATCGCAATCTATTCTGGCCTCTAATTTAACTGTAGATTTTTGACATTGATCGTCGCTAAGATTACATTAGATTTTATACGTTTTTATTAATTATTATGTCCTTCTGATTCTGGCTTAGCACTCCGTCCAATCCGTCTGCCTTAACTCGAAAAACGTCAAAACGTCTACAACAATCGTGCTGTCATAAGCGCGTGCTGTCATAAACGCGTGTGGCGAGGGCGGGGCTCCCCGCGGTGGGCGGAGCTATCTCCCCTGCTTCACCCCCTCAATTTCCTAAACATTTGCTTACCACAGGGCCTTAACGAGGAGTCCACTGAACCCTTCAAGTCCGAAGGGCTAAGCTTCTAATACGACCACAAAGTGGGCATCGGAGCAGTTTGTGGTTAATTTAGCAAAAAGATAACATTACGTGACAGGTTGTCGACCTGTTATAAAACCACATAAGCGTGTTTGAAAATATCAATAACAACAGATATTATTTACATAAAATAATTAAATTAATTAATGAACAATAAACAAAATTGATTACTAAGCCTTAAAATATAGGATTCATTTTTGTTTTCTCTAAAACTGAAAAGCTCTTGATTATGAACAAGTTTTACAAATCGAAAAAGAAAAACTTCAGCTGCTCTACATATTTTGTTGCTCTAAGTAAACAAAAATGCATAGAGCAGTCAATTTGCGTTTTCTCCAAACCTGAGAAACTCATGATTATGAACAAGGTTTACAAATCCAAAAAAGAAAAGCTTCAGCTGCTCTACATATTTTGTTGGTCTAAATGAACAAAAATGTATAGAGCAGCAAATATATATTTCGCGGTTCAAAATTACATCACCGAACCGTCTGGCCGAAAGTCTACACTACTATTTTAAATAAAAAAATGTTATCTCTAGTTCCATATAAATATTCATGAAACGCCTGTCCAGACACCTTCATTTATGAATATTAACCGTACATTATAATTTAGCCAAGAGATCAAAGACCACGCATATATTAATATTTCATAACCTACTCAATATTTAGCTCGTTAAAATTCGGTAGCTATCTTAATACGATCTGCTGAAGACATACATGACATACTTATAGACTGAGTACTTTAATACTGTATTATGTAAATGGGACCATTCATAGCCGGTAATGGAAGCGTGACTCTTTTAATTTACCTATAATGTTAGGGCCAGTAAGACAGACGGTAACTATGAACGTAAACGCACTCTGTGCGACTCAAGTAGTTAGCTCCAATCGCTAAGCTTTTGAAAACCATTTTTAGTTTTATTTGTTCTTTATTGTACCAAATGATTCTCTTTTTTTTTCTTAAATAAATACTAGATTTGTTTATCTAGCCGTTATAGTCCCACTACTGGGGAAAGTCCTCCCCAAGTCCTTCCAAATATTCCTTTCTCGTGGAACCAGGCCCCTCTGTACGAGTCTAAGTCATACCGCTACCTTTTTACACTAGATATTTTTCAACAATTTCTGCCCATCCAAAAGTATTAGTAGGTAAGTAAGTACTTTTGCTAAGAATGTGAATGTCACTAAAGCCGCGTTCACACCAAACATTCACAGTGAAAGGGACTACGTGACTTTTACCATGAATTTAGTTCATGATCAGCTGTTCCATACATAAGTTCAACATGTCCAAGGTCAATATTTTTTTAACCTACGATAAATGTATCGCTAGGGTTTAGAATCATTTACAGTATTTTATATTATGGTACTGTATTGTAATACGTATTTTCGATGGGTATTCTTAATTTCAATAAATAAATAAATAAAGTTTGGTCTGCCCGCGGCCTTAAATGTTCATCAATAGGCTTACCTAATATAACCTTCTGCAATGAAATTCATACTTTAAATTCGGTAGCTATCTCCAATACAATCTGTAGATAGCAACAATAGTAGATTTAATACCTCTCGTATTATGTAAATGGGACCATTCACAACGGATAATGGAAGTTAAATACGATATGAATAAATGCAAGCGTATCGAACTATCGATACTTAGAGCCGGTATATATTGGTCGAGTGAATTGTCTAGGACGAAGACTATGCACTACTATAGAAGGCCTAGTATGAATGCGCGGAGTAAATATGTATAACGTAAATTCAATCAATTTTAGAAATGAGAATACAAGTTTTGTGCCCTCTACATTCAAAATAAAAACTCTGATTGTTTTTTTTTGAGATGGGAAATCATCCAATGACCCCTCCCCTTTGCGTTCCGGGGGCACGGTATCTCTTTCGAACAACCCGCAGCCCCGGCAGGCATTGGCCCTTAGTGGCCCCTTCTAGGTGCTGACACCTCTTTGCGCGGAACATGGACGCGCCATCGACAAGTGAAAAAAAAAAAAGGTAAAAAAATAAAGGAAAGGTGCTACACCAGCCTTCTGCTAACTTCTCTTTTAATCCCACTCATGTTTGTTAGATGTTCACACCGTCTCCACAGCATGATCATCTTTAGGGATCCACCAAAAAATCGGAGCTCTTTTGTATGTATTTAACGTAGCTACCAAAAGTTATTAATCTTTTCATAAAGTGTTTATGTAATTTCAAATAAATCCTTTAACCCTGCAGTGGTCGCGTCTTAAAAAGTCTAAGTGGTCGCGCGGCTACATATGTAGTCCAATTTCTTTTGTCGTTTTTTAAATGAAATTAAATTGTATTATTTTTTTCTTATTAAAATATGACAAATTAACTCTTCCTAAATAAAATTAAAACAAAAACAAAAATAAATTTTCAATGCTCTTGTTTAAATCAGCTATGAAAAAAAAGTACGTAAAAAGAAATGTCAGATTAAAAAACCATGGATTACATATGTAGTCCGCGCGATCACTGCAGGGTTAAAATTCGTCGTATTCCGCTACTCTACCGCACACATTCTAGTCTACTTACTAATTGAATATAAACGAGCCCTAAGACCTTGATTAGCAGGATACTAAAACCGTTTTTTTGTAATTCAATAAACAGAGAATTACTAAGTTATCTATTAAAACCAGTTTAAATGGACCTGCTTCGTTACACGGTCGGAATCAATTGCAGAAACTAAAAATAGACTTGAAATAGTATGTACGGTTCTCAGATATAAAAGGTTTCGCTTGAGATCTACTTTAAAGAAACAAGTACATTTAATGGCAAATTTAGGCTCTAGTCGGTCCTTCTCATAGTTAAGCAGTCGACTGGCAAAATTTTATGATTTAATTTCTTTATTTGCAATCGATACGCTAAGAAGAAGAAGAAAAGGGTACACTTGCTAAGGGCTGCTTGCGCCAGCCAGGGCAAGCCCATTTTATTGTATAAGATGTTGTAATTAATTTACCTCGTATTAGCAAATAACTCTAAATTAAGTTTAATGCATAACTGAGCCTAAATAGATAGAAGTGTCACTAGACATAAAACATTTTCTCCATCCTTATTGTACGACGCTTATAATTTCATTTTTGAACCTTGCCCCTTGCTTTGAATTTCTCCTGTCCACACAACCAGACCTGAACCGTAGAAACAAGTACGTCTAGGCAATGCAAATATTTAATTAAACTGAGCTTCATTTTCACCGCCCATGCATTAATGCTTTTCAACCAGCGTGGCAAATGACTAGCAGCGAGCCTATAACGTTCGGTAATTTACAGGAACTGCGTAACTCAATTTCGTTTCACTCTAAATAAACAATAGGTTTTCCCCTTACCAGTAGGTATCACATCCAATCCATCGATTCTCAGTTAATTGTTAGTAAACAATGGCTGTGTCAAATGTTATATACAGCCTTCGTACTTTCGCCAACACAGCCTACCAAAATTACCGTAAATTACCGTACAACTATTCAATTGATTGTTTCAGCTAAAATATGCAGTTTGCGAACTGAACCCTACTTGAGCTCAGGTGTATTGTTGCTCATTAGTCTGGAGAAACCAAGTTTGAAGACTTTACGATCCTAAGTTTTAAGATTCCCACGCCTCGGAAGACGTAGATAAATTTTATTCCACTTTTGGTTCTTTTAGGTAAATTATTTAGTTGAAAATTTTAATCGTTTTGCAGTTTCGACCAAAATTATGGTGAATTAAAACGATTCAGCACCAATTACAATAATTAACATAGAATCAGGTAAAATAGAACGAAAAACAAGTAAAGAGAAAAAATCCACCTATGGAATGCGACAAACAGCGAGTAACAAAGGCTTATAACTTATTTCTTTAAAAAGAAAATGTTATCAAAAATACACACGGACGAAATCACGGACAAAAGCTAGTATTGAATTAACTGTTGTATTGATTGCAGTTCGTAATTTAAATTAAATGAAGTACCGCTTTTGGTTTTTTACACATAAATTCAAAAAACTCAATTTCACGACAAACTAAATTAAACTTTAGTTGTACCTTATTATGGTATTAACTTACTTAACCCGTCGCGTTTAAAATAACACAGTGAAGCATAAACTTTAACCACAAAACATACAAAATTACGAGCTTAGTGTTGCAGGAAACTGAAACTGCGATTACATTGTATTACATCTGTAACTATTGTAACTTCACCCGTTCCTAAATCATGGTTTATGTGTACAGTGAATAGCGGTTTGTCGGTTTACTTAAATTAATTTTAAACGGTGGTTTAACTGTAACCTTCGTATGGCAACATTATATTAATATTACACCAGCTTACACCGGTGACTTTGTTCGCGTAAATTGCGGTTATCTGCGAGGTTTTCATTGTTTGCGCAAAATCCTAATTATTTATTTAAAATAAAAGTAGCCTATATAACCTCAGTTATGTTCCACTGAAGGTCCCGTCAAATTTGGCCCAGCCGTTTCAAACATTAGCCAGAACGAACAGACAGACAGACAAACATTTTATAAATTGTTTTTTTTTTTTAAGTGCCGTGAAAAACTTTATACGCATTTAGTAAAAATCTGCTATTTTGGCATTACAAACATACCTACATACTTCAATTTATTAAATTTTATGTATAAACTAGCTTCCAATCGCGACTTCGACCGCGTCAAAGGTAAATATATTAGTAGCCCCTACGCCAGACTATAGTCTATCCCTGAGCCAAATTTCATCCAAACCAATTCACCCCTGTTGGCATGATTTAATAAACAATCAAACAAACATCCATCCATCCATCCATCCATCCATCCAAACTTTCGCCTTTAAAACCATAGTAAGATACTGTGAAAACCCATACTATAGTTTCCTAGTTAACTCGTTGCTGGAAGTTGCTAACTTTCAACGTGAAATTAAATGTTGTTGTTTTGAAAGCTGTAGCATTTAGTACTACTTGAAACTGTAAACCGGAGTTATTAGTAAATTGACCTCCGTAGAAAGTTAGTTGGCTTGCGAAATTTCTTTTAAGTTACGATGAAGCTATTAACTATTAATGTAACCGTTTATTTTTATAAGGTATTGGTAATCTATAGGACCCTTTGGCAGGCTGTTGCTGGACGATAATTTTGCTTTTTTATCTTGGTTGAAAATCAAAGTCAAAGTCAAATCATTTATTCCAATTAGACCATTAAAAGGCACTTTTAATAAACATATTGAATCTAGTTGCCCATTCTAAAAGGTAGTTTCGTAACGGGCAAGAAACGCCATACATACTCTTTAAAAAAAACGTATTACATTACGCCTTCCTCCTCCTTCCTCTTGAATGACATCTGCCCTTGGGTAGGCGGAGGGGACATTCATTTAAGTACATAATAGAATGCTTAAATTAAATAAACATGTTGTGACTTCTATACAAATAAATAAAACTTAAGTGTCTGTAAATTAGAACTTTCATCTGTCTGTTTGTTCCCGGTAATCTCTGAAACGGCTGGACCGATTATTTTGATGGGACTTTCATAGGCATATAGCTGATGTTATAAGCAGTAACTTAGGCTACTTTTATTTTTAAATAGTTAGGATACCACACAAAAAAGGTATTAATTAAATAAAACAGCAGTAAATTGTGAAAATAATTGCATAATATTCTATTTATACGTCTAAGCTTATGCGAATTCATGAGACAGTCTAGACTTCTATAAAACCTAGTCGGCATTAGGCGCCAGTTATCAAGAAAATTAAATAAATATCGAACCTAATGCATTCAATAAACTTGTACATAAGACCCAATATCAATTAAATAATAAAAAGTAATTGAACTTACAATAAAAACACAACTCCTTTCGTATCATTATTTTATGTTAGCACTTGTACAATCAACTTTATTGCCTAGTTCTTAAGTAATAGAGTAGTTTTTCAATAAGATTTTGATTAGGTTTAATTATAATTTAGATAAAATCCCTATAAAAAGGTTAGTATTTCTAAGAATTCTGAAGTAGAGTTTTATTATTTAAACATTACTTACGATTAAACTTTATCACATCTTCACATATAAAATTATTTTTGAGTTACAAATAAATAACTTGTAGTAATGCATTCTGTAACGTCTTAATGAACAATATTTAAACTTATTGCCGAATAAAGACCACTAACCGATAACTCAACAAGTATTTCCCTACATAGTATTTGTTTTTTTTTAAACTGTATAGTAATTAACTTGAAGTTTTCAGAGGCGAACAGTATTCTTAAAGATGTATAACTAATATGTAAACTTTACATAAATTCGATCGATTTTTGAATTAAAAATACTCGTATCGCACATATGTAATTAAGTTCTTTTTTATTAATAGGTGATACTAATTATTGTGCTTATCGTATAAAATAAAACCATAATGCTGTAGTAGGAAAGTCAAATTTCCATTGTCATCTGTATTAGTATCATTTTAGTACAAACATGTAAACATACTCATTAATTCTTTCAGACTTGTTGTTTATGCTTACAGTTTATATAATTTATCAACCGAAATAAGACATAATGGATATGTAACAAAGTCGAATCTCCCTTAAAAGTAACTACCAATAAACTATGACACATGTCACTATAGTACGTACTACACATGCGAGAAAGATTATTTATTTATCCTTTTTTGTTTCTAACATTTCCTGCGCACCTCGGTGTGTGAACTTTCCTCAAAGACTTAATAATATCCGCTTCATTGCGTTGCGGATGATTCGCTCTGGCAAAACACCTATTTACACCTCTGTACTATTGGTTCTCGATAAAAACCGTAACAATGCCTTCCCTTATTTGTTTTCAATAGACGCAATACACCCGATCGATTTTATGTAGTGTGAGATTTTTAAATGGAATTGTGTGCTACTTTTCTTGTTGTTTAATAATTAAATGCGATTACGACGCGCGATGTACTTATCATATAATATTTGTTCGAGCTATTTAAGCGGTTTAATGCTGATTACAAACGATAAACCTAAGCAAAATTCGCCGTACCTGTATCCGTATTTCATAAACTAATCGATGCTTAAAATATCATAAGCCTCTATAGGAGGACTTAGTAAAATAAATACTCCTACCAAAAGACCACCAGCAGCAATATGAATATTTATCGAATAACAAACGCCACTCGTGTTCCATCATTCAAAATAGAATCGAGTTTTAATCGAGAACTATTATTTATATGAAGCGATTAAAGCGAATCTACGTGGGTTTGTGATTAACCGAGCGGCGAAGGGCCGAGCGCTGGCGGGTTGCGGGCGACAACTCGCCGCTTCCTCATTGCTCTGCCCGCGGTTATTGCGCCTGCTCCGCCGAGCCGCGCAATCGTCAAGTTCATTTCTCAGGGTTGTCTGTATTTTGTTCGAAATTGAATGCTTGAGTAATCAATCGTCTATACAAATGCGGTAGTTCATTCACTGAGTCCAAGAAATGAATCGATAGGTACTTTCAGTCAATATTTAAAAGTAAGTACCGATTTGATGCACGGTGTTTCGACCACACAGAGATGTAGACATTTCTCAACTTGATTAACTCCGCAAATTGAACGTCTGGGTTTTACAACCGATAAAATGTATGTGCGTTGGCACACAGCTCAGGTACTAAATATTTAGAAATACATAGACACTAAATACCTAAACAATTATGGCTGAAAACTGTACAAACTTGTTATTTAGCAACTCACATCTCGCAGCCATTTTCTTATATAAAACAACAATAGTTTTAATTTCCCAAAATGGTAAATTATCCGTTACACGGCAGGTCAATTTCGTACGTGGAAAACGAACGATTGTTCAAATTAAATATTTGATTACAGTTAACTTTACAGTAGATTATTATTTTATTTTTATTTTATTATTATTATTTATTCAGAACAATTACATTGTGTTGAACATTACATTAATTATTACATGCAGAAACAATTCATTAATACCCTTAAATATAGTCTATTATTATTCAATTCTTGTAAAATATAATGTCAAATTGAATTTAAAAAAATTGTCAAATTGATTTAAATAATGATGTCAAGTTGATTTAAAATGAAATGTCAAATTGTATAAAAATAAAATAAAATAAAGTAAAAACATTTTAAGACTATCATGTCAAATGAATCGAGATACATCATTATAATTATCAATGTCCTTGTGGTAAGCAGTAATTTTAGTCAATTCATAAATTAATCACGTTTGTTCGTCGCAATTATTGATCCATTTTCATCATTTGACATAAATTCTGACACTGAGTATAAACATTTTTCCAATAAGAAGGCTTTTAATTTTGTTTTGAATAAGTGAGAGTTATAAATTAATAATTTGAAATGAGACGGTAACCTATTAAATAATTCTACTGCTTGGTATCTGGAGCAATGCTTGGCAATGTTTAAATTTGGCGCCAGTTTATGTTTGAAATCCTTCCTTCTTGAGTTTTCTCTTATTATACGGTCCTCCTGTGATTCATATTGATGAATATACTTAGCAAAATGACTCAAGGTTACTAATATATATAAACTTGGCACTGTTAGTATGCCTAATTCTTTGAAGTAATCTTTACATGAGTCTCGTTGCGAGATCCTTACAATAGTCCTTATGGCTCGTTTCTGTAAGATAAACGCCTTCTGACAGTTATAACTGTAACTATTTCCCCAAAGCATGATGCTGTATCTAATTCTTGATTCCATTAGGGCGTAATATACAGCCTTGAGTTGCTTTCGATCTAAAATATCTCTGAGGCTCCTAAGGGCATAACATGCTGACGAAATGGAAGAGTCAATAGCGGCTAGCTCCTGTTTCCAATTTAAATGTACGTCTATATTGATCCCTAAGAATTTAACTTCATCTACTAATTTAATCTTGTCACCTTTTATTTGTATATCTATACAGTCATTATTGCGAGATGTTGTCTTAAACAAAATCATGTTTGTCTTACTTGTATTTAATAATAGGTTATTAGCTGTAAACCAGTCACATAAGTATTCTAGGCTTCTATTTACCTTGTCAGTCAGTTCTCTTAGGTCATTTGCTCCAAATATCATGTTTGTATCATCTGCAAAGACAACCAGTCTATCATCAGACTGAACGTGATGCATTAAATTTAGCATGTCATTTGTGAATATAATAAATAATATAGGTCCTAAAATGGAGCCTTGAGGCACGCCACGTTTTATATTTGTTATTCTAGACTTATATATGACTTCGTGATTATCTTCGTCGATTCTTTTTATTTCGACATACATTCGTCTGTTTTGTAAGTAAGACCTTATAAGTTCTAAAGACTTGCCTCTGATACCATAATATTCTAGTTTAGTTATAAGTAATTCGTAATCAATTGTGTCAAAAGCGGAGCTCAGGTCAATAAATAGCCCAGCCACTTTCATTTTGTCATTTAATTTATCAACTATGTCATGGATTAGAGTGTTTATTGCATCTGAGGTGCCAACACCTTTCTGATATCCAAATTGTCTTAGATTTATGATTTTATTTGCATTTAAATGTACCATCAGTCTTGTTTTAATAATCTTTTCAAATACCTTTGATAAGGTTGGCAATAGGGATATAGGTCGATAATTTTTCGGATCAGTTTTAATGCCTTTTTTGAAAATCGGAAGTACTTTAGCTAGTTTCAGTTGGTCTGGAAAGATCGGCTCTTCAAGACATT
Source organism: Caradrina clavipalpis (assembly GCA_932526535.1). Taxonomy (NCBI): domain Eukaryota; kingdom Metazoa; phylum Arthropoda; class Insecta; order Lepidoptera; family Noctuidae; genus Caradrina; species Caradrina clavipalpis. Next base: position 7,860,624 of record OW052100.1, read on the forward strand.
TATTAAAAAAATCTGAAAGAGGTAGCGCCATTATGTCTATATTTTCCTTTAGAATCGAAATCGGTAAGTCATCGAAACCGCTTGATTGTTTGTTGATCATTTTACTTACTATCTTTGTGATTTCAGATGGTGTTGTTGGTTTGAAAATTAAAGCACTTTCTACTTTTTTAGTAGTTTCCAACAGAAAAGACATTGCTCTTTCTTTTTCGTTGGTTGACATTGACGATTTGAACACAAAGCTATCAATGAATTGATTTGCTATCACTTGCGAATCGGTAATTACTCTATTGTTTACCTTTAGGATAACATTACTATTTTGCCTACTCCTCGTCTTAGTATTTTCATTTACTAATTTCCACGTCTGTTTTGTTAAATTTTTTGCACTATTTAAATGATTTAATGTAGCCGTTTTTTTGGCTTGCTGAATTACTCTTCTATAAACGCGCACATAATTGTTTTTGTAATTTGCTATACTGGCATTACATACAGTACCTGAGCATAGAACTCTCTTCATTTTACTTGAAACTTTTACCCCTTTTGTAATCCACTTTATTTTTGTGTTTTTCAACGGGTTTAATTTAATTGATTTCTTTGGGTAACAATCTTTGAACGTTTTTCCAAGACTGCTTATAAAACTATTTATTCCCATACTAGTCCAATTTTTATTACTAAAACTGCTCCTGAAAGCTTTTCTATTATTTTCATTAAACATTCTTTTTTTAATTGTTATAGTTTGTGCAGTAGATTTAGATTTTTTATTAATTTTTTCGAGCACTACATTGCAAAAAATTCCAGCATGACCATCTGCTAAGCCGTTGTGATCAACCAAACATTGGTCTATGTCGTCATCAGGAAGATTTGTAAGTATGTTATCCAAACACGAATGCGCATTGTTACGAATAAAAGTAGGAGAATTTATCAGGTACCGAAAATTATAGCATGTCAATATACTTAAAAACTCAGAGGATTTTTTACTTCCAACAAGTACGTCAATATTGAAGTCACCACATATAATGCTCTTCTTATTGATTAAATGTTCTAGCAATTTTTCTAAACAAGATATAAAACTTTCGAAGTTTTTATCATAGGGACATCTGTAGCAACAGCAGAGATACAACCCTGTTTCAACATCTTTGACCCCACATATTTCAAAACTTTCTGTTCTGTACAATTTTTTAACAAATTCTAGATTCTCACATTCTTTGTTTACATGTGCTAAAATAAGACTACCTCTGACTCTGACTGATTAGAGGTCAATGACACTGAGTAACGGTATTGTTTAGTGAAGTGCATAATACGGTATGAACTAGACATATTTTAGTGCAAACTGTAGGGAGTATTTGTGACAACACGTGGTAACGCTTGCACTGTGATTTGCATATGTGTATGAAAACACAGCAACCGTTGTTAGTAGAAGTTTCAAAACCCACGAATGGGCTACTTCTCGTGGGTATCGGAAATGTAGCCCTTGCTTTATTTCAAAAGGCTATAATAATAATAACCTAGTTTATCTTTATTACTGCCTCGTTGGCCTAGTGGTCCTGTGCGCGACTGCTACGCAAGAGGTCCTGGGTTCGATTCCCGGGTCGAGCAAAAAGTGTTATTGGGTTTTTCTATGAAATTCTCAGTAGCAGCTCGGAGTTTGGATTAGTGCCCGGTTAATGGCAATAGGCTCGCCCCCTATTACATGGGACCTAAATATACCGGCGAACTGTGGGTGGACCTACATTGGTACACCTCTGCCTAACCCTTCGGGGAATACAGGCGTGATGGTATATTTTTATTTATATATATATATCTTTATTATTACGGCAATAATCATATTTCATTTGTCTTTAAGACTTCTCTGAACTACTCTTGTAGAAGGTACTTTCTAGTTCAATATTAATAAAATACAGCGCACCTTCCATTACTTTTAAGTAGGTAAACCAATGCCCTATTAAATAACCATTTATTATTTACTGTCATACATTTAATGTTGGTTTTAATCAATGTATGATTATTTTAAGTAGCATGCATTAAAGCGCGGAAACACATATTATTACCGTTATTTATGATTAACTTACATTTAGTACGTTGAAAACCTGGTGTTATTAAATTTAATATCTGCGTTTGGTTTATTATTTGTACATTTACTAGATATTTAAAGTAATTCCCGTACAAAGGTCATTCTACATTATTAATTTAAACCCTCTGCTAGGCCAAGAGGCCTCTGCTTAGCCGTGAGACAGAAGCGCAGAAGTAGACTTAAGCAGAATACACGGGCAATATCATCAAGTTTTCAAAATGCTTATTAGCGACATGAGACTAATACTAATTATAAGTTCAGGTTTACTTACGTAGTTTTGATAACAATATTATTATTAACGATTTCTTAGTAAATTGCTACTTCTATCTTTGTACTTATTTAGTATAGAAAATCATATCGTTATTATGGAATCAGCTGATTTCAAACTGAATTAGCTAGCCTCTTTGCTTTTATCTTTCCTTACATTTCTGAAAATAAATATATAGGCATATAATTAAATCTGTGACACTTTGATTAAGTACTTTCATTATTAAATCCGGTGTTAGATCGTTCGTGCTGATAACTTCAATACCATTTGTAATTATTTATGTATTACGACCAAACACATTTTTTCATACGATTAGTCAGTGCATGTACAAATGAACATTATGTAAGTCACTTTCACTAGCAACACCATTCCTCTATTTGCCCATTTCAATTAGCATTGAAAAAGTAGCACTAGGTATTCTATTTTCAAAACTCGGCTTCTTACGTCACACTTCGTCAATAGTCGGGCCAATAAGTCTTGCTGATTGGTCAATCTCGTTCGGTCTTCTGTTTACGTGTGAAATATTTTTATAATTTCATGGTTTCAGAGCGTTACATATTTTTTTATAACTTGCGTGTTATCGGAATCGGGGTCACAGTTTTACGGGAGAAATTATTGTATTGTTCTAAGAGTGCATTTGCTATACTTTCGATGTTTTAGTGTAACATTTCTCTTTTATAGCGCTTTTACATTCTGTGGTTGATTCTTAACCAATCGGGGACTTTGAAGAATATCTTTGTATAGTTAAACAAACTAATAAGTTTGCTGGTTATCTATGTTTATACATAGGTACATAAACTAACGCCTTTTTCCTATGGGGGTTACCAGAGACCACAGAACGCGACCTGCTACAATCCTTATATAGTCCTTTCGCCTCGTGCACGTTCATACACGTGGTCATACAGTAAGGTCAATGTAGTTTATAAAGCTTTTAAAATGATTTTAGAACACAAATGATTGCACATACTGATCTCTGACTCACAATCACTTCTAAATCTGAAGCAAAAATAATTCAGCACATCAATAATTGCTAGTTCAAACAAAAGCCCGTTATTATCGCACGAAACTTAATATAGTTAATCTAAAAGTCAGTTATTCGATATGGCCGGCTATCATTATAGAAGGGGTTATAAAAAATGATAGCCATTCACTGATACAAAGCTTTCCTGCTAATGAACACGAACTAAGTTCGTTCCAATAGATGACCGCTGTCTCGGCTGTTGCACGCTTTAATTTGTCTTTTTGGCATCGGTAAGCGAAACGAAGCACACTGGGCTTTGCGATGTCAGTGAGGTTCAAAATTTCAAATATAGTGCACAGTGGTTTGGTGTTTGCAAGCACAAGCACAAAAATATACAATGCTATTTTTTGTTACAGCCTGTGTTATTGTATTGTATTATTAAGTTTAGAGGAAGTTTGACTTTTATTTAGTTTCCGATAAAAAATCTAATGCGAAGAAGTTACCTAGAATAACGAGTATGAATTCATGAGTCACCGTAGTAAAAAAATCTTGTAATCTTTTTAACCTTTTGAACTATGAAGAGTACATTAAACTCATGTTTGACTTGATTGCGGTTAATTAAAATAACGTATGCAGTCAGTGTACAGGGTCACGAGTAGAACCTCGAACTCTTGACATTGGTTCGGAATTTGAAGATTTGAAGATGGAACGTTATTTAAATGTTTGAATAAAAACTTTTTGCTTGGCTCAATGGCAATTCGCTGCATTTTTTTTTATTTCGAATAGGTACTTAATTACTAATTAGCGTTTTAAGCACTACTTTACAAAGAGACCAAAAGTAGGTCTCGTTTCGTTTAAAAATACCTTTCCGAATAAGCCCATTGCTTAGCTAAGTACGAGTACCTACGTTTCACAAGCGTTCTGGTTTCCGCTTATATTATATAATTTAATGAAAATATGTTCCACGTCAATTCTCTACCTATTAATTAGAAAACAACCCATTGTTTAAGGTTCTCAAAGCTGAGGCCATTTTAAAGGCGTTTTATGATTTACGTAGAATTATTTTACGATACAATCCGGGCTACACCTACAATCAAGGCATATTATGCAAGGCTATAACATAACAGTCTCACATTTGACCTCGGATCAAGAAATATAGACGGGAAATGCATTAAAATGCACAAAATACCCAGTTACTCTCTTATTTGCAATCTAAATACCAATGCTTAATGCAAAGATTCTGAAACGGCCATCAGAACAAAACCTTCTTTTGAATTCCTTAATTTTCGTAGGTACTTCACATTTAAAATATTTTTTAAATTAAGAATCAGCCAGCATTCCTCACAAGTTACAGGCTGGTAAAAAAGTAAATCAAATCGAATTTGGATTGTCATCGAGAATACTGCTGTGTCATAGCATGAACTACCGGCGCGGCGCGGCGCTGCTTCAATACGCAGAATGGCACTTGCCGTGACGGGACGCCCACGACGACGCTCAATGGGAAGATATGGTAGCTGAAGCTATCTAGGGTATCTTTAACCGCGTAGAGTAGGTGTCATTTTAGCAAAAAATAAATACAAAGTATTTTACTTCAAGTCTTGTTATTCCAATAATTGTAGTTGAGCCAAATATGACAAAGCCAAAGAGAACATACCATCACACACATTTTTTTTTGGGAAAATCTTTCATTTTTATTGAAACGCACAGTATTTTTATTGTTTTTGAAAATTGCAGCTTTTTATAGAAAAGCTTTAAAAACTATTGAACTTTTCTTGAAAACCTATCACTTCAATACCTCCTTCAGTTTTTCAATCGGTTTAATCTAAACTTCTAACCAACTACAATTTAACAAAACATCTCATTCGATTACCAACGATTACACTATCCAACCCTTAAACGCTTCACACTCGTAGGCGTCGCATTCAACCCGTGCGCTGCTTAGGTTGAGTTACAAACGCAATAAGTCGCGTCCCGGTGGTAACATCGCTCGCTCCGGGGGCTAATCAACCGTGGCGAACGCTTCCATGCCTTTTGTTTTTCAAGCCGACGACTCGTGGAGCGATCGTGTTTTCTCAACATCTAATTGTAACGAATATTGGTTGGTTAGAGGTTGATCGGCTTTTGTTTTGTTGGAGTTTTTTGTTTTTAAGTTGAAGTCGATTGTCGATCTAGTATTTATTTATTGTGGATGAGTTTTTTATTCTTTTTAAAAAGTATGAGTTGTTAGGTTACTGCTCTCGTGTTTATTATACATACATTCTGTCACGCCTGTATTCCCCGAAGGGCTAGGCAGAGGTGTGCTGATGTACACCCACAGTTCTCCGGTATGTTTCGGTCCCATGTACTTAATAGGGGGCGAGCCTATTGCCATTAACCGGGCCTAAATCCTAACTCTGAGCTAGTATTAAGAACTTCATAGAAACACACAATCTATATTCTATTATTTGCAACACAATGCTAAAACAATTAAACGTGACAAGCTTCACGAATGAATACATGACATAATAGACCAGTAATTATCTCAATAAATCAACGATTCGAATTCGAAACTCCTTTATGTCTTCAATAGCCACATTATATAAACCAAAATTAATAATAGACACATTAAGCTAAACGTTATCGCTTTGTTATGCAACTTGATCGATGATAGCAACGCAACGTGCAACGCAACGGACGATAGAATCTGTGGTACCTATGACACCCACTGAGATAGCAATCTCTTTACACGAGTAACTTTCTCGCACGCCTACTAAATGTTTGGGCAATGCTTTTTTATTTGCAATGCATTCGAAACTTTGAATTTCGAATGAAAGAATCGAGACTCGATGTCACGGATAGCAAAGTTTGAGATGACTACGGATCATTATGTTAAATGCACTTTAACCTGAATGGGCTTGCCATTTGATAAGAAAGACTGTCGATTGAATAGACAGAGGAGTTCACGAGTGAGGATTTGAATGAAAGATGAACCGCTTACAAAACTGTTTTAAAGCACGGCTTTATTCGCAGTGTGTTACGTGAAAGTTTTTTGAGGATGGGTTGGTGGATGGATAGATGGATGGATCGATGGATGCGTGGATGGATGGATGCTTGTTACTCGTTTACTTTTAAATAAAAGAACAAAATCACCTAAGATTTTGTATCCAAATAAATATCACGGATTTTTGTTTTGGTTCACAGCGAATTTTTATTCTGTTTTTGTGTACACGTGGTATAATTTGGGGTCATGGCTTAATTCTGAAGAATAACTAAGGTAGAAGCTAGTATTGCAAAATAACAAAATAAATACACTAATGGCGAGGACGAAAAAGAGCATCTTGATAATAATCGGATAGAGTTTAACTGTAAATGAAAGTACAATAAAAACACATACACCACAGACAGCAAAAATAAAACAAAACAAGATCGTACGAAGTACAACAAAAAAAAAGTTGTTAATACGTGTGAACCGTAATTCGCTATGGGAAACGTGCCGCGGAAACTGGGGGAATCAAGTTTGATACAACTATTATCCAAATCTCGATGCCAACACTCGTCTGAGATCACCTTTTTGCTTTTTCGGTTTCAAAACTATTTTAACGAAGTCAGAAGTTGCAAAAACACTCCCGAGATTGTCGGGAGATTGTTTTCAAAAATAGAAAACGATTTTATTGGGTCCGTCATTGTAGATTTTAGTGCCAAAAAGTTAGATTTTAAATATCTGCCTTTTTCTTTCGGTTCATAGTATTCTTACTGTGTTTCCTCATTATTATCAAGCGCATTATGATTGTAATATATTTGTAAAGTATTTATAAATAAAGCGACTTTTTCAATTCATATATAGTTTCTTACTCTATCTTAGATATTCCTGACATCGGTAATGGAAAACATCGTAAAAGAACCTAGGTTTATAGTGATATGTGTTTGAATCGCCAACACGCCTTAAGCAAACGTAGTGATCAATGCGCGTGCCTTCTCTGAATAAAAAGAGGCATTTGCCTCTTTAGGACAAATATAGGCTGTTATTATTATTATCTTATTATAAAGTCTGTACAACCGAGTCTAATCAATACAGACGCAACTACACTCTCCCAACTCAATTCAGCTTCACCGAACAATTTCTCGAGTTAAATCGAAAGTCACGCATTTCTATCTACAATATCAAGATAACAACAACTTCTAAATCTCGCTAAGGATTTAATTGACACATTCGCTAAGCGCAAACGTCATTACAGATGAATGGTGGCTCCTTATCTCAGGGGTAACTACTAGCTTCGTAACGAGGGACAGCATTATGAATATCGATAATGCGTTATTCTCATACGTAATCGGCGAAGTCGGAGGCTGTATCATCGATAAGCGTCTGCTTGGGGGCATCGCATCCCTATACATCAGGGAGATACGATCTAAACCTGTGTCGCTCGCAACTAAACTGTGCAATTACGTGATAGTATACTTTTGTAACGATATCGCTTTTCGCGCCTGACGCGTAGTGGTAAATAAAAGTTCTGAAAAAGCTTACTGGTGAAAAATTAAAAATTCAATAGCAGAAATCTTTTCAGTTTGTTCTCCACAGCTGAAGGAAAATTTCCTTTTTTTTTACTTAAAAAAATATAGGTATCCTGTTTTAATGTAAAATACGGAACCCAAAAAACTAAGTATTTAATTGTGTTTTTTTTAAGGGTACTAATAATTTCTGCGTATTTTGGAGAAAAACTATACTCATTAAATTGTAAAAATTCAAGAAAGTGTAGTATTTGCAAAAAAAATAAAGTACCTATATGTATTTTTAATAAGAAGGTACAGTTAGCTACAGTTTCTATGTACAATAAAATGAAAATTCTTTACTCACGTCTTTCTGATTCGAAACACAATAAACCAGTTAAAATATTATCAACTTTTCTTTTGTTTGCGGACTCATATTGACATGGAGGCCGAACGTTAGTTATTGTGTTACAAATTGTGTTGCTTTATTAGACACGTACGAACGAAATTACTGCTGTAATGGACCTCGGCTATATAGAAGTATTTTTTTATTGACACGCCTATTTCTATTTAGTTTTATATGTAGAAATTGCCAGATTGTTCACGACGTTTGAGAAAGGAGTGAAGAGTTTTAAAATGTTTTTTTTTTGTTTCTTAAAAATAATCAAAATTAAAATAATGTCCGAGCGAGCCATTTTCAAGTTCAAACTCTAATCTTTTGTTTCAAACCAGGCACTTTTGAACGTAAACTACATGAAACTAATAAAAATATTGAATCTAGTTTTTACTAAACTAGATCAATTTTTTGGAGTTTTTACTAGACTAACACGTGGCAAATGCATTTTACATTAAAAAAAGATAGATAAATAAATTATTACATTTTTGGCCTTTTTGGATTCACGCAAACCCGTAGCCAAACAAGACAACAATTATGCACACTTACCAGCCTACATAATAATTTAAGCATTAATCACCATAATTTAATAATTATAGGTTACAACGAAAATTTTATCTTTAAAAATCTTACAAGCCCATTTACATACTCCCCCACGATTGAACTTTCTCCATTTTAACGTTCATTGAAAAGCAATGCGCCCTCAAAATATGACTGTCAAACGCAATAAACGTAACCGAAATGATTTTCTAACTTGTTTACTTTTACATAATAACATCAGCCGTGTACCTTTCTCCGTTCGTTGACCGCCGTCCATTCAAGGCCAGGTGACGGCCAATTATAAACGTTTTTAAAATAATTTACGCTTATTATTACCAACGCGTTTTTTATGTAACTTCGTGCTTGAATTATATTTAGATGACTATCGTGCTGTTGCTTCTGGAGCGTAATGAAGGTGTATTTTTCTTCTTTTTTTCATGTTTGCAACGTTTGTTTTAAGTTTATGATATGCCAGAAACTTGAGAAGTAAAAAGATATGGTATATATTTTCAAAATCCTACCTTCTATTTTCAAAATCATAATCATATTTACATCCGTTTTGGTAAGATATGCAATGCTTCCTACTATATTAATTAAAAATTAATTCACTGCTGTCGTTAAGGACTAAGAATTACATCACATAATAAAAATAATATTAAATAGTTTCCACTTTTAAAACATTCTATAATCTCTCTCAAATGTTCGTGTTTCGTGGTTCGAAACATATTAATTAAAAATTAATTCACTGACGTCGTTAAGGACTAAGGATACATCACATAATAAACAAATTATTAAAACATTCTATAATCTCTCCTAAATGTATTCATACCACGTTTCTTTGATATTAATCAAAATGAAAACATTAGAATTCCTGTCACGATGACATAAAGTCTCTAGTTATGTCTATTTTAATTTGAATTAAACATAACATGGAAATACTATTATGTAAAATATTTTTTTCTTTTTATATTATCCTTAACCCTATGCATAATAATCATTATTAATTTTGTATCAGCCTTTCATCAAATTAATTTTGCCGATTCCAATAAATACGACATGCGAATCGATTTCTAATGATAAAAGTGTTTTTAAGTGTTATGTCACCTAATATCCAATATTTATTAACTAAGATCTAACTGCTATTAGGTGTTACCTATTTGTATGATAATTATACTCTTAGTCATCCAATTATTTATGAAATAACAAAATTATTGAATGCGAAAAAAAAACATGTCTAACTTGGACAAATGGCTACAGCTTCTGCATTTTTGAGAGCATATACGCCATTTTAAATTGGCATGAACTTATGATTCATCAGACAGTAGACTAATTGGCGATTATTATAATAATTACGACCATGAACCACAAAATGGACGATGATAGTTCTAAAACCTAACTACTAAGTTATGAAAAATTAACGACATTCTTTTGCGAAACAGACTTTTTATTTTAAACATAGAAGGAAGTTTGACAACAATGCTTATTGTTGAATGTGTCACAGATTTCTACAGCGTAAGATGTCTAGAAAATTTATGACAAACATTTCTAAATAATTATTACCTTCTCTATCTTCATTCAAAAATAGAACACTTGATAGTACATAGAATAATAAATTCAAAATAAGTTTTCAAAACTTTCTACGTTAATAAAACAAAACACAATCGATCATTGAGTTATCAAAGAGGTTTAAAAGCAAATAAAGTTTATTGTGTAACTTTCTTCTATTTCTCTAAAGCGGGTGCGACTTGAGTCAAGCAATGCGTTCGTTTTTGTCGATGGTTACGTAATCTGCCGTCGAGCAACGTCATGCCGCGTCAACGGTCATTATCACATCGTCGGCGAGATGTTAAACAGACTGTTACTGACAATTTTATTGGCTTTCGTTTTACGTTTTTTAGGTAAATTGTAGACGTGTGTCGAACAAGGGTTGTGTTTTAAACTGGTTAGCATTTTGTTTGATTTATATACTTTTAACAACTAGCTTTTGACCGCGTGAACTTTCTTACGGATTCTCATTTTTTACAAGAAAACATAGGGATACCTTAGCTTCATTCCAGCGAAAGAGTTTTCAGAAGCGGACCAGTAGTTCCTCAGATTAGCACGATCAAACAAAAACAAACTTTTCAGCTTCATAATAGTATAGTTTAGATAACTGATTAAGGAAGACATGTCCATTTTACCATCTCTCCCAGCCATGAGATAAGAGAAAACCCAACTTCGCTATTTAACTAACTCACTCGGGTAATTGTAAAATCCTCCAGTAACCTTTCTGTATACAGCCATACTGCAAGTTAACTTTTCATTTTCAAACAACAAATCTTGACCCGAGAGAACGAACAAGAACAGCTTCATCATCAACAATTGCTTATCAGTAGTCAGTAAGTTCACCTCCAGAGTCACACCGTCACGGCACATACCACCTGTTTCAGCCGGTAGTCATAAATTGCCTAAGACATACGTGCTTAGACGACTACGTGCCAGCTTTCAACAGTCGTAAGTCTAACCGCTGAGTTTACGTTTTACGACTTTTCTCTGTTCCTAAAGAAAGTTGTGAAACTGCAAGCACTATTCAGTCGAAAGATTTCTTTAGTGATGCGCATGCACATAAAATAATATTGTTCTATAATGATGAGTCATTGTTAGATAATTTTATCGATAAAATTGTAAAGCTGACATTTTGATTGTTATTTTATAGTTTCTTCGTAAGTGTGGTGCGATCTAACTAAATTGTTGGCGAATTTGGTAATAAGCCAAGTCATTTGGCAAGGTAATTTGGCTGTGGTGTAAAGCCGAAAGGCGGTGTCGGGTGTACCCATATGGAGAAGGAATGACCATCAATCAACACGCAAGCTTACGGCATATTGGCAAATTTATAGTATGGGCATTTGAACTTCTTTTTAACATGTCCATGGGGGGCTATAATACAACCTCAGTTATCGTTTACATAAAAACTGAGAAAGGGTCATTGTACTCATCATTATGAATATTATTTACTATGAGATCAACTTTTTCTAGTTATGCAAATATGTACATATATTCTTTAAAGTTTGTTCAAAACTTAGACACGAATTTTCAGTACCGTCCAATAATTCCTGGAATATGCAGTCGGAACACAATACAGGTGTCTCATGATTTGAGCAAAACCACCAACTTTGTAGTCCATTCTAAATTCGTCTATATAGAACTTTTTCCACATTTCCGTCAGTCTCAAAAGAACGAAAGTTCACATTGGCAAAGGCGCCAATAAACCTTCTATCAATCAATTTATTAACAAAACTACTTTTAATTGACGTATCTACTGCTGGAATCTAATATTTAGCCTAGTAAGTAAACATTTAAACGAAGCCATCGCAGTGCTTCAGCGTAACTGCTCTTTGGTAAATCAGCACAAAGGAGATTCACTTAAGGCACAGCCACTGAAACTGGTAACTCGGCAATTTAATTAAGCAATTATAAATTATTACTAAATTAAATATAACGAGTCAGCCGTCAGTGATCTTTTTCAATTATAAACAAATGAAAATTCAGCTACTCATTCTAAATTTAAAACAAGAAATAATCAAATTGTTACTGGTTTTTTTTTTAAAAAAGGGTTTTCCTAATTTAAAAAATGCAGTCTAAACTAGTCCTATTTTGTGTCACTCATGCGCAATTTTGTTATTAACAACAAGTATTGTCTCGTCATGGTATTTAGATAACCAGGTTAGAACATCTGTTCACATTTAATTCAGTTCACGAGTTATCTAGAGTCTAGCACTTATTTTCTTGCTCTAATTTATTGATATACATATTGCAATATATCTTTTATATATTTAGTTATAGAAATTAAGGCACAATGTAAAAAACTTTATTGAATAAATGAATTGAATTGAAAATTATATCGTACTAGCTTTTGCCCGCGACTTCGTCCGCGCGGATAAATAGTTCCCGTTCCCGGGGGATTTCCGGGATGAAAACTATCCTATGTCCTTTCTCGGGTCCCAGACTATATCTGTACCAAATTTCATTGAAATCGGTTCAGTGGTTTAGGCGTGAAGAAGAGACAGACAGACAGATAGACAGACAGACAGACAGAGTTACTTTCGCATTTATAATATTAGTAAGGAAGTAAGGATATTAGTACGGATTAAATTTTTCCCAAATTAAATTATCTACAAAATATCTTTTGATCTTGTTATCGCCTCATTGATAAAACCATCTGCGAACGGCACTTTTAAGCCAAACTGACTTTTAATTAAGTTTATCAAAATAAAAATAAAACGGGGTCTTCCGGGACGGGGGCCTCCTCAGGATTCAAAAGTTCGAAGGGAATAACCAAAAAATATTGTATTGTGGAGAAATCTTGTAGTACAATTATGTATATTGTACTACAAGAGTTTCTCTCCAAAAATTTACCTTGCTCACATGCAACTAAGCCCATTCATATTAATTTCCTTAACCACCAAATCAGAGGTCATAAAATTTTATAACCTAGTGTCGTACAATTTCTGTAATTGAAAATTATTTTAACTTCCACAAACTACTTTCTGAGATTTATTTCTCTAATAGGTGTCTCGTGAAAGTCGATTATTTGACCCGTGACATGCGCAGTCACAAAATCGCGTACCTATTGGCCGTTTACTTGACAGTTAAAGAGGGGAAAGCACGTAAAGCCTTTGGTTCTACGCTTGATCTCTGGTCATGTCAGATTGCCGTTCCATCAAACTAATGAGTGTGAGGAAAACGGTACTCCCTTTTCTCAAATGTATGCGCAAACACAGGTCTGTTTGCGCACACATTTGTGAACTGAAATATCTCCCGCGTACTAGGCTAGTCTCCATAGAGATTGGCCGCTGTGACCGAAATTTTGTCGGGTGAATATTTTGAGGGTTTATGTATAGTATTTTTATATTATTGTAATATGTATTTTCTATGGTCCTTGATGCCTGATTTAAATAAATGAATAAATAATTTGTGTTGCAAAGTTTTTCCAAAATGTCATGATTGCATAATTATGCAATTATGTTCACGGTATTTTTAGTAAGGTTAGATAGCGCCGAATATTTTTAAAATTGCAATATTAAAGTATAGTCTTCTTAAGCTCCAATTATGCGATTAATTATAATTACAACGAAGATTTGATCACCCCATACAAGAAACGTTGACGAGCAATTAAAACCCCGTTCCCAAGATCAGTCCTACAAGCAATTGGGAAACTTATCAACTGATGTAAGATTCAGAAGCTATGATCATTTGGCACCCGAACATTAAGGCAGGCAGCTATGGCAAAGATACCCAATTATCCAGCCAATATTTAAATATTGGTAAACAGGGAATATTTAGGACTTGCCAATAAAAGAGATGGCCCTTAAGGACGTCTCGTCCTCCCCCGCCCCGCTGGCTCGCTACCCCGCACCCTTCGCCCGCCGGTCCGACAAGATCCAAGATGCAAGAATGCAGGTCCACGCGAGTGCTTCGCTTTCGAAATAACTCGCCACTCGCTAACATTTCTTTCAAGTTGGATGTTAAAGTCGCGTAATTTTTGTAAACAGTGTTAAAGGTATATTTTTCATTCGGTAATTATTAGGTAGTAACTGATTGGTTGATTGAGTTTCTTCTATTTACAGATATGAATGAATTTAGCTTTAAGCATTCATTCATGCTTAAAGCTTAATCATTGAATTGTTTTATAAATATTTTTAAACCATTTAAATTAAGCTTTGTTAGTCATAAATGTTTGAAAATACATACTTTAACTGAAGATGTAAAGTAATCGATTTCAGTTTTAATTCATCAGTTTTTCAATTCAGATAGAGTTGTGAACAAAATATATTTTTGTGTTCTATTTTTATTCGTTTAATATGAAACGTGTTCTCTTTTTGAATTTAAAATTTGGAATTTTATCACGTTCCCTTGGTATTATTGTTTCCTATTCAATCAAACTTTTTGCAGCGAAGGTCAATTCGCAATCTAATTTATTTTTATTAACGGTTTATGCATATTCGTAACAAAAATTTTTATATAACAGTAATGTCCACATCAAGAAAATTTTGAAACATGTTCACCGAAATAGCTGAACGTTTAAAAGCACAAATCATCATTCTAAATTGACACAAAATAAAATGTCAGCTCACTTAAAATCGAATTGGTTCCAATGTTATCGTTTTCTTAAAACGATTTGATCGAATTATATAATCAAATTGATCTGAATGATCATTCGTAAGCAATACATTAAGAAGTCGTTTAATATTCACATCTAGTCTATAATAAGGGAAGACACGGACATAATTCACAACTTCCTAGAAACCTGAAGGATAATTTACAAAACCGGATAACCAGGCGTCCGGTTATCTACCTGATGTTTTCTTATCCTCGCAAATTATACTTATTAACTACCTCCCATCACGCAACATCCTATGTCAATATTGTAGGCTTACTGAAGGATTACCTGCAGCAATGTCCTTTATAATTTGTCACGTTATGTTTATATAAAAGCTGCAATAATTTGTGAGCAAAAAACTTGATAGAATACAGTTAAAATGTCACTCACCTTTACGAATTAATTTCGACTGCACCAAAAATGTATATTATTTACAAATGTCACAATATATAAAAATCCAGACAGACACAACACTATTCACATATTAAAAAGTTCCACTACAGAATAAATAAAATAAATATTCTTTGAACAAAAGATACTTCAATACGGTTGAAAATTGAAGTCTGATTTCGTAGCACGCCGAAGTGCAAAAGAGTTCAACGCGCGAGCTCTCTCTAAGCAGGCCCGTCGTATACTGAACCCGCTCGCGAGGCCGTACACTATCTCCTCGTACAACTTAACGTACCTGATAACGCATACCTAACAACCATCTTGATACTTTGCCTTTTTATTTCTAAATAAAATGGCTTTTCTATTCAGCCTCATATTTGAATTGAAACTTTTTTTTCAGCGTGACCAAACAGTGTTTACGTGGCACAAGTGCGGTCGCTGCCTCCGATTGATACAATCATGGGCAAAACGTAAATGGTTCTTAATAAACGATGCACCACAAGCGCACTAAGTTAACCTTTTTATCGGGAGCTTTAAGCTCGGCGGTGAGTTAAATAAAGTGGTTTCTAAATATAAACGGCGTATCTGGACGCGCCATTGGCAGGTGCGAGCCTACGCGTAAACCTTTTTTGCCACCATCTCTATTTTTTATTACATTTTGTATTTTTTTAAAGGGACAATTTTATAATTAAAGCTAGTGCGTTTATCGTGGAGCGAGTGAAGTTTTACCGAGAAACTGTGGTCGGATGATATCTATATCTTATCCCCCGACTTAGTACTACAAAATGGTAATTAATTTTATTTATTAACAATGTCCACAGTTTTTATTTGTGCGTTTTATAATTAATATGATGTTTTACTGCGCCTGTCCAGATAATGTCGCATTTTTCAACGTTGTAGTTGTCGAGATAAAATCGGGAATGTAAAAATAACAAATTACATTAATAAACAAAATGAATTGTTGTTTACATTCATCATCATTATAACTTGTTAATGTTATGTCATTTATGACCATCATTTTAATGGTTATTTGCTTCATATGAAAAAAGCTGCAAACAGGCTTTTTATGGTCGATTAAGAGAATATTAATGGACAAAAAAGTGCTTATTTTTAATTAAATGTTAGTGCTAGCATACATAATGTTCAAATGGAACGTAAACTAGCCTGGAGACAAACGATAGATCTATAACAATTAAATAAAAGTGGTCGTGAACAGACCGGGGCGGGGTACTGCGGAGGGGGGATGGGGAGGGACGGGGGAGGTAGGAGAGATAATTAAAAAAAGCATAATGCGCGTACGGTCCCACGGCCCGTTACCGTTATCGCGAACGTGGCTAATGAAACTGAGGAAATATTGTAGCGTGTGGTACAAGAGAGGAGATGAAGCTGTTTGATACTTATTGAGTAGTTTGGCTATTGCTTTAGTAGCTTGTTTTGTAAATTAAACTGAAACTTAGCTGTAAATATTGCTAATTGTTTTTATAAAATGAGGTATATTCGTTTCAAACCTGTAAAAATATTATATCATTGTATTTTTTTACATAGTGACACCACTTCTAACTTTTGATGGGCTCGTATCAAATCCGATAAAAAATATTTTAACAGAATTTGTGCATTTTGGTGTCAAAACTAAAAAAACAAGGTAAATACACAAATGCATACAATGGTATGATTGATAAATGTATGAATGTGGACGAGGCAAAAGTAGTATACGGATCGTTGCAGGTGGCGTTCTGTGGTTTCTGCCTACCCCCATGGGAAAAAGGCGTGAGTTTATGTTTCAAAGAAGCCAAATGTTAGTCATCAATCATGTTCGTCAGTCGTGACGAAATCAGCTTTTAAATGTTCTGTGCAAACTTTATGCCGTAAGATGTCTTATGTTTTGTGGCACACACCAAACATTCTGGACGTGGCATGTGCTTAAATCTTAACTAATTTCCACCACACCCTTATCTAATCTAAGATACGTTGTGTCATCAACCTCATAATGAGGACGATCTCGCCTCATAACTTTGAAGTAGGGACATTTTTTACTCTTATATGTGTTTTAATTTCTTTATATTGCAATATATGCAAATGCCTACACGACAGTTTGAAAAAGGAAAACGTTTGTTATTATTTGTTGTTTTTTTCTTTATTTTTCCGACGTTTGTATACCTTGAAAGCTGTAAGCAGCTTTAAAATTATAGATAGTTTCATAAATTCATCGATTAAATAAAACAGCTGTCTTAAAGTCAATCTACGTATAATACTTTATACTGATATAATAATGTTGAAGTTTAGTTGGTTTGTTTGCTCTAATCTAACTACCAATCGTTTTTTTTTTTAAATATGATAGCCGGATTCGTGTGGAATATTATAGGGCATAGGCTATATAATATCACGCTACGACCCACAGGAGCGGAGTAATAATTAAAAAGGCAGCATAACGCAGGTGTAACACATGAACAAAGTAGCGGGCAGAAGGCAAAAAGAGTCTTGTTCAATACTAAGTTTGAATGTTTTTTATGCCAACAGATTTTTATTTTATTTATTGGTACGGCTTTTTTACCGTTTTTTTACCGCCCTTGGCGGGGTGGGAGGGACTGTCAGACTTTTATTGAATAAAACCCATCTATGTGCCTTCTTGTGCTCTTTGCGTTCCGGGGGCGCGGTATCTCTTTCGAACAACCCGCAGGATTTTAGTGCGGCTGTGGTATCACTGCCACCACAGCTGATCTATTGTGATCGCCGCTTTTGTGGTTAGATATCGCCACCAAACTCAGCATGTGATGAACTTCAGGATTAGCGTAAGGGCAAATTCGGGCTTGAAATGTATTTGCCCTGATGATTGTTGCGCTTCTGAATCATTGCTCCGCATTCCCACAGAAGGTGAAGTGGTGTTTCATCAGCATGACTACAGATACTCTATTATATATTTTAACTGCCATAGCGTAACAGTTTCCATAGCAACAAGAAGAACTCCCCTACCCAACATATCCGGATCAAAGAATTACTAAACACCAGTTGGCAACACACATCATCATCAGACCATTTTGACACATCCACAATGGGCGCACTTCAAAGAATAAGAAGCTAAGTAAAGCGATACCAATAGAAAGCCGTGACAGTTTCCACGGCACGCATCGAGGTCGGCCATTGTAGAGCGGTTATTGTCTACGTTTCTGTTTAATTGCACCAATGGGTGGCAGTTATATGATTATGAACGCTGAGGAATTTTTATATCATAATAAAGGAGTTTATTATATCTTGATATAAGAACTCTTATTCCTATTATGACATAAAAATTCCTCGACGGATACTTCTTGAGATATTATTCATTTAAAATAGTAACAAAAATAATAAATATATTTACTGGAGCTATTCTTACATACCTGGGTCGAAACAACTAGATTCAATACTATTTTTAATTTCTTGGATATGACTGAAAAGTGTCTTTTAATGGTCTTATTGATATAAATGACTTACCTTTGACTTTGAATTTCACTTATGCACAAGAGAAAACAATAATTACTCAGGCCGTGGATTTATTTAGCTTACACTAGTTGAAATTGGACATTATTATCAAGTCTATGCAGGTAAAGTCACAGGTAAAAGCTAGTTTATTACATTCCAGTTTTCTGTCTACGTACCTCCGTCTATAAATTTATTCATAACTTCACTTACTAAGTATTATTTATAACCGGAATCGTATATAAATACATTCACGTAATTCTCCCTCAATAAAACACTGAATTCTATTATAAGGATACACTGTTTGAATAAATTGAATATTTAATTTAAACAATATTTTCATATATCATGTACAGACAATAAAAGTATTATGTATGCTGCACCGTGCCGTACCGTATTTTGGAAAGTACATGAAAAAAGATAGGTATATTTTTTAAGAGTTAAAAAAGATATAAATAGTTGATTGAGTTAAAAGTTATAGTGTATGTGTACTGCAAAGATGTTTAATTCTTGCCTGCTTACCATACTCTTTTGTTGACTATACCTTAGCGGAACTGACTGCTTGACTATAGATATTGTTGGTCTAAGAGTACATGCCACAAGGGCAACAGCTGATGAAGTTATTCTCGTAATTAAAAACTTAAAAATTGTAGTCGCAATCTGAATGACTTGTCAAATTAAAAAAAAATTAAAAAATAAAATATACCATCACGCCTGTATTCCCCGAAGGGTTAGGCAGAGGTGTACCAATGTACACCCACAGTTCGCCGGTATATTTAGGTCCCATGTAATAGGGGGCGAGCCTATTGCCATTAACCGGGCACAAATCCAAACTCCTTGTCAAATTAATGTCAAAAATGTGTACAAAATCGCATTTTTGACAAGTTGAGACTGAGAAAAAGTCAGTTCTGCTTACTTTTTAGATTGTTGCCCGGTCAATAAAAACAGTGTCATCCTCTCTATTAACTGGTGGTAAGCATACTATTAACTTCTGCCTATCTCCTCAAGGAATACAATCGTGATGTTATGTAATTCTAAGAATAACATCGAATGAACGTTCTCAAGATTATTTAGGTATTAGTCAGTCACTGACACAGATCAATTGTGAGACGGCTAACATTTGAGCTAACGATCTTTATCTGGAAGTATCGATCGACAAACGATTTATTGTTTGTTGTGTTTGAATATTGCTACCTTATGAGGGTGTTGTAATAGCGCAGTTTGATGACTTCAACTATAACCATATATCTGAAAATATTGTTTTCTTTTTATTTTTTGTAAAGAATATTTGAAATGACTTGGGGGAGAAAAAGAAAGAAAATATTAAATGTGTACCGCGGTCCTACTTTTGCAAAGCATTTTGTTAATAAGTTACTTTCTTTGGGGTACTTATCATTTAATCGGCCGAAATCGACAAAGAGTTTTGTGGCACTCTTAGCGACCAAAACCCTGTGTTTCTTCAATAATCCTGTAAATTAAATTCAGTTAGTTAAATTTTTAACCACAATTTCATGAAATATTTAGTAAACTCCACATTATCATACCCTAAAAGATACATAATTTCTTATATCTACCCTTATTCAAGGCAT
Organism: Caradrina clavipalpis; assembly: GCA_932526535.1. NCBI lineage: Eukaryota > Metazoa > Arthropoda > Insecta > Lepidoptera > Noctuidae > Caradrina > Caradrina clavipalpis. The sequence goes on from OW052100.1 coordinate 7,880,890, forward strand.
TCACAAGAAAAATCTATACTATTTTTATCTAACCAGAGGCAGGCAGCCCTGACATCTCGGAAACGCCAGCGATGCGCGTACGCCGCCGCGGCGCACAAAGGAGCGGGATTTAACGCACAAAGTATTGTACATCCTCACGGAATATATTGCCGCAGCACGCTTACGAATAGGCGTGGTAGCTAGTTCTCGCTACACAGGGCCGGATTTGAATTAGGAACATTTAGAAATAGATGGCGAATTACGAGACGTTTGATAAAGATTACATACCATCACGCCTGTATTCTTCAAAGGTTAAGGCAGAGGTGTACTAATGTACACCCACAGTTCGCCGGTATGTTTAGGTCCCATGTATGAATTTATTTCAAGAATATAATGGCTTGTGAATTCATACATAAACTCACGCCTTATTTCCATGGGAGTAGGTTTAGATAGGAATTCAGTTAATTTAATAATAACAACCTACAAATAATAAGTAAACTTAGTAAGAAAATCAAAGGAGAATAAAACTAATCTTTGCAATACAAAAGACCTTCAAAATAAACAAACCTTTTAACAAAGCATTCTCAATGTATTAATATTAATTCTGTAAATGGAGTCAAACATTATGGAATCAAAGGAACATTAAAAACATGCACTTTTGACATTAACGCGGGACCGGACTAGACACCTCCGACCTTCGAACGACAAATCCAAAATGGCTACCAACAAAGAGTTAAAAGACTATGCAAATTTTAATATACATTAAAGATTATTTAGATAAGACCTAAATCCATATAGTATAATAGCAAATAGTTTTAAATGCCAACTCGATTTACGTTAGAACTAAAATCGTATTTAAAAAACATACTTTTACACTTTTGTCGGTAACAATTAAATAAATTCTCTTCAGGCTAATTGGCTTATCTAACTTCAGTTATTAAATTACACGCAGAAAATTGCTTTCCACTACAATAAAAAACTGTAGTAGCAATGTGCGTATTTTAAATGCTTATCTTAGTTATTAAATAGTTAACAGCAATGTGGCTAATAAAAATGTAAATTCATCGTGTGGAGTGCGGGCCTGTGGCTGTAAGTCGGTGCCTATATTATTAAATAGACCATATCTTGCAATCTGTCGGGCCTGAATGGATAATAACGCGGAGTCCGGCCGACTCTTCTATTACGAATAGGACCTCACTACCGCCCCCTGCCCTGCCAACAAGGAATGAACCCAGTGCTTAACTCTAATTGCTTACGTGTTTTTGCAATTCGACTGATTTCGCCCTTTTATAGGGCTGTTAGTGCCTTTTAAAGCTCGTATCCGCTATTGGTCGGCATATTAACATTAGCTGCTTGGAAGCGGTAAGACTTACATAATTTTACGATATTCATTTATAGACATAGCTAGAGGACTTCGTTTAATTTTAATAGTAGGTAACCAATGCAGGCTCAGCAGGATTCACTACCATTAAGGAGCAAGTCTCCTACTCCTTAATATTCATTTTAAAATTAGGTATTCATTTACTAATTTAAGGAAGAAAATCCTACACAAATAGTAAAATCAAATAAGAGAGAGAGAATAATATGGATTTTGTATTAATGCAGAGTTTGTAAATGGAAGGCTTCTTGAATTCTTTTTCTTTTCGAATTGATTTTAAGTTTTTCCTTTCTGGAATTAACATTCTAATGAAATAGGCGGTGAGATCAACAGAGTTGTATCTATTTATAAACGGCCTGAGATGTTTTCAAATGTATTCAACGTAATAATATACCTCCCTAGTACGAAAAGTATGGATTTTGGGCATACAACCATTAGGGAAAATATCTAATACACATAGTATAGTTATAGTTTCTTTTTTCTGTTTTGTTATCATTAAAGGTATTTTTTTTTTTATCTAATTGTTGTTAATTTTAAAGGTGTAAAAATAGCTTAATTATACACCTAAAAATAACCATTACACAACTAACTAACCATTAACATTACAAAATCAATAAATATTACAAATCAGACTTCAATAATGAAAGCTAAACCACGCATATTTTTAAGATAAAAATACCTCACGCAGGGTGTCCAATACATCCATCATCCCATCATTTGAATAGCCCACTAAATTGCTCGACACACGCGAATCATCGATTTGTATATTTTTTACTTTGTTCTCGATAACATTCTCAATGGGAATGAATTAAGTATCGAGCGATCGAGACATTGTACCAATCGAGTAAAAAGTTCTTTATAAGCTGCCACGCAATTGTGTCTAATTTTACTTTGTATTGTATCAATGTAATTTGTATATTATTGTAATTGTTTTTTTGGATAATTGTTTTGTTTTTTTTTTTTTTTGTTTTTGCATTTTATGTTGTCATATTGTGTTGTGTTTTTTTTTAATCTTAACCTTATGTCAGTACAAATGTAGCTAAGTTTACAGCCTTTTAACCATATGCAACTATACATATCGTATATTTTATGTACTCGTAGTTTTCTTATGCATTGTTTTTGCACATTGATTTATAATAAAAAAATAATCCTCCATATTAATCGCAAAAATATATGTGTCTTATACATACATACATAAACTCTTATACATACATACATAAACTCACGCCTTTTTCCCATGGGGGTAGGCAGAAACCACAGAACGCCACCTGCTACGATCCTCTGATGTGTCTTATCAGGTTTCAAAAACTATTAAATTATTCATTTCCTCATAGTTCTGTATACCATAATAAAATAAAATGTATACAGCAAGCAATGTTCTGCATAAAATACAACAGATTTTGAAACCGTTAAATCGATACTCTACCAGTCATATAGGTCAAAGAGACAAATAGAATATCTATTATCTACAGAACTTATTGAACTGTAAACAAATACCAATTGACCTATTTCTTAAGCAACAACTAGTAATGTAAAACAACATAACATAGTGTAATAGTTTAGAACAAGTCATGAACCTGTTCTGAACTAGTTGAAACTAATGCAATCTACAAGTCAATCATAGAATAGATGTATAAGTAAGTCATGGTGTACGCTGTGCTAATTTTAATAAAGGTAAAGCTCTATCTTAGCTGGGTTTTAAAACACAATGTAATTTTGCAAAAGTCTCAGAAGGAAAGAAATCTATTAACAATAGGACAACAATATAAACACAAAAACGGGAAAATCTACTAACTCATCGCAACGATCATATAGACCCACCAATACGCACTAAGCATTTCCAAGCACCTTTTAAGTTGAGCACTGCAAAGGAGTGGATCTCCCTGTTTCCGTATTTCTGAACGCGTTCAACCCTAATCTCATTAAAGTTAGAATAAAAAGGTTTCTTCTGGGTAAGCTCACTCCATTTCCTTGTTATCCCTGATCTAGACTAGAGCTAAGAGCTAATCCATCACAAAAATAAAAAATAAAACATTCTCAATCTGTAAAAAATGCCACAAATATATTTTAATGTATTTATATTGACTGTTGCTGAGATAAAATTGCGACAAGTTTGGTCTTTCTAATGTCAAAACCGTGTAGTAAAAAACATACTACATTAGTACGATTTTCGCGTCAAACCACGCCGCGCCCCTACACGATACAATGCGCCTGCCCAGCTATTGCAACCGTTCCTAACATTCACTAGCAGCCACAAATGAACCTGTTCGGAATGCGCTCAAACAAACTGCACTGAATCAAAATGTCAAAATAAAACATTATTATTATCCGCTAACTGAACCTGTGGGGTACGTCAGTGATGCAGTTAATGTCAAGAACGAACGCTATTCGTACTGTCGACTGCGGAACAACCACGGAACCCATAAATATTCCACCGACATTACAGTTGCTAGAACTCATTTGATTAACGGTAAAATCGATATAACAATTCACTCGATATATCTGTGCCCGTAACTGTATCTTAGTAATGTGCATTCATTCAATTAGAATCCAATACCCACATTTTCTTAAGATGTGAATAATAAAGTACTTATTATCTTGCGCTGCGATGCCGACTTGATACAAAGAAATAGAATTCTCATTTTCATTTACCTACTTTGTTACATAAACGTGAGCAATTCAAAGTTACAAAGTACCGAATAGTACTATATTTCTTGGATCTAATCGAGTGTGAATGCGGTTTGATAATCGAATAACAGTCGGAGTAACTTAAACCACAATTGCTGTTGAATGTTGAACCAAAAGGCTTTTGTAATTAACTCCAACATTGCATTGTGTAGAACCTACTATCGCCACATTTTTGATTTATCTATAAAAAAAGCTAGCTAGTCCCTTTTGTTCGAAAAGGTCAAGGTTGATAATATACACTGAAAATATTATTCATTGACGATTGGAAACAAAACAATCGCGGTGAACAAAGCTCTGCAAACGAGCGGTATGGTCAGCACAAAAGTGTATTAACACAGGACATCATAAATCTTATGATGCAATGAGCTTTGTTGAAGTGTGCTTTTAATTTTATCGAAATAATTAATGGAAGTGCAACAAATAAGCATTAACAAGAACAATACAAGGTTACCTGAATATAAGCATCATGTATTCTTACTGAATTGACACGTTATACAAAAGCCAATATAAAAACAACTTTATTTTCAAATCCATTAATTCAAAAGTCCATTCTTAGCGTGCAAATCGTCCATATAAATATGAATGCTGAGTACATCGGCGGCTACACGCAATACGGGCTGCAAGGATTCATAATCTTTGACAAAGAACAGGTCCCATAGTCGGAGATAATTTTTCGTAACATCACCTCGTAGAGGCTATATCTAAGATTGGATCTTGGAGGTGATCACATGAATTCTTGGGCACACCGCACAGGGCTTGTAGATGTTATCTAAACATCTTAAATTATTGTCCTGAGAGCAGCTACTCGGCTCTCATCTAGCGTTATAATCGCGGAGTTGGCTAGAAAATTCACTTGAACCTAACGTTGGATGAGGCAATCGATGCATGTTCGATAGTATAAAACGTCAAATGGCAAACATCTTTTCAATTTATCTAGAACATTTGATTAGCATGCGCGATAGCCGCTGCTTCGTAAACATGTTTAAAGCGCATTCACTGCTAGAAACACCGCGGCATGCGACTTGAAAACACTTGCAACGTAATTTTGTGCAAAGGTAGAGATGTTAAACATTGCATATATATTCCAGATTTTAAGACATGTTTGTTGCCAAAAATAGCTCTCATTATGAGATACACAACGGGTGACATCATGCCGCCACAATCTTAGCCTCTCGGTGCAAAAAAGGCCACATCCAAGAAATTTCGCAGCATTTTGTAAATGTGAAGCACATATTTTGTGGTTTTATTGCTATTCGCGTTGAAAGCACGGCGGGCACTCCTACTAATGCTCGGCGTAAGGTCAAATTACTAGCCGACGTTGCAAAGCCGAGTGCTTAGATAGGCACTGTTCAAATTGCGTCGAATAAAAAAATAGGTTTAGTGAGATTGCAAGCGTTTCCAATTGACTTTTACGTCGGGAACTCGAACGAGCCCTTTTCAATTGGAATAATATAGTTTTCTATCTTTTTTTCTGATAAACAATTCGTATTGTAATTGAAGAAAAAATCGTATTCGTGAAATCGTGAATACCATTAGTGCATAGCTTCATTCTAATTAGATTCGATAGACATTAATATCTGTCTGGTAGTAAAAATACTAGCTATCTTTCTTGATGTAGTTAAGGCTATGTATCAAACAGTGAATTATTTCTAGATGATAAATAGTCTTCGCCAAGGCTTCATTTGAGGTAGTGATGTCATTACCGTGTGAAAGATATATAGGCTAATACCGATTACGAATAAGGGCATTTAGTGTTCGAGACGAGTCGTTAAAAGTGTGGAGTTATTGGTCGTTTGCTTCGGGCGACACGCAAGCCGGCCGCAAATGGGCGATCACTTTCGATGGAACATCACTTTCGATGTTGCAATAGCCGTCTATATACGGTTAGTTCAAGATCACAGAGGCATCAATCCTACGCTATTTTAGCATGATTACATTGTGACGACTATACCCATAGAGGAACAATTATGCCTTAATTATCATTACTGGGCCTTTTCTTAGTCAACGTCTTTACATTCAGATTTTTACAGCAGTCTTTCTAATTCATTGTTCACTGAAAATGTCTGTCAGTTAAGTAACGTATTTTGGTTTTCAACAATATGCTATAAAACTAATGTAAAAAAATCAGCCTTTTCACTTTGATATAAATAAATAAGATACCTTTTTTAAACCTGGTAGGTATCTGGAAAAGGGAAGGTCCAGTATTGACGCTTACAAGTACCTACGTATACATTAGTAAGAACATATTATATTCCTCAATCTATCCATAAAATGACGTAGATGTAGTGACTCTAGGATCTCAGTCTAAGACAATATCTAGGTCGAATGTGCAAAGTAAAGGCCGAATTGTAATTCCGACAATGTAGGTATCCTTATTACGCGGTTGCATTGATCGTTTTAGATGCATTGTAATACTGATTTAGCAGTTTTGTAATTTAGTTTGTGCTCTTAATTTGGATTGTATACAATGCGTTTGTTTATTGAAATGAAGTTGCAATGAGTGTGTTTGTATTCAGTTTGATTAAATCTCATCAGCTATCGTCTCTAGATAAGTGTGTTCACGGATTTTTTACGCGTTTCACATCTATTGCAGTAGAACTTGTGAAAAAGAAACCAAGTGCTAACAATTTTATTCTTATAACACTGTTGGCGCAGTGGCTAAGCGATTGCCTGCTACGCTGCGTCTGACGGGTTCGATTTCTATACGGAACAAATATTTGTGTGCTCCAAAGATGGTCGTCACGGGTTGGCTGTTTGTGTATGTGAATTTATATATTCTTAAACGCAACGCGAGAAATTGCTATTGTGGGACAACGTTTTTATAGAACAAAACATTTGAAAATATTTTATTATTTATACCCAATGACTTAGTTACATTAAACAAAGTTACGTTTTGGTAAACAAACCTGCTACACTCCAAACCAAGTAAATGTCAAGACAATCTACACACGAGATTGCAGCAATAGACGCACTTTGCTAGTAAATAAATAATAATTTGATCATTTTAGCGGGCACACCGCGGCGGCGTACAAGTGCGGTTTACTAGACGATTGCAACATGTATGGGTCATGGAGCAAAACACCGATTTGTGAACAAATCTGCTTTAAAGCGCTGAAGCTGCTTACTTTACAAATTGTGATCAGTTATGTAAACCCGAAATAACCTAACTCAAAATTTTAGGAAATATAAAAATGATACCCTATTAATGATATATGATATGATGATAATGATGAACTGCCTCGTTGGGCTAGTGGTCCTAAGCGCGACTGCTACGCTTGAGGGTTGGGTTTGATTCCCAGGTCGAGCAAAAAGTGTTATTGGGTTTTTCTGTGGAATTCTCAGTAGCAGCTCGGAGTTTTGGATTGTGCCCGGTTAATGGCAATAGGCTCGCCCCCTATTACATGGAACCTAAACATACCAGCGAACTGTGGGTGTACATTGGTACACCTCTGCCTAACCCTTCGGGGAATACAGGCGTTGTGTATGTATGTATAAAAATTACCAATTTCCATGACAGAGCCTTTGAAGCATAATTGGTACACATTCATAACTTCAATAAAAAAACTTAAATTAAAAATTTAAAAAACCCCCAACACAAAAACCTAAGTTCCCTTTAAAAAGTAAAAAAATTAAATTAAAAATTTAAAAAACCCCCAACACAAAAACCTAAGTTCCCTTTAAAAAGTAAAAAAATAACAAAAAAAATACGTCACGTTGGGGGACCGCTCGGGACGATCGTATCCTAAATGCAACATCGGTCCCCCAACGTGACGTATTTTTTTTGTTATTTTTTTACTTTTTAAAGGGAACTTAGGTTTTTGTGTTGGGGGTTTTTTAAATTTTTAATTTAATTTTTATTTTATACTTTTTATAGGTTATTTATTATAATGTCGATTTTGTTAAGGCCGGTTACAGTGCTTGACCGATCGTCGGTGCGTACGTCAGTCGCGCTTGTCATTGTATGAAAATTCACAAACCGTACAGTGCTGGACTGACCGTACGCACGCGTATATTGGTACGCACTGCGTACGAGGACCGTCGGTCGAGCGCGTCCGCATGCGTGCCGTCGGTCGACCGACGCGCTATGGAAACATATGAACGCGTTCAGTGCTGCACCGACCGGTGGACCGACCGCACGGATGTGCGTATCATCGTTGACGAAAAATTAAGTCTTTCCACCGGTGATACAGGAGCTCGAAATAAGTTTACGTGTTTTAAGTAGTCTTGTAACTTCGCTGATAGTTCATCAAAACTTTTGATCGACATTCTGAAGTAATTAAAAAACTTTTCTTCATCTTCGCGCAATAATGAATATATAATAGTGAATTCCCCTTGTAATGTTCTTTGGGCGACGATACGTACATGATATCGTTTACGTCTTCTTCTATTCCTAAAACGTCTACGAAGATAATAAGCAGCTATTAAACAATTCGTAAACGGTTCCATTGCGTGCGACTGTACCAGTCCGGTCAGTTTGTTGGTCAGGAGAGCACTGAATGATACAAATTGACGGTCGGTTCAAGCGTATCGTCAGGACCGACCGTACGTACTGACGGTCAGTGGAGCACTATAACCGGCGGTATAAGTTTGAGACCCCACTCGAGTATATTTACAGACATTCGGTTTTTCTTCCCTACTTTCACCCCCACAACTTTTAAACGGCTCAACCGATTTTCATCAAACATGTTTAAGAACACTCGTACATAGGTCACGTTTAATACAAAAAAAACTAAATTGAAATCGCTTCATCCGTTCGGCAGCTATGATGCCACAGACAGACAGACAGACAGACAGACAGACAGACAGACCGACAGACAGACAGACACGTCAAACTTATAACACCCCTCTTTTTGCGTCGGGGGTTAAAAAATAGGTCACGTTGGGGGACCGCTCGGGACGATCGTATCCTAAATGCAACATCGGTCCCCCAACGTGACGTATTTTTTTACTTTTTAAAGGGAACTTAGGTTTTTGTGATGGGGGTTTTTTAAATTTTTAATTTAAGTTTTTATTTATATACTTTTTATAGGTACCTACTTATTATAATGTCGATTTTGTTAAGTTTGAGACCCCACTCGAGTATATTTACAGACATTCGGTTTTTCTTCCCTACTTTCACCCCCACAACTTTTAAACGGCTCAACCGATTTTCATCAAACATGTCTAAGAACACTCGCACATAGGTCACCTTTAATACAAAAAAAACTAAATTGAAATCACTTCATCCGTTCGGCAGCTATAATGCCACAGACAGACAGACAGACAGACAGACAGACCGACAGACAGACAGACAGACAGACAGACACGTCAAACTTATAACACCTCTCTTTTTGCGTCGGGGGTTAAAAATAATAAATTTTACAAAAGCTAAAACTAGTACTCGTATTAGCGGCAAAGCTTTAAAAAAGCCGCTCTCTAACTACCGTCCCATAATTCCTATCACTCCAAAAAAAAAGAAACACATCTACAACAAATTCTTAAAACAAAGCCACCACAAGAAAATCATCTAACAAACTCAGAACAAAGCGCTTTCCGATGCGCAAACGCAGCGCGTGGGCGCGGCGCCCCGGGCGACCTATCTCCGTGAACAAATTATAATTTCAAAATCCCCATCGATTTATGTGGATGCTCATCTGAATAAACCGGTGCTCTATTTTACACTCTGTATCTTACTATTGTTTTTCGATGTGAGAAGAAAAAACCGGCCAAGTTCGAGTCTGATTCGCGCAAGAAAGGTTTCCGTACCATTATGTGTAAAAACAGCAAAGAAAATCATGTCTGTTGTATAGGAGCCTCCCTTAAATATTTGTATTATTTTACGTTAATTGTTTATTTTTAAAGTGAAATATATAACTAAGTATTTTGTGAATATTTCCAACCTCTACCTATAGCCGTTATCAATATCGAGCAAAAATGAGCGAAAAAATCACGTTTGTAGTATGGGAGCCTCCTTAAATATTCATTTTATTCTGTTTGGTAGCATTTCTTGATAAAGCGACAACAGAAATATATCATCTGTTAAAATTTCAAGTGTCTAACTGTCACGATTCATGAGATATTATAGCCTGGTGATAGACGGACGGACGGACAGAGAGTCTTAGTAACAGGGTACCGTTTTACCCTTTGGAAACGGAACTCTAAAAAGATCCGTGACAAGCTCTATCTAGGATTAACAATGTCGCCAAGGTATAATAAAATTGCGCGGAATTATGTTAGGTAGATTATTTTGTGTGGGTATGTTCGGACAATATTTTATATGAATATTTGTGTCCCGTGGCGTCCGGAGATAGCGTACAAGCATTGAAAGCCTCGATGCAAACGATTTTTGTTTTGGTCATGTTTTTTTTTCATCGATTTATCCTTTTTGCTCACAGTTCTTCCAGTGGTCGAAAATCTGTCGGTTAACTAATTTCCCAACGGTAGCAACATAGAACAAATTGGTTTACTTTCGGTTGGCTATATTCTTTTAAACTTTGAAGTTTTCCACATAAGGCTAAGTAACTTTTACAATTGGTTTCAAGGAAACAGAGATTCGATTCTCACAATCCTTCCAAGGGTAGGCTTGATCACGCCTTAATGATGCCTGATTATAACATCAACCAAGTTAACAAACCGGGTTGCCTGTTATTCAGAGAACCCCCATTATGTGGTGTTCTTAACAGCCTCCTAAAGCCCAAATTGGGCGAAATTAGGTTCTATTCGATCCGTCTTGTAATACAAATTACTTTGCACTAAGTATTTATGTATCCCAAGCAGGTTTTTCCAAGAGACGGATTTTGTAATGAGTTTTATTTACAATCAAATCATGTATTACAGCTACTGTATTGTTTTATTGATGTTACGTTTACCTAAAACATCAATTTATTAATCGCATGGTCGAGTTACACGATTATTGGTTTTATTGAATTGACGACACGTTTGGCGACAGTTTCGATTCCCAAACGTAACAAATATTTGTATGACCTACAGAAAGTTGTTTCGGGCCTGGCTGTTTGTTAATGTAAGATTATATGTTTTTAAACACACCCAGGTCCCACGATACAAGAGAAATTCCTAGTGCAGAGTAAGATTTAAAAAATAAATAAAAGTAAAATAAATCAATGAAAAATTTGACCGAATCCGACCAACCGGGTCGTGTTTGTAACTATAGCCGCAGCAGTGCGCGTCTAACCTTATTCCAACCGTAAAATTAATAATAAAAGTCCTCTAAATAAAACAAAACCATTGGTACGAAACATTTAGAGCTAAGTTTATGTAACACGTAAATAATGGGTGTTCAGACTTTCTCATTACATGAACAACAAAATTCGTTTCGTAGGCGTAAGTAGAAAAATATGCTGGAGTTGTGCTCGGGTCGTGAATCACTCGAATGAACGTAGGTACAACAGCCCCCCTAGCCAAGTCACAAACGATAAACGCAAACGCTGAGTAGGCTTTAATAGATCTTCAACTTTATGTGCTTGGTTTTAAGTTGAAGATCTAATGAAGATTGCATAGCGTTTTCGTTCGTTCCAGTCGCTAACGCTTAGAAATCTTTAATAGATTTTCAACTTAAGGCTCTTGGGTATTAAGTTGAAAATCTATTGGTACCTACCGAGCGTTTACGATAATCTTTTGTTACTTGGCTAGGGGGGCTGTTATTCGAAACCTGGCTTATTTAAATTATACTTTGTTTGTATTCATTTAGGATTCTGAATAAATTGGTGATTTGTGCTCGCAATTATAAATATTTTTATGTGTTTCTAAACTGTGGTTAATTGTGCCAAAACGCACCAACACAAGAAAAACACCATTTCCAGAAATAATTACATATAATTATTTTTGACACGCACCAACACCGCGAACCAAATCGAACCAGAAGATGCCGGCGAACTGTGTATGTATACCTCTGTTTGACCCTTTGGGTAATACAAGCGTGATGGTAGATTGTAATTATTTTTGGTATATAACGCTGATTAATTTTTAATATATTTCATACGTTGTCGCGGGCAGGAGCCACTCTTTAACGCTTACTTGCAGCTTCTAATGTCTAACTTACGTGTACACATCACAATTACTTAAATAAATTTACTAATCAAACAGTAATTCATCTATTTAATGAGCCCTATAAATAAAAAAAACAATTCAAGCTTTCAAGAGCTTTACCCGCAGTATTGAGTAACACGTTTGCCTTCATGAAGCTCGCGAAGTCGCGACCTCGTACTACGGAAATCACGTAACTAGCAACACTGGCATACATGAGTGTTCAATACACGATCACTAGTTCAATACACGAAGCAATGGGCACAGGTTGTGCACAATCAGTGATTGGCACACTTCGACTGGTGATTAGAGACGATGAATCGGATTCAATAAATGATCATTAAATCTTTAAATGGTATTACTAATGGCACGAGAACGGTATGTTTCATCGTTTGTTGGTTTTGAATACCAATTTGTTAGTATACTAGCTTCTGCTTGCGACTTTGGCTGCGTCAAAGTCGGTACGGAATCTCACATTTTTCGGAGTAAAAGTAGCCTTTGTGCTTTTCCAGACCATGAGCTATCTCTGTGATTTACTGATCTGTGATTTACTCAGTAAATTACTGGTTTCAGAATCAAGGTTAAGTAATTAAAATTTTGACAATATTCAATATTACAAGTAAGTTGACATAATATCTCAATAATGTCATTGACTTGAATAATAATATGTATATTGACTAGAATATTATCATTGACTACAACGAATTGTATTTTGCTATATATCACATGCCCTACCATAGGCTAAATAGAACTTAAAACGACAATGTAAATAATGTATTTAAACATCGAATGTAATTTACTCTATTTAAATGTGATTAAATGAATCTGAATTTGAATCTGTGCTAAATTTCATCTAGATCCGTTTAGACGTTCTGGCGTGATTTTGTAACAAACATACATCCATCAAGCCTTAAAAACTTTTGCAATAATATTTAATAATAGTAGGTATTAGATGTGCTAAATATGTCTGACTTTAAATTGCTCACATTTATTGACAAATGATTGAACTTTAATTTAAATATTGGATATTTACTAATATGGGGTTTTGATTAACTTTCATGAGTCTTATAATGACACTACTAAAGCTTAGAACCACTAATCAAAACCTACATTTTACAGCACTATTATTTAATTAAAATTTACGCTGACATTTCTGTTCGTCAAACTTGCAACATCGCTTAATTATAACATAATTATATTGAACTTAGAAATATGTTAGCAAATCAAAATACAGAGCTACATACAATTTATAATTGATTAGTTGTTAGAACATTCCACGGCTCGGTCTACACTTCCTGGCAATTAATTTAGCGATTTGGCCTAATTTATTAGTTACATCGTATTCATCGTAATAAAAATATGTATCGCAATCACTCATCAGGCTAAAGCGGTCAAAATCATCTACACTTATCTATACTTCTATACCACCATCATCACGTCTGTATTCCCCGAAGGGTTAGGCAGTGGTGCACCAATTTAGGTACACCCACAGTTCGCCGGTATATTTAGGTCCCATGTAATAGGGGGCGAGCCTACTATACTACTATATCTTTACTAATATTATAAATACATACTAATATTATAGCAGCCCCGGATCTAAGGGGGGGCAACCGGGGCACTTGCCCTGGGCGGCAGTTTCATGGGGGCGCCAAATCCTCGAGACAAGAATTCGAAACATCGAACAAATGAAGCCTCTTCACCTATAAACTCATAGGTTTTTATCAAGTAATCGAATCTTAATATAATATGTTTGAAAAACAAACTTTTCCATTTCCATTTATTAGTGAAATCATATATAATGGCACATTATCATTGGCAGGTTTAACACCACTATCAAGGTTTTGCCCCGGTTCGAAAAATGGTAGATCCGGGGCTGTATTATAGATCCGATAGTTACAATCTTTGCAAGGGTAGCCAGGATCACGCCTTTATGATGCCTTATATTATAAAGAGAAAAGGTTTGTATGTTTGTACGTAACAAATAAACTTAAAAACTACTTTACCGATTCCAAAAATTCTTTTGCCATTTGAAAGCTACATTATCACTGAGTAACATAGGCTATATATAACATCACGCTACGACACACGCGACCGGAGCAGTAACCAAAAACCTAACTTAATGCGGATGAAATAAGCCATGCGTTCGAAATCGCGGATAGTTCTCTAGTTTCAAATAATTACGCATAACATATTTCATTTCTAATACTTACCTAACACTGGGTCTACACTTTTGAAGACCTATTCATGCATTTAACGGCATAAAATAGTTATGTCAAAATTCCGCAAAGTTTACGATACAGCAATAAAACGAGATTTAATATTAAATTCGACATTAGCCATTCAAAGACATCGTTATTATAATATTATTGTCAGCCAAGCCGCACCTAATGCATTCCTATTATGAATACATCGTGGCATAAAGTATGACATTCCTAATTCTCATCAATTGAAATATTTATTGTGTTTAACAGAATGCAATAAAAGCGAGTCTTCTTGTCCTGTATAGTATGACTTGAAACATAGCCTATAGCTTTTGGCCACCATGCAGCTTGCTATCAATGAGAGATTTTTTGTAATTGGTCCAGTATTTCCAAAGACCAACTATTGCAAACAAACAAACTTTACCTCTTTAGATATTTGTTTTAGATTGTGTCAGATTGCAGATCGTACAACGGAAGTAGGAAATTACTTTTTATGTTCAAATTGACAATGATTACGATATTTACAAACTAATTCTCTAAAAAATTAAGAATTGCATACATAATAAATTATTAATTCTACTCTGATGTCAAAAAAGGCCATGTCCCGGGAAAGGCTACCACTTTCTCATTCATAATATTAGTATGGATTAACCAGAAATTAAAGGCTTCCTTTTTCAAAATTCAAAACACTTCTCTATCAAATCCACACTACCAACTTCAGAAGCATAAATTCCGTCCACGATTAGGCGAATAGCCAACATCAGCATACTAAAAATAGGTTTTATCACAGAAATACTTCAGCATAATAAGACGAGTACTGCTTCCCATGACTCCATTAGCGTGTATCAGCCGGTATCGAACCCCCGGCCTGCTGGTATCGACACCCCGACATGTCCCCAGCATCTTACGGTGCAAGATAAGGGACGTCATCTAAAAGCTAAGAGCGCTAGTAAATTGCGGCAATCAAGAGTTTGACGTTGGTTATGGAATTTGCATGTGTGTCCTATGCTTGGGAACGGGATGCTTTTGTGTCTATGGTTTTAGGGTTATCTGTGTTTATGATTTATGGTGGTAAGCTTGTAGAATATTAAGTTGTATTTTGCTTACATATATTTTTAAATTGATTGATAACACGGTTACCAAAATATATCAAAATGTTAAAAGCACAGTACAGGTAAAGCTTACCAGCCACAGATAAATCTGCAATTTTTATTAATTAAATAAACGGATCTTCGTCGCTCATCGCAATGTGTTTTTCTAAAGAAAAACACATTATTAATATCAAGATACATAAATAAAAGATACTCCTACACCAAAAAATCCCTGTAACCAATAAAATTCAAAAGCTACTCACGTCATGAGTAGTATCCCCCTTATGTATCCGTTCCTCGTGTTCCTGCACGCGCTCCGTGATATTCCTCGTCAGCACTCGCTTGTCGTGGCTCTCGCGCACCTTGCCGTCAGGGTTGGCCACCACCAGTGACGTCACGTTGACCTTCGCCCCCGCCGGGGCCACCACCCCGCCGATGAGGGGGCCGTCCACTTCTGTGGGAGAGTAGCTAGTGTCAATAGTCGAAGGTCGAAAATCAAACTTTTTCTTAATTAGATTTTTTTTTAGGATATTGTATATTTGAATCTACCAAGATAAAGAGGAAGCTGATGATCAAGAAACAAGGGGTGAGCTGTATAAAAATAGTAGGGTACCTGTTTTATCAAATGGTCCTTGGGTGAACTCCGTGTGGTTTTAGTGTAGAAAAAATTTAGGTACTTTCTTCAAATTCCATAAACTAATAATAAACTATTTACCGTCAGCTGGCGCCCCAATCGCTCCTCCTACTTCATTTTCGTCCGCTTCTTCTTCAATCGGCACGTCAGGAACCCGATGCTGTCAAAATAAAATAATGTATAAAGGTAAGCAGGCAGGTATGCTAAAGCTTATTACTATCACATACATTTTCTTACTATCTGGAACTTAAAAAAAAAATACTAATTAATATTTGTAATTACCTCAGTTTGTTGATAATTGGTGGTATGTGTGTCTTCATTAACAGAGGTAGATATCTTGGGTCCTGAGTCGCTCAGTATCCGTCCGTCTTCTAATATCAGCTCGCGCTTGACTCTGGTCGCGATTTGACGGGTCGTTGTCACTTCGCTTTTCTTCCGCGTCACCCATTCTTCTGTAAACGTAAATAAATAATTTAATAATTTTAATCAACAATTAAAAATACAGATATTATTGACATGTAAGTAACAAGGTACCTATAATCTTTTTTTTTTAAATATAATTAGTTACATAACTAACAAAAATAAATAAACAAAATTATACAAACCTTCTTTGGTTGTTGCTATTGTATCCCCCGGCTCGGCCTGTAACAAGGAAATACGATTTATTAATAATGATAAAAGTGAAAAACATAATAGTCGGTCTCAGTTGGATGATATTGTCTACAGCGCCATCTCTTACCGAGTAGCTGAACTTATATAAATCGTAGTTAGACGGTCGGTCAGCCATGAACTGTAATAGTACTCTTGGCCGTCGCTTGATGGCGCCATGATCGCTTAACGTAAAGACTGTCACCATTAAAATTCATAAAATTGTACACTATCCGCGGAAAATTGCACTGCACAAATAACAGTCACAGTTCAATTCTATTGTTTATTCACCATATTTATCAATCCACACAGTTTTCACTTATAAATAAGTAATGTTTGGAAAACATTACGATTTACCTGTACACAAACGAACACTATCAACTAAAATATTCTACGAGCTATTAAATATTTACGTGTAATAACTGAAGTAGTGAATACCGTGTATTCTGGCGCCGTGTTAATAATCGACTGCAGGAAAATCAAGGCTTAGCTGTAATTTAATTAATGAGCCGTAGATTAACATTTTCTTTTGGTACACAATGCTATAGTAACACGATGAGTATTCCGTCCGTACGCTTCTGCTTCCGTTGGGACCAAGCGTTATATTGAACTCTTCATAAATAAAATATTTAAAAGGAACCGAGCGGATTTTCCGGGGAAATTCACTCGATTTCATTCGGAATGAAAAATAAAGTTATTTTTAGTCTTACGTAAGGGCTCACTACTTGGAAATAGCAATCAAAACATGCAGCAAACATTTCATTTCGTGGAAGAAATTGATTCCAGTTTTCCTCTTAAAATTTTCTGCTCACCGGTTTACTAAAGGCCAACAAGGCGTGCCTAACAAAATCATAGAACCTCTCATCTACATCCCATTCAAGTACCTACCTACTTGAGACTAATCCTTATTTGAATTTTACGGAAGGTCTATTTTTCAAGGACTTTTCTATATTATTAATGGTCTACGAAGCACGGTCTATTCAAAGTTACATAGTCTATGAATCACATTGATTATAAACGACACGGAAACTCGGAAAGTTTTTCCATTTGTGTTCCACCGGGGGAAGTAGAAAATATTGCACGTGACTGCAAAAGTTATTAGCTCGACAAACGCGACTATCGTCGTCAGGAAAATATAAAGATGCCTAGGTACTTGCAGTGTAGTTAGTAAGATAGGTAGTTAGATACATTGTCTGTAGAATAATATCGGCTTACAAGTTTGCAATGCACAATAGTAAAGCATGAAATAATGATGTTTTGTTCGGAATGCAAATAGATAATTTATTTTTCTCATAGATAATCTTGAGTCTTCCTATAAATAGCTACTACGTAGCGAGATTAGTAATTGCAATAGTAGGTAGTTCTAGGCGTACCTAGAACTACCTACTAGGTATTGCAATTACTTATCGCTTATCTCTCTTATCTCTTACACCCGGTACGTATACCGGGTGTATTTTATTCGTTCTTATTTTAAGCATGTCACCTATGTTATGCCTACTTAACTGATTGCCAACAATCCCCGACACTAGAAGCCTAAATCTGATATGTTTTTAAATATTGTGTCAATTTTTGTACCGTGTTTAAGTATTAATATTTACACAAGAAATAAAGCAGAACTCTTTTTGTTTTTTTTTTTTTTTTTTTATAGACGGGAAATCATCAAATAACTTCCCCCGCCCTGGGCGGGGCGGGAGGGAGTGTCAGACTTTTACTGACTAAAACCCGTCTATGTTCCTTCATGTGCCCTTTGCGTTCCGGGGGCACGGTATCTCTTTCGAACAACCCGCAGACCCACGACCTCTGGCTTAGCAGTCAGGGCCGCTAACCACTAGACCAACAGGCCCGTCTTTGTACTGAGACTAACTACTTCTGGCTGATAAAGGTAATTATACAGATTATGTATGAGTAGGTATACTTTTACTTATTATCAAAAAGTACCTTTATTATTTGCTTAGAATTTTAATAGGTATTTAGAAAACAAGTACTCTACCTATTCCAGTAAAGTTCTAGTTTCTAAAACTATGTATATCTAGACCAATTCACTAGCACTCTTTAGGGATTCATGTAAAACCGGTCGTGCAACCATGGAAGGTGAGGAGATGACGTCGTGAAAAGGACCATGCGACAACCACAGACAGTCCAAAGTTCCTGAGCAAAAGGTCAAAAAGTAGGTATCAAGAACCTAAATGTGTCTAACCTTCTAAGAACGACGATTGTCATTTGTCAAGCCGTGTCATGTCCCATTGTGTCTGACTCATGACTATTTAGTCAGTACCTCGGATTGACGAATGACTGTCGATTGCCAATCAATCGGCATGAGCTGACATCGGGTTAAGCACCTGTGCTGACCTCGCCATTGATGGAAACATAATTATTACGAGTACCACACATCACCCGTGGTGGTACCAGACTTTGGTGACAGGAAATTTTGGCAAAATATTGTATCAACTTCGGAAGCCTACCATGCTAATTTCAATAGTGTTAAAGGTTTTTCTTCTTTTGGGACAAGCCCGCCATCCTATCCCCAACTACCACAACTTCTGAAAACCAGAATCTACAGTGGGAACCACCAGAAAAACGCTAAGCGATAAACCTCGGCTAATCCGAAGAATGATTCAACTGTCTTGGATGCCGTTACAAAATTAATCGGACAAAAGGAAAGGCATATTTTCCATAAGGTACAGAATAATAGTGTTCGTAATTAAAGTAGGCCGAAGTATTTTTAATGGCAAATCTCAGATATGCCATGTAAGGATATTAAAATTCACCTAAAGTCCTTCTTAGACTCAATTAATTTAACTGTTAATTAATATCTACAGCTTAACCACACGGCAAAAAATCCCATCATAAATACGCACCTAAACCCTAAACTTAAAAGCCCGTTACTTAACACTACATGCCTAACTGCCAATTAATTAGCGTCGTATCGGTGTCCCATCGGCACATAAACAAATTAGCACATAAGTAACTCTCTGCCACAGGGCGAAGTAACATCAAGGCAAAGTTAAGAATTAAACTCGAAGTTCTGACTTTCAATTACCGTACTTTTGAAATTATATACGAGTCTTTCCTTTTCCCTTATCAAAAAATCCCCTGTCTACAAAATTTCATCGAGGAAGGTTTTTGTTTCTGTGTTTATTTCTTTGTTTGTAGGTACGTGTCAGTTTGTGTGTTGGTAAACGCACCCAGGATACATGATAAATAGCTAGAGAGAGGCCACGATTTGAAAAAAAACTTATTCACCAACATATGACTTTTTATATATACCATCACGCCTGTATTCCCCGAAGGGTTAGGCAGAGGTGTACCAATGTACACCCACAGTTCGCCGGTATATTTAGGTCCCACGTAATAGGGGGCGAATCTATTACTAAACCTAGCCGACCGAGCCTATTACTTTTTATAAAGAGCGCTATCAAAAAACGTCCCTTAAATTACATGTACCCCACTAAACTCCTAACAAAAGCAAAAAAAAAACAACAACACAATTTCCCAGCCACCCAATAACTCACGCCCGCTCCTTAACACTAATCTCTCAGCCAATTAATCACTCTGTTATCAGTGTCCAATCAGCATATAAACAAATTATCACATTAGTAGGTGTCACTGCGGAGGCCGCGCCCTTGTGCCCACCGCAGCGCGACGAGCGAGGCCGGTGCAATCCGGTGCACATTGTGATGCGCCCGCGCGCTGTGCACCGTATTGTTTGGAGCTAGGGCTTAATTCGGTCATGGCTTTTGCACCCGCTTTTGTAAGATAATTGTACGCGAAATTGATACGGCTGTTATGTTATTGGGGTTAGGTTTTCTGTTTTATTCTGTAGGTAGAGTAATTAATCTGTACTGATATAATAAAGCTGAAGAGTTTCTTGTTTTAACGCACTTATCACTGGTACTGCCAGTCGGATTAGAAAAAAATCTTGTTGTATATGATAGGCAGATTAATGAGGAACAGTATAGGCTATATAACATCACGGTAGGACCCACGAGAGCGGAGCAGTAACTAAAGACGTAACATCACAGAAACTAGTAAATAATTTATAGGTACGAAGTAGAATAGTAGAATATAGGTAAGTATTTCTGTAACAAGCCCATCACATTATGATAAGATACCTGTATCATAGTTTTTAAAGCTTTTAAATAAATAAAACGTTTACTCTGTCAAGTACCTAAGTCGAAAAGAAAAGACTGATGCTACTTATCAAATAGATATAACCATTTTTGTACCCCTTTTTGCAGAACATCGTGGACTTGAGTATAAGCTTTGAATAGGATTATAATATTACTTACAAAATTCAAATGTATATTTTATTTAACGACAAAATCGAGGAATTTAAGAATATTTGTCAAACTACTGTCACAATTTTAGCACCTTTGCCTCCGGAACAAGTTTCTGTAAGAAACCTGTATACTTATCATTTAGATGGCCCCTTAAATAAATAATGAAGCAATCCGTGGTAATACTCAATTCTTTCTAAATTGTCTTAAGCAAAATTCCATTGGTAAATAGCGCAGATATAAGAATATAAAGTAATACTCTGCCGAAACTAAGAAATAAGTTTAATAAGATTTCACAACTTTTTCATTTCTTTCCTTTATATTTCTGTTATATTTTACTTAAAAAAATGGAAACTGCTCCATTATTCTACAAAATATAAAAAAAAAACCATCACGCCTGTATCCCCAGAAGGGTTAGGCAGAGGTGTACCAATGCACACCCATAGTTCGCCGGTATATTTAGGTCCCATGTAATAGGGGGCGAGCCTATTGCCACTAACCGGGCACAAATCCAAACTCCGAGCTGCTACTGAGAATTTCATAGAAAAACCCAGTACCACTTTTTGCTCGACCTGGGAATCGAACCCGGGACCTCTAGCGTAGCAGTCGCGCATAGGACCACTAGGCTAACGAGGCAGTTATTACTCTACAGTATCTTGAAATATTGTACTTTTTATTCCAAGTTCCTAAATCAATATAAATTCTGTTTGCCTTTAACCTTTCACACATTAGGTATGTTTAGTGGAAACGAGTTCATTCAACTTGTTCAATTAATAAATAAATAATCTCAACGCTGCAGTGGAATGACCTACAGGTATTATTAGTTGGTGTTGGTGCCTAAAGCATGTAGAACACCTTGATTTATATAATATAAAAATATGATATAAAATATATATACCATCACGCCTGTTTTCCCCGAAGGGTTAGGCAGAGGTGTACTAATGTACACCCACAGTTCGCCGGTATATTTAGGTCCCATGTAATAGGGGGCGAGCCTATTGCCATTAACCGGGCACAAATCCAAACTCCGAGCCGCTACTGAGAATTTCATAGAAAAACCCAATAACACTTTTTGCTCGACCTGGGAATCGAACCCGGGACCCCTTGCACAGCAGTCGCACTTGCGACCACGAGACCAACGGGGCAGTTGCAAATAATAATACCGGCCTATTATTTCCCACTGCAGGGCAAAGACAAGAGGTCTTTCATACAGATAAGGTGAGAATATTGATCACTACGCTTGCTCAAGGCTGATTGTTTTTATATTATAAGTCCAGATTTCCTCATCATGTTTTCTTTCACCGATATCAGAGATGTCCAAGATAAACTTAAAAAGTACAAATGAAAATGTAGTGCCACCTTGATTTATCGTCACGATATTATTAAGATTACAAAGTCGGGCAGACAAATTGCAATGTCCGGGATATTTCGAGTGTTACGGATATTATTTTTACTGGACTGCCTCGATAGCTTATACTAGACTGCTATGCTATAGGTCTTGGGTTCGATTCCCAGGGTTTGGGTATTACTTGGGTTTTCCTATGAAGTTCTTAGTAGCAGCTCGGAGTTAGAATTTGTGTCCGGTTAATGGCATTAGGCTCGCCCCTATTACATGGGATCGAAACATACCGGTGGGTGAACTGTGGGTGTCCATTGATATACCTCTGCCTAACCCTTCGGGAAATACAGGCGTGATGGTACGTTATTTTTAATTAATGGTTTGCATGACGCAACAGGGTCATTGTAAAAGCTTCGTGTTAGTAAGAGAAAGTTAAAAAAAACATAACCCTGACTTTGTTGCGCAGTCGGGTAACAAGTAAAGTCTATTAGCAGAGATGTGCACGAAAAGAATAGTGTTGTGGTTTCCGGTAGATTAGATAAAGCTCTCTCCTCAGGGGTTGTGGCTAGGTAATTGGCAATAGTAAGAATCGTAGGTACATAGGTATCTCTTAATAGAATACAATCCGCGACGTTTAAATAATATTATTTACTAGCGAAATGCACAACTTTGTCCGCGTGGCTTATTTCAACGCGTTAAGTCTTTGGTTAATGCTCAGCTTCCGTGGGTCATAGCGTGATGTTATATAGCTTATGTTACTCAGGAATTTTAACCATTTTTTCTCCAATAGATTATACCCGAGTAACATAGGCTATATAACATCACGACCCACGGGAGCAGATAATTAACCAGACGTAACTTATGGCGAGTGAAATAGGCCACGTTATCTTAGTGCCTATCATAATTTTAAGTATGCATTTGATTAACTATAAGATCCCGGAATCCCGGGACTTTTTTCCTCAAATTAATAACTTCAAGAAGTCGTATCCATATTTTCATATTTTACTACCATAGAAATGAATTTTAGGTAACAATGCATCCGGATATCCAATACCTACATAATCTTGACATCGCGATTACGAGCTTATGTGACGTAACTGATTTTGATACTTGGCACCACAACATTCCCTGTTGTCCTAGTGACTTGCTAAAAGGGTGAGAGGTACAACAACCGGCCTATGTTTCTCGCGAGTAGGGCTCGGGGCTATCGGTCGTACCGCGCCCGGCCATCAATTCGGACATACGCCTCTCAGAAACAATGTGGTGTTTAGGACTCTGCGTACAATACAATATTTAGACTGCCGCTAATGGTGGGTATCGCCTTGTATATAGGGCTGCCAGCTTCGGATTATCGTAATTGAATTTTAATTAATTTTCATGGACTACTGAAATTGTAATTGCTGTTTTTAATGTTGCGGAAAGATAAGGTTAAAGGAAATTACATTTTGTTTTCGAAAGAAAACCTAGTTTTTACACGTGGGGAAAAAAGATTAATTTTTGTGTTTCTTTAATGTTGATAAATCTCAACGATATTCTCATTTCAATCACTCATTACAGTTTTGTTAAAAAAAAACCATAAAGTAAATAATACTTAAATAAAATACTGATCAGATTTTATTTACAAAATATATACCTTCCTAAATAAACATAGCTACATTAACTTCTCTACCCAAATCAAATTCCTATCTCCATTATAAACTGTCCACATTTCCAATATTTTTCACAATTCCTGTCATGATTTTGCATCACAAAGAGACCACACACATACAAGCCGACCTCTAGGCAGCCCTACACTTCGGCACGGGCCGCACACAATGGAAGCTATCTCAGAGCAATCTCGACGTTCCACCCGATGTAATGGAACGGGGGCGGTGTAACAGATCATAAACATTGACAGGAGACGTACTCAAGGTCCCCCACTATCTACCTCCTCACATAGCTCTCTTTCAAGTAATCAATCAAGGTTCTTGAACAACTTAAACAAACAAAAGAATTTCGAAATTGTTTAAGTTTCAATGCGTGTTTTTTGTTTTTGCTTTGATTTTTATCAGTATTCTGCGTGGTTTTAAAAATAGTTTATGTTTAAGTTTTGTTCACTGTGTGTCAGTTAGATGTTAATCTGATAGTGCGATAAGGTTTTTGTTTAGACAAAATATTGCGCAATATCTGTTAATCTGTAAGAATTTATTGTCTAGGAATGATAAACAAAAGATAACACGTAAATGACGTTTTTT
Source organism: Caradrina clavipalpis (assembly GCA_932526535.1). Taxonomy (NCBI): domain Eukaryota; kingdom Metazoa; phylum Arthropoda; class Insecta; order Lepidoptera; family Noctuidae; genus Caradrina; species Caradrina clavipalpis. Next base: position 7,905,381 of record OW052100.1, read on the forward strand.
TAATATTTTTACCGAAACTACATGAATAATAATAAATAATACCAGCAATATTATCCCACTGTAAGGCAAGGGCCAGCTTTCCCAGCCAGCCCAAGACACACAAAACACAGAAAAAGTAAGAGCAACCGGTAAAGGAAAACATCGTGAGGAAACCTGGATTTATTTACACTAATAAAATAAAGCTGGAGATTTTTTCGGATTTGGAAAACTCTATGTGTATATAAAAGCCAGATTGAGGAAAATCATTGAGGAAAATTATAGGCTATATAACATCACGTTACGGGGCACGGGAGCGAAAGAGTAACCAAAAACGTAAACTAACGCGGGAGAAAAAACCATGCACATTGTCTCTGATAGAAACTAGTAATAAATATAGGTAAGTCTGAAATCGCCAACCCGACTTGAGCAAGCATAGTGAAACTACAAGGCGTATTTTAATTAGGAGGAAAGAAATATCAGCCGTATAATTATCATATAGCATGCAGTCACCCACCAATCATCGATAACAGATAAACAAGAAAGATAACATCTTAATTAATATTCATTAAGCCGCATCAATATCTTCACAAGGAACTCAATTAATAAATAATGCATCTTTAAACAATATTTTTCTGTACAAGCCTTCATTGTCTGATCGAGTTCATTTGTGAAACATGCCCAAAAGGTCAGGCCAAATATAGGCAGGTATTGCCAAAATGATATTATAGGAACAAAGTAGATAATTATGGTTCCTTGACTCTTGGTAAAAGGTCGACGGTTCAGTTCGTTATCAAAGAATTTTACATGGTAGGTAGATGTTCAGTATTGCGTAAAGTTGATTACAGAAATAGAATACCTATATTTATAATAGTAAGAGATATTTTTGTTTGAAATATGTATAAGTGATCTGAATTTGCTCACTCCGTTCAAAGAGAGGTACCTATATTATAAATACTTTTGCCTTTAACTTCGTTCGCCTGAGAAGGCGTGGAAGTCAAAGAAAAATCCGTTCTTAGCTGACGTCACCGATCACCCAAATTTTGGCTTTATTGATCAAGTAGTTTACGAGATTTTGTGATTAATCACTTTTATATATAGAAGATAGTTAGCTAAAAACCCCCGATTCTTCGAACGAAAAATTAATGTGTCAAATTGTGAATCGTGCTTTTCACAATTTTTCCATACAATGTTTTTTCTATATTACAAAAATCTCGATGTTATGATATAAAGTGACACCCGGGACAGAATATGACACCCGGGCAAAGCAAGGGACAGTATTAAAATAATATACTTTCAGACAAGTATTGTTTGTCTTCAGTTCATAGCTCTTTTATTGTTACCCTTTTTTTTTTTTTTATAGACGGGAAATCATCAAATAACTTCCCCCGCCCTGGGCGGGGCGGGAGGGAGTGTCAGACTTTTACTGACTAAAACCCGTCTATGTTCCTTCATGTGCCCTTTGCGTTCCGGGGGCGCGGTATCTCTTTCGAAGAACCCGCAGTTATTGTTACCCTGCGAGTAAAATTCCGAAATCTAAGCTTTGAACACAAAATAAGATTTTCCACGAAGCAGAAAAAATACGATATTTCTCGTAACAATTTTTGGATAAATCGAGATAACACCAAAAAGGTTTCTATACAAAAATATGGATCATGTTTAAATCATATTTACCAGAAGGTTATTGGTATTTAGGTTTACACGTGTATATCATTGTTAACACGTGTAGAAAAATATCCTTTTATATCTATGCCACGTCTGAAAGTTGAATACGAAAAAGTAGTAACAAGATTTATTTAGAAAGCTAAACTTTAGTGGATTTGTTTCCACATACAAAGTAATACAATATTTTGTCTGAATTTGGATAGCCAATAAAAATAATTGTACCAACTTCATTTGTTTTATTCTGTGTTACTTCAATCATTATTTATTACTAGTTACCATACTACCAACTTCGTTTACGATGATTTCAGTTAAAGTAAAGCCCAAAATGATCCCACAAGACCTGAAAGTGAAAGACTAACAAACATCCATCCATTCATTCATCCTCACAAACTTTCGCGTTTATATGTAATGGGATTCGCCTTCAACGGGTAGTTACAATAACCACACGTCCGTCTATAATAAACAGCAAAGTTTATCAACATTAATTAACAATATCACAATTATACCTTTATTTATAACTAGCTGTTGCCCGCGGCTTCGCTCACGTCAGCCTTAGTGTTACTTAACCAATTAAGGATTCAATCCTTAATTGGTTAAGTACTAAGTCTTCATAGTCTTCCAACTGTCAAATGGTTTCTAAGGTTAATAATAGTTACGACTGTGGGTTTTAGAAATTAGTCAGTAGACGCCCGGAGTCTGATTTTTTGTACGGTTGGTAATGAGTTGCGCCATACCTGGGATTAAAACATATTAAATGCGGAGGGTTTATGATATGGCTTTACTATTCCTTTCGAAAATACTGTGATGTGGTGTCAAAATTTACTTATTTACATATTTTAATTTCCTCTAACCGTTGAAAAGCATTTTTAATGGGTTCTGCTTTAACACTTACATCGTAGCTTCGATCTGTCTAGTGTCAAAACCGTAGAAATGAATCTTATAATCAGAGCAACTGCCAACTAAATCTGAACTTCGTGTTACAACTAAGTTAATATAATTATGTTGTTCGGAAAAAGTATGGGCAAAAAACAGTAAGCATATGACTTATTAAAAGGCTAAGCAAAGTTTTACCTCTCAAATTACCTTTCATCTATTGCAGAATGACGGTAATAGGTAACCTTCATTATTTTCATTTTCAAGTTCATTTTAGCATTCATTTTTCAGCATGCAGAATATGGTCTGTTGACAGTACCTACCTATTAGAAGAAATTCTGCATGCGATGCATGATTAATGATTGATGCATGATTCTACATGTATCGTGAACGCTTGAACTCTGAGAGATATTTTTTATATAGGTACGTATAGGTTTAATTAATTTTGGTCCTGTTGTAGCTAATTTATTTCTGTTTAGCTATTGGAATAGAAGTATGCTTTTTTGGTAGCGTAGCGCAGCCCAGACAGTATAGTATTGCACACTTTTTGCAGATAAATCGTACGACACTTGTATGAAGTGTCGAGGTTGGTAGGCCCACGGTGCGGTGATACTTCTTTTTTAATGGTGAAAAATCGTCATATGAGTTTTTCCGTTCTGGCGGAAGTGAGTGTCAGACTCTTACTGACTAAAATCCATCCGTTTTCTCCTAATGCCCATCGCGTTCCAGAGCCGCGGTGAGTCTTTCGAACAAATTCCGCAACCGTGGCAGGCAATGGCCCTAGCGGGCCCCGTCTTCTGTGCTGATATCTCTTTGAGACGTGTGTGAAACACAACGCGGCGTCGGCACGGGTTGGTTCTGATCGGACGGCGAGCCACCCAACGCTCGCCAACCGCAGGCCCGTTGCCGTCGATCGCCTCTATGACGACACGGCGGTGTTCCGCCAAAGCAGGGCAGACCTCCACCTTATGCTTCACCGTGTCTACCGGATGATCCTCACAATGATATCACTCTGGCGTGTCCTCATGTCTCATGTCAACATGTCCGGAGAATACCTGCGTCAGAGCATCATGGTGTTGCGGCGATCCTACTATCGATATAACTTGGTAACTCTTTAAATAGTCTGAGGCGCCGTTTTTTAGTTACGAAAAATATTCTTAGCGTAGCTAGAATTTGTGGAATCAAAAGAATTCTGTTCCGGTCATTCCTCTTCAGTCGAACCATGCATATTTTTTAAAGTTATGTAAGGGGAAAAACTAAACCCTCCTAAACCTGTTTTATTATAATATTGAAATCATAATAACAAAAAGTAACAATTGATTGGAATTGAACCCACACAAAATATTTTACATGGTTTTCATTAAAAATAACTATTCCCATACATGTCATATTTGAACTGCCCCGTTGGTCTCGTGGTGGCAAGCAAAACTGTGAATCGTGGGGTAATGGGTTTTTCCATTACGAATTTCTCTGGAACAGCCCGGAGTACGGACGTTGGTGGTGTGACACTCACGTGTCTCGGAAAGCACGTAAAGCCGTTGGTGCTGCGCCTGATCTCTCCCCGATTGTGTCGGATTGCCGACACGTCAGACTATGAGAGTTAGAAAAGAGGGAGCGTTTGCTCACACACTTCTGCATTTTAATATCTCCTGCATTGGCTAGACTGCTTTAAGATTAGCCGTCGTGGCCAGAATCGGTCTTGTATTGAATTCCATTACACAATTAACTGCTTAACTCCTTGTGGCTATGACTTCATGATTTTTATTTCATAGAATAAATATCGCGGGTCTCAAACCATAGGGGCGTATCCACCAAACACCTACTTTTCAGGAGAGACAAAAAACTTAAAAACTTTTTTTGTGATTGACCTAGGTTATTGTGTTTCTGCATGTAGCTATATATTTACACTACGATTATTATGAGATGCTTGATTTTAAGGTATTACCGCTATAACACTGGTTTTTGGTTGATACGTCTATTTGGCATAACGAGTATACGGTAAAACTCCGTCAAAATTCTCCCAAAAATGCATGGACGTTATGGACGTAAAACTCGTGTCGTTAAATTATTAATATTTATACAAATATACATTTTTAACTAGTTGGTAACTTAAAATATTGCAATTTAGGAATGAGAACCCATCAAAATTACCGTTATTTATGTGATTTTAAAAATTCATACGCCTTTCTGGCTTGTCATTAATATTAAGAGATATTTAAATTCAGAGTAGAAGTATAAACCAGTCTTGTTCTACAATCTAGAAAAATAACAAATAATAGTAATTACACAATGTTCGTGTCAAAATAAAAATAAGAATAAATAAAAAAAACATTAAAAAATCCGAAAATTATTATTTTATATTACTTAAAATCATAAACATTTGAAATTGCGATCAGGCACATCCCAAAGAAACCAAATGTAAATAAAATCTTATAAAAAAACGTCTAAAAATTAAAATTTCTTAAAATAAAACTCTTAGACTTTTACATCTTGAGAGGATCCGGCAATTGGGTCTCGAGGTGGCCTTGCACAAGTCCGAGGTCCTGTGTTTTCATGGGCCTCGGAACGCGCTACCGTCAGGATCCCAAATCACGGTAGGAGGGGTTCACATCGGTGTCGGGTCGACGATGAAGTACCTGGGACTCGTTCTCGACAGCCGGTGGAACTTCGTGAAGCACTTCCGACGTTTGGCTCCAAAGTTGGCACGGGCTGGGGCCGCTTTCAAGCGGCTCTTGCCCAACCTGAGGGGTTCAAACGCTTCCTACCGGAGGCTCTACGCGGGTTCTTGCGGTCGATGGCCCTTTACGGGGCCCCGGTGTGGGCGCAGGGCTTGAGGCGGCTTGCCGCCCATTACCTGAACGCATCCCAACGGGTGATCGCCATAAGGGTCATCCGGGGCTACCGCACGACCTCCGGCGAGGCAGCGAGCCTCCTTGCCGGATTGCCGACGTGGAATCTGGAGGCGCTGGTCCTCGCGCGCCTACACGAGTGGCGCGCGGAGGCACTGGGCCGGGGGGAAACTCCGCTGCCGCGGCAAATTGCCGACCAGCGGACGGACCTCCGGCTCGATTTCATGGCGACATGGAGAGAGCGACTGTCGCAACCTCGTGCAAGGCTCGCCTTGATTGAGGCGGTAAGTCCCCTCTTTGAGGATTGGCTAGAGCGGCGCCCTCACCTACCGCCTGACGCAGGTCCTCACCGGACACGGAAGCTTCGGGAGGTTCCTGCACCTCATCGGGCGGGAGGAAACGCCCGTGTGTCACCATTGCGAGGATCGCCCCGAGGACACGGTGGAGCATACCTTGGCGGTTTGCCCCGCTTGGGCGGAGCACCGCCGAGTCCTCGTGGCGGGCATCGGCGGCGGCGAACTCTCGTGTCCGGTACTGGTTCAGGCCATGGTCCGGAGCGAGAGGAAATGGGAAGCAGTCGCCTCCTTCTGCGAAGCTGTAATGCTGGAGAAGGAGGCGGCGGGACGGAAGAAGGAGAGAAGAGTCCCCCGTCCCAGCCGCCGCCGCGGGAGACGCTCCGGGCGTCGGGAGCCACGACACGACTCCCGGCCACCGTAAACGCGGTTCTGTGGACGGTGAGCATTGGGTAGCTCACCGTCCGTACGTTAACTAACGACAGACCGTGTTCCACGCGCGCCTCAAAGAGATGACAGCATCTTGGAAGGGGCCACTAAGGGCCGATGCCTGTCGGGGCTGCGGGTTCTTCGAAAGAGATACCGCGCCCCCGGAACGCAAAGGGCACATGAAAAAACATAGATGGGTTTTACTCAGTAAAAGTCTGACACTCCCTCTCGTCCCGCCCAGGGCGGGGGAAGTTATTTGATGATTTCCCATCTATAAAAAAAAGGCTTTTACAGCAATGAAATCTTTAGAAATAATAATATTAAATTATTTAATAAAAAAATAGTCATAATAAAAGCCAAGGAGAATAAATTCTCTAAAACAATAAAAAACAAAAAAGATATCCGAAAATTAGAGCAGAGGAAACATTGCAAAAGTAAAAAACCAAAACACGCTGTAGATACTTAAGTCTTTCTTACTTTTCCTATGTATTTAGTGAACAATCTTACCCTCATTTATGCAATTTGTCATTAAAATAATTAAAATCTGTCAAATTTGCAATATGTAAGAGTTCGGGATTGCCCCTCCGTCACCCCCATGATGAAAATCCATGAGGATTTCTAATGCGCTAAAGTACTAAACGTAGGATATTGTGTCTTCGCTTCATGATTTATAAATAAATAAATATAAAATTACAATCTACTCGCTATGATAGCTCTCTGCAGAACGACTGTGTTGGGTGTTGTTGACATGACTATACGTCCGCGTATTGAAGAAATCTGCAGTGATTAGGTACTAAACATCCCCAGGATAGTGTTGATATTGACGGTCGTATGAACATACGTCTCTATGGCCCGACACGTTTTCCTTGGTTTATAATAAAATTTAAAGTCGTACGTGCATACGTCTATATGGCACTTCAAAACTGACTAAATAAGCAATAATATTGCTCTTACGTCCAATATACGGCTCTATGGCTTGAAAATAATTATAGACTGTGTATCTTACGGCAAACGATATTTTGCAATTTATACAAAAAGTAATTAATATTAAATTAGAAGAAAAATTGAGGTTATGTATTGCATATAGTAGAATCCAATGGCATTAAAAACGAAAAATCGCATTTTTGCATGTACGCCCCTATGGTTTGAGACCCGCGATATTATGTTAAAAATCTTCAATATTTTATGTATTTTATAACAGTTCCGTGGTAAAATCTTTACGGACAATAAACATAATGCTTACCTACCTAACTCCATTATTTGTTACAAATACCCAAATAGCCTCACTATTTATTACAAAACCCACCACCCAAAGAGAGAAGTAGATTGTGGGAAGGAAGACAGCCACCACCTCATGACTACTTGAAGCTGCCAGAGTACCTGCTTCCCGGTAGTGAACTCAGTGATGTATCTAGAAGGTACTGTACATGTCTCAACTGGTGTAAATTATTGTTAGGGAGATCATCGATGCGAAAATAATTCAATCGCGTTATATAATACAGCCCTGTGTTGCCCGACATTTAAAGACTATTTTGCCAAAATTTAATTTAAAGAGTCAAACAGACAGATTTTTTTTACGTATATTTCCCGCTCTACTATCGTTCCCCCACCCATCAGTTTGTTTATATTTTTTGATTTCGATAAATAAATAATTTTGACTTCAATATTGTTTATATGAAACTATGATTGTATAGACATTATTTTTTGCAGAAATAATAAAATATTTGAAAAATAAGAAAGCAAAATGTTATGGCGGAAGAGTGCATACTTCAATTTTATCAAAGTTTGGAAATGTTCTCTATTAAAAATGTATTTAAAAAATCACAAAAAGTAAAACAGTTTTTGGGGTTCGAACTCAAACCCAGCAACTTGTAAGGCGGTCATCGAACCATTAGACCACATGCTTCGATAGGAAATACTCTAAAATAGCCGTTCTAATCTGTCACGATTAACTGCTTAGCTCCTTGAGGGTATAGCGTTATGATAATTATTTCAGTAGTTTAAGCCCCAGCTACCTAAAGTATTCTTATATTTAGTCTCGTATTTTTATAATCGCAATGTAATCTGCAGGAGAACAAAACATAATGCAATATTGCTCAGCCCCCAAAGCAGATAGCGTGATAATTTATAGCCTACGGTCAAATTTGGCCTATGTGAAATATATATACAAAAATTGAACAGAATCTGTCCGGCAGTATTTGCGTGATGCTCTAACAAACAAACAGACAAAAATTCTAAAAATTGTATTTTCGGCATTAGAATCATTCCCCGACCTCGTAGCAATCACTCTTTCTCAAAAATATTAAATGTACAGTTTTGACATCGCTACAATTTTATTATATGTATAGACTACGAGTACATTTACAAATCAACTCATACCTACAACACTGGCGCCACCTGACACATAAAGAATAAAACTCATTAAATTAATAAATGTCAGAACCGATTAATTTAATATCGACAGTATTAATTGAACGAACAATCTGTTTCTATGTAACGTACTTATAGATTGATCAATCATTTATATAACAGTTTACCTCGTAAATATTTCTAAGCAGGTTTGAAACCGAGAGTCTGGTATTGTGCGATCTAGCCCATTGACCGACCACCTGACCCTTTGACGAAGCAAGGCCGTTCAGTCATTCGCTGAATAGTACAATAGTACTTGAGCTACGATTTCATTTCACCCGTAAAATCGAAGCTTTTGATCGTTTATCTGTAAACAAACGAAGTGAGTACGGGAATTTTCGCTTTGATGGAAATTTGCAATATGTTTTTCCTGGAAAACTGGAAATTGTTTGTGCTTTGTTTTCATTTATTGCTTTCAACAATATTTATTTTTGGCGAGTGTGGAAAGATTGTCTGTTTTAAATGATATTACATTAAATATTATGTATTTATTTAAGCAGTCCGAAGCAGTCTATATAACTTAACTCTTAATGAACTATTTTATTCAAACATAAATGTATGCCATTTATGTTTGAATAAAATAATGGTTAAACAGAAAAATCAAAGTCATCTAATATCAAATGGAATTTGAAAGGCGAAATAGCTGATAATGTAATACTATTTCTACAGAATTTGCAGGGTTTTACTTCATCGGCTTATCAAATAAGCCGATAAAGGAAAGCCTTTGAAGAATGTATTGTATTATAACCAGGTTTTTTCGCTCTATCCAATGTTTCAAGTACCGTTTATTGAACTCTCTCATTTTTTTTTCTTTCAGTATACAACTATAGGAGCAAGTTACGAGTACATAGAAAGTTATCGTTAATAGTATGTAACATACTTTTGCCCATACAATAAAATACATGGGAATACGTTTCGTTTATCAGCCATCTTTCAGAAAGTGAAAGTACTCATGAATATAAACAACATTTATAATAGAACCAATTGAAATATTACAAAAGAAATCAGCTATTTCCTACAAAATGCACTACAACACGATCAAAATGTATGGAACCGCTGACTTTTTATTCATATTTCGAAGTTGGTTCTTTAGCAAAAGTGGTTCGTATTTGCAGTTGGCAGTTACTCTGTTCTGTATATCGTTACTTCGTTTTTCAATGGTACCATTTAAACAAATGACGACTAGAATCGAGTACCAAAACCGAATGCAACCTCATATCAAAACTACAGCCTAACCGCTGTACGTATCAAAATAACACTAGCAGCCGTGCGATTCTGTAACATATTTCAACGCTGCGCTCGACGTCGAGCTCGTCGACGACACTACTGTCAAATCAACTTTACGCACAACGCATAGAGTTGATTTTACCGAAGTTTCGTCAACCAGCTCGACGTCGAGCGCAGCGCTGGAATATGTTAGAGAATCGCACGGCAGTTCCGAATACAAATGTGCATCTAACAGCTAACAGCTCGTACTCGAGACAATGCACCGTGCGCACATACTCGTAACAACATTAATACATCGCTATTACGTGTCCATGCCGCATGTACTTGATTTATCTTCTACGTAACTCGATGAATCGGTTCAAATATTTGATGCGTTCGATTTTATTGAGTATCGATGCTTTTGTTTCGTTGTTTTTCCTGATGGCCTTATGTTGGGTTCGATTTTTTGTTAAGTGTTTTTCCGAAGGTTTTTTTTATGTGCGTGTAATAATTGTAGGTAGACAATAGTGTAGGATTAGTAGTGCTGTATAAAATGCTGATATAAAACGCTTTAGACTAGAAGTATTTTTTTTTATCCGGTTTTGAAAATCATCCTTAATGTCCCTGAGGGGCTTGTCAGACTCTTGATGACTAAAACTCACCCTGCAGTTCCCTTACTTCCCATACATATGCCCGGGAGCGTACGCGCTTTCTGCAATATTAGACTGTAAACCTACCCTAACATACTTGACTATACATATACATACAGGAAAAACTATAAACAATAATTATGGCGCTGCTAATATTACTGACCTACAACACGCTTTTTCCTTAGCACCGACGATTCTTTTGAAAGCTTACCAAGACCCCAAATCATGCAATAAATTTAAAATCCTTCAAAACACGTTTTTGCAATATGCTACTAGCTCTTTAAATCACACGTATCCAATAACCAATTTTACAAATTCAGCAACAGCAACAACATTCACTATTCAAAAAAAATGTCCAATTAAAACACTTGATACATATTAGGTAGGTACAGATTCAAAAATAGAATTGTCAATACAGCTATCGAGCAAACCCAATTCCTCCTATATGGTCACAAGCGGCGCTTGAGTGGCCATACGTATCAAGTGTCGCACTGACTCACCGCAAGGCGATCCCAGCTGCAAGGTGACTGCACTGCCTAATACGGGTACATTACAAACCTTCAACTTTTCAAAGACATTTGGTATTAAATAACATATGAATTTGAATGATTATGACACTTTTTGAGTCATAGCGTTCATGCTTCAGTAATTATGTCTGTTAGGTATATCGCAACATAACTGCCTAGTTAGCCTAGTGGTCCTAAGCGCGACTGCTAAGCTAGAGGTCTTGGCCAGGTCGAGCAAAAAGTGTTACTGGGTTTTTCTATGAAATTCTCAGTAGCAATTCGGGCTTAGGACTTATGCCCAATTTATGGCAATAGGGTAGCCCTCTATTACATGGAACCTAAACATACGGGCGAACTCTGCCTCACCCTTCGAGGAATACAGGCGTGATATTGTGGAGTTAATGTGTTATCGCATCATTACTGTCTAGACATCGAAATGTTATCTACATAGGTACTGGAATAAGTTCCCCTCCATAGCACACTAAAACAATAGTATCTACTGATTAGTCACAGATTAGACCAGTAAGTCTGTACCGGTGTTTTCCCAGAGTAATCGGATAAGAAATAGCGACCTCATCTACCTTTAAAAAGATGTGTACAAGTGTTTTACCTATTTACTCAACAAATATAATTTAGTTCACTCGCAGGAAATGATTCATATGCAAGTGCTTTATGCTTACTAGCTTTTAGACTGCCAAAATCCCCGTGAGTAACACGATAACCCTTTGGTTAGACTGCCTGACTGACATTCGGACTTGCCTTTAACGACTATCAAGGATTCCACGAATGACAGCCGGGACCGACGACGGTTTTACGTGTGACAGACCTAGCTGAATAATTGACCAACGTCGATGATCGGATTGAAGTCGAATTGGAGCTCTAGGTTGAGAAAGTCCAATTCCCAAAATGTCCAACGGTTGCAATAAGTTAATTTCCCAGGTTTTTTTCAGTTAATTATAATCGTTGGAAATTTTGGAAATTAGACATTCTGAACCTAGAGGGAATTGCCTCTAGGTTCAAATAAGGTTCCATTTGTTAAAAAGTTGTTAATCGGAGCCTAAAATAACAGATTTATCATTGTAAATCCAAATACACAAAATCGCCTTGCACAAAATCACTCTGTCCAACTTTGTGTAAGATCAAAATGTGCACTGTATTTCAATAACGTTATCTATATATTTCCTTAACAGCAAGGGAGTGTTCAGTAGTGTTACTGGTACCTATCTTAATGGGACAGTGACTGATGATTCGATCTGGCCTTCATGGCAGTAGGACAGGCTCCTTATTTCACTCACTATTGTTTACTCCAAATAAGTCGAAGTATCTATGAAATGGACACAAATGGTGTGATGTAGAAATCTAATCTAAAGCTACATAGTACCTGTCTACATATAGATTTAAACCGCTACGACCGATTACAATAACGAGGAGATTAAAAATAATTCCTTTTAATGTTCGGGCGCATCTACTGAAAGTCTTTAAAGCTTTGATTTTGACGTCAAAATGTCCTGCGTGATCTCGAAATCATTTTAGATCAGATAAATATATTTTTTATGCCATTGGATGGCAAACAAGCCCACACTTCCCACCTGATGTTAAGTGGTCACCGCTACCTATAGACATCTGCAATACCAAAAGCCTTGCGAATGCGTTGCCATCCCAGATACAAAGTTGAAATGTCTCATCATGTGCCTGTAATTACACCGGTTATGCCCTTCAAACCGTAACACAGCAACGCTGCAACTACTATTTTATTACCATCTTTCCTATAAGTACATACTGCCTCACCTACATCTAGATCAAAAGATCCTCTTTACGATCAATCTGCAGGCCTATGTGAAAGGCTGAACCGTTTATAAATCTTAATTACACAAGGTGACCGACCTTTTCAAGTACCTTAAGAACATCGTTACCGTAGGTAGAAGAAACGTTTTTACCCGACTATGGTGTCGTAAAAATGAGGGTAATGACTTGCCTGACTTATGGAAATGATCATACATCCGTTGAGCATTAGGTAAAACAATTCGTCATCATACAAATCCGGTATGATGATTACACGTGACAAATTGATAGTTTATGTTTTTATGCGATCGCGTGAAAAGGAGTTTGCTGATTTCTTTGTACCTATCGTCGTTTTTTGCACATAAAATCATAAAAATTACATTGCACTGTCGGTTTCTATCATCAATATATGGTATAAATTGGCAGAGGGTTAATTTTTATAAAAGGGAAACCAGAACTTTGGTTCTGTTTTATTGATTAATTATTTAAGTAATTTAAATTTTATGTTTTGATAGTGTGATTTTATTATTTAGCAATAGTAGTTTATAATAGACATTAGATATCTACTCAGTAATTTTTCAACGGCGCCAGTTTAGATGTTGTTCCGAAATTCTGAAAGGTAGCCGGTAGCAATCGGGTTAATTTCGCGGCAAATTTCCTATCCTGGATTCAGAATTGCTATCAATTAATAGAAAGAGGCATTGACTATGCACCGCCTGCGTAACTTGGGCTTTTTATCCTACTTTAGCTTTCATAAGAATTTTAAATACAAAACCTCACTCACACATAACTTGGAGGCATAACTTGGGTTCATAAATATATATATTAAATAAACCTACTCTTTGTTTATCAGATTATAATCAACATAGTTGTTGACTCTCAGTAGACAACTAAATATAAACATGAAGTAGTAATTTATTAGCAGTCCTGATACATTACCGCGTATGATGCAAGCGTGTATTAACGCTGGTGACTCCACGTGACAGGTTTTTGCTGTGATCTATGACTTACACGTGATACACACAGACTTACATAATTATAGAGGAGTAACGACTTGATGGAGGTACAGAAAACGTGAATCTGTCGGTTATTATCCATTGTATTTAACTGCCATGTTTTGTTATTTATTACTTCATTGACTTTTGCTTGGGACTTTGTTTGCGTGGAAGTCAAGTTTGTTATAAAACATCATATCATAGTTGTTAGGGGACTGGCTGTTTGTGTGTGTAAGTTAAAGGCTTATATTGTTAAGGTTGTATATGGTTAAGGTTTATATTGTTAAGATACTAGAAAAACAGTGAATAGGTAAAATAAGATAACATTGCGGCTGATATTCGGCATGTATGGAAAAATACGATATGAAGCGACAACAACCCTACATAAAATGGAGTAAGGGCAGAAAGAAAAAGACTATCGGATTATTGTTTTACACCCGCAATGTTACAAGGGTCATCGCTAAATTGCCGTCCTAATCTGTTTAGCTTGTTGAACAAAATTACAAATGTCAAGTCAAAATCAAATCGTTTATTTCAATTATACTTTTAAAATTCAAATACAAAATAGTTGCCCCCTTCCAAAAGTCAGTTTCGCTACACACTTACTCTTTTTAAATAAATGTAGGTATTTTAATATTTTGTATACAGGATTACACAAGAATACGATGTTTCTTCCTAACAAACTACTAGGTATATTATAATATGTACAATTTAATTTATAGATAATAAGATTAGCTTTGCCATTTCTACGTAATCAAAAATATCTAACAAAAGGTTTTTCTTCAGATTTGGGATTGCAACTATTAAGGACTATATGTCTTACAGAAGAAGACACATTTTTGTATTAGACTATTAGAGGATAGAAGCTGTGAGTAAAATGCTCATGACGTGGAAAAGAATACAACATTCAATTATGAATGCCGTTTTTGTCGTGAAAGCGAGCATGGGAACTTCTTTATTAGACATTGAAGAATTAATGTTCTTACACTTTTTTTGGGAAATTACGCTCATGGTATAATTTACCCTAAGTATGTACTACTGACTGTGTATCTAGTTATATTTTTAATTACTTAACAATTTTAGTTATCTAATTACTTATAACGTTTATAATCTAAACGATTATCTACTGTCTCGCCCAGGTTTTCTTCTTCTTTTAGTATCGGTGATACATTAATAGTTATTTACACTACCTCGGCCCAATAGGTGGCCACGTTTATTGCCGCGTCAAAGGCGCTATTTAGATCGTCAAGGGTGCACATGAACGTACTATTGGGACACTCCAGCATATGGGACATAGTCTGTTGAGGAGCTCCGCAATCGTATTGGATGCCAGACGAGTCAATGTTGCCCCATTTCGCCAAATTATCTTTGCAGCGGCCAACTTGGGCCAGGTAACACAATTTATAGAGGAAATCCTACATGCATCTTCAAATCTTTAGTAGTGCTTACAGTTACTCTATAGATACTTGAGTCCTCTATGGTAACTAAAATGAAGTAAGTAACTTAAATAGTGGGAACAAATCCCTGGCTAACAACTTGTTGGTTGAATTCAAATAGAAATAACACAAAAATGTAACAAGCCACATCTTCAATCGTGACACTCCAAAATTCATTAATGCAAACTACTCATTGAGCCATATAATCCGCGTGAAATCTCTCACGAAAACTGACGACTTTTCAACTTACAAACGACCTTTCATCCACTCAAATTGACTTAATTCGAGGTGATGTAGAAATGCGGTAGTTAGCTTGTTGGAATTTACATAAAACGGCGCTCCCACGGCGACTCGGGCGCAAGGTGAACCGGCTATTCTTAATTTGTCGCTGTTGGGCCCAACGTGCGTGAATGGTGTTGTGTAATACTACATACACACTATCGTATATTATTGTTATTCTTTTCTTAGTCCAGTGCAGATAGCCTGTCCGGTTGGTAACTAGGGTGACCTCAGGGTGAACCTTTTCCCCCCTCTGGCGGCGAGCGGGACGACCGCGGGCGACAAGCGGGCCTCGTACGCGCCTGCCGCGTCTGTGCCGAGACCGGCTAATCAGCCCCCCAGCAGGGCTGGGCCGGCCCCCGCGAAGCGGGTCCCGGCAGGGCCGGCGCCGGCGCAAAATGCGGTGCCCTCGAGGAGGGGCAAGGCGGCGTCCCAGCCACCTCCACCCCCTCCGCCCCCAAATCCCAATCCTCCGGCAGAAGCCGAATGGCAGGTGGCTGGAGCGAAGGAAAAGGGGCGGAAGGCGGCCAGAGCGGCCAGGGCGGCCAATAGGAAGACGGAGGAACGGCGGCGGCGCAGACAGCGAGCCGCCGCGGCTAAGCTCCGCGCCCCGAAATCCGCGGCTGTAGTAATTACGCTACAGCCGGAGGCGGTAGAAAGGGGCGTGACCTACGCGGCGGTGCTCACCAGGGCCAAGGCGGCCATAAATCTAGGTGAGCTGGGGATCACGGGCCTCCAGCTGAGGGTGACGGCAACGGGGGCCAGGATGTTGGAGGTCCCCGGTGCCACCAGCGGCCCGTCTGCAGACGCTCTAGCAGAGAGGCTCAGAGCGTCCCTGGATGCGGACGTGGCCCGAGTGTCCAGGCCCGTCAGATGCGCAGACTTGCGCATCCTGGGTCTGGACGACTCCGTCACCCCGGAGGAGGTGGTAGCCGCCGTCGCCGGGACGGGTGGATGCCTTGCCGAGGAGGTGAGGGCAGGCACCATCCGCCCGGATCGCTTGGGTATGCAGACCATTACGGTCAGCTGCCCAGTGGCGGCGGCTAAAGCCATCGTTGGGGCGGGGCGTTTACTGGTGGGCTGGGTATCGGCGCGGGTTAGACTGCTCGAGCCCAGGCCCCTGAGGTGCTACCGTTGCCACGTGGGGAAGCACGTGGCATGTCGGTGCGCCTCGGAGGTGGACCGCAGCGCCCTATGCTTCCGCTGCGGTCAGCCCGGTCACAAGGCCGCGGCTTGTGATGCCCCGCCGCACTGCGACGCATGTGCAGGGGCTAACAAGCCGGCCGATCACCGGGCTGGGGGCAAGGCCTGCGCCGTGCCCGCCGGGGCCGGGGGAAGGCCCCGCACTGCCGCCGCCGCCGCCGCCGCCGCCGCCGCCGCCGCCGCCGCCGCCGCTGCCGCCGCCACCGTTGCCGTGGCCGCACCCGCAGCCGCCGCTGACGCCGCGTCCGCCGGCGCAATGGATTGCCAATAACGGCACCATTGCGCCTCCCGCAGGCGGATACCGTGGACGCGGTCTGTGGACGGTGAGCAATGGGTAGCTCACCGTCCGTACGTTATTAACTAGCGACAGACCGTGTCGACGGCGCGTTCATGTTCCGCGCACAGAGGTGTCAGCCATCGGAAGGGGCCACTAAGGCCCAAATGCCTGCCGGGGCTGCGGGTTGTTCGAAAGAGATACCGCGCCCCCGGAACGCAAAGGGCACACGAAGGAACATAGATGGTTTTTAGTCAGTAAAAGTCTGACACTCCCTCCCGCCCCGCCCAGGACGGGAGGGGTCATTTGATGATTTTACCATCTCTAAAAAAAAAAAAAAGGGTGAACCTTTTAACCTTTATAGTGACTAGTCATCGATGGTTTTGGTTAGTACTAATATTAGGTAGCCCTAGCTAACCATTTAATAGGATATTTAGACACACCCTAACAAATTACAGTCATCATGATTATAATACATAGCATAAAAAAAGTAGCCAATAACTAAGGATAAACTTTTATGGTTTTCTATAGAGACATATTACAACGTATCTTAAAGACTCCTTGACCAGCCACCTAACCGGTGTATTCTGTAAACATCTCGTGGTGAAATTGACTTGTGGTGACCATCTCTAGCTTCGGTAGGGTGATAGGCTATCTTAAACTCACTTAACCTATATTAATTGACGGTGAAATTAACAGAATAGCACTGCAGGAGCTAAAACTATATCTCTCAGAAATTCCTACATTTAGGCACGCAAGGTCATCCTAAGGATATTAATATACGGCACTATTTAGGAAGAACATAATAGGCGTAACATCATTATTACCTCACTAAAGATCCCAATCCATAAGACATACAAAAGGGCACTACCCATCTTAACACAGACACATTTCAACATACACACTGACATAAATTACCCATAATGTGTGTGTGTTTTACAATAATAATACATCTTTAGTGGCATGATGATACTGTACATTATAGTTATTAAGTAACCAACCTTTAAGTGAGATGGAGTTACGACCAAGGCTACGCTGAACATAATTTGTGATATAACGATCGTAATACTCATATGCGCTATGAGCTAAAGGTGCACGTGGTTATAGGAGTAGGAGAAGAGTATATAAAGAAGGATAGTTCCGGGATTTTGAGGGTACAGCAGTAAACAACCTCCTAGGTTGAACTGCAAGATGCCATACCGAAAAAAGGGATTTTGAGAAAGATCTTCTTCTTTTTGTGTCGATTGACTCGAATTCAATTTTGTTCAACCAGTATTGAGCAACCTGTACAGCTCTATGATTGGCCTATTTAGATCTTGGATAGTGCAGGTTGTGTACGATGGGCAACTAAGGAGCTGACGCATGTCCTATGATAGTGCTCCACACTAGCACTGCGTTTGGGATGGGTGAAGAATGCCCCATTTGGCGAAATTAGTTTTACAGTAGCCAACCTGGGTCCACAATTGGTTAAGCTGAAATTTGTTGAAGATGATATAACTAGAAAGGGGATGCAAAGGTACTAAGATGCCCCACCTACGTTTTGGAACGAGCAACTAGCTTCAACTTTCTGACAATTCTTAAAAACCTGACGAAACCTAGACAATTCAAAAGTGCCTGTAAGTGGTTAAAATTGAATAAATACTTTAATGTTGACGTTTATAATAGTTTATGGAAGAACAGATGTGGAATAAGGGCAGATGAATAGAGATTACGATGTCCGTACCTAATCAACATGTGCACACACAGCTTTATAAAAATAATGTAGTTTTTTTCATTGATAGTAGGTACAGGACTTGGTATTAAGATTATGAAAGGATGATCGTGAACTGATGACCTATTCGTGTACATAGTAATTATGTGGAGTGAACGGTAATCATATCATTATCTGCAGTTAAGTCGTTTTCCTTCAACTTAACAGTGTGTATTCAGTTGAAGGACGAACCTGTATGGTTATAAGGTGATGTCCTTTCAGGGGACCTTCTCTTATTAATAAATAGTACTATATTATGTTTCAGTTGTTGGATTATCAACCCTCGGCGCTGACCCGAGCCATCAGTGCGCTAGGCAAACCATATAACATCACGCCTGTTTTCCCCGAAGGGTTAGGCAGAGGTGTACCAAAGAGGTGGGCAAAGTAATATTAAAATGGTACTGTTTTAAGATATGGTGGTAAGCCCCCTACTTTATTGCAGTAAGTACGTACAAGTAGCTTTTGCTCGTGACGTCGTATGCGTGAATGACGGTTATTAAGAACTTAAACGAAGTCGCGAGTTAAAAACTAGCCCATGTCTTTTCTTGGGGCTCAGACTTACTCCCGTACCTTTCGTCAAAATCGGTTGAGTGGTTTAGGCGTGAAAGCAAAATAGACTGAGTTATTTTGGAGTCATGACCCACTTAGGCGGGGTCGTGGCAGACCGAGGAAGAGATGACGGACCACCTTTTTCCTCAAGAACTAGCGAGAGGAGACACAACACAGGGAACTCGAAGATATGGGAAAAAGGAGGGTGCCCAGATGTAGGATAGGTAGGTAAGTCTATAAAAAGTAGATTGCCATTACTAAACACGCAATAGAACATGTATTACTTAATTACCTACTACAGGTTAATATTACGAACAAAATGAATTTTAAACCTGTACATAAACGTGTTGTTTTTATAGCCATGTTTTAAGATTTCTGTGATAAATTCTCAAAACAATTCTTCTTTCAAATAAAGCTTCCGTTTCGTTATATTATTCAGTTGTTGAAACAATACACGGACATTTGATAACTTCCGAGTTGAGTCGTAAATTAAACCGCTTGCCAGCTTTACATTTAAATGTATTAATTACGTAGCTACATTATTACGCTCTGCATTCATTTAAAGAGCCTTTTATTATTAATGAAATTTTCAGTACAATTATGGATAAATTAATTGCATACTCATAATAAAATCAACGACCGTAGTACGAACCATTTTCAGTTATTATTTCCTCCAATTCATTAATAATCGTTATAATTTTTCATCACGTAGTAACCATTGTGTAATCGCTATATTATTATAATGTTTATACACGTTAATTAATGATGTATTTGCTACTATATGTGTTAAAAGTGATCTCCTTATAAATAACTGTAGCGTAAAATGCCAATCGTGAAATGGAGCCCACAGGTTAAAAAAATAATTCCGTAAGTAAATCAATGTCGTGACCGATCCAATACTTCAGTGTTCGTGAGAAAATCGCACCCAAACATCGCACAACTTAACTATATAATTAGATCGATCTCAATAAAAAAAATAAGCCAAGGTCTCTTCACAACAAACCGTTACACACGCAAATGATTCACGGTTACGTTTCAATACTAAAAACAAATATTTTTTTACGATCCCATAAAACCAGCTATAAATAAATTACGATAGTGGGTTTTCATCATAAATTCGGCACTTATTCTATCATCACTTCACATAATGCAGTCACGATCGGACTCACACACTGTTAACTTATGTCATTTATGGCAAATATGGCGTGTGACTGATTTGTATATATTTTTAATTTGGTCGGTGATAACTCGCGGCAAACGCATCGGCGGCGAGAAGGCCGCGCGTCGGAAGCTGTGAACAAACTAAACTACTAAGCTATTGTATGCAGGTGGATTGTAGTACGTCCGTTTGCCTTATTATGGCCATTTTCCATTCTCACAGTGGGGCAATCCGCTCGCTTAGCTCCGGACTTCGATACGTGTCGCAGTGTGCCACACACTCCGAACGGTAGCGTTTCGGTGGTTTCGCCAATGTCTGTGCAAATCGCATGTCAAGGTGATAAGGAATTAGCATCGCGAATAGATGTTTAAACTGCGATTTTGCACTATTTCTTCAATATACTTAGCAATTTGTTGGCACATGTAAATTAGTTTGTCAATGCATTTGACATACATATTGCATTTTCCTATTCTAATAACCTTATTTTTATTTTCTTGTTATCAGTCAACTTTTATAATGAACAACCAAGCAAATTGAATCACATGACTTTTCAAATATGATGCGGTGTATCTCTAGTGCCCTACATTTATATACTTAGCTCTCTTTGAAATAGGGTGGAATTTGAATTGAATGACTTTCTTAAAAACGATTTTCAGTCAGTTCCCACATTAACACTCACGTTATTGAACCGTTTGTATATTGTCTTTTATATTCAACAGACGAATTCTATTGACGAATTCAAACACGACAACTAGCGTGAAACGATGAGGAAACCCACTCGTAAGTAAATAATAAATACAAACACGTCTAATAGTTTGTACCTATGACAATAGGAACCTCACGTTTTGCACGAAATGCCAATGCTGAAATCATACAAATATTAAGTTAGCACGCCATCGCCACCTCAAGGAAACTACAAAAGTTAATATAGACATCAGAAATAGTCATACGAATCAACTGTTGATAGATTATAGTACTTAGGCCGTATTACCATGAAGAAATTGTTGGCAGTAACGTGTTATATGCAGCCCATTTAGACGCCAGTGTTGACTTTACATGGGGAACGAAGGTGAATAAAACTATTTCCTCTCCACTTTATATCGATAAATTGATGATTTCGTGCGAGATTTTTGAATAAAGTGTATACGCACGTTATTCAAAAATTTTGTGGTTGGACAATAAACAGACTATCTACAACTCGAGATACTAGTGTCATTATTCTATGAATTTAATTACTCATTGATCAAAATATGTCTAATCTAATTTTGAATTGACCACGCCGTTCGTGCAGTGTCAATCCCCTAAAACGCGTGAATTAGCTAATCAGTAAAGAATTTATGTTGTCATTGCTTTGCTTGGGAAAATCCTCAGTTAATTACTAATAGATATACGCAAACACAAAACCGAAGTGTGATTTTTGTAGCCAACGCTGTAGTTTTACCTTTATTTTTATTGAATATTTAAATAGACCTTATTTACAACGACTAAAATAAATTTACTTAATCACCTTTTAACCACACCTAAAATAATAAATACTATACTTGATAAATTAATGCTAATTGTACTTTGTTACAGGCAACGCCATCTACACATAACGCGTGGAACTTACGTACAATTAATCTATAGTACGTCTTAATTGCCGTTTACTTAGGGATGAGAATACCGTGAGTATGTACTATCAAAACGCGATATTGGTACAATATATTTTTTGCAGGATTCGATTTTCAATCCTGTAGGAATGCCTATACGACTGCAGTTTCTGTATTATTTGAACCTGGGATCGTGGGATATCGGTCACCTGCCTATCTCCCATTAGATGTAGAGTATACCTTCTAATTTATACATACATACCATCACGCCTGTATTACCCGAAGGGTTAGGCAGAGGTGTACCAATGTACACCCACAGTTCCCCGGTATGTTTTAAGGTCCCAATCGGTCTAATTTATATTTAATTATAAATACTTCAGTCATACATACGGTAGCTAAAGCCTCTTCATATGTGGCGGCGTGCAGCGGAGGCGACGCGGGCGGCGTCTCGCGATACACTGCTGTGATCGGCATGTCAGCACATTACTGAGCAACTGTTAACAAAAGGAAAAGTACAATTATCGATTAGTCCAATATGCCCATCAGAAACTTTCAGCCGTCAGGATATTGTTATTGATGATCACCGTCCGTGAAGCAAATAAATATTCTGGATTTTTTTACTGTTTGCTGCCAAGTTAACAACCAGTGGTATATTCTTCTCCTATCTTTTACCTACCCGTCTCATTTCCATCTCTCATCAGGATGCTACATATTATTTACAGTAATAATACAATTTCAATTATCAACATTAACATCCCTATATTTTTTATCCACCTTCATTATCTTCAAACTCAACACCTCTCTTTACTTTTTGTGTGTCATTAGTAGTAAGACAGAAAAAAGAAACCTAAATCTTGAGTACTGACGTCTAAACATGATTTAGCTCTTAAGAATTGCGATACACATCGTTTTACGCGTAATTGAATGACCCTTTAAACTTTAAAGCCGGATTTCACGCATTCGTCCAATACCCATTAATAGTAAACAAACATTTGTACGTATAGCCTTTAAATCTGCTTAGAATAGAATGACAGTAAGAACGACACTTGTTCAATCCAATACTGTACCAATAATTTATGTTTAGAGACTCCTAACAATAGTTTGGCATACATTGCTTCTCCAGCTCATAAATCTTGGACGGCCAATGAGACAAGAATAACAATGTAACGTATTGCAAATTCGGAATATCTGATTGTTGATCAAACGTTGGTGTATTGGTTCACAATGGCTCTTGACCTTGGCTCAAGTGTGGCGTCGATGTGACGACTGTGTAAACACACATTATCATACTTGAAGACACCGTGACTAAGCGTGTACTGACATTAACAGGGGTGTATTCTGAAAACATGTTATAGTTACGTTATTTGCTATTTGTTTAGCTGTATTGGCCAAAAATGAAAATTACAATACAGATCCAGTAATAGAATTCGGCCTGGCAGGTTGCGGAGTTTGTTCGAAAGAGTCACCGCGACCCTGGAACGCAAAGGGCATTAGGAGGAAGGGAGTTTCTGTCAGAGCCTGATACTCCCTTCTGATTCTCCTAGAACGGAAAAAATCGTTTGATAGTTTCAAATCATCAGAAAGAAGTCATATAATTCGAAGCGTTCGTCTCCGATTCTCATGGTATTTGGAAACGGAATCCAATGGTTCAAATGACAAGGGTTTCAAAGCTGAATCAATATTGTCATAATTATGCTTAATGTAACACATCTCCTAATATGTAAATATTTGAATACATTTCAACACAACTACCTAACCGGCCTCCTAACTACTAACTGGCAATAGGCTCGCCCCCTATTACATGGGACCTAAATATACCGGCGAACTGTGGGTGTACATCGGTACACCTCTGCGTAACCCTTCGGGGAATACAGGCGTGATGATATATTTATTTTATATATTTCAACACAACTTCTATTAATTCAATAGACACTTACCCTAGCATACGTACCGCGGTAATGAATCTCTATTTGTAGGATTTCCATCTATTTCTAGCGTGAAGCTAATTGTCTATGATCGATTAAGCCACTACTGTTTGAAGGCCGATTCCGAAGGCCTCAATACATTAATCAAATGCTTCATTGTTTCGGCATTCTTATCATTAGTACGATCTACTATGATTCGGCCAAATTTAATTTAGATTTATTTAAATTAATTCGATTTTTTCTTCATCTATAAGATCATCTGTGCCATTTTTTTGTCGCCTTTTCTTGTTCTTTTAGAAGATAGACTTTAGCCGGTTGGCTAAAGTCTTGTTATAAATAGTACTAGTTAAACTAATTTTGCTAGAATATATAACCTTACGGTTAATACTTATAGTTATAAACTGTGCTTATCCATGTAAACTTCTAAAATTTTGCGTTCAGTAAAATTGTGCTGCAATCGGCATTCTAGTTGTGTATTGTTATTACAATGTTATTAGCCTGTACCTAAGTCTTCATAAAATGTTAAAAAAGGAGCATTGCTCCTTTTTTAATAATAAACCGAAAAAACAGCTAATAGCATTCCTAAATCTAATCCAACAATACATAAAACCACATTGAATATTTTACGTGACAACTGTCAAAAACCTGTCGGGTGACTCGGTCATATGCAAATAAAAGTGTATTATAAACTCTGAAATATATTATGATAATAAAATTCTACACAATACGAGGGGTCAACGGCACCGGTATCCGTTACCCTCTGGACGGCTGAATATACATATACATACCATCACGCCTGTATTCCCCAAAGGGTTAGGCAGAAGTGTATCAATTTACACCCACAGTTCGCCGGTATGTTTTTAGGTCCCATGTAATAGGGGGCGAGCCTATTGCCATTAACCGGGCACAATTCCGAACTCCGAGCTGCTACTGAGAAATTGAATTGACCTGGGAATCGAACCCAAGACCTCTAGCGTAGCAGTCGCACTTAGGACCACTAGGCCAACGAGGCGGTTAGCGTGGCTGAATATATCGAATGATTTGACAATACGCCCCTGTGGCGAATTGATGTGAACGATAAAGACGTGAACATCGAGACGTGAGATCGATAAGTTATTCGGATGAAAATAAAATTGTATACTGTATTCGATTACCGAAGCTTGTAAGGTTGGGAACTGGCGTTTGGTACCTATGGAAATTATGTTTTGCAAATTGATATGATTGCGAAAATTTTGCTTCGTAAATGGGAATAAATGGGAAAGCTTACCTACTGTTCTATTACCCATTATAAGTAAGTAGGGCAAGAGGACAGCACAATTATTTTCTTCAATGTGCAACAAAGGTCCACCATATCACCAAAGACCAGACTCCAGCGATTTCCTTGTATGAACATCATTAAAACGGTACACAGAAAACTGAATTGAAATATTCTACGTGAGGACTAACATTATTTTTCAAGTACTATTTGGAAATCATCTACCCAGAAATAGTCGAAATTAATAAAAGCAATATTTCAAACAAAAACGTTAAATTATTGGTCGTATATTTTTATAACGCACCGGAATAGCACTTATCAGGTTCATAAACCCAGATCCTTATCAGCCCCGATTGACCCCACAATAAAAATCGAATAAAATTGATGACTCAAATGATGCATCTCCTATTAATAACTTTACGTTTGACACCAACTAGGTATGCAAAATAAGATAAATATCCAATGCTGGGAAATTCTATACGACTTGATACGAGTGCTGCTATTTATGTATGCTTATGATAAATATTTAAGCATTTGAATAAATAAATGAAAACCACCTCATTGGCCTAGAATTTGACGTCGCAACGTGGTTGCAGCTATCTGTTATTGTAAGACAATGAAAGATATTTAGGTTAATATAATGTAAACAACATTTTGATTGAAAGCATCGGAAAATAAAACTTCGCATCACACTGCACTTATTTCGAACCATCTTCTATGTCCTTAGTTTCTAACAACTTTCAATACTTCCGGCAACAAATCTGTTTATTTTTATGAATATTTGCCCCAATCTTTAAAATTATTTTGGTCACCACCATTGCTGAAAACGTATTTGCGATTTCAGACTCCTTCACCGATGTCAGTGATGTTCATGATAATCTTGGAAAGTACAGATACAGCGATTCTATTTCATATGTACAGCGTCATCAATTGGTTACTCCCTTTTCGAAATAATGTAATGCAATAGGGGTGCATGATCAACTGCCTTTTCGAACGAATTTTAATGCAATGGCATTAAAATTCGTTCGAAAAGGCAGTTGATCACACTGTACATATGAAATAGAAAAAGTCACAATGTCCGTGCCCTGTTGCAAACCCACACCCTCATTCATGAGTGGCGGTTTCTTTAACCACTGGGCCATCACGACATAAGACACAACATAAGCAATACTTCAAGATGAACATGGAAGTAAAGTACACCCAATAAACCTGACATCCTTGATTAACGTCCAAGTAGGCTTCATCACCTTAAGGCAACCCGTTCACCTTTGGCATGACATCAAGAGTATCTAAGATCTCGCCATCAACATTCCGTCGCCATCGTTTCCTCATTAGTACCTTACTCACGATACAACGACATAATAATGACTTGGATTGTGAATGAACAATGTGAATACTGACTACTGGTTTTGAGTTTACTTGAATATGTTTTTCTTGTTGGTCTAGAGGTCGACCTCTGGTCGTTGGGGTCTTGGGTTCAATTATAAAATATTAAGTTACAGCAAAATAGGTAGATAGCAACTTGAATTCTAGTGCCCTGTTACTGAGACTTGTAACTTTCAAACTCCGGGCTGCTACAAAGAAATTCCTGATAAAAAAAACCCAGTAAGTGTTAGTGGTTTTTTTAAGTTGGGCAAATCTAACCTAAGAATTCGACCCAGGAGCGGGCTTACTTGCAATTGCAACCATGAAACCAACAGGGAAATTCCAGGCATGAAAGTACCTAAAATACATTGTACATTTGTACTAAATATTGTTTGCCCGCTTGAGAATACAGTGTCATTTTCAATGAGTTAAACCCTTTTCTAGGAAAATATTATCCAATAAATATGAAGTGAGTGTAGTAGCTGTTTGTACAAAATATTATTTTAAAAGATCTGGACATTTTTCAGTAACTGGATGGTTGGTTCGATTGGCTTGTGTTCCGTGAATTGACGTTTGACAACGTTTTACTGATAGGAGCAAATATTTGTCTTTCTAGTATGTTGTGTAGATACAAATATAGTAAGTAATTGCTACGAGTCTAGGCGTTTGAGCTTGTGTACTCGACGCATCCACAAAACAAGAGAAAAAACTTTCAAAAGGAAAAGACTTTTTTTTTAATAAAAATAGATTTTTGATTTTTAGTTTTAAAGGATTTATACATCATTTGATACATGTTGTACTGATTTCAGTATATCGCCTTTAAAAACATCAAAACATGTTAAATTACGTTATTTTGTGTAAACCTAACTATTTGATTAACATCGTGTAATTCGATTAAATCCCCAAAGCCCAAGCCGTCGCCGCCGTAGCCGTCGTGTGTCGGAAGCCCGTTTTTAATAATCGAAACATAAAACATTTTACACCTACTTAATTACTCCGCATCAATACAAGTTCATCTTCATAATTATGTTTTTCGATGGATATCAGCACCTTTATTTATCGATAAAGAAATAAGCTGAGCAACCTTTTAGTCCATATAAGGGGTGCTCATGAATCATTCGACCTCACTACACCCGGAAAGGAAACTTGTTCAGTAATACTTTCTTCGGGTTTCGATACTACTTTATTACTTGCTTGCACGTCAACTTGTGGACGGAAGAATTGTTTATTTGATAGCAAAACATTCGCGTTGTTTAAATTCTCATATTTATTTACAGCGAAACGATTATACGGTACTTATACTTACCTACTTGAGATTTTGTGGTAAGACTAAAAGATTTATTTTGATGAAACAAAATGGTTACTGTGCCTAATAATGTGTGTGTGTAGTGTGCGTGTGTGTGTGTGTGTGTGTGTTTGTACTTGTGTACAATTAGTTTGCATTGAGTTCTTTTTTGTGTTTAAAGTATGTATCAAATGTTGTTTTAATTTTTAACATTAATTTGCACCTGCCATGATATCTCTTCACCACCTTTGGTTGACTGGTAGAGAATGCCTAAGGCATTAAGTCCGCCTTTGTACTTTTGTTGCATAAAGTTTAAATAAATAAATAAATAATAAATAAATAAATAAAAAGACACTTTTTTTTATGGAGCAGAAATTCACAAGGTTTTCCCATCGTTGCAAAAGTTTTTCTTGTTGTGGGTCATACTTACAGGAGATGTTGAAGGTTAACTTTTTTTTAAGGAAAACAAGCGTTCTATCTATGTTTTACCTTTATGTATCCCCTACCCTTACGACCCCAGCCTGTACTGCTCCTGCCGGGGCTGCAGGTTGTTCGAAAAAGATACCGCGCCCCCGGAACGCAAAGGGCACATGAAGGAACATAGACGGGTTTTAGTCAGTAAAAGTCGGACACTACCTCCCGCCCCGCCCAGGGCGGGGGAAGTTATTTGACGATTTCCAGTCTTAAAAAAAAAAAAAAAAAAATACCTTGCACGCACTCGTTAGTAGCCAAATAATGAATACATGCATTACTTTAAGCGCGCTACAATGATTTTTAACATCACAAAATAAAAGTCGTTTCCTAGCAATATTTTTTACTTAATACGTAGTTAACTGGTGTGATGTGTATTTTTACAACCCGTATCATTTTGTATGGTTTCTCTAGTAGAAGATTTATTTAATCAAAAAAGTGGCATAGCAATTAAATTCATCAATGTGGAACGAATCGTTACTGTCTCTTAGAACCACTTTAAAAGCTTCTCTCATTTATTATCTACAGATACAATTTATATTTTATGACGACAATAAATTAAAACAAACTTAATTTCCTATTAACTTCAAAGAATTAATTAAAAACAGACTCTGTTACCTGGTACAGTCACGAGCATAAATACAATTACACAAAATTCAAACGCGACTTTTAATGAAATAACAATGGTAACTTGGAGAAAAACCTATTTCATAATTGTATGATTTCAAAAATTTTACGTTACACAATAAATTATTAAGGCTTTAGAACAAAATCCTTTTGGATGTTTTGCGTAATTTTTTTGTTGTTGACACAGTTGGCGCAGTGGCTGAGAGATTGGCTGCTGTGCTAAGAGCCGTGCGTTCGATTCCTGCACAGAACAACGATGGCCTACAGATAGTTCGTCCGAGTCTGGCTGTTTGTGTATGTAAGGTTATGTGTTTGTAAACACACCTACGATACAGAAGAAATTCCTAGAGTGGGTTAAAGTTAAAAAAAAAAACTAATTTATGCCAATGACTCTACTCTGTACGATAACTTAACCCTAACATGCAGTGTTTATTAACAACACAATGACAACCTTTTTAATTGGGTCAAACAGTTGAAGAGCTGCCAATGTCGCTACTATTTCGGAATCGGCAATAGACACACACATACGACCTACTTTCCTTATTTATATGATACTTATGTGTTCAGGCATTAACGGTTACAAGTAACTGTTTAGTATTTGGACATATTTTTATGACAATGATCGTAAATAAAATGTTATGGCCAGTCTTTGATATTTTTGAAGTGAAGAAGTTCATTTTAATACATTTTAAAATAATAATAAAATACTAGCGAATTATCCGCGACTTCGTTCACGTGGCTTTTTTCACCCGCGTTAATTTACGTCTTTGGTTACTGCTCCGCTCCCGTGGGCCGTAGCGTGCTGTTATATAGCCTATGTTACTTAATCATAATATAGCTACCCAACGGCAAAAGAATTTTTGAAATCGGTCCAGTAGTTTATTCATTACATACATATAAAAATACAAATATTTCCTCATTATAATATTTGTATACAAAAAAGAAGAAGCAACTGTGGGCCCAAGTAGCACAAAACTGGTGCCCTGAGGCAATGAGTTGGCAGGCCACGAAGGAGATGGCGAGACGAACTGGATGGATTCCTCGAATTAGAAGGATTAAGCTCGAAAGCGTGAAGGATGGAAGGAGTGGAGGAGACCTTTGCCCAGGAGTGGGACAAAACATGCTAGCAAATAAAAAGAAGAAGAAACATAAATCCTCTTTAGACACAAAGATAAACGTACCTACCTACTACGATATCTACCAATTATATGAAGCAATCAATCATGTTTAATAGTTACCCACACCGATTTAACATAATTAGCAAACATTACAATCGAATGTAACACATTTTCTATTCTGATTCACATTTAGCGAAGTTATGTGATAATTGAAACTTCATCGACCGCTTTAGGTAACCGTTTATTATTGATGTTGTTACACAAAGGATAACGAACAAGACTCACCAGTATCGAACAAGAATTTACTTCTAAACCTTAAGGCCACTGCACACTTGTAACACCCGATGCCACACGGTGACGGACGACGGACCGGACGGTGAGCAATGGGTACCTCATCTTCCGTACGTTAATTAACAGCAGACCATGTCGACGACGCCTTCGTGTTCCACACGCGCCTCGAAGAGATGTCAGTAAAACAATTGGAAGGGCTACTCAGGGCCGATGCCTGCCGGGGTTGCGGGTTTTTCGAAAGAGATACTGCGCCCCCGGAACGCAAAGGGCACAAGAAGGAACATGGATGGGTTTTAGTCAGTAACGCCTGCTCATTGGCCAAATGACGAAGAGTATCTTCACGAGATGAAAAGTTGCTAACGAGCTAGCTTCACTGATGTGGTGTGGCGCGACGCGTTTTAAGTCTGTTTCAGCCTTTACTCACGTACTCTACAAATTCAACGGAATATGTACAATTACGACTTCGAGCAGTTATCGAATAGTTTCGCAAGAATATTGTTTAGGTGTTGCATCCTATGTTTTAAGAATCGTCCGTCCAGACCTGTCCCTATTACATAGTACGACTGGTTCTCAGTTCTCACAGACATGCGTAGGAGTCTACTAAAAGTTGTGCTTGCGCAAGAACTCCTCCAACGAATTGATAGCCGTCGTACTCTGCCGTGAAATAAGCAATGTTAATTGTTCGATACAACAGACTAATTAAGCGTGAAGGCTAACAGATTTTGTTTGTTGTTCTTTTGATTTCGTACCGTGTTCGAGCCTTCGCCAACATCTGTAAACAAAATCAAAAACTTGGCGTTTACATTTTGTTTGATCCGTGTTTTCGATGTTAATTATATTCTGTTTCATTAAACTTCAATGGATTTGCTTATAATTAATATTTGTCTCCATGACAGTTTGGTGATTGTTTGGCTTTTATGTAAGTTAAATTAATTCTATTTTGAGATACCGTCATTTTGTTTAAATAGGGATGATTCTTTTTTATTTAAAAATACTAATCCTCATACGTGTAATACACAGTTCAGTGAAACTATTTTTCGAATAACTATGAAATTAATAAAAAAGATATTAGCCATCAAAAAGTTTCTATCGCTTTTGAACACGGAGTTTATACATACATACATAAATAAACACACGCTTTTTTCCCATGGGGGTTATAATAATATGGCCGTAGTGTTAAGTGACGTCACTGTCAATGTCGGATCTCTCTATTTAATCGGTGTGTATTTAATATTTTTAAATGTTTATAAAGGACCTTATTCCTTAATTTTAATTCCCGATTTTAATTTTAATTTCGCTTTTTTTCATGATTACCTACTACGGCATTTTTATATATTGTTAATAAATGCGATTAAAAAAAACATACATATCCCCTGTATACATATATATTCAATCTGTTGCAATCGTTAACCCAGCATGTTTGTATTGTTTTTGATAGCATCAAAGCACTGACACACATTACCAACCTGTTCTGTCTCACAAAGCGATAGATAAATATGTATCTTTACATCCATATCTCAACATCTCTCACATACAATAGAAGCAACAGTCATCCAAATGCTCAATTTGTCATCCAAGCTTTCATACTGTATCCGAACACTTGTAAGAGTTCATCGATTTACGAAATCCCGCCAAACTCGATATCGCATTCGGTATCGATAAATAATTCATGAGTTCTCGATCGCACAATAGGGTTTGCAGAATCTGTATTTATGGATCTTAGTGCGGGGAAAAAAAGATATAAATATTCGATGGTGATCTTTCTTACCAAATTAGAAGCTCATTATTGAAGAGAACCCCAAAACCGAATTCGTTTGGAGAATATACGATGCTTAATAGTTCGTTAAACATTATAATCTTTAAAAACTTGTCATGCCTTTCTTGTTAATGCTGCAGATAAAAAATAACAGACACGTTGTATTAATAGAGACCAATAATTTAGATGGTTTTATTGGTTATTATTTTTAAAAGGTGTGTTAAGTCTTTGTGTGAACCGAGCGGCTTAAAAAATATTTGTCTAAGGAAAATTAATGTTATTCTTAAATAGGCTAATCAACTCTTTCTTTCATATAAAAAATGAGCTTTAGAACAGAGACCAAAATGACTTTTTAAACATTGATTAATCTTCTAAGCCACACAATTATTTATTTATTTCCAACCCAAAATTTCGTATTTTTAATATTGGTAATTAACGTGATAATTTGGTCATTTTTGATAATTAGTAATTAATTAAGTAGGTTACAATGTCAACACATAAAGATGTCATCACTGACCAGTCTTAAGACCTTACTGCCCACACAATAAAGAAGATAGAAGAAGAAGATGTCAACACATACTTAATTCTGAAATAAAACGAAACCTCACCATTATTTTCCTAAACTTATACTCTACTTATATTTTATTTTATTCTATTTATTTTTTACTTTCATTGTGCAGTGATAACTAAATAATAATAATAAAATATAAGTACAGGTATTTCATAAGTATTTGATTTCACAATGTTATCTATCGTTGGAGGCTAAAGGGATTCTAAGCAGTGCTCTTATCTCCATAGTAATCGATCATACATAAGTGTGTTATGTATGGCAACATAAATCATATTTATTATGTAACGACTTTGCTAAATAATGTCCCAATGATTTGAAATGATAAACTTATTTAACTATAACGACCACCTCCCATTACTTATGTAATCAAATTAATAGAAATTTATAGCAAAATCATTAAGTATTGACATGAATAAATTGAATGTAGATTAGTAATTTGCGGTTCTCTTATAATTTATTGGACAGATAAATGGCCGTTTTTTTTATTATGTTTTAAAATTACAGTAATACAGTATACCTTAATATAATCGGATATAATGCAATTTCCAATGAATATCGATTGAGCATAATTTTTATGCGCTTTCACAAAATCAAATTGTAATTTTAAAATAATATTATATGTAATCTTCTAACTTTCTTTCATTTGTAATCGATACAAAACCGACTCAATACGTTCAAGGAAAAACGCCAAATACGTAAAAAGAGACCTTACACTTCTACATCAAAAGGTACTTTTAACTCTGCAGGTAAACTGTATTGCGTTAGTTTCGACCGAATATTTTAAACTAAATTCAGACTGGCAAATTGGATTAGGGCTCACGTTGGAAATTGTTGGAATTTTAAAGGATCGCCCCGTTATTGAAATCAATAAGAACCAAAATTGAAAACCTAATATTTGCATGTCCATTAGACGGCAAAATATGGAGCACCTTATTATAAAAGAACATCTACGTAACTTAACTATCTATGTTTGCAAAGAAATAAATAATTTGATTTCAAGGATGACTATACAGGCTAGAATTTTTTGACCTCATCAGGAGAGAAAGTCCTGTAAATATTAAGGATAAAAAAATAAAGAAGTTGACTAAAATTTGGTATCTTCAGTGTTTAGAGTATGTTCCCTCCAGGTGAGGCAAAAAAAAACCATCTTGTATAATTATTTATTTATTTATTAAACTTTATGCACAAATGTAAAAATACACCGTACAAAGGCGAAAATTCCAAAAAAAAAGAAAAAAAGCGAATTATGTTAGGGAAAGTAACAAATACCTATCTACTTATAAAGAGAGCTCCGAAACATAACCAAAACAAGGAAATAAAGTGAAATTGTCTGCAAATTATATCTTCCACAAAAGCTTTATTAAACGACGCCACCCACACTCCAGAGAAAGTTCCATTAAAATCAGTACAGCAGTTTCCAAGTTTGTACTTAATTAGCCATCTCCTATTTGTAGAGCCGTGCGCATCACCCGCGCTTTGTCTCGCTCGAGTAATGGTGGGTCCACACGATACAGACTTAACACAGACTTCTATTGAATTTTGTCTGTACAACAAATCTGTACAGATAAATGTCGGTGTACCAGAAAAGTCGGAAGTCTGCGTACATGTCTGTACGATTGTCGGAGCAAAACTCATGATTATTGAATTACTTAATTTAAACTAATGAAAAGTCTGCACAGACATTTGGTAAAGACCTCTGAGTAAAAATTTTTACTCAGACTTTATAGTCTGTGCAGATATCTGTACATACAAAAGTCTGTATCGTGTGGACCCACCATAAAACACGTATACCCAATGTCGTTAGCATTACATCACTGTTATGTAAACGTTTTGACAAGCCTACGCGTGTCATCTCTATTAATATGCTATGTAGATTTTAAACCAGCCTACCACGACCCCTGCAATGTTCTAAATTACATAACAGCTACTTTACGATCGAAGGTCAACTTGGAGTTGTGTAGATGCGTCTATGTTCGTGGGAAAACATATGACATTAGTATAACTAGTTCGGCATTATGTTTTATGCAGATATAACAGATACAGGTTAGTCGGCTACACACGTTTTTCCAATTAGATTTCATAATTGCTTGAAGCTAAACCTAACGAGAAGATTACGTATTTGTTTATTTATGCGTAAGCAATTTATCAGGCTTAGTTTATTTCAAACCTCACCTTTATTACAATAAAAGTAAAACCTATTTTGCAATGCAATTAAGATAAGTTCCCATATAAATAAAGCCAATTCGTGATAACAATGCGACCGTTTGTCTAATTCACACGTCCTTAAATGTGACTTTTTGTAAATAAGCCATTGGTTATTGATCTGTCCGTCAGAAAACAATGAAAATATAAACTAACATTTTCTTTGGCACGTGCTGAGTTTAATAAACTAACAACTGTAATACAAATATTGAGTCTTTTCCATATATTAAGACGCGTAAACAATAACTTTAACGCTGAACAATATTCGATGTTGCGGAATAAATAAAACTAATTAATGCAAATAAATAAAATTTAAGGGTGTATGTAAAGTCAAAATACTGTCTTTTAACTTGCAGAACGCTGATGTTATACAGAATAACTTAAATACAGACTACTTTTAGGTTTAGGACATATATATTAGGAATTCTTAAAAAAAAAAACTCGAACGGTGTCCCTACTCTGTTGCAGACAACAATAAAACATGGTCTTCTAAATTCAAATTTCCACATTAACTCATTAACCTTATTCCGTATTCCGACTGTAGATTGACACTGAGAACAGCACAACCTTCAGATTTCGCGAATTACGTGGGTTAATTCAACTCATAGGGTCATGTCAACCTCGACATTGCCGACAATTGCCGAGGATTTCCGAGGAATGCCGAGGACTGTCGCGACATACGCGCGTGTCACGAATATAGACATAAAGCGAATTAACCACGGTTCAATGCCATTGCATGCATTTACCCGTGGAAGCTTTTCATTCATTGTTTGTGTTTCATTCAGCGTAATAATGAGCTTTGCGTATTTCGAAGTTACACGTACGCTAAGAACACAAATGATATCAAAACATTTCATGATGAAGCACTGAGATTTTTAATAAACAAACTGTAATTGAATTACTAGCAAAAAGGCTGTTTTTTTTTTCTAGGTTTGAAACATGATTATAAAATACTAAGAATGAAGATACGGATTTTTGTTACTCTTTTTCTGAACGGAATTTGCTTACGCTATAGATCTAGCATTTTTATTCCGTTTTTATGTTCCATTAGGATAATTCAAGACTAGCTTAATTACGAAATCCACGCAGACGAAGTTGCGGTGAAAAGCCAGTAACTGATAAATGTTAATTCATTGTAACAACACAACATATTTAATTACAGAATGACTAATGTGGTTGACGCAACCATACGTAAACCCTTGAACCAAAAAACCATGAAATTCGCCAACACTTGGCAAGAGCCATACGTCTTGCACAATACCGACTAGGTATGGGAGATTTTTCCTTGATTTAAGATAAGGTATTTTTGAGAAAACATTCCTAGGTGTGTCAGTAAGTCGTCACCGGGCTGGTAGTCAGCTGTTCCTAAGAATTATGGTAATAACAGACTTGGTAAATACTTGGACACTTGGATTTGGTGACTTGGCAATAATATGTCAATAATGTGTCAAGGAAAACGTTTTATTTTTATACGTATCTGTAATTCTGTATTATTACGAGACGCAATTAGTAACTGGGGCCCAAGTCTGCTATTACAATAGTGTCAAAATGGTCGATCATTGATTTCATAATTGTTGATTTTGACAAGTTTGGTAATCTACTATTATAATGGCGTCATTATGATTTTTCAATGATCAACCACTGACACTCCATTGAAAGAAATGGCATAGAATGGTAATCTCGTACATAATGATTAATGAATGACTGACATGCGGTAATCTACTAAAATTTTGACAAGTCTTTTGATCAGTGACCTACCATTAGAACGTCATTGTGCAGTCATTGCTTAAAAGCAATGAATGCACTGAAGAGATGGTTACGAGTATCGTGTTTGTGGAATATTTTAATGGAGAATGTATTCAGTACGAGCAAATATTCTCGAGCTATATTCAAATATTCATTGTGTTGTTGTGTTGTTTCATTGTGCCGGATTTTGTGGCGAGGGAGCTGAGTAAGCTGCCTCCCGTCACGTTCGATCACATTTCGCCGTTACATGGCTGCTGCTATTGTCTCGATAGAACCATCCGACGCGCCGCAGCCTAAGCGACAATCCAAAATAGAGGTAAAACAGAAAAAGGGTGCTCAACCTGCCCTGACTGCGGTCCGTAGCTCCATGCAAAGAACGGGCCAAGTTGACGAAGAGGGTTTCATTAAAGTGGAAAGGAAGAAGAAGAAGCCCTGTTCCCGAAACCTGTGTGGTACCGCAGCGAGTGGACTCAACATGCTGCTGCGTCCTACTATACCTACGACGCAGCTGTACATATCGCGTCTGCATCACACCACGAAGACTGACAAATTCGTGGAGTATTTGAGAGTGAGGACCAACTGGACTCTGCGGGTCGAACGGTTGGTGTCGCGCCACAGCGTCAGTTTTAAGTCGTTCGTGATACGAGTTCCAACCCACCATCTACAGACCTTCATGAAGGAGGACCTTTGGCCGAAGGGTGTCGTATACTGACGTTTCCAAGGTCGGTTACTCGACACCACGAAGCGAAACACGACGCCGACTATATAACGTGTTTTATTATTATTGTATAAGATTATTTTTGTGTATTTTATGGGCGTCAGTTGCCTGATAATAAAATGATTATTATTATTATGACCATTTATTCATTTAAAATATATTATTATTAAAAAAAGTGCAAACATTACAATGATGACACATTTTATACGAGTATTATGGCTATTGATCTCATGTATTAAACCCTCACACAATAGTATAGTTAGGCTACCTAAAGCCACTCTTAACTAGGGATTTGCTATAGTATCTCCTGAAATAATAACCTGTAAAGTAGAATCATAGTATCGTTTTCATAGAATAATTTTCTTTACACTGCTATAGTTTTTCTGTTTTTATAGATGAAATCGGGGTTATATTTTCAAGAAATAGACCATTTGATGAGGAATCCAATGATAGTCACACACCATTGTTTTATAGTAATGTAATAGATGTAATAACACTTTTTCACACAAACATGAGTAAAAAATTGGATAAATGAACCACTATTTAGTAAGCGATTTGCGGTCCTCGTTAAATTCTTCTTCTTTTCGCATCGGCGATACCCCTTTTTTTCGGATCGGAAATCATCTAATGGCTTCTTCCGCTGTGGAAACCGAAGGGAGGGTCAGACTCTTACTGACTAAAACCCATCCGTGTATCTCCTCCTAAAGTCCTTTGAATTCTGCGCAATCGATTCAGTGCCTTCCAGATATATCGCTGAAGTTCACTCGATGGTCTCGCAGCTTCAAGTAGGTACTCATGAGGTGGTGGATGTCTTCCTTACCACAATCAACTTGTTCAATAACAAACAAAAACATCGGCCGCTTGAAATAAAAACCGGCCAAGTGCGAGTCGGCCCCGTAAACGAAGGGTTCCGTACCATTATCAATAAAAACGGAAAAAAAAGGTTGTTGAATAAGAGGGCCCCTTAAATATTTATTTTATTTTTAAAGTGAATATTTACCTAATATTCTGTGAATATTTCAGGCGTCTACTTGTTGCTGTTATCAATATCGAGCAAAAACGAGCAAAAAAAAAAAAACACGTTTGTTGTATAGGAGCCCCCTTAAATATTTATTTTATTCTTTTTTTTTAGTATTTGTTTTTATAGCGGCAACAAAAAAACATCATCTATGAAAATTTTAACTGACTAACTATCACGGTTCATGAAATAAATCCTGGTGACAAAAGGAAAGACAGACAGACGGACAGCGAAGTCTAATTAATAGGATCCCGTTTTACCCTTTGAGTACGGAATCCTAAAAACCGATAAACGTCTATAAACTGTAATGACACATTTGACTTTGACAGCTAAACAGATAACAAAGGAGATGGCTAAATGGAAGTATAGACCACTGCCCCATGTGCCAGGTACCATGTATAAATTTGGTACTAGGTACAATGTAATGCTGAATGGCTAAATATTAGTATTTCATGTAAAAAAGATTCAGATACTTTTTGGGAATAATAAAATGGTAAAATAATATTGCCTAAAAAGGAAAAAAAGGTGTGTGACAGTATATAATTTTCTTCAACTGACAAAAAATAAAACGAAAAAGAATAAAACTAAAAACGAAAATGAGGTTGTATATTTATAAGCGAATGTTTGTGATGAAAAAGTTTTTTTTTTAGATACTTTATTATGTTTAATAGTTCACGAAAGTGCTAGGAAAATATTAAACACTACATAATTCATGAATGATTTTTTAAATATTATGAGGCTATGTAAGATTCATATACATTCCAGAATGTATCTGGCCCGGGGGCAGTCATTTAGCCATCACCTTTTTTATATAGATTCACAATATCCGCGTTACACATAAATGTTTTTTGCTATTTATGAACTTCTTACTACTTCAGATGGCTTATAGCACTAATAAATAATATATAAATAGATATATAAATAAATCTGGCATAAATAAACGTTCAAATTAAGTAGTAGTTTTTCGATAATAATTTCTACTAACGGTTTTTATAATAATGGCAATACAACAGTGTCATTGTGACACAATTCTATTACAACACCATTGACCGATCAATGATCGACCAATACGGATTAGCAGATTACGAACTTTTAGCAAAATGACAGTGGGATGGTGTTGGAATGACGATTGTTATAAAAATAGCAGACTTGAGGCCCTGTTGTCGTAACTATTAAGTAATCTAGTTCAAACCTTGTTAATAACTAAGTAATAATGTATTATTATTTGTTTGTTTCTTAAACAATTTATTCTATTTTTTTATAGTGTTTTGCAATATGTACATTCATAACTTGCAAGGCTTATCTGTATGCTTAGCTGTGCTTTTATTCTTAATAGAAAGCTAGTATAGAAAATAGACAAATATGCAGCTTCAAAAGCTAGAAGAGTTCATAAATAAACTAGCTTCTACTCGCGATAATGTTCACGAGAAAGTCAAGTACCTATAGGTTCCACAAATCACAGCCTATGACACTCGACAGAAGTGTAGCTTAAATCGGACAAATAATTTTTGTAATCGGACCAGCATTTTCAGAAACTACCTCTACAGACTTACAAACAAAGATACAATTTTACCTTTGTAATATACTATTTAAATATATATATTTTACCTATACATAGTTTTGACTAATGTTTCAGTTGAGCCAGCTCACCGCTTCTTCGTAAAAGCACTATAAAATCAGATCTTTTATTTAGAAGGATTAAAACTTGCTAAAAAAAATCCTTCCTTTCTAGTATGAGTTTTATAACTCATCGCTTGTTCCTTACATATCGCCTCTTTCTAAGTTATCTCGGGAAAAATAATAATTTAGATCCATTGAATTTTCAGTAAATTGTTCCAAGCGTTTAGCGCTACTGCTTCTTTAAATCCCACAAAAATTGAAATACGATAATAGTGACAACATTTTAATCATCTCACATTGATGAATGATGGTCGTCGCAGTGCGCATGAGTGGTTAAACAGTAAAAACGAAGACAAGGTCATCGCGGTCACTGCGCGGCCGTCCTCTGAAGGTCGGCTTAGGTCTCAGTGTCACCAGGAAAACTATGTGCCTAATAGGCAATAAAGATGAGTGAAGAGATGTGTGTCAGCTGCTTTGTTAACTATACTCCTCGTAAAATAATAGGTGTTGGGGAATTGTTTTCTCAACTTCTTTAGACGATTAGCTTTACTGTAAAGGGCGGATTTTGGAGACGGGTCACTAAGGGCAGGTACCTTAACCGATATAGTTACAGGAGACCATTTATAACTTTTTGAGATATTCTGAACTGCATTCACAGCGTTTGGAAAAAATGTACTCCGAAAAAATATGCTAAAATACGAAAAAAAATGTACTCCAATCGATTCGATCGATTGATAGGGATCAAAAGACTGTTAAAAAGACATTTAAGGTATGAACCTTAAATGGTCCCATGTAGTCTTTTGATCCCTAAAATCGCCAAATCTTTTCCCATACATTTTGTACGGAAACATTACTTTTGACTTTTTATACAACTAAGTATATGATATCACATAAAATCCAAATAAGTACAACTACAAACAAATTACATTCCAAGTAAACCTAGTCACTCCAAACTATTTTCCGCTCCTACTAACCTAGAAGGAAAATCCGCTTCAAAACAGATTCCCGGCGTCGCCCCGCCAACTTCCGCAGGATGCTCCGCGGAAGTGTTTCAGCACTTCTAGCTACGAGAAACTTTATAAAATGTTCTATAAAATCATCTTTTGCAGATGTATTGATGTTATTTATTATGTTGGTAGCCTGGAGACCACGGAGTAAGGAAAGAAGAAGCCTGGGACTTTCCAACGTTGGTAGGCTTTTTGGAATGTAACCTTCTTTTGTTTTTTTTTTTTTATGAGTGTTTATTTGTACTTAAATTAGTTTCCAACACGTGAGATAGTTACTTTCAACATAATGGGCGTTACTGATGCCGTAAAGCCTTATGTTAAAAGTAATTTATAATAGGCATATTCTGATTTGGCTGAAGGATTCCTACTATGTAGAAGAATTATATATAGATAGAGCTTAATATAATGCTTGTTAGGAAACCCAATAAAATAATAAATAGTACTGACCCTATTAATACTAGCCTTTGAATCAAATCCACAGCAATCTAAACAACTAATAAATTGAAACGGCACTATGATAATCTTCTTCTTTTCTCACATTTGCGTGTATGAGCCGAAAAGAGAAACCAATCAATATCAAAAAACATAAAAAACAAACATGAAAACCTTTTCTAAAACCACAAGTAATATTTAAAATATTTGCGTGCCATTATAAAGTTTGTATACTTTGCCGCTAAGAACCGTAATTACTAAAACAAAACAGGCAGTTCCAGTAAACACAGTCGGCCATTATTTTTAAAAGGAAATTCTTGCGGTCAACCGTCATCACGCATAAATAGATAAAGATACGTAGTAGTTTGTATTCATAGTCTAGTACCTGATTACCCACGTCAAAATTATGCAAGACTATACATAATTAATTACTATCATTTGGAACATCGATTTTCGGAACTTTTTGCTGGTGATTAAAGATACCATCGGATTGTGCAATTAAAATTAATTTTGCATTGGAATCATTAATCAAAGAAGGCGGTACGCAATTTGTTTGATAATTTTATAGCAGGTACGCGATGTATTGACTCATATCATTTGGATTTTGTTTTTATGTAGTTAAGTATATAATTTATACATTAATAAAATTTAAGTCTTTGTTTGTAATGTCAATATAGCAGCCTTTTACTAATGCGTATGAATGTTTACACCAAACACAATTTGTAGGATTGTTGTCTGTCTGTTTTTTCGTTTGGTTAGGCTAATCTCCGACACGGCTGGACTGATTAAGATGGGACTTTCACTAGCAGAAAGCTGATGTTATAAGGAGTAACTCAATTAGAATAACTGAATTAGGGTTCCAAGGTAAAAGATTATTGGAAGGGACCAATGAGGGCCGATGCTGCGGGTCATTTGGGCCCAGGGCGTGGGAAGTTATTTGATGATTTCCCGATTATAAAAAAAAAGAAGGTAAAAAATTAAAACCCCGCAGATAACATAAGTTACTGGTTTATAATTATATGCCTAATTTTAAAATAATATATCCGTTTCATGAAATTTGTAAACGAAAGTTCATGATAAGTCGCTTGATATATCTACTATTATAAACACGTTCTTACTTATGGAATAAACAAAAATGAATCCTACCTACTTAACTACCTTTTAGTTCGACATTAACAACCGCTAACGAACGTCTCCGCTGCCTAGCACCACAACTCACATCAAACCGGAACCACCAGCACATTAATGAAATCGACGGTACTTCAGCAGGGTATAATATATTCTCTCCCTAGTAACAAGCCGTTCAAGCAAAACTAGGGTTCTGTTATACTCGGTTCCTATATGCAAAACGGATAGTTTATCTTACCAGTCGTAATACGTTTGATTGCTTGACTGGTCGCCAAGAAGTCTCTGACAACCAGTCTATCCAAGAGGTACCGTGTTGCCCAGTTACTGGGTTGTGGAGGTCAGATAGGCAGTCGCTCCATGTAAAACACTGGAATTCAGCTGCATCCGGTTAGACTGGAAGCAAGCCGACCCCAACATAGTTGGGAAAAGGCTAAGCAGAGCAGATGATGCTTGACTAGTCGTTTGTGAAAATTCTGTTGACAATTTTTGGTAGAAATATTTTCAAAAATTATGGATATTAATCTACCCGTGTGCTGAATAATTAACCCCAATAACGGCGAAAATACGAAGGCATTTGTTTCTTAATAAAGTTTACGGGTACCGATCGGTAAGTTTTAGGAATCAAGCATTAGTTACGAGCCGTTGCAAGCAATGTTAGGGTTCTAGTAGTAAATAATCAGGTAGTTGCTAACATCGGCCGTGCGAGGAATGCGCTCAAATGCGCGCCCGGGACGACGCCCCAAGCACCGGACGACCGGCTCCGATCACAGCATTTTAAAAGATACGTCGAACGGTAAATTAGGAATTCTAAGTTTGCGGCAGTTGGTGGAAAAATACTAATTGTTTTACTGTATAAAGTAATATTACACATTTTATTATTTTGTTAGTGCCTCGTTAGCATAGTGGTCCTAAGTGCGACTGCTACGCTAGAGATCTTGGATTTGGTTTCCAGGTCGAGCAAAATGTTATTGGGTGTTTCTATGAAATTCTCAGTAGCAGCTTGGAGTTAGGTTATGTGCCCGGTTAATGGCAATAGGCTCACCTCCTATTACACGGGACCGGCGAACTGTGGCTGTACATTGGTTCACCTATGCCTAACCCTTCGGGGAATACAGGCCTGATGATATGTATGTGTATTATTTTGTCAGAACGTTTGAAGTACTACGAGAGAAATGCCTAATAGGTATGCAACATCCAAGCACTTATATTTTATTGAATTTACATCAATTTGACAATGTAGATCTCTACATTGTCAAATTGATTTACAGTAATTGGTTTATCCGTTATTAATTAACATATAAATAAATATACATTCAGCAATATTGATTTGGAACAGATAGACACTCTATCTCCGTCAATTGTCATTCATTAATAATTCAAAATCATAAATGATCGGGATGCCACTCAAATCTATTGCTCGTTTACAAAACAAAAATACTTTTTTTTTATTTACATTAAACAGCCTATAAAGGTATTTCTACAATGCCATCAAATTTAATAAGAACACGTTATGTACTTTCACTTTCTTTGTTTCGGCTTTATATGAGTACCTAAAACGCTTTTGTTAAGCTTATTAGGTACAGCTGGGCTCAGTTACTCTTTGCGAAATAAGTATTTGATTGGGCTAAACAAACAAGTTAATAATAATGCTTTGTTTACAGTTGTCCTAATGAACTAGTGTTAAGGGTTAAGGGCTTAGGCTTGCCCCCTATTACATGGGACTTAAAAAACATACCGGCGAACTGTTAGTAGTCATTGGTACACCTCACCTCTGCCTAACCCTTCGGATAATACAGGCGTGATGGTATTTTATAAGTATAAAATCGCCAATCCGCCTTGTGCA
Source organism: Caradrina clavipalpis (assembly GCA_932526535.1). Lineage (NCBI taxonomy): Eukaryota > Metazoa > Arthropoda > Insecta > Lepidoptera > Noctuidae > Caradrina > Caradrina clavipalpis. The sequence continues at coordinate 7,949,631 of OW052100.1, forward strand.
AGCGTGGCGATCAATGCTCGTGGCTTGTCTCTATAAGAAGAGGCCTCTACCTTGCAGTAGGATAATAATAGGCTGATATTGTTATTATATTAAATGTATTATTTAAAAAATTCTCATTACGGCGGAAAGTCATGTTTCTATGACTTTCCACCGTAATGAGAAGTTGAGAAGCAACAATGAGCAACAGCAATGAGAAGCAACGGTTAGACAAACAACATAAGGTGCCAGTTATTTGTTCGAAGTAAGTGATAATCATGATTCCAGTCATTAGCGTGTCTCGTGTAAACGCGTCATGAATGAAAACATTCTTTGTATGTCGATGACATGTACCTACTAGCCAGTGTGTTGACTACTTTTGAATGATGTGATTACGGTAACTGTCCCATTTGTATGAAAAATTTCCCATAGAGCGGAACACTCTGTAACAGGTGAAGGCGAGGCCTTACATTATTTCAAGTACAAGCCTACATGATCAATAAACTAAGAAATAAGTTTAGATATTAAACTCTTTTAAAAAATAAAAGATTTTTTGTTATAAGCACATTCTTAGGCATAGTAAAATGCTGTTTTGACATTAAAAACCGATACTTTAATTTTATTTATTTGTACACATTGGATTTCTGGAATGAAGCAATAACTTCAATACTTCGAGTACACGTAAAACACCACCATGATTTAATCCTATCAAAATCAACAGCCGTATTCCACTAACTTGTTATGTTGTATACACTTCACTAATTGCGAAATAATCTCGCCTCACACATTCAAAATCCAAGTTCTAATAACTTAGTTCAGCCGCACACGCAGCATGGCAACTTAATGCGTTTATAAGAACTTATTTCCTCCACCAAGCTAAGTAAGAAACATAGCTTAGTATGACATAGTTTCTTAGAAAACGATTGCTTATCATGCACGGATGTGACTAACATAAATCCTGTCCGAGTTTTTACGATTATTAGTCTTACTTCGTAGTCATGTACACACCACCACATGTTGTGTTGTGTCAAATCCTGGCACACGACTATCGGTACTGTTTCGTGGAAAATACAGATTAGTCTTGCATGAAACTTTTCCGTTTGGTTAGCGGTGTTGACATCGGTATTGAAGTTACGAGGTAAAGAAAAACTATAGCTTCGATCGTTTGGTATTATCTGAATAATCAAACAGCAGAACAGTCTAATTAAATATTCAAGAACATATATGACGTATATTTTTGTCTGTTTGTACCGAGACAAACTATAAAAAAACTATGTAAATAAAGGTCACCTTTGGATTATTTTGATAGCGTATTTTACTGTTTGTCTTTTCTTGCGTTTTTTATTGTATGTTATTTAAAAGGATTATCTACATGATTTGTTATTTCTGCGATTGTACTAAAGACCCACTTACTTTTATACATAAATTACGGCCTCAGCCCTTTTAACTGTTAAAAACGTAAGTATGTATAGGTATTATTTATCTCGAAATACAGGCAGGTAGGTACCAAAAGAAAACAAAAATTTAATTACCAAACCGATCTTGATCGCACGCTCTTGACTTCGCACCTAATGTCAAAGATCAATGATCTGAAATAGGCATTATTTTATTATCTGTGTAACAATACATATCAGTGTGATCGACAAAGATGCGCTCACGCACTTCTAACAAACAACCGCGGCTATTATACTTCAATCTAATATAATAACGCCTCCACAAATGTTTTGTGTCCCTTTTTTTGTTAGTATATGACTAATAATTATGTCGAGACGTATAAAAATAATAGTTCCATAATAATAATAATAGTGTATGTTCGTGATTATTATGTTACTGTAATGGCTCATTTATGCATTAATGTATGCTAGGTTCATGATATGTTGCGAAAAGGTATACGTTTTTTTCGTGAATTTCATCTCTTGTTTCAATGATCATGATACTCATAAAAGGGCTGTAATAATATCGTTTTGTCATAATTTGGTCTATAAATATTTAAACTTGATAAAATTTTGTAGATAGGTTAAAAACACTAATACCTACTATGTTATTTTTATTTTAACTGTACATAGTTTGTAATTTAATTATTATTTAGTTTTAACTTTGATGGTCCAATTGAAATAAATATATATTTTCTATGTTAAATAACTTAATTTAAAAATGATAATGATTTTTAAATATCGCATGAAATTTCGAATAACGTGTCTATTGAGTTCTAATACCCCTTTTCAGCTTTTCAGTTAATACAATTACACCTTATATAATATCGGCCTTAATATTTTGTATCATAGGGCAAAACCAACTGCGGGTTGTTCGAAAGAGATACCGCGCCCCCGGAACGCAAAGGGCACATGAAGGAACATAGACGGGTTTTAGTCAGTAAAAGTCTGACACTCCCTCCCGCCCCGCCCAGGGCGGGGGAAGTTATTTGATGATTTCCCGTCTATAAAAAAAAAAAGGGCAAAACCAAAACCCTAGGTTTAGAGTGCTTAATGGGGTCTTGACTCGAAGCTAACACGATAATGACGTATATAAATTCCATCCTTACTTTGTATTCATACATAACATTTCTTCAGCATAATTTCTCAAAGCAATAAATAATTTCTTACTTCACAAACAATAAAACAAACAGACGTCTTCTTTCATACAATTGAACACAAATAGTTTTGAACAGCATTAGCTCGAACTATGCGTAGAGACAATGGCCGACACCGATAACGCAATGGTTACAGCTGATCGGTCGGTTTGGCATTTCCTGCGCATGCGTAAGAATCTCAAAAAGTATCGATATTTTTTGAGTCAATACCCAGTTTTTTTTTATCGATGACTTTTTTTTTTGAGTATCCCTTCGATAGTCTTAATACTAATCCAGGACCTAAATGAGGCCAATGATAGAGCTATACTATGCCGTGACGATCGACACGTAAAGAACACGTCTCTCTTAACTAATATTATAAATAGCAAAAAAAAAAAATATCCTTTTAAAATTAAAATTTACGTAATGGATAAGCTTAAAAACTATTCAACCGATTTTTTAAATTCAGTTAGTTTTTTTCATTTTTTAATTAGTTATATCCATTAGAAAATTCCCGCAGATGAAGTTGCTGACAAAAGTTATAATAAAATAAACTAACCAATATTCGTTAATCAAGTGATAATCGAGTAAAATCTATACGATACTTTATTTAAAACTTGATGTTTCTTAACAAGATATTAATATTTTTCTTGATTTCCTAAACAAATATATTACGTAAATAGACGACCTCTAATCAAGTACGATACCATAAACGAGTACAGTATCGATACTTCTAAATTATTTCCCTAGCTACAGCTGATCGGTTGGCTTGGTATGTTTCCTGCGCCTGCGACGAAGGGCCGCGACATCCGTCGTACGCGCTGACGAAAGCTTGACTTTGTTAATACAAGACTGTATATGGACCTGCTTAGTTAATAGACGATGACAATAGAAAGTTATACGGTAATATTGAAGTATTCGCAGGTTTCATTAGCAATTATAGTGTTCGCTATAAATTATTTTTTTATATAATCTAGTATATCTTTATATACAAATTCATCTTCCAAATGTTTGTCTCCAAAAAGTCTGAAAATAGTCGAAGCATTGACTTAAAATGTTTACACAACATTGGATTTTAACAGAAGTGTTAAATATTTTTATCAGTTTAAGCCACAGCGTGGTCAATTTTAGTTATTTGGCAGCATGATTAGCAGCACTGCGTGTCTCGGGTTTGATACCCGGCTGGATCAAATATTTGTATGGTTTACATGTAGTTGAAATGATATTAAAGAAAAGGGAGTCAGTGATAGTATGACGGCTGACCGGACGGCATGGAAGATGAAAACGTGTTGCGCCGACCCCAAATAACTTGGGATAGGGGCAGGAAGGTGATGATGAGATGATGATGTACATATAGTTGTTCCACGGACTGAGTTTATCTGTTTATAAACGCACATATAAGAGAAATTCCTAGAACGAGGATTTTTTGTTCCTTATCAAATACGAGAAAAAGCAAAATTCTTTCTGTGTTTTCACTGAACTGACTGCTCTGTATTATTTTTTACTTTACGACATGTATATCTTTATAGATAATCTATTTCATTGATTTGATAATGGTGGGTCCACACGATACAGACTTAACACAGACTTATATTGAGTTTTGTCTGTACAACAAATCAGTACAGACAAATGTCGGTGTACCAGAAAAGTCGGAAGTCTGCGTACATGTCTGTACGATTGTCGGAGCAAAACTCATGATTATTGAATTACTTAATTTATTCATTAAAATCGAAGTCTGAACTGATGAAAAGTCTGCACAGACATTTGGTAAAGACCTCTGAGTAAAAATTTTTACTCAGACTTTATAGTCTGTGCAGATATCTGTACAGACAAAAGTCTGTATCGTGTGGACCCACCATTATTTGAGAATTACTCAATGCCCTATACCCGGCATAAACGCTTTCAAGCTGAACATATCTTATTGCCTAACTAATTAATATATGTAAATATGTTTATACATAAAGACGATATACTCGTATTAACCCATCTTAAATGGTATGAATGGTAATTAATAGGAAAATGAAGTAATGTACTGGCCGTATTAGTAAAATAGACTCGTAGAGGTTTGCATAATTAGGAGTTCTTAGAACATGTTTCAACAACATCCTCATATCTGCTTAATGACGTCTTCTGCTCAAAATAGACCTGTCTCATCATCATATCAGCCGCAAGACATCCACTGCTGGACATAGGCCTCCCCCACAGATTTCCAAAAGGACGGGTTTAAACGGCATGCATCCAGCGTCTTCCTGCGGTCTTAATCAGGTCCGACCGTCCACCTTGTAGGACCTCTTTAACGTCGGTAAAATGAAAATTATTCCAAAATATGACAACATACTAAAAAGACTAGATTTTTAACACCTAAACGTTGATAGATTTATTTATTTAAATATTTGTAACAAGAAATACGTTAAAATTATATATTTTTTTATATCATTGGATGGCAAACAAGACGATGGTCCACCTAATGTTAGGTGGTCACCGCTGCCTATAGACATCTGCAATACTAGAGGCTTTGCTGCGTTGCCATTCCAGAGACTTATTTAAATTACCTCATGTCCCTGTTATTACACCGGCAACCATACCCTTCAAACCGGAACACAGCAACGCTGCTTTGCGGCAGTGATAAGTATAGTGGTATTACCTCCCCGAACGAGCTCCTTCGCACAGAGCTCTACAACTACTCAAAATTTCTTCAAAATCTAATAATAGATCCTTTAATTGTCTTCTACAAAACACAAACTTGTGCAAGTTACATTATGTACTTTATAATGCACACCTAATTTTAGGTAACCATAGAATACACATTATCAAGTATAACAAAAGTATACTAAGTATTTTAGCGTATGGGTGAGGTACCTACTCTGTGAATATTTCACAGTAAAAAAAAAAATATATATATATACCATCACGCCTGTATTCCCCGAAGGGTTAGGGTTAGGGTTTATTTCACAGTATATTTTGGTAAAGTGAGCTTGACGCGAGCTGTTAATCCTTGGCGGGATGGCAGCTTACCTTAATCTCATAAATCCTACTATCTGCTACTAGTTTAAACGCGACAGTATGTGCAAATGGATGGATGTTACTCTTTCACGCTTAAACGGCTGATTGAATTTATCTGAAATTTGGTGCACATTGATTAACCTAAGATAAAGAGTAATTTTGTATTACCGTGGGATAATTTAAGACATTGGCTGATCTGAACTATATGCAGACGAAGTCGTCGACAGAAGCTAGTGTAAAAATTAATATAACTTCACGTAATTTTACCGAGGGAGATTTTCACAGAACACCCCGGATGTTCCTATAAACACCAGCATTAACAGCTATACCAAAAATATTTTAATTTTAAATAAAAAATAATGTTTCAGATTTTAATTATTTAAAGAATCTTTATCGTAGAATTGAGTTACCCAATAATACTTGATTGGATTTCATCTTAAAATTTCAAAGTGCTACCAACATATTGATAAATCTTGTACCAATTTACAAACTAATTAATTTCCTCTTATACACCAGTAACCACTTAATCGTCTCACTAATAAACAATCTCATTAATTCGCAGTAATTCCGCCTAACGCTTCAGGAAACAAACATTAACATAATCACACAATGTTAAGGCATTATGGTAATATTTCCACCTAGCCTGGCGCCCTACGCCACACCCACGTCATTGAACATTATGTCTTACATACCATCCATAGAGTCGTTAATTCATAAGTGTTCTACCTAAACGAAAATGGAGTCAGGACAGAAAATCTTAAAAGAAAATGCGTCAGTACTCCTTATTGATATATCTATAGCTATTGTGTACAAATGTGTACAGCGCATGACATCGAAGTAAAACGAATTGTGCTACATCATTTAAATATGTACCAAGCAACAATTTAATATAATTATAAACCTCAACATGTGTAATTGATACCATCTTCATACCGCAAAAAAATATGTAAAGACTCATAATACCGAGTTGTACTATCGCATGTATAATTAAGTAGTTACAAACCTTGGTTTAATAGAAAAAACCACACGTAAACTTCACAATTTACACCACAAAACGGCACACAGTTTTACAAATTTTCAGTCACTGCACTGAAAACAATGAAAATTATTCACAGATTACTAAAATAGAGTAACACAAACTATGTCAATGATGGCACTAACATTCCGACACGTACGGATAATGGTTTCACGTTTAACAAGGACTTTTCATTCAGAAAAATGTGTAAAACGTATTGGTGGAAATCGATGGTGTTGATCGATCGCACACGCGGTCGCGAGCGAGAGGGAGACACTACACTATGACACCGGCTGCACGGTGCCTCGTGGAGTGCGCAAGAGTGGGGGCCGCGAGGACCAACATGGAAAACTGCGTGGACGCAGCCTTAACAGTGACGGATTAAGGTGACGCGCGGCCCGTGCTGTGGCATACCGTATTAGCTACGAGCCCGGAAAATTGGGTTTGCAATTGTAGTGTTTTTCTTCATAATCACTATGACGCGGCAAAACTAGATATTTTATTTATTTATTTTACTTTTACATGAAACAGCCATTGGCCAAATTAGGCCAGTCAGATTTCGACGAATTTAAAACTATTCCTTAATCTTGGAATAACCCTTTTTACCGTACCTACATGTTTGAACTGGCTTTAAGATAATGTTTAGGTTAGGTTATGATGGGGCTGATATGCCCTAAAAAAAATGAAGAGAAAAAAAATGTTATTAATAATATTTTATTAAATAATGATAACAAATGAGTATAATGATAAAAACTATAGAACATCTCATCCGTCTTTGGTCCTTTTGGTAACACCTGATAACCCGACCAAAAACATTAAAACTTCAGATCCCATGGGTTTATCAACTTTTGTCATTCTGTTAATCCGGCCCTGGTTTACCACTTTAATATCTTATTTAAATTAACCGACGACTGTGTTTCGCATTAAGTATTGCTATGGGGAACAATCTGGTTATACTACATTTAAAACCGGTTTTGTTTAAAAACGTCTTTATGGTTTTTGCTTTACATGTGATGCTCGAATAAACAGCGCTAATTTTATTATACCTATATCAATTATTTATCTCATCATCACGAAACGTATTTAAAGAAATTAAATAGTTTAACTTGCTTACTTTAAATATCTTCCTTTTTGATTAATTTTCTAATTTTAAAATAATGTTTATGTACTATAACTACTATATGTACCTTCTACAAAATGTACAACCAATCGGTTATCTATCGTGTATAAAAAAAAATGAGAGATATACCAAGAGTATAAAAATTACATGGGACTTAAAATATACCGGCGAACTGTGGGTCGTACATTGGTACGTATCTGCTTAACCATTTGGGGAGTGCAGGCGTGATGATATGTATGTATACAAATTAAGGCCCACGCAAACGACAATTTTAAGGCTGCAAAAACTTAATAATTGCGTATAATAATTCAGTATGCCGCCTCCAATTGAGTCAGCAAAAAAGTGGTATTGCCTTACAACGAGGCACTGAAAAAATAGACGTCTTGCCTTAAAAATACTGTGGCTTTAAAAGTTAGTACTCGTTGGGATATTGTACATTTATTTGTAGTAGCAATAGCAGGAATTTTAGTTTCCTGATTAAGAAATAATACAAGTTAGTAGCACAATATTAAATAACAGGTTTTAGTAGTACGTATACTATTCAATAAATTGGAATCATTTTCTACACAAGGTAGGCTCGAAAGCTTCTTTTATTTTAAGGAGTTTGTTATCCAATTTATTTAGGTAACCACCCTGTTTACTATACTGTTCACCATTTTTTTTATCTATTGTACCATTGTCATTTTTTTGTTGTGGATTTCTCGTGTACTAAGCTATACATAAGTCAGATTTACCTTATACTTCATATTTTAAGGCAAAACATGAGGGCCAACTGTAAACCATATTTTACAAATAAAATATCTTTCATCAAAATAACTACGGTAAACTTTACTGTGATTTCTCAGAGGTAGAACTGTAAATACGAACATTAAACATTACTAATACGGATGTTGATTCTTTTAATCTTAACTTAGAGATGATCATTGTGTCTTTGACATACAAAGATACTAGTTTGTAATCCAAACGTCGTTCTCGTAGAGAACCGTGGAATTAGTAAGCAGATATTTTTTTAAACCGTTAGTACATAATATTTCGAAGTTAAAAACTAACTAAATCGTGCACAAGACTAAACACAGGTACCTATTGCGCTAAGATTTGACCGCAGGAGAAAAAACGTCATCCATCAATCCTTTTAATGTAGGTAGAAAAAGGAACACAGACCCTGGAAATAGCTTAAGAATTAAGTAAGGTCAAGAAGACGCAAAAAAGAACTTCTCGATTCATAAGAAAACAACATAATACTTATAATAATACGAAGATTGACCTCGGGCTTTGCGTCGTAAAAAATCAGTTGAATCAAAACACCTAAACAAAGATTTAGACGAAAGCGGGCACTCTAGAACACCCACATTTCGCCATTATGTCGTGAGGTGCTACCATAACCCACATTATTCATATTAACGCCAAACATTGTCAAAAGCTTACTTGTAATATCCACCATTATTAAGTCAATCTATTATAGAGTAGGAAACTTGCAAAAGAGGTACATTTAAGACGGCCGGTGGGAGGGACGGCTGCCCACCGCGCTTGTTTATCACCGCGGCCCCAGATGCATGCCAATGAGGCGTGGGCGCACTTCTGCATAAACATTACCAAGTATGTCATAATCCAAGTCGCCAACACTCTAGCAATGCTTCGTTCAATCGACTTGTCTAAATATAGTCGTACACTTAGCGTTGTTACGAGTTGGTTTTATCTGGAATGCGTGCTTTGAAAAGGTTCTGTTTCTAAACAAAGTAATATTTTTGAATCTCAATATATTTTTGTAATTTAGGTCAGTTAAATTACAACATTATTATATCGCCAGTGACTTCTTAGTTTTCCAAGATAATAAAGGTACTCCATATACCAAAAAGGTAGGACCAATTTAAACCGTGATGTAGGGACGCGCGTCCACAAGGACCAAACTGTCATATTCGTAATGCAAGTGCGGAGATATGAGGTTTAAAACAATGCAAAAATAATCATATTTCATTTCATAAATTCCTATACACATTACTTATCCACGTGACTAGCTGTAACTACAAATGATAATTATTTAAAACACTATTATTAATTCATAAACAGTTCTCTTATACACATTGTATATTCATATCAGAGCAATTTTGTATGCAGCTCCAACGATATCAGTTCCAAACGAACTCAGTTATGCGAGGAATGTAATGGAATTTATTGATGAAAATGTTATACTGTCGCTGTGGATTTCGAAGTAGGTGTCTGCTAAATTGGCGTCTAGCGCCCGCCTACACAGCTAAATAAAATTACAATATGTATACGATTCTATGTATCGAATTATATTGTGTGCTTATATTGCAAACGTTTTCCGGGATCGGGCAATCGTCGAGGTAAATAGCAATATCAAATTTCCGTGTACCGTTTAGCAGTATCCATCAAGTTGGTCTTTTACAGCTTACTATCAAACACAAGAGAATCGTTGGAAATTACATGCCATTTCCGGTACGCTGTCTTTGTGGATTTTACTTGACTATTTGTTTTACAATTGTCCTGTTTGCTGTACGATGTTCAAGACAAATATCGAAGGCATTAATCAACTAAATATTATAACACACCCACCCAATTTTAAAATTAGTTAACCCTATTCAACAGACGGAGTAGAATCACATCTCGTACTCCAGAAATATAAAAATGATGGTCAATATTTGTACATAACCTTTCAAATGAATATTTTCAAATCGCCACATACATCCCGTGACAAAATGACCTAACACAAACATCCATTAAACAGAGTCGCAAATAATCACTAAACTGACTCAACGATCATTTTGTTTTGTCGTGGTCCTTTTACTGGTCCTACAAATGGACATCAGACATATCTTGATGGACTGTAGCAAAGCGATAAGCTTGAGAAAACATTTCATTTGCAATTCCGAGACACATGACGTGTATTTGTGTCTTCCTTAAAGATTATGGCAATCTGCCGACATACACTGACGACGCTGAATGTTTTCATACTTTGTGAGAAAATGTAAATAAATATACCTATTTTAACATTATCATATTTTGATGTCGTAGTCAGTGAATTTAAGAAATCATGCCAGTTTTTGGAAAATCGTAGAATTCTATATACCACGACGAATAAAATCGATACTGGGACTCGGATCAAAAGACCATTACATTTTTCTTATCTAAACATTTTGTAATATTCTTTGCATGACAAACATATTGAACATTATGATAACCCTTTAACGCATCAATGCGCAATGAACGCGCACCATCGCACAAATCGATTATCGAGGGCACATAGGTATGTATTGTTTAATAATAACACAGGCTTGAATAATAGACATACATAATATATACTTCACATACATAGACACAAGACGATAGAACATAGACGGGTTTTAGTCAGTAAAAGTCTGACACTCCCTCCCGCCCCGCCCAGGGCGGGGGAAGTTATTTGATGATTTCCCGTCTATAAAAAAAATAAAAAAAAAAAAAGCTTGAATAAATAAGACATACATATATACTTGAAGCATGAATGAAGTAGTTACACATAGCCTCTGAGGCCTTTATAGCCTTTGACATATAGCCTTTGCCTTATAAAGCCTTTGAAGATTAAGCTTTGAAAGACAAAAGGTTTTTGTGGAATCCTCGAACTGATTGCGAAAGTAATTGCTGTAATGTTATCAGCAAGAACCTGTTTTCTCTCTTCTTATCTTGGGATAATGTAAAGGGCGAAAATCGATTATCTTCCTTTGAGACGGTAAAATATAATCTGATCACTTATTTTTAGACATTGTCATGGGAATATAGGTTTATATACTCTACCACGTACTGTAGTACACTTTAAAGAACGCTAGGAATGATAATACTCATGATTAATACTATCAATCCATTATTGGCCCAATGCAGGGAAAGGCCTCTTCCAAGAGAAGGCGCAAGTATTGATCACCACGCTTGCTAAAGTCGGATGGAAGATTTCAGACTTACATTAAATAATAAGTACAGATTTGCAATAGGCTCACCCCCAGTTACAAGGGACCTAAACATACCGGCGGACTGTGGGTGTACATTGGTGCACCTCTGCCTAACCCTTCGGGAAATACAGGCGTTATGGCATATATTTATATAAGTTTAGATTTCTTCATGACGTTTTCCTTCACTGATTTCCATGATGAGATGAATTACATTGGTATACTTGCCCAAATTTGAACCCACAAACAGAATTCATGCCTCATTTTATTTATTACTTATCTCTTCCAAAACATTCATCACTTGTCTTATAAAATTAAGGTAGCCGCTACACAATGTTCTTGCGTCTGAATATAAATTGTAACCTCCGTTATCTAACATGTTCAAAATACGGTACATGAAACATATAATGCGACAGTTTTAATGACTTCTTTAGTTTTAAAAGGACTGAATGACTTCCTGCAACTATAAATCTTCAAAAGGTATTCTGTTAATTGACACTAATAGGCGACGTTTATATTTTAGAAGTGTCTAATGATTGGCTTTTATTAAACCGAGTGAGGACTACAATCAAAGTTCTGAATAGATTGTGATTGTATTATCACTATTTTCATCACCGTTCTATGCTTAACCCTATCGGCACAACATGTCTTCGTATTTCGTACATGGGAAATCATGAAGAACGCAGAACGGTCGCCAGAGCTGAATCGCCAGTGTGTCGTATCTTGAGGATGCTCAATACTCTCCTGACGGCCAACCCGGAATGTGATGTGTTTGCGGACGAATGGAGTAAAATTAAGCGCGTATGTTTGATGTTCTATGAGAGACAGTATGCAAGGGTGTCCACTGTTCCATGTTAGTAAGTAGTGAATAGTTGTTTATGATTGTATTGTCTGAATTGTATAGTTTTTGTTTTGTTTCTATGTTAATGTAATTGGTGCTATGCCGTGTTAATTAACTATAAATAAATAAATAAATAAATGAAATGACTCGTTCCGCTCTGGGTGGAGAAGGGAGTTTCAGACTCTTACTGACTGAAGCCTATCTGTGTTCCACCTAATGTCCTTTGCATTCCAAGTTCTCAGCTGGGAACTTATTCCACGGTCCAGCCGTTTGTGGGAGGAAATGCCTTTAAAAACGCACAGTACGCGCCCATTTAGGTTCCAATGTGTGCGTATAAACTCCCTGAAGAAAATCTGCGAAGTTTATCATCGTACTCACCTTACATTTCTTTAACATTTTGCCAGAACCCTAGGCTCTTAAAGATGTGCCTCTATAAACAAAGTAAGTAAACATTTTTTCCGGTGCATGACCATTTTGAATATAATTTGGGCTCGGTAACGACGTCTGCCGACTAATTGGACGTGGGTCGCAGTTTTTATCTATCCTCGCATAATATTAGACATACTTGTAAGTGGATTGTATGTGGTTGGTACATTATTGTTAGATGTTCGTCTGTGCCTAGGTATCATTAGTGTTTTTGTTAAACTGCAATGTTGCAGTCGATTTTTTATCAGCTTCAAATCTCTTTTTTTTTTCTAATTTAAATTGTATTTCTGTCAGCGTAGATGCTATTTTGCTGTGCTGCTCTAGGTAACTTGGATTTGAAGCAACTAGTATGAGTCTGCTTTTATCCGTTGAATTAAATTGACTGATTGATTGTCTGCTGACACTTTTTGTATTGAACAACGGTCAAAATGTATTCTTAAGTTAGGACTTTGTATATGTACTAGGTGTAAAAGTTTGGTGGGATTCTTTCTTGAGATTTTGGTATAATTATACACTTTATAGTGTAACATCACCTATTAATAAAGTCATAAAAGGCGCGAAATGATACATACAGGATACATATAATTTTAACTTAATAACTACTCTATTCTTATCAGTCAACAATCTAAACATACCAAACTAATAAAACCGTTTCGCAATGTTTCAACATCCTCTGGAGTCGAAGCCATGTCTATAATTATGAGACATTCTCTAAAATAAAATTTATATCAGCTGTTTAAATATATCTTTGTGTTAACTTTATAGAAACGCCTACGGATGGCCGGAGGCTCCAGTCTAGGCGATTGAAAGCAATAACTTATAATTTCTTGATTATTAAACTTTTGTATTAATCATAGATAGGGCTGCCATCCGTCTGGCATTCCCCGGATTTGTCTTAGTTAAGAGAGCGTCTAGAACTCGTTCGGAAGGGAGCATCCTTGGAATCTAAATAAGCAATACATTAAAAGAATGAAAAAATAATTATTTTTTATTAACAAAATCTGCATCCTTTTGGAAATCGATGAGGGAGGCCTATGTCCAGCAGTGGATATCTTACGGCTGATATGATAAAGACGATAATGATTATACAAAATTTATTGTAATATTTATTTTAATTAAAAAATAGCTTTTCCAGGTCGTCCGGGAAAAAATCTCAATTTCACCCAAATGTCTGGGATTTTTGTCCGGTATCAGTAATTAAAGTAATGGCAGCATTGGCAGCCCTAATCAAAGCTAAAGTTAAAACAGTTATTATTGTGTGATCAATGATAAGCATTTACAATATAACTTTTCTGATTATAATAACTGAGGTGTTATTTATTGTAATCCAAAATCCCAAAGTCGCCAGAACTACGTATATTTGTCATAACTGAAAAGTTGAGTAGAGTTAATACATATAGAGAAATATGTACTACAAACATATTTTTCGGACTACAAGAGAATTACCTAGAGTGGGGCAAGGTTTTTTTAAATAAAATAAATATTGCTAGAAACGTTACATGGGCCATAACTTCAACCAGACGCATCATTTTTCGACCTTTAAACTGTCTGCGGTGCTATTAATTGTTTCTCAGGGTGTGTACCTTCTTAAGTCTTAACCCTCTTACTCCGCGGCCTTCACAAGTGTACGTTACGATAGTTCATTGCTTATTGTACAAGTGTTTGATCAGCTGACGAAAGTGAGATGCGCAGGAGTGTGACAACACGGTGGTGACAGACTAAAGGTCAGAAGCACGGTAATATTTGTATTTCATGCTATTTTAGTGTGACATGTCATAATTTTTTTATTTCATGTACGGGCAAAAAAAGCGATAAGTAACCAGGGTTGTCAGATGTAGTTGAAAATTTTCTACCAAACTGATGAATTGAATCGAATTTATTTTTATTTTAATTAATGAGTGGTTTGTTTTCTAATCATTAAATACAATTTTATTCAAAACCATCCTTTAACGTTTCAAACTTCTATTAAATGTGGCGGAATGGTTACTTATCCCTTTTGTTGATTGTACACTATACTGTTTAAAGTCAATTATGTTTGCGATATTGCAAAAAATTTTTCTTTGAGTATCGAATCTTTTCGAGAGGTACTTTAACATAATTGTAAGATGTAAAGACAACATTACCTATGCAATAATACTATTATTCAAATAAAGAAAACTTGACAGCGATGCGGAGGATTTTTTTTTGCCTCTTCGTTTTTATTAGTCATCCGCCAGAGAACTGAAGTCACCGACATTGCTCGCAGAATTAGTACGCTGAAGTGGAAGTGGGCTGGTCATGTCTTCAGATGGACAGACGGTCGGTGGAGCATCCACGTGTTAGAGTGGAGACCACGTTTAGGCAAACGTAGTGTAGGATACCCTGCTGCACGGTGGACCGACAATTTAGAGATCGTGGCGGGCAGCGGATGGATGCGGGCTGCCCAGGACCGGGGTGGTTGACGCTCTTTGGGAGATAAATACGTTCAGCAGTGGATAGAAGTTATAAGCTAATATGATAATGATGATGGTGATGATTCACTTTTTATTTTTATTGTTGGTTCTTAAACTTTACCTTATAATTATGGTTAAGTCTGTAATTAAATATTGTAGGTACAGATAATTAAATAAATTAAAGTAGCCTCAAAAAAAGGAACTGAGTCAACAATAAATATAATTAGTCGATTTGACATCCAACACCTACATAACACATGTCTATTTATATCGAATGTATAAGTTGGCTTATCTTTAATCGAAATGATTCAAGTTTTTCTAAGAAAGAACTTGACCCGTGATCTCATTAAAAAGCTATAGAGTTGACACATGCTATTATTATTTTACTTTACAATAATTATCTATAATAATACAGGAAAAAATTTTAACCAGTGCGTAAATTTTGCCATAATAAACTTCAACACGTTTTATTAAACACGTATATTTTATTATGATATGTCTTAGTACTAAAAAAAAAAGTTATCGTTTACGAAACATGTATACTTAAAAACCATATTTTATTGTCACTCGGCGCTAGCGCATTCCCCACCCCCTCACCCCAGCCATGCGCCCGGGCGGCGGCCAAGAGTTGTCATTGATAGTATGGCGAATAGATTATGTCCATGTTTTGCTTATTTCAAACTCGGATAAGGATGAATTTTTTTTTTATTTTTTTTTTAACTAAACACGGAAATGTGTTCTATTACTGAGACTGAACTACCAAAAAAAATTTACGCACTGGTTAAAAACTTATCCTGTATAATAAAGCGAAAAAGTTTTTTTATTGTTTGATTGCAGATCTACTGGTCCGAAACAAAAGTTCTTTACTAATAGGAAGCTAGCTACGTTACCCTATATACTATATTTTACGATCGAAAAAATTCGGTATTCGTATGAAAATTCACGTAGATAAAGTCGCGGGAAATAGCTAGTTATAGACAATAATAAATCAACTTTATTGACTACGTGATAATCTTTGTGTTTACCCACGTCCTTGCAAAACCAAATACAGAGACGCGAAGTGTTTAAATTGGACAAGACGGACGAAATCTCGCCGTTTAAAATGACGAAGTAATCAAAATAATTGACAAAGCTTCAAGCTTACATAATCCAATAATTTATATTAATTTGTATGCTTATTAGTCGTTAAATTTTGGTTTTATTACCCAACTGCGCCAGAAGGAGGGTTATTGCCGTTTCAATCCTAATAAAACGTTTACATTTTGCGGTCTTCGTCTTAATGTCGTAAAAGTTGTACACACAAACAATTCACAAATGGTTTGAGTGGGAAATACCAATAGGCCCACAATGGTCGCTCAAAAATGTTGTCATTTAAAATATTCAAACTAATTCACTAAAACCAGTGTTGTAAGACCAGATAAACATTATACAAAATATGTAACTAAACTGCCTCATGAATTAACAGGTTTTAGCGTTTATAATTATACCTTAACTAAATCTGTAATGATAGCCTTCAGAGCCACTACGCAAACATTTTGCTTTTGCATAACAATTAGAGTAACGGGGCTATTGGTGCAATTATTTAATGCGCTAACCATTGCGCCTTTTTCCTGCAGGTGTAAGTAAGGCTTTTGAAGATGATAAACTTCATATAACATACGCACAAGACGGCACATCATACACAGCTGTCGCAGTTACTAAACAATTGACTGTTACGCCGCCATTTGCAGTTTGAGGGATGTACAGGTTGTGCACTGTGCCGTCTGTACGTCTTATATATGGAGCTATTCAGCTTTAAAGGCACACAATCTCCTTTTCGGCATGGATGTAGGTGAGCAGACAATTGGGGCACTCCAGCATATGGGGCATAGTCTGATCAAGAGGTCCTCGAACTCACTGGGGCCGGACGGGTCTACGATGCCCTATTTTACTAAATACGGACAGTTATCTCTTCTCATACAGTTGACATATCGAGAGCACCGTGGGACCAGGTGTCTCACGATGCTCTCGATATGTCAACTACTGCGAAAATACGACGGCAGGACGACAAACCCAATGTCACTCTGACTGCTCCAGTGTGGTGCAGCAGCTCGGTACACTCGGTACCAAACGCAAGACTAAAAGAGCCCTGAGAGTGCCTTAGACGAACAACAATCTATTTCTAATAATTAATTATTAATTAATGTAATTCGTCATGGCCTAAGACAGCTGCAACGCCCTTAAAAACGCCCACCCTTCACTTAACACTTCATTTGAACAGAAAGACCATTTCCCAAACACGATAAAATTACAGCTTAGTAAAATCTGTAACAAGTACCTTTCATCGAATTCATTGAGCAAATACTTTGTGCTACTTTGACATAATGATTAGAGCAAACCGTCCATTATATCCAGCTGGTAATATATTCTAATAACTGTTATAGCCGTTATCGTTAACTCTACGCTTTGGCACAATGACTATAATTACAGTTTTTCTGTTTGTTAATGTAATACTTCCAAAAAATTATTATGTTGTTAACTATTTTAATAATCAGCGGTCTGTTGATGAATTCCATTAGGTAGATATAAACTTATTTTTATTTTTACTTTTATACCCGTATTTATTCCATATAGGTAAGGTAGGTTCTTTATTTTAACATATAGGTAAAAAAAGAAAATATAAAAACACATTCTATAAATCTATATGGATCCTAGCCTACATGAATTTTCGAAAGAATTTTCAGAATCGAACCATTCTGGAACTTAATGCATTAAAACAAACAAACTCTTCAGCTTTATTAATGAATGCTGGAATGGAAAACTGAAAAAGAGTCCAACAAACCGCAGATTTTATTAACGAACCTTATAAAACCTTCCTCTATAAACAGGCTATATTATTTAAATCGGTGCATAAACTCTTCGGCTTTATAATTTTTATTTTATAACCTTGCTCCATTAATTCCAACATCGAAGAAGCATAAACAAAAAGTATGACGTATCAAAAAGTTATTTGTAATTATTAAAACTAGTAGCCCACTCGTGAGACTTCAATCATATTCCAAATTTATTTCATTTTAGTGGACGTAGGTACCTACAAAAAGTGTTCAAAGGAAATTGATACCGATTAATATAAGCCACGCAACTAATTGAACTATCAATCAATGATGTTGCAAAAAAAAATAACATGCATAGGTACTGTGAGAACCAACGGATATTGGTGAAATCTTGTGATTTATTTCGATGGTTCAAGGAAAATCACATCGAACAATGCGCATTAAGAAATAAACCGTATCATATCTAAAGTGTGTTTTTTAATCTCGTAGACTGATTTGACGGCTTCTTACGTCAATCTTGAAAATAGTGTGCTTTATGTTCATGGGCTGAAAGCACATTATTTTTATATTAAAATTTGACGTAAGAAACTGTCAATTTAGTCTACGCGATTAAAAAACACACTATAGTCAGCACTAGGAACGAGTCAGGCAAAAAAAAAAATGATTCTGAAAGACTACATATGTGGGTTAGTTCATATAAAAACCTGTATCTCGGTGCCACATAGGCAATGGTTGTCAGAATTGTTCAAATTAAATGGATTTCTGCGCGCTTTCTTGGTTCCTTGTATTAGTGTGCTTACATAATTGACTTCCCAAAGAGGAATGGACAGTGACCCAATTAAAAAAAAAGATCGGAACTCACTTCTTGGCCGGAACTCTACATGACGTAGAAAAAAAACATTTAGTTAGCATTAAATAAATTGTATTATCAAAGTAATTAACTTTAAAGTGTACAATTTCAATGAAAAGGAAGTACCTATTTGATTCCTATTTTTGTCGGTGTTATGTCATTTTTAGGCCCCGTCCAACATGCGCTCGTGACACAATGTGGAAACCGCGACCCATAGTTTTTGAAATGCTGCACATTTTTTTTCATTCCTTCACCAACCAACACCGTCATCAATAAATATACCTACATTATACATCAATTGTCGGTTGAAACGCAGTTGATACGTTCTAGTAGACATAGTCGTCCGTGTCATGTTTATTTCCGTGCCTGATACGTTCATAGCACAGTCATGGTATGGGACGGTGTGTTCTCAAACATGTATGTGGTATTAAAGGTGTAACGTCTAAATATGGTATAGTGATTATTAGCTTTTAAGCTATACATTAATATTATTTACCTTGACAACAATTCGCCAAAATCCATATTGGACACAAACAAATATGGGTTGCTAATAAATAATTACATATTAATAGAAGGCCAGCCTATGACTCAATGTAATTTATAATCGAGGTTTCATTTTCCATAATATTTATTAGAATTGGAAACTAAATAAGTGCCTATGTTGGCATAAAATTGAAAGCGTGTAGGGCTATATTTGGAGCTTCGTATACTTTACCTATTAGCGGACTGCCCGCGGCTTCGTCCGAGCGGCTTATTTTATACGCGTTAAGTTACGCCTTTAGTTACTGCTGCGCTCCCGTGTGTCGTTGCGTGATGTTATATAGCTTAAATTACTCAGGAATAATGTTATTATTTATTGGTGAAAAACTGGTTGAAATCGGTAGAGCAGTTTTGAAACCTATTCGGTACAAACAAACAAAAAAATCTTTGCTCTTTACAATATTAAGTATAGATATGAAGTGCCATCGAAAATGCCAATCGCCCTACTTCATTTGGCAAAACCTTGCGAACTGGGTCCGCCCACTTCATAATATTAGGGTTGTCACTTTAATAACAATGTACTAATATTTTCACAAAGTACGAGTAAAGAAGACTTTCACACTCGTAACATTTGATGTTATTTAAATAGGTTCTTAAAATCGAGGTGGTCCAAAAGTTTAAAGAGTTTATGTCGATTGAATGTGTGTCAAGTTAAGAGTTTTGCGATTTTTATTGGTGCTTTTGGTCTCATTGTGTTCTTTTAGTGTCAGTTCGATTGAGTTTTTATGAAAACGTGAGAAGTAGTAGGTCACATAAACGATGGTAAAGGGATGAGTAGAAGGATATGGAAGAGTCCTTTGTCTGGCAGTGGAACAATGCAGGTTGATTTAAAGATCAGACTGAAGAGATCAGAGAAAAGACAATTACGTACGTCTCAAATTATTATGAAAAGTTTTGTTTCAATATTTGTATATCAATCCAAATCTCAATAAGATCGAATATACCGAAAATAAAAATATCATTTAATATTTTTTTTCTCTTTATTAATACGCTTACGAGATCTATTTAATGTTGCGAACAGTCCTTCCAAGTATTGCACTTACATTCGATTTACAAATAATTTACAGCCCAGCTATTCAAATTTCGTAATTCATTGCCCTACTTTTATCGACAATTTTAACTAATAGCACCCCGATATGCATACCTACATAATTTATAATCGCTTGATTGGCTCCCAACCTTAGGGCCGTTGCAACCTGTTAAGGCCTAATTGCTGCCTTGTATTCATAATCGTTCATTTGGCCACCATGTACTTACATGAAGAAACTGGGGTACTGAAAGAACTCACTTAATTCTCGCTTACAAATTGGCAAAATAAATTGGTTATTTAATTTTAGTTAGTAACACAACCACCTGCACCATCCAAGACCTAAACGAAAGCAATGATAGAGATGTACAGGTTGCTCAATACTGGTCGGCCAAATTTGAAAAGAGTCAATCGACACGAAAAGAAGAAGAAGTTAGTAAGTGAAGAATTAGGGATATAGTTTAGGATGGGAAAGATTACAACAGTGATAGTTCGTAGCTCATGGTTGGATTTGGTTTTGCCGGGGTGTCTTCACACTTAGCCTCTTGATTGGGCCATTGTGCGTGTCTTTCTGTATGGTCTTACTCCAAACAGTTCAGGTCATCCCAGAAGGTAAATAGCCTTTACGAACTGCTACGACGATGCTGGGGATCGGATAACTCGCGCCCGTTGATCGGCAACGCTCCTGTGTTCCATAAGCATGTGCTGCGACGTTTCTTCTGCCGCCATGCATCCTCTGCTCAGAGGGCTATCTGACACTCGTATGGTAAATAGGTGGTTGTTTAGAGGACACCGAGTTCGTAGGTCATGTTCACATAGAAGAAACCCGCAATGTGTTTTGAAGAGTACTGAAAGATACCTTTCAGTTTATCCGTAAATAGATTCTATAATAATAGATATATGGAGTTGCCCACAGACATCAAGCAATTTATTTGATAACGATTATTATGAGCAATCTGCAATGGAGAATTTGGCAAAGAAACGTATGTTTCAGCACGTTAAAGAATTTATAGAATAACTAGCTTCTGCCCGCGACTTCGTCCGCGTCACAGTTGATGTGTTATCCTACGGGTACCGTACATTTTCCCGGGATAAAAAGTAGCCTATGTGTTATTCCAGACTATAATCTATCTTTGTGCCAAATTTCATCCAGATCCATTCAGCCGTTTAAGCGTGAAAGAGTAACAAACATCCATACATCCATACTTACAAACTTTCGCCTTTATAATAGTAGTAGGATTATATGGATAATTCTAACACCTATTGTCCAATTTGTAGACTCGTAGATGTGTGACTATCCAAGTATGGATCTCTTGCCTATAATTTCTCTATATTGTCGGAGATATAATAAGGATACCTAACTTTTAAGAAAATTTACTTCGTGTATTTTTAACGACGATTCAATGCTTCGCAGCACAGGAGCCACCATTTTAGTAAATTAACGGCTATTAAGACATTGGAATTCAATGAGACAACTCAAAGAAAAGCTAAGGAATTTATTATCCAACCAAACACTTAAATTGCGAAGTACAACAACCGTGCTTGTCTAAAGCAACGCATTTAAATTCACTGAAACAACTCTAGCTTCGAATATTAATTTTCAATCGGAGTGGAACCGAGTTTACCAACACTTTACCAGCCCATTAATTATTCAATTACCAAATCAAACGTCTGATTAAATGGATAATAACTTAGTTTTAGAAGCATTTCATTGAAATAAGGATTTGTAGTAACATTACACCGTGTCCCAACTACATAGTCTGGAGTTGCGTGGGCCCAGCTTTAGGCCGTTTTCACATTAGGACGTTAGCAGCGCGACAGTAGCGCGGCAGAAGGACATTCCTTCACATTACAAGAACAGATCAAAGTTTAGGTCAGTATGGCGCACTTCATTTTAAAAATAGATGCTGTGGGCGACAGCTCTTCTGTTTTTTATTATGAAATTCTGACGGAGCGACAGTCGCGCGACATCCGCGCTGCTAAAGTCGCCTAAATGTGAAAGCGGTCTTACAGACATATACCTACAGACTAAATTCAGGGCATTTATACAAATTCCTACAGACTCGTATCGTTGATCGAGTTGCGTATAAATTATAATAAACATCGTTAAGCCGGTACTTAGTTACGTAGGACGCGAATGCTAATCAGTTTGGCACAAAATATTGCAATATTTTAACTGTTTGCTAATATCCGTTTGGGAGCATTTAACTATCGTTAGCTGCTTATTTCTAATGTTACTCATGTAAGTTAATAATTATTGATAGGAACTTTATAAATTATGTTTTCGTTAAATACTAGCTATGCACCGCGGTGTCACCCGCGTTCAGTTTCGACTTTGGATACTGCTTTCTTGTGCATGCTGTAGTCTCCTAAAAGTGAAGGAATACACCAACATAATACTTTTGTTATATTGTTTTATATCATGATTTGTGTTTCTGTTGTTTGGAGATCCTAAATAAATAAATAAACTAATTAATTAATTAAAGTAAAATAAACTCCCGTTGTTCATAGCGTGATGTTATGTACCCTATGTTATTACTCAGGAATAATGTAGCTATCCATTGGTGAAAAAAATGATAAAATCGGTCCAGTAGCTTCGTAGTTTATTCAGTACCAACAAAAAAAAAATCTTCTTTATAATACTACAGTATAGAAAAACAAACAATATTACACATTCACTACCTAGTAAATAATTATGCTAATACGCCTTATGCCTCAGGGTATAGACTGGATGGAAAGTGAAACCGCTTTTGCCTATCCACCATTCAGTAATGATAAAATGGTTGGAAGAAACTCATTAAAATTACAGAGAGCAACCTTGTCAACCATAATTGCCTTACCAACCCAAACCTTAATGCCACATTAATTCATCATCATCATCATCATATCAGCCGCAGGACGTCCACTGCTGGACATAGGTCTCCTCCATAGATTTACAAAAGGACCGGTTGGAAGCGGCGTGCATCCAGTGTCTTCCTGCGGTCTTAATCAGGTCATCCGTCCACCTTGTGGGTAGCCACATTAATTAAAAAAGACTAAATTTCAAAACCAATTGATTTTAATAAAAGCAGTCTATGAAGTAATCGCACAAAACATGTCAATCGTTAAAATATATGCAGTTAGCACCAGCCACACACAATACAATTGCAACGCTCACAACCCCGCCTCAAACAATTGACAGTCACCTAAATACAAACCTGAACACCTCATAAATGTATGACAATGATCTCATTACTCCCACACACACAAACACGTTATTGTAACAGCCTGCGATGGCCTACAACAGAGGTCCTTAACTAAGCTGTGAATATGTAGTCATGCCGAAAACTGGACGCACTTCAAGTTTTCCTTAAATGGTGCAATCTGCACTAGGCCGTCGGCGACGAAGGTCAGTGTCACCTACCAAAAATGGTAAAGGCCATTTAGATGAATGGCAGTTGACAGGGTAGTCTTTGAGATGTGACAGACCGGAAGCTTAGAATAATTTGATAAGCTGGTAAGAAGGTTTTAGGTATTTCTTTTTTTTGCGTAACGTTTCTTCAAGTTATAAATGTCTCCTATTTCGTGAGTCAGTTTACAAACATATACACAGACAAATACATATTATCTTCAAGATAGAACGATAGCAATAGAAGATAGAAAGAGGTTTCTTTTAGTTTTCTAGTTGGAAAAAGGCTAAGCAGATGATGATGACATACATATAATCTTCAAGTATATTATGTATTGTAAAAAATATAACACGAATCTTAAAATCGCACTTCTCTTTCTCTGCTCGGATCCAGGCTCCAGCTCTCTAACCTTCAAAGAAGGGAATACCAGAATCGACCTTTATACCTTGTTGCAGAACGAGATAAAAAAAATCATCATCTTCCTACTGCTCTCATTCCAATTCATTCCGGGATCGATGCACTACCTCTTTTCCAAAAATACGTACCGTACATCGATAGAACAAATCTGCCCAACGATCTATAAACAGCTCATTTTCTGCTTAATAGCTGTTCAATGTCACAAAACACGTCGTGAAGATAAAGCGTAGTCCGATGCGCGTGGGCAGTCTTTGTGTGCAAATTGGGTACAAGTTGTGGCAGAAAAATATTATAAACATTAGTCATTACAACCGGTAGTTCTACTCAATTATCATTTGTGACATTCAGAATAAAAAAAAGGTTGTTATGATAATTCTGGCACAATATTGATCTATTCGACTAATAAATAGCTATTTTATTTATGGGTTTGCTCGAGGCGCCTCGTCTTCAAAAACTACAAAGTGAAAAATAACTTAAGCTTTAGAAGTTGGCGGCTTTGGTTCTGTTTGTTATTTTGTATTGCCACAGACTACATAGATGCATACCGTAGAACTTCCTCCTTTTTTTAAGTCGGTTAAAAATACATACAGTCGAAAATAGACCTCTTGATTTAAATCTGTTAAAAATTCTTCTACCTCATGTGAAACCTACAAGATAGCACCAAATACTCAAAAATGTGAGTCTATTCTTGATTTTATCCCCAATATCTCTCTGGTAGATCTAACTGAATTGCTATAAAACCCTTTCATACTACAATCAAACGTTAAACTACAAATATTTTATCAGGAATTCACGAATACAACCCTCATCTATGTAGCTGTTCTAATATTACAACTAGATAATAAAGTCATATCTCTACCCGACACGTGTACAAATTCTTCCCCTCCTCAAATGAGACTGTTTATTCGCGCACTTACGACCGCGTGAAGTAGCAACATAACATAATTACATAAACAGCGTGGGACACGACGCGACGGGTGCTATCTTCACAATTATGTGCGTATTATTGTTCTCTTCGACACTCCCACATTGCCAAGTTTATGGCCGAAAGTTTATGAGGTTGTTTGGCAAAATAGCTGCAGAAGGTTTAACCAGGTTTATGCTCGTAGAGATATAGTTTTTTAGTGTGGTTTTCAGATCGTCTCCACCTTCCTTCCTACCCCATCCGTGCCTGCCAACGTCATATTATTTTTCAGCTTCTCTCCTGTCGGCTTTTGAGCTATGTATATGGTACCTAACAATGGAATGGCTCATACCTTGGTAAAAGATTAGCCACTCATAGGTACCTACTACCGTCATTCGCGAAAGCTATCATACGATGTTGTGTTATACGAGACTATCGTTAACAGGTGTCTTTGCTTACTTTGTCTAGGAAGTATGGTGTTAGCTATTTCCACTATTGACCGGGAAGGGACTATGAGAGACTCAGGTTTAAGAGAAGACCAAAATTAGATTAAGTAACTCATCGCAAACAGTCGACAATAGACCTTCTTACTGCGTTGGCACCAAACAACATAAAGTAGTTAATTATATTATTTATTATATTAGAACTGTTTTAATGTACAAATTAATGAATCAGTGATACTCGGTTTTACAAGCAATTGTTCATCTGCCACTAATTTTATTATTTTATAACACGTTTAAATTTTTACGACTCTTTTTTTGCAAGTCTTCTCAAAATGTTTATTAAAAGTAATAAAAATCACGTAGGTATGAAGCTTAAACGTACGTGTCTGCAAAAACACAGTAAATGATCTCGTCGGGAAATGTTCAAAAGCTCGCAGCGCTCTTGACTCCGCCATACTTGAACAATGTCAAATACCTCATGTTTGCTACTTGCGCGTAATCAGAGGCTTTTAATCGGCCCGTTTGGCCCATCACGGCCATCATCCAGGCGACAGCTGTATCTGATCGTCTGCAAACAAAGCGTGCGTCCTCATGTAAGGTCGTTACCACTGACAGACTATACATCTTGTCACTATATTGTCGTTTTTGCAAAAGGCAGAAAGGAATCAATTTGCTTAACAAATGGCGAGGTTTGACACAAACGTTATCGTGCAAGTTGGAAAAATAATTTTGGTAAAAAAAATTGATTAATGTAGTTCTAGTCGAAAACCGATATACCTAGGTAGGTATATCGGTAAAGTACCTATTTAGGTAGGTACCTAAATAGGTACTTTTTGAAGTATTTAAATACTACATTATTATTAACACATATGCCAAATAACGTCTGCTACGCGCTAGCACTGCGCACAGGACTCATACAAAAATACTGCAAAAATTGGAAAATGTGATCTGTTGAATAAAATTGAATAAAAACTGTAATACCTTGGATAGGGAGGACCGATATAAAATACTAGCATATATCAGCGACGTCATAACCCTAACCCTACCTTACCTACCTGTAGGATAGTTTTATCTCAAAAAGTAGAAAAGTAAAAGAATATTTGTGATCAGACCAATATTTCCAGAGATTGCCGCATACTAACAAACTTATTTAAAACATTATTCCTAACCAAGAACCACACAAAATCTTCACTCAATACTTAATTAGTCGGCAAAGGAAGCAACTAGCTACCCCTACTTTATGACCGTGCAGCTCCACGATCAAGCAAGCTATAGAAATAAAGTTCGCAGGACACTAAAAGGATTTTACTGTGATCGTTACGGTCATTACGTCACCAAGGCATGTAAGTACTACTTAGGTACGCAGTAAAGCTCGACAAGGAAATGTCTGCTCAGACACTAAAGGGATAATAGTACTTCCTTTTAAGACTGCCGACATTAAAATCTCTTGCGTTAACGGCACGTTATGGTTGACCACAGCAATATAAAACTAACCTACTCAATTTATATAAATAAATTCCTTGATTTTTTTGCTCTGTTTTGTGTTGTTTTTTTGTTATTGTCATGAAGTTTGTGGTGTGCAAATAGGTGGGTAGTCTATGGGACTAGGTACTCACCTTTTTTTATTTTATGATGGGAAATCATCATGATTTCTTCCGCCCTGGGCGGAGAGAAAGGATTGTCAGACTCTTACTGACTAAAACCCATCTGTGTTCGAACAAACCTCGCATCGCAACACAACATGGACACGTTTGTTGTGTTTTTCAAAGATCGGTTAGCATCTAAGCATACACGTGGTGTAGGTACCTGTACCTACCAAAGTTACCACAAATTGATAGCCTAGACATCTTAGGGAAATGAGGGGAAACTTAGATTGATAGCCTAGTGTGGGTATATAGCTCTACCCCTACAGTGTTGTCAAGCATGAGGGTGATGCAACATACGTTGTAACCGGATTATGTGGAAGTCCATGCTAAAAACACGTATAGTAGATGTTTACATTAGTGGGTGTACATTGATACAGCTCTGCCTAACCCTTTGGGGAATACAGGCGTGATGGTATGTATGTATCATTGGACCCAAACATGGAGTAGTTTAAAACAACGCCATCTATCGTGAAATTTTGTTACATCTCCTCAACAACAGATGGCGCTGTTATAAGTTACATACATTTATCTATTCGTCGTCAGATGGCGCTACGAGTACGTTACACGATTGTTACGCGATTGTAAACTTCAAAAGGTCTTCTGTCAACTATTATTTCGTCCTTTAGGAACTAAATAGCAAATGAATTTTCTCAATGTCTGTCCGTGGCCTACCCAGTTCAGCTGTCCGAAAATAAAGATAGAGATCGGAAATTCCTAGCATGGGGTTTGGAAAAAAATATTTATATATTATTATACCTTATAAATACAGGTGTAAAATGAGAAAATATGTTGTTAGTGGAAGTTTGAAACTTCAATTTTGAAAGCAAATCGTTTGGCATACTCGTGAGCACTATGATGTGACAGGACCGCAGGATGAAGATAGCGGAATAAATTGAGGCAGGGACAGCGAACAAAGAATAATCTTTGTCGTATGCATAGGTAACCTTCTCCTTTATAAGAGTACGTTATAGTTGGAGAAGTATACTTCTCTTTTATTTCTAAACCAAAAAGAAAAATAAGTACATGTATTTAAACGTAGAGCCTCCTCTTTTTTTAAGTTTGCTGCAAAGAGAATTAATTAGAGTTTATCTACTGCTAAAAAAGGATACATAGACGATCTCCCAGTCAACCCGTCTAGATGGTTTTGGGTAAGTATTTTTCTATTTATAAGATTTTAAGTTTTTTATCGATTAATAAATAAATATATAAACGTAGAACCTCTTACTTTTTATGAAGTCGGGGAATTAAATACCAATGAAGTGACAGCTAAACGCACACAATAGAAAAGGAACGGATTACACTCCTTCCCCGAAGTATCCACCTAAGAGACAGACAGAAAAAGGAAACAACTGTTGATTACATAGTGTACTAACCTACCGTAATATCAGCAGCTTATATTTATGACCCGGAACTAGTGTTGTATCATTCATAATTTATTATGAACGCATGTTGTGCTAAATAATAGTGAAAGTAACACCAACAATCACGTGTTTGGTATCTACATACCTATATGCATGAGAAACCTATCAAGCCAGCCTAAGTATGTAGGTACCTGACGCTAGCATTCCGACGGGCGCAATTACAGTAATAATGGTAGAGAACTAGAAAAGTTTTTCGTTAAGTAGAAGTTGTAAACCGCATTGATCGAGTACCTACCCAATCTTACTATAGGTAAACTAGTTTTTACTCGCGAATTCTTCTGCATGTTTTTTCTTGCAGATTCCTATTTTTTGTAACAATATAATGTTGCCTATTTCCTTTTGGGATAATGTAGCTTCCTATTAGCTAAAGAATTTTCAGAATCGGACCAGTAGTTCCAAAGATTAACGCGTTCAAATAAAAAAACTTTAGACAATCAGCGATTCTACGAAATCATTGCGCGCTACTCAGCTGATCTTTTGATTCAGAGAAGAGAGAAGCAACGATGAAGCAGACACATATAATACTTCAGTATTATTTTGTTGGATTACGTTTTTTTACTCCTGTTCCTTAGTCCATTACCAACCTGCCTACTCGATTTAAGCCTCTACAAAGCCCAAATAAACACAATAGTTTTTAATTTAGGTAACATGACAATACTTATGTAGTTTCACTAGCGAACTGCCACCGACTTTGTCCGCGTTGCTTATTTCACCCGCCATAACTTACGTCTTTGATTAATGCTCGGCGCCCGTGGGTCGTAGCGTGATGTTATAAAGCCTTTTTTACTTAGTAGTAATGTAGCTATCTATTGGTGAAAAAATGTTTAAAATCGGTCCAGTAATTCTGGAGCCTATTCGTTACAAACAAACGGAAAAATCTTACATCTTTATTTCTTCTACTACAGACAACAAAATAAACAACTGAACATCAACAGTTTATCAAAAAGTACCTACCCTAAGTATTTGCCAACAGGATTCTAAAATCAGTTTCTATTTCGGCCACTTTTATCCAGAAGTGACACCTACGACCGAGCACGGGTCTCGGTTAAATGTGACCGCAGATTTGGCCGGGGCTCAAAGTTATGCACACCACGAACGAGCACAAAATGCCGTGGAAATAAATGCAACCTCTTTAGGAGAAGCGATGGAGGTTTCGTTTTTTTTAGGCGTAGGTTACCGGAATTTACATTTATAACCCCTGTTTAATTAGGTAGTTGCGTTTTTATGATTAAAAAATGCGTGTATTGGTAAGAAATTGATTGGTTTTCAGCTGTTTCTTTTTTTGGTTATAGAGAACTTTAGTATCGATTTTTGAACCTTATTGGGGCCGAGAGTGCTACACACACAATTTAATTTACCGTGGGGCTAATAAATTGCCTAAAAACTCCTAAAAACTTGTTTTCTCCCTGTTTCTGAATCCTACCGCAGTCTAAAATTCGCAAAAACTTATACCTACTTAAGTTTAAATCATCACTATCATCATCATCAGATCAACAGCAGGACGTCCACTGCTGGACATAGGCCTCCCCCATAGATTTCCAAAAGGACCCGTTGGATGAATCCCAGGATTCATTCATCCAGCGCTTTCCTGTATTTTATTTTTTTATAATTAATTATTAAACCCTTACCTACATCCACCTCAAAATTATCAAACTCAATATTTTCCTCTTAGCGGTACCTTGAGCAAACTAAACTCGTACCTAACATAAACACTTCCGCACATCGGATATTCAACGCGCGCTTGAGTGCATTTTGTTACCTAAGTTGTATTTTACTTTTCCCGCTGACGTGCACTAGTATTTGAACGTAGAAAGTTTGATCAGTTACAGATAGCACATTTAAATTAACACATACTTCACATCATGCTTGTATTTGCCGAAGGATTAGGCAGAAGTGTACCAATGTACACCCACAGTTCGCCGGTATGTTTAGGTCCCATGCAATAGGGGACGAGGCTGTTTGTGTATGTAAGTTTATGTGTTTGTAAACGCACCCACGATACAGGAGAATTTCCTAGTGTAGGGAAAGGTTTAAAAAAAAAAAATGAAAAACCCAATAACACTTTGCTCGGCCGGAGAATCGAACCCAAGACTTCTAGCGTAGCAGTCGCGCGCGCTTAGGACCTCAAGGCCAACGAGGCAGTTAACATTATTTACTTTAGTTAGTAGACATTTAAATAATACACTTAGTTAACAGTTCAATATTTATTAACAACAACAAAAATGCATTTGACAGGAATGGCAATATTATCACGAGATATTTCATAAATTAACCGTCAAAAATCTTTTCTTTAATTTACTTTCACTTTGGTAGCCGCCACAGCATTAATATTCTTGTAAGTTAGGAATACAAGGACGCTGTTTACGATGTAGGTCGAAATGCACACAACACAGACGTCGTGTAGGACGAAAGCCAGAAGGTACGCTAGGTACACACACATAGGCATTGCAGTAGAAGCGAGCACAAACAGAATACGGGCCACCATCACTTCGTCGAATGTGCCTGAAATATACAAGGATTGCTAGTTAGTGTACCGTTATCTGGACTAGATGATGAAAGTCGTGAGAAATACATTTAAATGTATTATTGTTTTATTTAACTGGTTGAGAAGCGGTGTTCAAATACATGAATTGAATTATTGAATGAGGCCTGGGCAAATAATTACTTAGTACCTAACTATAGGTACCTATAAAGTATACACCGATTTTTGTTTACCAGAAACCTGAAAAGGAGGCCGCCCTGAAATCGCGGAAAAAATCAGATGAGCCAAACATTTTGTCGAGATATGGGACATTAAACTTATGGAAAGCTTTTTTTCAGATTTCTGGTACACAAAGAATAAGGTTGTATAACACTTTATAACTTTGCTGGTAATTAAGGCAATAATTTACATTACTACTCAAGATATTGGAAACGACAAAATACGTAGGCACTTAATTAATTACTTACCTAATTTATTTGTAAAACATTACCCTGTATGTAACAGTACAAAGAAGGAAATTGTGAATAAGGAAATTTATTTCCCATAATTAAAATGTTTCAATAATTAAAACGTTAAATTTTGAGGCCGTATTCTGGTTATTTGTGAACCCTACAAGTCGCAAGTACCTACCTAATGATGATACATAATTGATTACCTTCGCGTTTTTCCCTATTGGAGTCCTTTCATTGGAAGATCAAAGTACAATTCCCATGGTTATAGCCTCATACTTATGCGATGTTGCAACATAGAAAAATAATACTGAAACCCTTAGCCGGAAACTATACAACAAAATAATATAATACGCAATTCAAATGTTAATACTCACTCAGAACAGTTTCTAAACTTAGAAAATCATAATTACAAGTTTCTAAGCTCTAACATTATTTAATGGGTCATAAAATCAAATCAAGCATAGAGCAATTACAATGACAGATTATGACCACTCAACACAACAAAAGAGATCAAACAAAGCGGCTGTGGCTTATTTCAATATCAAACTGAAATAACACAATGCCCACTACAATTCCAAGCATTTACGAGCGTGTTTCACGGAATTAACATTTTAGCGAAGCAATAAAAGCTCACGCGAACCCTCTAAATATTCAAATAGAGAAACATTTTATTGTTATAGTATAGACTTTAATGCTATTGGGAATATTAAATAATTCTAATTCGACTTTCGTATTCGATCAACCGAAGACGGTGGCCATTTAGCAAATTCATGTGCCTAGATCCTAATTTAACACAAACGTTAATTAAGTTGCGTATAACTCTTGGTTATCGCAACACTAATAACAATGATAAAATGGAACTAACTAGCTCAAATTGGTGCGAGTATATTTCCCTAAACCTCGTAAACATTTCACACTTCCCAGGAGTGTGTACCAATGTTAGCCTATTACGATAACAGTTATTCACAGCTCGTGAGCTACCAAATAAGCTTAGAGTGAGCACAAACGCGGAGTTTCGCAATATTTTTCTCTAAGTCACGAAGTCGGCAAGGCAACCACGAACCGCATCATGATGTGCGAATTGCACGCCCGCCCCGCCCGCCGCCCGACGCGACGGTGAGTCGTAAACATTATCGTAATGCTATGTCGATTATTGGCATCGCGATTGCATCTATGTAATTACTACAACACTCGTTAATTCAATAATTCCAGCTGTGGAAACAGTTTTTATGTAACTTTTACGATGAACAGCCGACTTGCAACCCAGCTCTATTAAGACTTAACATCAACAACTTTATAAGGCTAACATCTTTATTTATTTAATTGATGGATTTCTTCTTTTCAATATAAATGACAAGCTTTACTGGCGACTCCATTTGGACATCGTAAAAGTTGATAGCATTTAATTTTTATTGGTTTCGGTCAGATCTGAAGAAAAACGACTGCAATAATGTGCTTTAGATATCTCACGCAGATGTTTAAAGGAGTGGGTTAACGTCGTTAACTTTACTACAGTTTTATTGAGAAATTCTGCGAAACAAAAATCGGGTCAGATAGCTCTATAAACGTAGATAATTATAAGTTTTATACTTACTCAAAAATATTAAGAGGCAGTAGAAGATTATTCCGTAGACAGGATTGGGTATCCTCAGGGGTGACTCTTTTGGTATAAATCCAAATCCTTTTGAGTACCTGCAAATAAATAGGGAAATATTAGATATCCTTATCTTCCAGCCTCTGCCACATTTTTCCTTCTTCCTTCCTTTCAACCTCGCAGTTACACGTGCCACTATCAGAATTCCTTTAATATACAGACAGAATATACCGAACAACTTATTTCTATTTTATCTATCCTCGTCACTCAAATCTTAGAATATCGAACTCCAATTCTTTATATTATTATTGACTCTAATATTGGTAGGTGTACTGTGTAACCTTTGAAACTTTATTACACTTTTTTCCTTGTTCCCAAATACTTCCTAAGGTGAACCACTACTGGTTACCAAGCTAAATATGGTATTAAAATGGGTACAAAAAGAGTCATCGAGCCCACTGAATTTCACAGCGTAGCAAACAATTACGTAATAACTAAAACTTAGCGTAATTAAAGTATAGGTATGTCTAAGATATTTGTGAATAGATGAAAATAGCTAGTTTATTTATATACTAACTTTTCATTCATTGTATGACAATTCAATAAAATCAATTGTTGATTACCAGGCACACATGAAGTCCGTTATTAGATACTTATTTTATCTTTACATATTCTAATCATCTAATTGTAATGCATGTAATTTACTTTTATTACATAAAGAACATCAAAAGACCTTTATCCTTTGAACCTTTTGGCCCACTCTAAGAAATCAAATGAGTTTAATTTTGTTTGTAAGATAAGATATCGCAGTATTTACCTATATGACCTTTAAATTAGAACGGTATTTTGTGTCTACCTATCATTTAAAACCCGATAGCCGTATTACGTTTTGATTTAAGTCAAAGTCAAATTTAAAGTCAATCATTTATGTATTTCAATTAGATCAGTAAAAGGCACTTTTGAACGCCATTTACATGAAAAAAATAATAATATTAAATTTAGTTGCCCATTCCAAAAGGTAGTTTCGTGTAGAGAAGAATGGGCAAGAAACTCCATACATAAGGCGGCTTTCACTCATAAATCAAGTGTTACCAGCCACATAAAATAGGTTACAGAAGTCGTAATGACTGATCTTTGTTTAAAAGACAGTGATGACTGATAAAATTTAGAGACACTTCTTAGTTGGTTATCCCACAAAACATATGGAAGTCAGTCGCCAGTCTTGTCAGGATTTACAATGGTAAGTATCGTCACATTGTAAACACAAAATTGATGCTTACTATAGTAAAACCACTTCGTAATTTCAACAGGGAATCACTTACTGCCTTATGGCGTGTAGACACCTTTCATTTCTGCCTTACTTCCCAATTCTTTTGGACTTTTGTCCAGGTATATCCCAAGGCTTTGCCAATATCATCGGTATCGGTGGTACCTGGTTTCTTTGACCTAACCTTGACTACCGAACACCGTCAACTTACTCTGAAGAAAGAACCCGAGAACAGCTTGCGTACTCCGAGATATCACAGAGTGCAGTGTACCCCGGACGTGCCTCTACCGCCAACTCCACGTACAACGCGTAAGTAGACAGAAGAATGCCAAGAATGCAAGTCAGCACGATGATACGGTTAAGGCGTTTCGACTCCATGATTATCTAGAAAATAAAATAAGACAAGTTATCTGCGATTTTAAAATCGTGAAAAATGGAAGGAGTTGCATACAAGTCCACTAAACATAGGCATAACTCCGCCTTTGTACGGTGTTTTTTAACATTATGTGCATAGTGTTTGTATAAATAAGTAAATAAATAAAAATTAAACAAAACTGTGTAATAATAACAAAAAAGTATGTTACAAAATACACATGTTATAAAAATACTGGGTAAGTAGATTATTGAGCCCTTAACAAAATATTTATAATTCAATTTATCGAACTCCGAACACTACGTCCTGTGGCGATGTAGGTCAATTTTATTTAAAAGGGGAAGCTGTACACAGAGCCGCACCGCGCCGCGCGCCGTTTAAAAAAGAAAATAAAAAGCGCCGCTTAGTCCTAGGTCCGTTTCGCCACCCCAACATGTACACACGGCGTTATAGCCGCACGGTATTAAATTAAAAAGAAAATAAACAATGCAGCACCGCCGGAGGTCTAACGTTTTATTAGCATAAAACCACTAAAGCATTAAACACTAATTATGTTAGCACTCGAAAAGCTGCCCGCAAAATGTTCTTAAAAATAATAACGAAACATTAATTATACATACAAATTTTGCAGCGAAGGCTACAAAAGAACTCGTTTTTGTAAATACATTGTTTTATTCGATAAGATATGATTATGTAATTACGAACATCGTTTTTAATAAGCTGGCATTCACGAACTGACAGCTGGCTGACGAGTTGAAGGTGCAAAATTATTAACACGGAACGTTTATTAATCGACAAGAACCTACCTCACTCTCACAGATGGATTAGACGCACAAAATCAATGTCCAAGTTCGGTTATGAATAAATAATTCTATTCATATTTCACATTAATGTTAATTTGTTTACGTAAACACCGTCATATCGACAGTAATCTAAAACGCGTTTTTAATTGATAACACACGAGTTTCTTCCGTAATATCTCGAGCTCAACTGGATCTATGACAACGTTTTCTTATGATTAAGTAGGTAAGTTTACTCACACGTCCCAAAGTCAAACGTACTATGAACTGAAGCCGACGCAAACTGGTTATAATGATGTTGTATTAATGAAGATTAATTTAGATTTGGCATTGAATAAAAAAAGATAATTTATTATCAAGCTTAATTTTGGTGTTGAGGTGTATAACAATAACAACTTTATGAACCTGGGAAAGTAGTAAGTATAGCATACATATTCCCGTGAGAAGTGTAAAAGGTAAAATTTTTGATTTTGAGTGTTTTAGATTACTTTATACGATGTACAAAAATAAAAGTGTGTATGTTTAATTTTGAGTGTTTTTGTTTTGCTTTGTAGTTCGTAATGGAAGAACTATTACGAGCTACAAATCAAAAACATAACATTCAACATAATAATATTCAATTAAATCACTTAAGCTTCCGCTCTTTTCGTACCGAACTTGGCTAACACGCTGCCGTGCGTCTAGATTCTAGTATGAAGAGTCGTATGCCCAATTATGGGTCGACTTTTGAAAGGTGTGGTTTGCAAGCACAGACAACAGACCAACCTTAGGCAGTCTTAAGTAAACATCAAGTTTTTCATATAAAAAAATTACATGACCGCTTATTTCAGACCTAACTTGATCTTGGTCTAAGCTATGGGGTGTAAATCAAGTATGTATTCGGATTTTCGCTAGAGTTGAACTATTCCAACAGCCTTGCAAGTATATTATTTATGAAGGTTTGCGAACGCCAGAACTTGCGCATACGCATATCCGATCATTAAGTGGGCGGTAAAGCAAAGGCAAAAAAACTAAACACTTGTTTAAATTGTTAATTAGTGCCGAAAAAAACAACAACACACCCAAACATACGGAGTTGCTTACCATAATCAGTCTAAAAAATAATTAATGGTAAAAAGTTCGCCAATAGGATCTTACGCAAAAAAAAGAGCTGCCTAAGAATTTAATTTGCTTCAATATGGAAAAAATGGCGTGAAATATACATTTATCATGGACGATTTTACAGTAAATTACAGGATCAGTTTCATAGCAGTTCATTATTATGTATTTATGAGCACTTACATAGCTATCGTCACGCATCATAATAAGTACTTATTTACCGTACACTCACATTCCGTCATCGCCGATTATCATACTTCTTCTTTATCGTCTTGGTCTTACGACCCCACACACCCTAGTGTCAGAGTTTCTAAACCGCCTCAAGAGCTTCTGACATGGTTACCGCTGTCAGTGATGTCCAAGATAAACTTAGAAAGCACGTATGAATTAGAAAGTCACATTGGTACTTGCCCATGCCCGATTGCGAACCCACAACCTCGTGCATGAGAGGCGGGCGCCTTAACCACTGGGCCATCACGACTCATCATACCCATCTCATCTCTCGATTATCATACTAAAACAAAACAAAAACTACAAAACTAAACTAATGAAAATCTTACCTAACCTAGACGAAAAATAGATATTATCTTTTTAAATATATAAAATATACCATCACGCCTGTATTCCCAAAGGGTTAGGCAGAGGTGTACCAATGCTTTTACCTTAAAATAAGCATTAAACAATAGAAAAGAGTATTTGGAATAAGTATAATAGCACATTAAGATACAAGTGAGCTAGGCCGTTATTACACACGAGGCTGTATTGCACCCCGAGCTGACAGCGCGGCGATGGGGTTATGGAGCCTAGAGTGCAATGACAAAAAAAAAATAACGCCATCGCTACTGACGAAGCCGTCAAACATCTTGATAATTATTAAAAACATAAATCTGAATATTTTTGTGTAACTAGGTCAGATTGTAATTTATTTGATGAAATACCTACCTATGTTTATTTAAAAACATAATTTATTTTACTTATTAACTTATGAATACCTAGTAAAGTACTACATAGTAAAGTCAGTAAAAAATTTCATAAAAAGAAATATCAAAAAAAGTATCTTCGTTATGATACTAGTGAGGTAAACCTGTCATTACGCTCGACCCTGTAATGCAGTCCCAGCCAAAGGCGAAGGCGTAATGAAGCCGCAAGTGTTACGACACTCGGACTTATTAATTCAAACTTCGAATAGTTGCTTGTCCCGTGACTGAGTGACAAAAACACCAATCCAGCTGATTTTAAAATAAAAATCTGAATATATTTGTATACGGGCAAAACACAAATTACTGTTTTTTTTTTTAACAAATCAATTTAATAATTTTAATCAAATAAATTGTCATATTTGAATAATTAACGTAATTAGTTCATTTATTCACAAATAAAGCATAAAAACCAAACAAAACTCTAAAGCATAAAAAATAAAAAACATTGCCACACTAGTGCTAAAATACATACGATATACAAATCACGAGTGCGTAATACGCTACATTATGACCCAAAATGCTGTGCGCTTTAAACAGCAACTTTACAAGCAAGAGTGAATAAAAAGTTTGTATGTTGATGTTTTTGTAGAGTTTGGTTTAACTTGAATTTACCCTGAAAGAATTGAAAACCTGCATAATCTATTCCAAAAACATCCTGCCTACATAATAATTATTCAAAATGTCAATTCGATAACTCTATCGGTGTCTTAAAATATTATACAGTCCAGTGAGCGGGATAAACAACAGTCAGAATAATCCCATCAGAATAATTTAGCAAAATATTTTATTCGAAAACCAAAAAAAAACTCAACCCATCGAATCTTAGATACAATAACAAACGCTTACTTTTGAAACTATTAATTTGTTAATAAAGACTAATTAACTGTATACATTCACCAAATGTAAATTACAACCTGTATACCGTATTACCTGTATTGTACAGATACACACAACGTATTTTTTATTTATTGTGAACGCATAGTGAACGCATCTAAATGACCGAAACGTCAAAATCAACACATGCAATAAATAAATATATTTTTTTACCTCTTTTCTTTTTCAAATGTTTAAAATAACAATTTAAATTGAGACATATTGTAACGTAGTGTTTTTACAAGAAGTGTAAATACAGAGAGAAATAAATACATTCTGCACCACAGAGTATAAATAGTTGGAAAACTTCTATTCCTATCCAAACAAATTCGTTCACGAAATGCCAACATGAAAGATCGAAATAAGACATATCCTCAATACTACGAATTGCAGTATCTAGTAATGAAAATGTCGTATTTATGATAGAAATACCAACCAATTCATTAATATATTATTAGGACACTGATTAATTCATGTGGACACTAGCAAAATGTTAACGATTTTAAATTAATATTTGTGTCGAAAAAAGAGACAACCTTACCAGTTAGAAGAGTATGACCAAGCGCCACATTGCCAATGACGCCCAGTATCGCGGAATGTCCGTGCGTTAGGTTGGCAGTACTGCTTTTAGTTCACCATCGCGACCGCAACGTAGCGTTGGCGTCGTGTAACACCTTTCATTGTATTGACTATTGACTGATTCTGAACACAGAGAATAATGTATAAAGTTAATTTATCGTTTTATTGTCTTAGTTCTTGTTAAAATATATAGTAGTATGTTTTAGTTTAAGTGGAATAATGCCTCCGTTTACGTGAATGTGAAAGAAAGCAGCCCGTGGAGTGCTACGCGGCCATTTTACTTGCAATGCGGCAACGGTGTACGATCCGCCATTGGAAACGGCCAGTGTCTTTTTCTGAGTGCAAGATTTGTATTTCGTTGAATAACGCGGCGTAGAAACAACGAATAGCCATGTGTGATAAAAG
The DNA here is from genome assembly GCA_932526535.1 of Caradrina clavipalpis. Taxonomy (NCBI): domain Eukaryota; kingdom Metazoa; phylum Arthropoda; class Insecta; order Lepidoptera; family Noctuidae; genus Caradrina; species Caradrina clavipalpis. Next base: position 7,989,301 of record OW052100.1, read on the forward strand.
TGTAGTGCGGACTTTAGTGTAGTGAAGCACGGTGGTCGGGTGTTTCAAATAATGTGTGAACGATGGAAAACGAAGTGAAGCAGCGCAATCAGAGAAACAGGCGAAGGGAGCGGGCACAGCGCATGCAAGCACAGCGAGAGAGCAAAGTTAAGGATGGAGACAGCGGCGAGGACGAGTCTCCTACGAGAGAGAAGCCGCCTCGTCCTCCTGCCAGGAGGAAGAAGTCGCGGGAGCCGCTGGGTGAAGAGGACATCATCGATGGTTTCGCCATAATGGCTTTTCGCACATACGAAGATCTCGAGGTGAGTACCTAATGACCTGAGAAAGCTTTGTACCTCCCCTATTTGGAAACAGTACATTCTTTGATAACAAAGCCACCACCATACTACCACTACATTTGTATATTTTAAGATATTGCCTAGTGTTTTGTCTATACCTATAGCTATACCTACCAATTATAAACTGTAAAAGAGCCACAAAAGGTTGTTTACATTTGCATAATAACCTACAACCTTGCAATTATCATCTATAAGCCTATCAAAAATTTGATAATTATCTGGTAACGTGATGACGACATGTATTGTCGTCATGCCATAGCTTGCCACCAAAATTGGTAAAATTTATAGAAAATTTAAGCCACAGAACAGAAAACTAGGATGTTCAGTCTTGTGGTATCCCATTATAAAAAACGGCGCTCTGTAATCGCTTTGGACGTCGCCTCGGAAGTGCATTGACCCATCGAATGAACCCTGCGTGTAAAAAGTAGATAGTGAAATTTAGTTGTTATTTACGTAAATGAAAGTAGGTCTTTTTATACTTCGATATAAATAAAACCTGTATTCATGGAGTGTTGTATTATCTATAGTTACAAGTATTTAGCGGTTATATGTATTATGTAGTGAGCAGCTGACTGTCGACGGGCGCGCCTGTCGGATCGCAGAGCGCCGTTCTCGGCAAGCGAGGTGCAGCCGCGGTCTCCCACAAAGTGTAAATTTGGTCTAAGTGGCTTTCGCTCGTTTGTGCTCATTTATCGCGCCGTCCTCGAATGGCAATATGTTGTGTACGTTGAAGTCTCGTATGTGCACAATAAAACTACATTCCCCGCTATCGTTTTAAATTATGGCGACAGGCTTGCCGTTTGTGGCTCGTTGGAGCGGCGCGTATATTATAGGCCCGAACAGGTTCCTTTGCTCCTATTTAATTCACCACATGTGGTGTGCAATGCTTATGCAATTTCTACTTTTTTTTTTTTTTTTTTTTTTTTTTTTTTTTTTAAAAACGTTGCCCCACACTAGGAATTTCTCCTGTATCGTGGGTGCGTTTACAAACACATAAATCACATACACAAACGACCAGACCCGGAACAACTATCTGTAGATCATACAAATATTTGTTCCGTGCGGGATTCGAACCCGCGACACGCAGCGCGGCAGTCGACCGCTCGACCACTGCGCCAACCGTTTCGTCAAACTTACTACTTACAATGGCTGTAAGTTAATTTTCTACCATACGTATAATACTTACCTACCATTTTTAGATTATCTACCTACACTGACTGTTTGATTTATATGAGTAGGTACATTCCTACTCATGTTAGGTTCCCAAATAATCTAAAGTAGGTATACATAGGTAGATCCTTATATAAATAGCTAGCAGTGGCACACACTTTTAAGTAGGTACCTATAACAAAACCATTTTTATTAATCAAATGGGCAATAATGATATGAAATACAAATACATACCTACCTGTCTACCTCTACACACGATTGATACTGATAAGGCTTATTAGAATTCTCGTAATTTAGGATACATACCTATGTGCTTTGTTAGTCCCGTATGTTTACAAACATTAAAAAAGTAAATTCATGTGGTAGCTAATAAATAATTATCTATCATAGGTTTCTAATTATGTTTATGTTAAGTAGGTATTAAGTAGGTACTATTTAATCGCATATTAAATTCATTAGTCACAAGTTATAGCTGCCTACGATGTCATGTTAAGTAAGACGTGGTTTTCCGTGACATTTACTTATTTCATGTAAATTATATAACACAGGTGTAAGAAGTAGGTATGACTACATGTAACTAGGCAGTATGTTGAAAGAAGTAGGTTGGTACACTAAGAACGTAGATACTTAAATAAACTTGACAAAGTAGGTATTGTATCGACGGTTCAGCCATGCATGTTTAATTGTTAAAACAAACCATGTTTATACACTATAATCGCAAAACTAATTCATTTACTTACGAATTCATACAAGTCACACGATAACGTATTTGAAAAGGTAGGCAAACTTAATTCATTTTCAGATTTGAAATCAACGTCGAGTCTTAATTTGAATTCGTAAATTGTATTAAGACCGATCTCATGATACCTACACAATTGTAATAACAATATAACGAAGTTATTCCATGTCTTGGGAGTAAACTTAATTCCGAACGTTCGCCCGACTCGACGAAAAACAAAGGTAAAGTGAAATGAAACTATCGCTTTACTTACTTAGGTAGGTACCTACTACATGTTTTGTTAATTTTAAACGCTGTTTCGTAAATGTACGTTCATTTTGATAGGCGCCTAGCAAGTAGCTAGCTATTTTGATTTCATTTAAACCGCCATTTTAATGTCCTTATTTTGAGAAAATTGGGGAATTTCATAAATTAAAAATCTACTCGTTGATGGTTTATCGTAAAAATAATTTTTAATCGATAATCACCAAGATAATTAATAATTAATTTGCCATATTAAAACTTATCGTTTCAACATCTGTTGATTGTAAGGACCCATTTATCTAAATGTATGTTGCAATTCGTACCTAAATAAAATTAATGTAGGCACTAGTTAAACTGCAATTTAATTAACCAAGTAAATAAACTAATAATTTCTCATAATCTCTATTATAAAACGTAGCCTCTTTACATATTTATCGTTTCTAATTTTAGATCTTAGTTACGGTGGATTAAAATACAGTTAATCGGATAAAAACACAGTCGAGCGTGACGATGTCGTCTGACGCCTGTTGAGCGACGATCGACTCTTGAATATCAACAATTACCTTGGCGTTAACTTATTATTTTCCCACGGTATAGATAGGTACCTAAGTCAAGTTGCTACGAATTTTATATTAATGATAAAAAGTAGTTTATGTAGGTATCTCATTCCCGTTTCGTTATTGTTATTCATTCATGAACAGTATAGTTTAAACACTAAGTATCTAGACATAAAAACCACTAATAGGATTTCAATAAGACATCCTTCGTTGAAAAGAGTAAGTAGAATGTCATGGTCTTTAAGATAAACAATACAGAGATTATGAAAAAGTGATCCAAGTTAATCCTAAGTTTAAAGCCACTTAATACGACATGAATCCTCTTGAAATGTGTAGGTATGCGGATTAAATGTACAAGTGTACGTATTTGCTAGTAAAATATCATGGCCAGGCCACAAAAACATTTACGCGACAGACAAATTTAATACCGGTAAAAAATGACAACAATAGCAAAAAAGATTGAAAAAGACATTTAGATTTAGACCTAATCAAAGTTTTGAAATTGGTCTCACATAAAGAAAAAAATCAGTCTTTACCCATCTAAAACAATAAAAAAATACTGATAATTTATAAAAACTAATTTGAAAAGTTTGTCACTGTCCGTCTACCTGATAGCGATCAAGAAAAATTGGATAGGGCATGAAGAAGTTAGCGGGCGTGAAATATCGTAGACATCGGATTTACCGAGGGAAACCTGCTTGGAATTAATTTTCTTCGCAGTTTTATATTGAAAAATGTTCGCAACTGTTTAGAGTTTGAAACCATAATAATATGTTAGAAAATGTATTACGGATATCGTTATAATCTATGTTAGTTTAACACGCTCATAACACGTTAATAATGACGTAAATTCATGCTTGTTTATTGGTACTTTTTTATACAAATTTAATATTTGTAAAATACAACTCAAGTTTTAACTCGACAACATGGTTTTACGTGGCAATCACGGTGGAATTAGTCGTATTACACGTAGAGTTATTTTTTGGTATTAATGTAAACCGTTAGTTAGTAAACCACCGAGTAATTAATATTAATATTGCTAGTCTGTGAGAATTCAGCCATAAAGCTTACAAAGGGATTACCTACCTATGTAATTTGTATGGTACGTAAGTAATTACTTTACTTCAACATTATCTCTTAAGCTTTTCTTTCAAAATTGGGTCATACGAATTTACTTATCAGTCTCCGCATTAGAGTTAAAAAATAAGGGAATAACCCGATAACGATAGTGTTTATGGCTTAAAGATTGCATTTCGAAGAACTCGTTAAACTCAACGTATGCGACACAATAAAATGCGATAAAAGGATAATAATTAGGAAGTTAAACGCACGAATCGTATTGAATGCACTCCGATAAGTCAACATATTTTTGTACAAAATCAATATCATTCGACTTAGAAGACAAGCCACAACGGCCGGGAGCGCCGATGTCTCGGGGACACCGACACCCCTTTGACCCATCCCCTTGTAGTATTCCCCTGAGTACAATGTTAGCACGTTGTGACATAAATACTTACCTGAGTAAACTTTAAACTACATCGTTTCGCTTTTATTGCCTCTCAATGAAACCACGTTTTAGCTTTTATTTAGGTCAATTTAACTTCTGATTCGAGTGCACAGCATGGTGAATTGGTGATGTAAGATTATTAGTTATGTTTGTACTTCGTAACAAGCCAAATAGCTATGTTGTGTACCTACGCAATGAATAGGCTGCTTAGTTTCGTAAACACAGCCTGCCCATTCATACTTTATACCAAACACGCATTGCTATAGCTGTCGAAATAACGGACTATGTAATAAATGAACGCTTGTTGAGTACAAATAATATAAATTATTTACTGAGATAATTATTGACCTCGTGACTATTCAAAAGACCACAGATCTTGTCGTGGGTAGCTACTTAACGCGGCAGTAGGTGGGCAGTAAATTGTACAAATTGAACCGAACCGACGATGACCCGACGTTGCGGGAATTCTCGACCTTGACCGTAAGTAGTTGAACAGATAATGCGTTGATTGTTACCAGATACTTGACCTGTAATTGAGAAGGCAAATAATAACATTCCATATTACAATGTCAGCTAAGATATTATTTATTATGCGACAATCCAACACTGTTGTTCGTCTGACAAATAAAGCCCGCATGATGAACGATGAAGCTAAGATTTGATCTAGATTTCATACCAAGTAATCTCAAATAAATCTGTCGAAACTCGTATCTGATTTTCGTTCTACATGTAACCTAGAAATACAATTTTATACTTTCACAGTGTATACAGGTAATATTAGTATTTTTAGATTCAGAGGCGTTTTGTCAAAATAATATATTTGCACCTCATTAGCACGTATTTTCCTAATAATGAATTTCGGGTAAACATCACGTTTTAAAATACAACATAATATTATATTCCCTATTGTGAAATAGGTATATGTTTATTAATCATTTACGTGTAATAATAACTTGCCGCACTATAATTAATGTCATGGCATTCACTATTCAATTCATAAACAAAGTAGGTAGGTTAATTCTCTGATCGTATAGAGGTGAATCAACACTATACATACAAAGTTGCACTAACAGTTTATTGGCGTTCATAATATTTATTGTCTTGACTCGTTTATTCTACCTCCACCGCTCCCCACTCCACGGGTAGTTTCAGTGCATCTGGCAGCAATATTTACTTGCGAAAGATCCCTGCTGCCGCAGAAAATCTACGTTCCTTTGATGGCTACGATAAGTTGTTTGGCTTGTGTAGGTTTACTCTACGAACGTACCTGAGTATTTTTATACAATTAAGTGATTGAATATAAACATTGGTTAGTTATGAAGTCTTTCTTTCAATAATATAAATGATGGTTTTGACACTGAATAAACATACATAACACGTCTATTTCAGGAATTGAGGTATTTTAGCCACTAACCACAAGTCCACTGTTTTAGAATCACAGGCCACAGCGTTATGATGCGTTTTGACATTTGCCACTATTATCATAAACTATTAATAAACAAAAATAGCTCAAACATCAAAAGGTACTCGAATAACACTTCATCAGCTAGAGTAGTATACAAAGGGAGATACAACACAAAACAGGATAAATAAAAATAAAATATTTTAATGTAATAGTACAACACAATGCTAATCGATTTTGATTGCCTATTACGTGAACATTGTAGAGAGAAAATATGCAAAAAAGTACTACTAAATAATTGCGATACAACATATTTTGTATAGTATTTGTATTGTGTATTTTGGTGACATGTTCTGCAATTCATACACGTATTGTTTGCGAACATAAAACAGACTACAAAATACCTCTTTCACATTTCCACATTCAACAATAAATGAAAACTAAAATAACGAATGAAATTCAAAAATGCATTTACAAATTCACGGTAGATATAAATCCCTGCTACAATGCGATGTGAAAACTGTCGTTTCATTGTTTTCACTTTATGAAACATAAAACAAAAACTTTACAAACAGATTAACATTTAATTTAAATGTCAGATGATATTTTCCAAGAAACACTGAGTACAATAAAACGAAAAAGGTTTTTTTATTTTAAGTATACCAGATCAAAGGAAATAAAACGTCGTTCAATCCAGATTTTAATGGTAATGTATTACCCACTCGAGAGACTCGTTATAAGATGTGCCAAGTGCCCCAAGTGGCAAGAATCGCGATGTCGGTGGAGGCTTGGAGAGTGGCGCCGACGTCAGGAGATATTCGGCGGCGGGCGGCTGCGGGGCGGTCGCGACGTATCTCGGCGATCTGCCCGCGATCGACCGTGCAGCCTCTCGGCCATCGCGATCTAATAGTCTGAAGAGAGTCGCAAGAGCCAATGCAATGTGAATATGTCGCTCAGGCTGCCGCTACTTGTGATGCTACTTGACTTCGCCGAGTACCGCTCTCAGGGTTCCCTTATCGGATTTGACGCTTTATATGCGTAACTTTCGTGCTATTTCTAATTTGTAAACTCTTTGTAATTCTGTACCGATAGGCATACTTAAATAACTACTCGAGCTCTATAAAATTGCACGATTAAATGGTATGACGTTATGAGCAATAACATTAATATTATTGTAAAGCAAGTTTCTACATTTTTACTTGATATTTTGCTTTGGTCCCGTTAGACTTTCCCATGTCATTCCAACAATAGAATAGTAAATTACTTTATGCCCAAAGCTTTGCTTGGCTTTTGAAAGCTCGTTAATAATTATGTTCATTGGATTCGCTCTCTCACAACTTCAATTATTTATAACAACCATCAATAACTACATTAAAAGTGTATGTATATTTCATAAACTGTTTTAAGTAACTGGAATATGAATTTCTCTTCGCGGAGAACAATCATTCATTTAGTTATTTATTGATTGTGTACCGTGAACCGTGTATTAGCGTTGAGTATATGACATAATATAAACATTAGTAACATAAATTACTCCATTATCGCTGAATACACGTCAGCTAGAGCAAATGTTTACCGAGAAGTTGTTAGCTATGCGACAGTGTCGGTCGAGAGCGGACGTGTCTCGCTCCGTCTGATTCAGACAGATAAATAGTGAAACGTTTAAGATATTGGTTTTGATAGCATTATCGATAGTGACAGCGACTCCCTCGTCGTAGATTTCTTAATTTCCCATGAACAACATTTCATACAGAATTTTAGGAAATAATACTTCAAAGAGGGTACTGTTTCCAAAAATTCTGTTCATTTTTTGTTAACCCGGAACAATCAAAGCCACAGTAATAAACAACTGTATTATATCATTATTTATTAACAAGTTTTTAAATGAATGTTGTTTGTAATGTCACACTTTCTATGGGAAATTTTATTTAACTGCTTGTAACATAACTAATAAAGTTAAAAAAGTAATTACAGCTTTAATTCGAAACACAGTGGGATTCCTATTTAAAACAGGAAGCAAAGATGTTAACTATGCCATAGCGAGTCATAAACCACGGATCTTATTAAACAGAATGCCACACACAGTATTATTTTACATGAAAACTAGTCCTTATTCCCGGGACATTTGAGCGTGCGGCAGTTGACAAGCCAGGGTAATCGGTTCGTGGCACGCGACATACATTTACAAACATTTCGATTACATCCCTATTCCCTTCATATTTGTTTTCACGCGCTACTATTTCGCCCCATTCAATTATACAGCTATTGGGGCTTTCTGTTTCACTCGCGACTCACTTACAATATTCATACACGGTACATTTATTTCATGTCATAAAATTCTCTCTCTATTGTGTTTTTAGTATTGAGAATTATTTTAACAGATAAAGTTTGTATTCATCTAACCTATGTAATGTTATAACATGGGTATCTTACGTCTACTTTATTTAATACCTACCCATGATTCGTTTACCTGCCACCTACAACAGTTGACTACCCAATGGAAATAGTTCTTTTGTTGGAAGTTTTTGCCAGACTTTTTTTCTGAAGCTCCCTGCTGAACAAAAACATTTTTTCTTGGCTTCGGCTTAATACTTACAACAATAATTGTTTTCTAAACATCATTTATATCCGGCACGGCGCGGTTCTTTTTTATACACCACTTGTTACAATAATGGCCCGGTTTTTGCGTTATTTTTACTAAATGCTACTCAGTGTATATTTAAAAAAAATGTCTATAATTGGTATCATGAGATCAAGACGTGTTTTAGAACAAACAATAATTTTACACCTTGACACAAAATAATTTATATCAAAACTTAAAATAAGAGAAGAATATTTACTTAATTGAATGTCAGTAATTACTGTTAAACTGATTTTCCGCACTTAATTACAAGCGGTCGGCGTTGTTTCTGTATGATTTAAATTATTACTACGGGCATATTAATTTACTGCTGAAAATACTGTTACCTAGGGCGAGTTAATTAGGTATTCCACGATCTATAACCGTGTTGGCTCTGCCACCCGCTGACCTTTTACGACATTTAAACCTTTCAGTAGTTTATCTGGCTCTATTTTTATAGCTCTTAAAAAATACCACAGTTTTATTCGAGTTAACATGAATACCTACAAATTATTTGAATTATAAACGTCAAGATTGAAAATGATATCCGACAACATTATGTTTTTCGTATTTGTAAGTCAGTATGTACTTAATTTTCGGCATGAAAGTTTAAACAGCTTATACCCTTCCCGTCACAACTCGGGTTAATGTTAACCATAAAATTACATCTTGTTCAACCTATTAGAAAAGTGATATAATCGTTCATTATCACGCAGCTCAGTATCTAATCCGCGCCGTGCTACCACGCCGCCGGCTTGTCTGATGACTTAATTAATGACCCGCCGTGTCGCTGTTAATTAAACAGCTCAGGCAAATTGAAGCTCTTGCCTGTGCCCGCGGCTGCTACCAGATTAAAAACAAAATGCAATTTGGTGCGCATGACGCGACCCGGGCTAAGTGTGATTAACGCACAAGGCTGCAAATATCGTCATTGAATAAGGATTTACTTTTAACATGCACGTATGCTTTGTAGTTAAATGACAAAAAAAGTGAACTTACACAGTCAGCGTTTCAAATCCTTTCTTTTTAATTACATATCTTAATATCGGTGACACCTACTTCACCTAAAAACACGTCCAAATATTGAAACATGATTAATTAATTAATACACGAGTGACCAGCTGTCATGTAAATTACACGTAGGTAAATAATTTATGACTAATGTTATAGACCTACTGTTGTTATGACTGATGATATTGTTGGTTAATTGAATTAACCTACACTTTATTGCTGTCACAGATTTGTTAATATAGATTGTTGTAAATCATAAAATACTTCCATAAATTGTATCCGATTAAATATTCATTTATAAGTGATACTTTTAGTAGCATTAAATGGCAAAATAAATAGTATTGGCGACCGCTCGCTCTGTTTAGCGAAGTACGTAATTAAGCATGTAGTGAACATTTCCAGTCTCATCTCCGAATATAATTTTGAATTTATCCAACGGAAAATAATTCTGAACAGTAATTTGTACACTGCGAATGACAGGTTATTTGTGAACACAAAGCATAATTTAATTACCTTATTAGTACAAAAAATTACAAGTTAATAAAATACTGTGCATCATTGTGACCTGGCGATGGGTCAATCTCATAGATAATAAAATCAACTACGTATATAAAATTAATGTAGTCAGGTAAAAAAGTTATAGGTAGCTATTTCACATTTTTTACTTCAATAACACTCATGAGTGATTGTCATGGGTAAAAATAACAAGTATTTTTTTATAATTTCTTTAGCTGTTCACATATCTAAAAGACATTTCAAACAAAAGTTATGTCGTTGAAAATAAATCAAATGCTTAATCATATTTAAAACCTGCATTTATTCAACGGCTGCTTCATTAATTTATTGTAAATTTATTAATATTAATTGTTTATATTCGAACGACTAGTTTTTGTTGAATATTCGATATGGGTAGCTTAATTAATGTAATAATATATTCATGAATCGAACGTAACAAATTATTATAACTGCCCATTCTGATGTTATTATTTCTTCATAAATGTTGTATCAGTATTGTCACATTAGTGATTAATGTGTTGTTGCTGAGGCAATTACAGCAAATTAACGTTGTTGACGAGCCGTTCGCCGAGGTGTGACCGCGTACTGGCGTAGGTAGGCGATTACCTTGCGGCCTACGGGCCTACTGAGTTATTGACCGATGCTAATTATTTGACTACGTCTTGTAAACACAGACCGTGACGTTTACACAATGTTAACATGTTAATTGCTGAATCACGACATCAGTGGAGCTAATTTGTTATTTTAACATTTATTAAGTAGGTAGCATGATAACATTATGAACGAATGCACAACATGATACCCGACGTATCAGTGTAAATTGAAACTATGTTGAGGCATCTAGAATCGAGCTGCCTTTCCCACGGGGAGCAACGCCGTCGGCAGAAAAATAGCTCGCCCGATTTCTGTGAATTCGTGATAACTTTTTTTATGAGGCTGAAATGAATTGTATAAAATCTTTTGTGGAAGTCACAAAGTTCTCGAGAGAGTTTTGCTTTCGTCGCGGTTCTGAAGAGATTTATTCCTTGTAAAATGAACTTTATTCCCCCATTTTTATTATGTTCTGTCGGCAATTGAGTTTACTTTTTCATGTATTGTATTTATCTTATTATCCATATACATTGCTCAACTTCAATAAATATTGGTGTTAAACAGGTTATTTCTATAAATATTCTTAACGAGGCTTCGTAACTGATAGTGTTGTCGAGAAAACAAGCAACTAATTCTTTTTATTTACTACCACCTCACTATTATGTTAAATACGTCATTAATACAAATTAATACAAATGGTGTAAGCTATCACCTGTGGGTGTGGAGCGTGTAGTTTATTGTTATTATTTATTCTCGTTGGGTGGTCACGGTAACACGTGTCGCTCGGTAGCACGAGCCACTTCACATCATAGATCACGACTAGATAGTCAACTCCGTACCGCACGACTTGTTTCCTGAAAGCTGGCTAAACACTCTCACACCAATTTACCACACACCCTCGAGCTATTTAATCGAGGGTGAAGGGGTTACGCGTGTACTATTGTTAATTCGCTCTAAGAGCTTTGCCTTTGTGTTGTTTGGGTACGACCCATATAACCGTACAACTAAACTAAGTATTATGCCAAGTCTATTTCTTGTTTAGGTTTATCAGTCGACTGTTTTGTTTCTTATTGTAAATAAGTTGTATGTACTTTGATTGGGAAGGGAAATAATATTTTTTATTTTGGAACGAAAAGTAAGTAGTAGTATTTACCTAGGTAAATATCAAATTAAATTTTTGCCACATTTATTATAGGCGACCAAACCAAAATAAATAAAAAACAAAGATTAAAACAGAACACAACTGTTGCCGTTATGCGATGAATGATCCCTTTGATTTTTTTTCTCATCAAATCAGCACCCCAGCGCGACACGATTCACCCTCGCATGACCGGCCGATCGAATATTTCGTGTCATTCAAAAATATGTCAGTGGGACCCTTATTGTGTCACCGCCGCCCGCCACCAAACATAATCTCCCCTACAAATTGTTAAAACACGGTAGCACGTGTTACTCGCACACATTTCACTTCGTGATTTTTGTATGAATAAAAAAAAGATTTCAGTTTCTGTATTTACATAAGAAATCTGCACTGAGATTACGACGTTCCATTTGTTTGATACGCGCAAGTATAATTTCGTTTATCTCTTTTGGTATTGGTGTGATGTTATTGTTATCATTGCATTTATAGATAACTAATTTAAGTGTTGTGATATGACTTATTGTGAAATAGATAAACCGTGTGAAACTAAATCAGGTTACAAAAAAATAATTCTGATTGCTTAAATTGACAAAAACTATTCATATTTCGTTTCTAAGAATTACCGAACAAAGGCATTCATTTTATGCGAAATCTGCGTTTGTGTATGTCGCGGGGAAATAAGAATTTTGTGAAATCAGGGGAGATGTCAAAATTCAATTTCGTTTTGTGACGCATTTGATAGATATTTGTGATCAAAGATCGAATCTACGAACCAGAGCGGGCGGAGTCGGGGTGTGTAAACTTGTATTACAAGTAAATGGTATATCGTTCATAGTTTCGTGATTCCATAAAGATTACACGATATCCCTGTAACGCTACCTACACTACCTTCACTAAACAAAAGTTTAGTTTCAAAGGTTATTGAATCTTTAAAATAAAAGACTGACTGACTGATCTTGATTACTTGCCTATATTTTTTTTCATGTTGTATAAGAAATTGCTTGAATACATACATGCAATACGCTTAAAATAAGAGCAATATTTATCTCTGTATAAACTGTTATGGTTGGATGCTCCAAATGCCCAGAAATATGTATGTATTGTATATCGCTAGGTTTATTTATTCAAGCTCCGTAATTTTATATTACCTTGACTGCTGCTATGCAAGCGAAATATCAATAAAAGATCGAAGAAACATATCAACTTACATAAACAACTGCAAAAATACAATGTTTACTGTGACCTAAATGACATAATAAAAAGCTATCAAACTCGTAAACTGGTAAGAAACTCGTAGTTTTCTCAAGTCGTAACTAAGAAGTGGAATACTTAGTCAGCACATAGGTACTTACCGACTTGCTCTCGGGCGTATGAAACTATGATTATAACACTGTGGGACCATTTAACTTAAACGTGAAAATCTGCACGCTAGTTACTAAGTACGGCCTTCCACATCCTAACAATGTGATGTAAAGTTCCACGTTGAACACACGAGCTTCCGACTTGTTCCAGTTATTTGATTAGGCAAGTTGTTATAAAGCCCGCGTATAAATAATATAAGACAGCACGTAACAAGTTTGTTGTTAATTATTATACTGCGAAAGTAAACATTTTAATAAATCAGTTAAAATTGATAATGTTTTAGCGAACTGTCCGGGACTTCGTCCGCGTGGCTTATTTTACCCGCGTTAAGTTACGTCTTTCGGTGAGATGTTATATAGCCTATGTTACTCAGGAAAAATGTAGATATCTATTGGTGAAGAAATGGTTGAAATCGGTTCACTAGTTTCGGGACCTATTCGGTACAATCAAACAAAAGAAGTCTTTCCTCTTTATAATATTTATTTTAACGTATGTGTGTTTGTTAACAGGCTGCTGTAAAATGCGCTTCCTCTCCTCGCACAAATGCCCTGTCGACCAAACCTCGTCTACCTTTGGCAGCGCTGGCGGCCGACCCTGGGCGAAACCATCCGCCCAACAACGTCAACTCTCATGTAAGTAACACCCATTATCTTGTCTTAGCCTTGACGTGTATGTCAAACAAATGTGCTAGATTGCTGTCATCCTACTACCGAATTAATGGTGTGTAAACGCGCTAAATTTAGAACTAAAGCAGAACTATTTAATGCATGTATTGTTTGTGTTTGTTTTCAATCGTTTCGTAGACATAACACAGTATAACACTCTATTTGTGCCACAGGACATCTCTTTGAATTTGAATGTGATTCGTGCGAATAACGGCGATTTGATTCTTTGCAATAATTTCACTCCAAAACAAAGTAATAAGCTTTGTTAACAGTGATCGTGCATGTTCTTACATCCGCACCTAAGTTAAATGTGTCTGGTGATCTCACACGTCTAAATGCAGCGAATCTAAATCTGTAAGCCATCGAGCGTGCCTCTTCCGGGATCCGCTTTCTCGCCAAACTCATAAAACGTATGCAAACTGCCAATCGACTTGTCAACGCGCCTCCTCATCCTCATCTTCAAGTTGGCTTTTAAACCAACATCTGCGAAATGAATATTTTGTTTACTTGTTGTAAATAGTTTGCCAAACCATTAAGTATTGAATTACGGCAAGAGTGAACTTACTTCATTATGTAATTTGTGATTATGCTGCACGTACAATTCTTCAAATTGGTATTTGAGTCATTTATTTAAATGTCACGGTTTATTCAGTTTACACAGTTTATTTAGTACATAAACTTTTCTGTAGTAGGTACCGTTTTAATTTACTGTAATTTAAAATAAAAGCCTCCTTGGCTAGGGTTCTGTCTGATACCATTCCGCATCCACATATGGAATCACATCAAAAAACACCCATTAAAAAAATTTAAGCCAATTTATTTCTGATGCTGATTGGAGATCTACGATTCCAATTAATATAAATTGAGTGTATAATTAAAAAGCTATTTAATCTAATAAACTGTTTGTTAATATAAATGAATTATTTAATTGGCAACAGGAATCAAGGAATTTCTTGGAAAGTTGAAATTAAGCCGAAAATAGACATGCCAAAAATCATTGCGAAATCCATGTCGAATGCGAAATTATTTATTCATTGGGCCAGTCTGCAATGGCAGGCGTTGTCCAGCGGCGGGCGGCAGTAGCTATCGACTGTTTCAGTAATTGACTTTTATGAAATGTTTATAAGATTCAAACTTTCTGGTAAAGTTAAAACTAGTATTTATGTATGACGGCATTACGCTTATACACTATAATAAAAACAATAGACTATTCGCCCTCCTTGATATTCCTTTCCGGTTTTCGAAAATCGAATATTTATTTCTACACTCGACAACGTGTGTGCTTGAGTTCTAAATAGGTTCACATTTCTGATTCGAAAGGAGCACTCTGAGCGGAATGTGAGCAGTTTACCCTGTGTGCTCCCCCGTGAATTTCGACAGTTCGCCGACGCCAGCCAAGATATGTCGCAATCCCATCCAATTTGCCTCCCGCCGCTCGTGCTGTTGCTCGAATAAAGCGGAAAATCTTGCTCCGCAGCGCGCCGCCGACGGAATAAATTATGTCAGCTTCAATATGAAACTGTCGGAAGCGAAGGGCGCATAATAAAACGTTAAGCTTAAAGCTAATCGTTAATAAAACATGCTTATCTGAAATTAAATGCAGATTTTAAAAACGTATGAGTATTAAAAAGGCAGTCAGACCAAATATTTACAAATTCTCATCTCCATAATACGTGTGGTGCAGTGCAGCAATGGTTGTTTTATTAGGAGTCGAGTCGGTTGCAGTTTACCGACTATATCACGGTTTGAACAATATCTAGAGTTGAGCGGGAATGAGCACGATCGTTTGGCACGAGCTGGGAACGCGCCGCTGCGGTGTCGGCTAATAGCTCTTCGCAGATTCAATTTGCTGTCGAATAGAATATAGCCTCCCGGTGCGCACTACGCGATCATTAAGTTACGCTCTCGTCTCCAACGACGAGCCAGTAAAATTTGCTTCAAACACCTACCACTCAAGCCAACTAGCTTTTAACTTAAATTTAATTCACTCCCTAATTAGTTGAGCAAGTAATTGACTTAATGTGACCTCTCTTAGGTTTAAAACTGAATTACGTTTTAACACTTGCCAAAGACGAATGTTTCAAACGATAGCTAACAAGTACTAGCTATAAAACGTGAAATAACTATGCATAATATTTAAATGAATAAACTATAATGTTATTTAATTATTTTATTATGTGAATTCAGAAATAAAATTAATAAATTTCAGAATTGATAGCCATCATAATCTCAGTTTTGAAATCCGGTTGACTCTAAAATAAAATAATACCTGTCACATTTTCCATTATGCTTCATATCTCGTATATATACGTAAACCAAATTTTCTGTGAAATTTTCCAAGGATCAAAACCGACTTAAATATACATTTCATATAACACACAGTCCAATATACCTGTGTTTGTAAGTTAACATGAAATTGGTTGCGGCGGACATGGATTGCTTTCGACAGAAGAGCGTCCTTATTGTGTTGTCTCCGGGAAAGCTGGCGTATCGCCACGGACGCGACACGCTGCCAATGCCAAATGTTTTTTATTCCCCCTTCTGGACGATATTACCGTTTGCTTACGTCGCCCTCACTTGCCTTATCTTAAAAGGCAAACGGGTCACATCGTCCATAGTTCAGTTCAAACCTATGTTTAAATGTTCTTGGATTAATACTGTGTGTGATATTTAGTACAAAGACTTACACAGTACTTGTTTTAATACAAAAAAAACATTTAAAGCAACCTCATTATAATAATACATACTTTAAAAATAAGCCGCTTAATTATCAACACTAATATTAATACAATAATTTCAATTGAAATAAGCCACGTTCACATTCATTAAACACGGCAACGGAATTGATACGTTTATTTACGAAACGTTTTGAATGGATTTATTGGTAAATGATGTCTTTATTGAACTTTAAATGAAATTGCACAATCGTTTACAAATTAACAATTCGTAATATCCAGTGAACCGTGGATAATTTAATCATTAATAATGTCATGAATATGATGCACGTTAATGTGTTTGTCCACCCCGCTGATTTTGTCAATTAATTATAAAATACAACTGTTAAAACAAACTTTTACACTTTTATAGATATTTATTGTATTTTACATAGATTACGGGCGTGTAGGGGAGACAAATTAGGCTTCAGAAAGTAATTGTAAATTATTAGATGCCTACATGTTTTTGCTACTAACACTTAGTAACGAAATGTTATAACTGTGTCTCAACAACTCTAAGAAACATTTCCATAAAGAGCTTCTGTTTGAACGTGTTTTACTCTTGTATAAAGTTTCGACATACCAGTATTCTGGTTGTGTCTGCCGAGAAGTCGGTGTGATTTGTTCTGAGAACTTAAGCCCCAGACGAAATAAAACGTCAAACAAGTTTATTTAATGCATAACGACACGACTACAGCTGGAAATTATGTTAGCAGCCTGACATTGCATATTAATGCTACACGGGTACACCACTGAAAATGTTTCGTAAACTAAAACTGTCTTTGACATTTAATACACTTTTATTATGTTCGCTGTTCATAATGTAAAACGCTGAAATTATTAGTACGTACTCTCTGCACTCCATTACACTTTATGTGCAATTAAATAGTTTGTTTCTTTTAGTTTAACGAGTCATTTTGTATGTGATATTTGGTAGTTGTATTTTTCATTTTCTATCCGGTCCGTGTAGAGGAATAAAGGTCTTTGTAATCTTTATTAATGTTATCTTCCGATGTGGCTAAAAAAAGTTATAGTAATAATAGGTAGTTCGTTTCATATAGGTATGCAGACAGTTGTTTTGACAATTTAAAAGTATGTTCGAATTAAAATAAATGCTTTGACTGTTTCACAGACTTCCTGTTACTTTGTATCTAATAAATGCATATTTCTCTACAACTAAAATACAGCATACAGCTATCCAAAATTCAAAATAAATGTCTGATGGAAAGCCCACGGCATCCTGGAATTATTAATTCAATCACCATATCCATTCGTCCGGCTTGCCGCACTATATTAATTCTAGAACGGTTTCACGCAAAATTCCATTTGGAAATACCACGGGCTAACGTTGTTTGATGTTCGCATCATATCTGATTGGGTCGCTGTGATGGAATACGCGGTGACACACTTAATCCACGACTGAAAACTCCCCATATTTGAAGCTTCAACATCAGTCGTGTTTGAGTTATTTGAGTTTGAATATTTGTGACTGTCGCCAAAACTAAAATCTTTTAAATGTAAACCTTATTGTTTATGTATCTAATAATCGTTGCATTTGACATCCCCTTACGGTTCAAAGAGTACGCATGCATGCATGGAAAAGCTTATCGTAATTTGTAAAGATTTGTGAATACTTACTTACGTATAATTTACTAGTTGGCGTTGCATAATTAGAAAGCGGTAGTCCGCGGTACGTACTAGTGTTTTGCCAACGAAACAAGGGGAGTAACGTGCTGCCACATAAATAAATAAATTATGCAATACGTCACTTAACTGCACCGCACTCTTGCACTTCACTAGACACCTCTAGCCTCTAGCTCTCTTAATATAGGCGGTAGCGTTTCTGCAGCTAGACTACTTTGGGTCGCTTTAAATAAATAATATAAAACAAAGTCACTTTTCGTGTCTGTCTGTTTAACATCTATTATAAACTAGAAAAAGGATTTTAATACGGTTTTCACGTTCACCACGTTAGAAAATATTTTATCAATATTTTCTTAAACATAGAAAATATTGATAAAATATATACAGAAATCTTAATGTTTTGACATGTCGCCAACGCTACATCAATAGTAGCTAGTAAGTACAGATGTCTCTAGTTCAACCACATAATATTTCAAGCAAGAAACTACACAATTTCAATACCACATTTTACTACCAAATTGTTGCCATAAAATTAAATAACAGGACGTAAATTAAACGAACCGGTTGGCACCGGTAGCAATATGATACTTCCACTCGGAGGGATTTCATTACATATGAATTACCATCTGACATCCAGTATTAAGCTGAACCCGAGAGTGCATATCCACTGGAGTGTCTGTTCATGAAAAATGTAATTGAATGATTTATCTCGTTGGTCACGTTTCGCCGCCATATGGACTTCTCATGAATAAGTAATGTTCGGCTGCGGTCGTTGTTTCAATTAGCGGTTGTGTCGACGGTCGGGCACGACTGCTTCCCGCAAGAGCCACAGAGCCGAGTACTATCACAGAAATCAAAACTATTGTTTTGAAGATGCGGTCTGCAGTTTCGTCGAATGACAACCGCACCGTTTTGCATAATATATTATGTAGTTCAAACGCCTGCTTTCATATTTATGTTATTTTAATAAAAACTTATTTCTACATATTTGAAAAATTCAATACCTTAGGTACTGTTTTTCTTACAGTCAGTCCAATGCTGTTGTTTAAATTATAATACTATTCTGTACATTTCTTTAAATTTAAATTAATTTCATTTAGCGTTTTCGAAATTGCAGTTTCCCCTGCCAAAATTTATCCTTGTCCTGTTCGCGGGTGCCTGATATATCGTCCCCTATCCTTTTGGTCTTCAGTCCAGGATTTATAAACGGTCTTTGTACATATTTACTGTAATTATTTAGCTTCACAACCACCACTCTTATACACATTCCATAGCATAATCTATCGATCAAATAACATATTATTTATCATTATTTCATATTGACACAATAAAGATAAACAAAAAGCTTAAACAGAAGTGACTGGCATTAAATCAAGGTCTATTAAGTAAACAGTAACAAAACTCAACATTCTGCTCAAGCTTCAACAAATCTCATGAATAGGAGTGGAAGCTCCGTGTTATTCCTATAATTGGGGCGTACGATAATGAGCGAAAGTAATTATGTGGCAACATCCCCCGTTACATCTCCGAAAGACACGACCCATTCAGGGATTAGAGGGATCTCGCTCGCCTACGACGGATTAAATTGATATGTGCGACGCTGCTTAACTCGTTTTATTTAAAGGGTCGGAAAGCAATCCCTTTTATTAGAAGTGGAGACATAATCTTGCGCGTATGTCTTTTTGTTGTCTATTATGGGAGCTAATAAACGTCTCGACTTTTATTGTTTTTGTCATTTTCATAACCTATTTAGGAAAAGTTGCTTTGTTATCTGCTTGCTTAGTATTATGTGTGTAGTTGTGAATGTTTCTTGTGGCTTATTATTTTTTTATATACTTAAATAATTTTATTAAAAATATATATTCTTAGTAAAAAGCTCTAGCATGCGAATTCCGCCAATATAAAGATTCTGTTCCGGTCGACGACCGTTCCCGGAAATGGTGTCGTTTACATAAACCTAAACCGGCCGCCGCGAGTAATGGCCTCTGCACTTGTACGGTTAGATATACGACATGAATTGCAATGCACTTTGTAATTCATTCCGATTTTTGCTTACAAATGACTATAATGTATTGTGTTTCAAACCCTAATGATATGTATCTGAAACAAGGATAACATTGATTTAATCAGAAACCGTTGTTCTCATGAACCTCTTTATTATTGTATTCCGCTTACACTAACTTTATTCTAGTACACTTATAATTAAAAAATAAGTACTTAGGTAAAGCACGACATTGTGTTACACTTATCTAGCATTTAATGCCAGAACATAGGCAGATCTAAAAGTTAGGTAAACCAAACTACCTAATACCTTTTCAAAGTTTAGAACGGAAATAGTACTTAACAACTGAAGCAAAGTTTATTACACAATTTTATGAATAAGAAATTAAATTGAAAGTTAACAATCCGTAAAGTTATATAATGATTTGGAAGTTCATTGCGAAAGGGTCGCCGAAGTTATCCATTTACGGAGAGTTATACTCGTTTATTTTCTTTTAGCAGTTCTGTACAGCGCTCGTCGCTGAGCATCATAGTCGCTTCCCCCGCTTGAACGAGCGCCTTTCGAACCCTACCGTAAAATAGACGCGAAATGTGATAAATGGAAAACTCTTTTTATTGTCGGGGCCCGGGGCACGTTACGTTATGGGACGGCTCCACTCATCCCGCCCGCACCCTCGCTTTCCCGGCCCGTCTTATCAAGTTTTCTTATATCCTAGTTACCGCTCAATTTTGTGAGCCTTATATAAAAAGCTTTTCCTCTGCTCCCCTCTTTGCAAAAGAATTGCTCTTAAGGTATCTGTCTGTACACGAGTCTCTATCACTTAAGAGTGTAAGAAAGCTTATGATTTTCTTGCTCCGTTGGTTGAGTGCGAGCCTGATATTGAAATTGACCCTGCATTTGTTTTATTCAGGGTATTACGCTGCTTCAAGACGCTGGTACGTCGGATGACAGCGGACGGGCGTCAGAAAGACTAACGGGTAGTTCTGTGGCGCCTCGCGATCCCGATTCTTCCCGTGATCGTCTTAGTGACGTAAGTATTTTAATCTTACATCACTTTACTCCCTAGTGCCCATTACCAAAAGCAAGTCGTGTCTTAGTGCATAGAACCTTCAGCAATGAACTCTCTGCAAAGCCCTTTCGTATTATTATTCTATCTACGGAAATCACTTATGAAAATTCTTGCCGAAATCATTAACATCCTATTCGTTCTTACTCTGCCACAAATATCATAAATTTGTGTCGTGCTTTAAAATAAGAATACGTTGACTTTCGATGAGGTGCATGTACGAATTCACTTAGTGTTGTGATTGTAATGCGTGTTAGATCGTGAAATAAAAAGTATAAGTGTCTTCTATTTTTTTTTTTGCATACTTTCTCGTCTCTCCTGTTATTATAATTTTTAATATCAAAAGATCACAAATCTATCTTTAGAACAACGCTTTTTTCTCTGTTTGCATTGTACTTTGAAAGCATTGTGGCTAAGTCGAGTGCTAGGAGAGACGGGACAAACTTCACCACCCCTAGTCACTCCAATCCACTCATATGTTCGCTTTCTCTCTCCTGCCTACAGGCCAGTAGCCGCTGTAGTTCCGGAAAAGGCTATATCGTGAGTATTATCAATGTTGTCCGTTTGCTGTGTAGAACTTTCTTTATTATTTCTCTTCTATTTCACCACGCACGACTTAGTAGATCCCTTGCTGCATGCATGATTGATAGATTGAGGTAGAAATTAGTACTTAGTTAGATATGTTTTTATTCTGATTATGAAAAACTTAATTAAAATATTGTTATGTTAAATGGATATCATAATTGTCAATATGAATATCTAACATGACACTAACGTAACGACACATAAATCAATACGGTCTATGAATAAATTGAATGAATTAAAGTCGAAATAACCCTTGTCTGTTGGAAAAGACATGTAATGGCTATAATTCTCTATTACTGTGTGCAAATTTACCCAGATCACGCAACACACATAGACCCTGTTCGATATTCGGCGCGTATCGCAGCTAAATCACGAGATTTGTCGAGGCGGTGCCGTTCCGTACTACATAACATTACCTGCGCTCGTCCTGAATACTTCATGTTCTGTATTTATTTGAAATTGTAATATCTCAGCCTGATCCCTTGTTGTTTCCCCCGGCGCGTGAACTTACCTCATAAATAACGCGTAACGTATTCGTCGATTTATGTTACGATAATAGTCTTCTTCTCCCATATGAATTGGACTTTTCCGAGATTGTTTAATGGTAATGTGTAGAATACGTTCATCTACTGCCAAACATTTCAGTACGATCATATGTTCTCCGAACAGTAATAAACATGCTACATAAAAAAAATCACCTCATTATTTTAAGCAGACTATTTGCATACTTGAAATTCTAAGCAATTTGTTTTAATATACTGTTTAGAATAAATTGCACGCTTGGTTTAGGTGTGAGTTTTATTCTTAGATAATAAATGATTTAAATCTTGTGGTAAGAATTATGCTGGCAGCTTTCCGATAATTGCGGCTTTAATCATCAGCTGCGGATTGTAGAAACAATGTATCTTAATAAAATCAACCGGCATGAATAGAGCTAAGTCAATCCTCCACTAATAAATGCCCACATCTTTTACTCAAAAACATTTTTCTCCTTTTGCAGTGTGATAGCGAAGGCGACGATGACAAGGCAAGTACTATATTAATAATCTTCTCTTCTCCAAACTTGCGCAGTTTATGTTTCTAAACGATATTTACGAATCGCGTAAATTAATTAAACCAGTCTTCAACTCCTTGACTCTTTGAAAGTTGGAAAAGTTGAAACAGAGCGTTGGAAATAAATGTCCGTGTAATGTAAGTGGCGAAGTTGCTCGTTCCCGGTTTATTACCCGGTCGGACTTGCCAGTACACAGTGATTAATCTCGCGGGGCGGAACGCCACGTTCTAAGCACCTGTTTACAAAATTGTTTAGTTGGATTGTGGTTCATGAATTAGACCTGATTTCTTAACGTTTTGCACTCGGAAAGAAATAACTCTTTGTCTTAGAAGTAGGTACGTTCAAGGTATTAAGTAATTTAACAAGCTTATCGAATGTAGGTAGTGCAAGAAGGCCGCTTTGTAGTCGGACTGTACAAGTGTACATGCTCCAGGGCTTAACTAACTCGTCAACAGGTTGTGAAATGCGAGTCAAAAGCGACCAGGGTTTGAGCGTTGAGCGCTCTCCGACGCGTGTCGACGTGGCAAAGGGCGCTGATTACGCGCCGTCGCTCTGTTCAGTAATTACTAGATTGGCGTAGTCTGGAAGTGCCCGTAATTAAATACATTACACCGCCTTTAGCGGCACTAACTACTGGCAGTACAGTTGCGCTTTAACATGTGTTGTTGTTATTTATACTAAACCTGTTAACAAACTATTTTGTGTTACGAGATTGAATGGGGCTGAAATAATAGTAAATTGATTGATCTATCAATTTATTCTATTATTCAATTCAATTCTAAAGTCGTTAGGTTTAGAATTTGAATGTAAGTATATTATGACTTTTTTAATAAATTGGTAGTACCAACCTTAAAACTGTTAAGTTAGGTTAATTTATCACACATACACGCAGCCATTGCTAGTATTTTCTTTAACAAAGTTTAAAGTAGTTATCTCTAAGTTTATCGATGTCTTAACACTGACTCCATTTGAAATAACTAACTCGTAGAACAATCTGTGACAGCAGCCGTGCAAATCCGAAAGCTTTAAAAGACTGATACCATTGTTCGACCAACCGCAACCCCGACTCGTCCGTTCCCCTTAATCTAATTATCTGGCCGTTTCGTTGCCTGCTCCGGACGAAACACCCAACCCTCAATTTTCTCAGGAGAACTAAGTATAAGTGTTTTATTAGGCAATCCATCCCTTAACGTATAATGAAATCTCGGTTTTGCATAAGCTTCTTGTTTGAGCAAATTTATACTCTACTATAGTGTTATCGTTACAAATACATCAGTATGTTAAACGGTGATATTGTCTGGGTCTTCATATACGTCATCATCATCAGCCAAAATATGTCCACTACTAGACATAGGCCTCTCCCCATCGTTGCTACATCGACCGGTTCTGTGGTCACATTGTCATCAAAGTCGCGTGAATCAGCTGATTCCTGCGGGGTCTACTCATGTTATGTACGCGGTCGGCATTCCAGAAATTGTCTACAAAAACACATTGCAGACTTTTGTTTTTAAGTAATACAAACCTGTTAGCTCATAGATAAATCGGTAAAAAGTATGTTCCATTTAAAACGTGTTCTTGCTTCGTTAGGAATAGATAATATAAGCTATTGTCTTTTATTAATAATAATGAAGATTGAAGTGCAATTAAGTTTCAACAAAAATCCCCTTGTTGTCAAACATTGAAGTATATGAAGTTGAACCGCACTATAATGGCAGTAAATGGATATCTGAGGAGGAAATCAGACTAGTCTGTTATGCCGTAGTCGATTAATTAAATTATCCCGTGAAGTTGACAGCGCTGAGCACATCGCTCGGAGCTCGCAAGTTGGAGCGATGTGTGGGTGAGAGCGGGTGCCGTGGTAGCGCCTGCTTGCCATTGCTCGCTACACTTAGCTAGAGAGCGCCACTAACTCGATCCGATTCCACTTGGGCTATTTGCACTCCAAGTTCAATTATGCCTCCACTTTGATATGCAAATCCGGTCGCGTTTGGCTAATTACGTAGACGCTTCCGTAACATCATTTCAAACGTCAACTTACTGTACCGTACCTACCTCACGTAGACGTGTGCGTAGCTAATAGACATGAGATATTTTGATTTCTTTATATTTTATATACCCATGTGCTTCATGTTATTATTGTAGGCTGGAGGCAGAAACAAAAACTATGTAACTTTTGCACTTTAGTTTCTTTTGAAACTTTATTGAAAACAATGGAAATGTTATAAGTATAGCTTCAACATAAATCCGGGCTAACTCTCCGAGCTCGATAAACTCGGTTATTAGCTTAGTAGGAACAGGAGCCGTCAACTGGCAATGCAGGCGGTGGACCGGCCCGCCCCTTCATAACCACAATCCGTTGGGTTGCGCACTCGTAACTTGCCAGCTAAACAAACAACAACTTGTATACATTGTCATAATGTTGATCAGGTATTTTAATATTTACAATAATTATTTTTCACATTATATTTCAAGCTACATATTTTTTATTCTTGCTGTCCGTTGACTTTACAAATAGAAGGTTAAATCTATGCCACAGTCTATGCGTAAAGCTCATCATCATTCATCAGGTGCGCATATCACTTCTGGTCGATTTAAGCGGGCGGTGGTCTCAGTGTGGTGGGTAATCTGTGCGTATATACAGCCATAAGGGGGGCGCTACCTAACTCTGGCACATTAATAAGCTCATGAATACTGATCGGGTGCACAGCCTTAAGTGCTAAATTAACACTAATCTTGTTTATATTTATGCCCATTGACAGAAACAAAGTCATTTAAAAATACATTTAATCTAAAATAGCAAAATCTTTTATCATTTATATTCGGTAGAACGAAGAAGCATTTATTTCTTTTATGCAGCATTGGGTGCCACTTGGCAAAAAATTTCTTACGCAAAGCTGCCTCAGTTAATTGAAAGAGCTTCTTTCATTTGGTGTAATATTTTACGGCGCAGTCTGTGCCTCGTTGCGGTAACAGCAAAACGGTCTCGCTCCGACACACCAGTTTTCTTTAGTGCTCTCTCCTTGGGCGGCCGCTTACGACTCCTTTTAGAACTCGTTTTAGAAGCAACAAGAAAATAATTTAATCTACTCTACGGAATCGAAACATAAATTTGTTTTCAACATTATCTTAATCGCTACTTCTCTTTTATCATCTTTCAGCGTTGGCTTATTTCTTAAAATTCTTTTACTTTCATTTCCTTTGCGTAGAAAATGCCCTTAGAGTTTTTCAAATCAGCAATTACGGTGAAAATTTGATTTGAATTGCGGCGAAATTGTGTTGGCTGCTCTACATTAGGATTTCATTCCGGGAATATTTCCTTTTATGAACTTTTAATAACATTTTAAATTATAATGCGTATTAGTGTGTAGTATGTGTTTACAACTTGAAGATAATAATATAATGTTTAGTGCAGTAGTAGGCCGAGTGTGGTATACCCACATGTACCGCAATAAATCGGCCGCACCCACGGCGACGGCGCTGCGGCACGCGAGATAAGGGTCACCGCAACACCATTAAGTACTACAATGTCACAGTTCCGCCGCTCAACTACATAAACCCCTCACCACCCACTACACACCTTATGACTTACTAGCATTAGGTACTAACATTACATCCATCAATGAGCCACAAACGTTTGCTTTTGCACCCAGTAATATTTTTATACAACTGTAATAATTATAATAAACTACATAACTGCGTGATTAACATAATGTTTCTAGAATGTTCTACTTTTGTCTTGTAAACGAGCATAAAGTGAAAGAACAAATTGCGAGTTTCCCCAGTATTTTCCTCGCTCGGAAAAATATATGTTTTATTAAAGCTCGGCATTTCCGAGAGCGCGGCAACCCTCGGGGCGAGGGTGGGCTGGTCCAGGGGGATGAGTTCGGCGGCGCGCCAGTGTATAACAGACAGTAGAGGGATATAAAACATATTTACGCGCCTATAAAGTACTCTCGTACGCTCGCTCTCCACCATTTTCTTTTGTTCCTCGCTCGCAGCCAATGATAATGCTTTCTCCCGTTCGGTTAAACTTATTTCTCTGCCGTCTTATCTGGCTTTTCTTCGGCACTTTTATTTATAACCAAAGTGGTGAAATGTAACAACGTGAAGTAAACGATTTTGGTTTCAGCTTGCTTTTTGACATCTTGTTTTTTTGGTAAAGATTTATTTCTGTTGCTTTGTTTTTTTTTATTTAGTCATACTGTTTACATAGCGATCTAAGTTTTTTTACATTTACCATTCGTTGTTGTGTTTAATATACACATGTAGCTTATTGTTTTTAACGAAGCCAAGCGGTTAAACCAATATTAGACAGTGGATATTTAATAAACCGTTTCACAAACTGATAGACAAAAAAGGCATACAAAGAATATTAACGTTGGCTTAAAGAAAGTATAGAGCACATTTAAAGCTATTCAAAGCAAGCAGAACGGAAGCCAGAGTGTTAACAGCAAAGCGAGGAGCGTCTTAATCTTGCGCTACAGTACGGCTAGAACAGAAACCCCTTGCGTAGGTGAGAGGGTGTAATAACAAGAGTCGCCCGTTCCCCGCCACGCCACCCTTCAGTCGCCCGCAGGCTCACCCGCTCGCAAAGTTCCACGAAGGTTCCTATTACTCCGTCGTGCTCCAGTCTAACCAGCTTGACTTAGATAAAGACCTAACTTACATCGATTTAAACTGAACCTTAATCTCTCGTACTTACATCACTCACTTGCGTTGCTTTAAGTTGGTCGTGTAAACAAGTAAACCGAGCCAACGCTTTCCCGTTTATTAGAATTTATGCTGTAGATTTTATATAAAATGTTTATTTAGTACCTGTAATATTATAGTCTTAGAATTAATTCTTGCAAGTGAAAGTAAAAAACATTGTTGCTACTTTCGAAACGTGTACAGGACAAAGAGGCGTCGTCAAAGGGCCGTAATCATCCGTAGGCAGGCGAGTGTTAGCACTCGACGCCGAGGTCGGGATATCTCTCGACGGATCAGCAGCTCACTCGGGATGCACTCTGCGATTCCGTTTGTCACTGCACCCGACTGCGGTCTGAGCTCCCGCTCTGATAAACGCATGTCAACGTGCTTTGAATGCGGAGCGCATTTAACCACTGAAGCCGGATAGAAGCTTACCGCATACGGTATAATTCAGCACTATTCGTGATATCGCAATGTTAAGACGTACTTAGCTAATTTAATATTAAACTTCATCAAATAATCAAAGCTCTAAATAATGTAATAATTGCTTCCACGCCTATACGAAGATTTGGTATACTATTGATTTAGTAGGTACCAAAAACTATAACTTGATTCTTTCTTAACTATCCCACCACCTAGTATATAATAGTATAGCTGTTATAACTATTATGCTAATAAATTTACCTGACCGCCCCAAATAAGATAAAATGAATTCGATAGACTAAAGTCCCCGGAACATTTGTTTTTGTTAATGTATCTTATACTGACATGTTACGCAGATAAGCCGCTCGGCTATTTGCACGTTGTCGTTGTAGTCGTGTGTCCGACCCGGCCCGGCCGTAATTAGCCGGCCGCAAAGTTCGCCGGAATGTTACACGAACGAACACCCCATGAGCCCGACTAACACTGAACACATCCACAATGCATATAATTGCTGCTGTACGTTTATACAACTCCCTTGGAACCGATGAGCTTTGTCCGTTTGTTATGTTACTTTGTTTGTATTCGGAATGGAGACTTCATAAGTCATGCTTCCTTTAGGTGATTATTAAAACATTCTTAAGTTCATCAAATTGCCGATTTAAGCTCAGCATTCAAAATACTTACCAAAGAAAACATTCAAATAATCTACCAAACAATCTTTCACAAACAGTTCGATACAACTTACTGAATTCATAAAACTGTTGAATCAAATAAATAGTACACCAAGCGTTCAAAGCTTTCGAAAAGATAACACTTAACGGTTCAAGTCTCAGCAGTCGTTATTTTTGTCGTAAATAGCTCCAGGTCGTTAGTGGGCCGAGGAACCGGGAAACAAACATGTTACGGCGACGACAATGTGATAAACCAGTGGAATACACCGTCCCGTCTGACTTTAACCTTTCTACGACCGTTAATAATTTGCTAACTTCCCTACAACACTCAATTTATCTATTCCGTCTGGACTGACGTGTAAATCCAAAACACTGGAACTCTTATTACAAAGTTTTGCATTATTTTTCAAATTATATTTTTGATTGATTACTTCTTCAAATCACAAGATGAAAAAATCTAATATATAAAATTCTCGTGTCACAGTTTTCGTTGCCATACTCCTCCGAAACGGCTTGACCGATTTTGATGAAATTTTTTGTGCATATCGAGTAGGTCTGAGAATAGGCCAACATCTATTTTTCATATCCCTAAAAAAAATATATGGCAAAACAACGTTTGCTGGGTCAGCTAGTAATAATATAGGGTTATGATAAGCCTCTTAAAAAATCAAATAAGCGCTGTTAATGCAAAACCTTGCAATTCGAGTTACAGTGTTTTGGATTTACACATCAGTG
Organism: Caradrina clavipalpis; assembly: GCA_932526535.1. Lineage (NCBI taxonomy): Eukaryota > Metazoa > Arthropoda > Insecta > Lepidoptera > Noctuidae > Caradrina > Caradrina clavipalpis. Next base: position 8,018,746 of record OW052100.1, read on the forward strand.
GAGTGTTTCAAGGAATTATTATAAAGTAATCTAAGTTTGGCGAGCCATAGATAGACGCGGGTGACAGGTGTTTAAATTATACCGCAACGCTTCCCACACAGCTTTACAGATTGTATTACGTCCAAGATGGAGTCATTGAAGCAAGCTGTCGGGCTTACGAACTTGCCACGTTAATTACTTGTTATGACACCGAATGCATTTCATATCTCAGTGGTTAGGCGTGTATTGTCTGCCTTGAGGATTTGCCAACTCAAGCGTGTTTTGTAACGTTTAACATTATACATACATTATGTATGTTGTTGTACGAGTATGTTAATTTGACTTGTAAATTAGATTGATTAACTGTTTATTTATGCGATACATTAACAATGTCATGATGGATATTGGTACTTAACTATTAAGTTTGGCGTGGAGAATAAGGTGACCCGTGTATCTTAAGGGAATCGTTTCATACCTTAACACCTCTTTTCCATGGGAGAAGGCAGAAGCCACCTGCTCTCTTTCAGTCAAAATTAAATTAAAAATTTAAAAAACCCCCGACACTAAATCCTAAGTTCCCTTTAAAAAGTAAAAAAAATAAAATACGTCGCGTTGGGGGACCGATGTTGCATTTAGGGTACGACCGTCCCAAGCGGTCCCCCAACGCGACGTATTTTATTTTTTTACTTTTTAAAGGGAACTTAGGATTTTGTGTCGGGGGTTTTTTAAATTTTTAATTTAATTTTTATTTTATACTTTTTATAGGTACATACTTATTATAATGTTGATTTTGTTAAGCTGTAAATACATAGGTTCCTAATAATTTAATAACCCACATGACAAATCATTTTTAGTTTTTCATCCCCACTTTCACACCCATAACTTTTAAACGGCTCAACCGATTTTCATCAAACATGTCTAAGAACACAAAAAAAACTAAATTGAAATCGGTTCATCCGTTCGGGAGCTATGATGCCACAGACAGACAGACAGACAGACAGACACGTCAAACTTATAACACCCCTCTTTTTGCGTCGGGGTTAATTAAAAAAAACTATCAGATCTCCAAAGTTGCAATAATGCGTGTTTGTTAAGTTTGCTAATTAATTTAAATTAAATTAAAACAAAAATGTAACTATAGACGCCCAAAAAGCCCACTAATTTACAAAATAAAAACTTTAACCAGTTCCAGGCAACTTAGAAGCTTGAAAGCTAAAATATATATTTTTTAACTGGCTCAGCAAAAAATTCTTTGTCATTAATAATCAGTAAATATTGTTATTAATGATACATATAATTTTCTGCTTGAATAAAAAGTCTAATAAAAGTATAATATTCTTTTAAAAACAATAGTCGGACTCGTAATTTATTGCTTGTAAAAGTAAATATTTCATTCTTCTAAACCGATAAAAATGCTAAACAGCGTGATTATCTTGTTACAAAGTGCCAAATAGTGTTTATATTGTATTTTACCCCACGTCGGATCATAAATTATTTTCCTTATCGATGCCGACACGCCGTTATCGTCCCCATCTTACTTTTACTCGACTCCCACGCCTACGATCACGACCACCGTTTATAGTAATTTGTCGTCAACAGCATAATAATTCACTTTGTTTTTATTGATGCTGTTTATGGAAAATGCAAATGTTTTTTTAATATCAATAACTTCTTAATATGCACGTCTATGGTTTTGTTTTACAAGGAGGTATCGTAAAATATACTTGTAAGACATAATTATTATGAACTCTAAAGCACCATTCTGCGAAGCTTTAGTGTTCGTCGTGTCGGATTATTTCCCTGTTTATCGGCGAGCGAGATGCGTCGACCACTTTGTTGTTTTATACTTCGTCTGGAGCGACTTTATGCATCGCCTCATTGCTCTTCGCCGTTTCGCTTAGTTTCCCCTCTCTATTTTCAACTCACGTTACTACGTAAATTTATTTTGAAACAAGTGATCCGCCGACAACCTTATATGCAGTAGTAGGTATACAGTTGCCTAAGTCGCTGCTTTTATTTATGTTTATTTTCTCTTTGTGTTGGTTGCAGCTAAATTAAGAACTTTATTTTATGACGTAAAGTACTAACAAAATGACTTATAATACAATGAATTGCTTTAAAAAAAGAACATACAGTCCATCATCCTAACCAAAAACATCACCATCCTTTTGGGTTCCACCGCAGTCAGGAAAAAAGGCGGTCTGTGGTTTTTTCTTTCCTCTCACACGAAAAAACTGTTTTTTTTAGGTAAAATTATAATGTCTGTATTTTAATTTTGATGTAGGATAATTAAGTATTGTACTTTTTAACCTATTTCGTGCATTAAGTATACTTGTTTTCATTTATAGCAGAGTAGCATGAAATTCTATGGTTATAAATCGTTGTTGCATTCCTTATGCTAACAACTGAAATTGCCTTCGATTGCTAGCGTCATCATAAGTTTTGTAGAACTTGCAAACAAACGATTGCATTGCATGCCACAAAAACATAATAGAAAAAAACATGAACAAACCTGAAAAATCAATAGTCAAAATCTGTTTAATGATTTGCACAAAAACAAATACGATTGCGAAAAACTTGATAACACAAGCCACCCACAATTTGTCGGCGCGCCGCGCCGTTTACAAACGCTCAGAAACAAACTACATTTTTATACGGAGAGCAAACAAAATGAGTTAGTGGTGCCGTAGAGTCGCTTTTCCCTGTATTTCCAACGAGCGAGCTTGAAAATTCGCTTTAATACCTTTGTTCTACAGGGCTTTACAGCTCTCATGTTTCGCAGAAATATTTTCGAGCGCAGGTTTACTTTACCTATGTGTGAATATTCTCTACTCCATTTCGCCCCTTTTAAATATTCTTGTTTCAACAGTTTTTTTAGGATTTTCTAGTTTTTGAATGTGGTTTATTGCATTTCCAATTGAATAAAGGATTTATGTGAACGGACGGTTCACATAAATCCTTTATGAAATTTAATTTACTATTGACTATGAAAGTATAGTTTTCCTTAATGTTGTAAAGTTTCACCCATTCATCAGTAAGTATTTCCTAATAAATTTAACGCGACATCTGAGAGTTTATGTACCTAAATGGTTAAATGCAACCAATACGAACAAAACAGGATAACCACATAAAAAGCACAACAATTGACAAATCAGTTTGTCGAGTGTTTAAGGTATGATCGCTCCCATTGCGGAATTAAATAAAATGATAGAACCTCCCGTTTGAGTTTATTCATTACAACCCACGTCGGGTCGGCGGTGGGGGCGCCCACCCTCACTCCACTCGCTTTATGGATATAACCTCGACAAAATACCCCTAAAATTGCACTGTTTTTATTATGTTCTCTCTTTATCTCTTTTGGTTTGTTGCTCCTTTTTACGACGTTATTATTTTATTAGGGAATAAAGCAAATAATAGAGTCAACCGTGATTAACTACTGCCTACCTATATCAAAATGGGCTTTAGCGCGATTTTGTGATCAGTGCTCTATGTCTTAAAATTACCACATTATTTTATTCTCATTTATTCGATTAAAATACATACAAATTACATTTTTAAATATTAATATAAAAAATAATAACATTTATTTTATTTATTTTTACGTTAGAAATTAACTATGAAACTCTAAAATTATTACTGGAATTATTCTAGGTCACTAACTTTTACTGTATTTATTTATGGGGTTATGAAACTATATTTTTATTCCTAAGTATTACTTATACTAAAATAACGCGAAGTCGAATTACGTAGAGTATCTTGTCCACTTGACAGACAGAAAACATAATAACTTTCAGAGTCGTAAAATAACCAGACTGGAATTAAATAATCATTGTTAAAACTGTCAGTGATGACACATTGAAATATCTGATGTGATTTTTCTGTATCATTAAATAGAAACATTGTTTAGATGCCAAATAGTTCGCGAAAGCGATAAAACAAAGCGGCTGGCAAACGACCAAGTCGCGCAAAGCGACACGAGTGGATGGGCGCGCGATTTGCAACGCGAACACTGGTTACTAGCGTCGTCGTGAAGCCATGTCGCCTCATGCCTCGCACCGCGCACTGCTTAGCTCAGATTTGCACGGATACATTTTAAATGGAGCCGCCAGATCGCAATTACACTCCCTTTGAGCTTGCGGAATGCGTTATGTATGACATTCAATTCAATTTGGCGCACAAAGCTCGCGTCGAAATTCTCTTTCTCTTTGACCGAGTCCTCTTATACAACAACGCTTTGTTGGCGAAATATGTAGTTTCAAGTTAACAGCCTACGTTTTGATGATATTTGAAAATATATCTCTGCATGTTGTGCAACATGTGCTGTACTTGTGACACCAATTTGTAGTGCATTCTGAATATGATTGTGTCATAAACTGAATTGGTAAATGTTTCAACTTTCAAGTCAGATTGAAGAGTTTAAGCGCTACTCTAAACTTTGTTGGCAGTGTAGTCTGCGGAATGTCGGACGTGTCCACCTGGTCCGTGGGCGTGCACGTATCACCGCCTCCCTTTGAAGTAAAGAACACACACATGCTTCGTGTCAGACTTCTGATAAATAAACAAAACAAATACCTTGCAATGCAATCAACCTACATAACAAAGTAATACCGCTAATTGTTGTCTCGCACATAGATCGCATGCCCGTCTACACTCAGGTCTTTGCTCGAGCTCATTCAATAAATAAATTATTTGTACATGCATAAAAGTTCATAATTTAATTAAAACTTCTGACTAATTATAATTATAAACCACATAGACGCAGTTTTTACTGCATACAGTCATCATAATTTAACTAAACGTGTTTGTGCCGCATTAAGGTAACATTTCATGTTCAAAGAAGTAAAAATATTAAAACATAATCGTATGTAAATTTAATATGGTAGGGTTAAGTCGCTGTTAATTAATTTAAGCCGAGCGAGGTGAGGCTCGATTAGCGGAATAAATTGGGCTTGCGGCGGGCACAATCCCCGGCGCAGTAAACAGCGCCGACAACAAAGGCAACTCGGCAGCCGCCCCTGCTCGGGAAAGGCGAGCTTTTAATGCTTACTCATTATTTATTCACATCTATAACGAGATTGTCAGTGCTCCCTGTCCCCGCCCGCTTCTCTACAGCTGCCCCGCTTATTTTATCTCTACTTGTAGACTCGTCTTTGCCGTATTATTTACTCTTACTCATACTTAAATAATTTTCTTTTCCCTCGAGTTATAAAGTTATTACAATTTTGCTTCAAGTTCTTTCTTTCTTTAAAATTACGATCGAGTACAGAGCGCTTGAATTGTAAGTACGTTTCTCGTGAATACGGTACGGTTTTATTGAAATATATTTTTCCGACGTTGGAAAGACTGTTTTATTTACATACGTTGATATTTTCTGAAAACTCGATATAGAGACGCGCTTGAACAGTGTTCTTTGGTGAATGCAGCGTCTAGTAGCATCATTATACAGGCCTGTTTACAAATAAATTTTATAAAAATGTCATGTTTTAGGATTCTATTATTAACGGGAATTTGTTTAATTAGATAATAATTTCATAAGGTTAAGTAACCAAACTCTCGAATACCTAAAAATTTAAAGAACTACCTATGATTGACTTTATATTAAATATAGATATTTACCTAAATAAAACACTATAACAACTTAGTTTTTCTGAACCATAAGAATCATCTTAAAATTTCATATGAATTACATTTGCAAACTTGAAAGTAATGGTACACTAAGTTTTATTCAAAAGATATGAAAAGCGGTAGAACACTTGCAAACAGCTAGATAATGCCGTCAGATACTCAACGTGGTCGTTGAAAATTTTATGTCGTCTCGCTGCACCCTCCACTGCAGCCCCCACCCCGCATCTGTAATTTTACATTCTACAGTGTAAAATGACTACACCCTCTTCAACGCTCTTACTATCCTGTTCTATCAGTAGAGATACATACGTGACGTAGATTTGTATTATTTGTTCTATAAAATTTCTATAGTGTACTAATCTTTCTTTGAATCAATTTAAAATATTAACAGTTACATTTTAACTTTTAAAATTAAACCAAAAAAAAAAAACTTCAACGAACTGGCGTAATAAGTTTTTTTTTTTTCATGAAAAATACGTTTAGAGAAAAAACGGAGGACAGGAAAAATTTGTAATAGCACGTATTTTTCCTTTGCTGACATCCAATTGTTTTTCCGCTTGTAGAGTTGTTTTTTCTTCTTTGGGTATTGTTTTATGTCACTATTTAAATAGCTACACAAACGTTTATTTTATTCAAAAAGTAAATAATTAAATTTCTTTGTAGTTAGCATGCCCTGAAAGAAAGTAACGTTTAGTTTTAGTAGCATGTCATTCATCCTCATCACTATTCCGATTGAGCAGATACCGTGTTACATTCGTATGTCTAGTGCGTTACTTTGCATTCGCTTTGTTGTTCTCGCCTGTTCTGTGGAAACACTTTCAAATTTTTGCCGACGCTTTCTCTTTTACGATACTTAACAAGTTAGCTAACAACATAGTTTATTTCTAAATGAGCGATAAAGAAGCTTGAAGGAAACAGAACGTAAAAAACTAAGTCAATAAAAATACCTACAAATTATTCAGCCTGAAACAAATATATTTTTAACCAACATTTATACAGTGAGAGAACGATACAAAAACGCAATCCAACAATACGTTTACCACAAATTGAATGAGGCTCGAAATAAATCCTGTGGTCGTTGTCTGACTCTCAATACCAGTACCTCCCATTCGTATCTCTCACCCCCGGTTTGTCGTTGTTGGGGTTTCATTGCACGAATAAAAATATCCATGTTATTATGCTCGTATTGTACTACCAATATTGTTTATTTTTTTACACAAGAACTGATCTTTTTATTTGAGTAAATATGCTTGCTGTTATGATCAGAGGGAAAATGTAAAAATATTATAAAAATTAAGGTCGAGAAACGTAGCTTGATCGTTATCGAGGGCCCATTTTCTCTCCCTCGTTTAAGACCCGACCAAATAGGGGTCCCTAAGGTTCAAGCGTCGTAAACCAAGCACTCTAGTGTATCGTAAGTGTTAATTACTTTTGTCACTCCGCAACTGGGCGGTTAACAAATCCCGTCGTTATATAATTCCACCGCTGAGGACTGTAATTTACATCGACTGACGCAACATTGTTTAGATAATAAATTATTATGCCTTGAAGCGTTCTTAACGGGCGGCTAAATCGATAAGCGTCGTTTTTATTGCACCATTAACAAGCAGTGCGAGGGGCGAACTGATTTCAATCTGCGTAATCATTGCAGTATCGCATTGAACGAAAACTAATTGGTGAATTAAGAAACCATGTAGGTAAATCTACGTCAATTTAACCAGGCCATGGATACATTAAATTGAAACAAGTTCTTATTTTTTTATGTAAGCATGTGCATGCATTCTAAGAATGGTTTGACATTTCCAACACTATTCTTTAGCGAAATTAATCTAAAAATCTCAAATGATGAAAACTCATGACCGCATCACATTCATAATAAAAATACTTCCCTTGTTTTCGTCTATTGAACAAACATGATACACTCGCTAAATGAGTTTAATAACCATGACAGATCGCTGGCAGGCTAAACCCTCCGGGGACCAAACCTCCCTTTGTTTTAAATTGCCTGATGCAGTGAACGTTCATACAATCACACCACCCCAATATCATTGATTTCTACGAATCACGTTATTCCAAAATGTAACAAAAATGAAAAAAGACAACATGTCCGTGTCAATTAAATACGAATACCGGTTTTGGTTCAAAAATATTATTGGATCCTGACTGAAATGAATACTTTGTTGTTTTAAAAAATCTTTACTCGTTTTTATTGCTACCGAAAGTGGGAAAACGAGAGGAAAAAATAAACAGCACGGCTGTCGGTCGCTCGCGAACGAATTTCCGGCTCACTGCCGTTCGGGACGTTTCAATTTTACAAAATGTAAATTTTTGCCCTCTGGCTCGTAACAATCGGTTCACTCCAATTTATCATGTGAAATTGAATGTAATCTAAATTTTGTTATGATCGTATGAACAATGCACAATACTACAACAAAAAGTTCTATCAATAACTGTTGTGTTTACTGTAATATTGATTTAGGCACCTATGTATTTCAAACTTGTTAGCTAAGAGATTATACATACATTTTACAATCCCTAATATAAACTTTACATAATGTGTTATTCAATTAAAAGGATAAGTAATTTAAATAAAATTAGGGCAATTTCCCATTAAACTGAGCGCGTTAAGTATCTATACTATAATATTATAAAGCTGTAGAGTTTGTTTGTTTGTTTGAACGCGCTAATCTCAGGAACTACCGGTCCGATTTGAAAAATTCTTTTTGTGTTGGATAGCCCATTTATCGAGGAAGGCTATAGGCTATGTAACATCACGCTACAACCAACAGGTGCTGAGCAGCGAGGGTGAAACCGCGGGGAACAGCTAGTATGAAATAAACGAAAATTGGGCTTTCAGAGTTTTTGAAAATTCAACTCGAGAACAGTATTGAATCCAAAAGCGACAAAGTCGCTGGTAAGGTTTCAGTCAATCATAGGGATGTAAACGATTTCTCTAATAAACATTGTTATAACTAAGAATTAGACCGCATCTGTTGTTACGGCGATTATTGTAACAAACAACCAAACTATAACAATTAGTTTTACACATGACAACATAATAAATGTCTTCTGTTTATCTCTCTTTCATTTCAGTATTTTTTGTCACTATTTATACAAAGAGATCCGTTCACATCGTTTTAATTTCCCCTCGGTATTATACGTTAATATTTTACGTGAGATCACAATTCCCCGCAATAATAATCTGTTCCTCTCGTTGGGGAACCTCTTACAATGTTTTTCATATTTATAGATTATTCTTCGGAGACAGTTACTGTAGACAAGCCGAGATTTATCTCGGTTATCCCTGCTGCTTTACTGTTTCCTTCTAAATTAAGAGGTCTTTTATACGTTTTTCTTGCTGAATAAATGATTTCAAATTAATATCTAGGGGAGGAAAAGCTTTTATACTAGAGTACTTAAGTAAATTTGTTATTGTATGAAAAGATGTACACGGTTTTTATTGCAGAAGTAAGTATGAATATATTAGTGGTCTCTGAGGGTATGTTGGGATATTGTTTATTTATTAAAAAAGCACAGAAACATCACACTCATTACACGTACGCTAAAAATATTCGTAATACAATACTAATTCCCGTTATCCAAAATTTCAGATTTGTGTTTGTCAATATTTATTATAAGCGGAAATGAACTTGAAAAGCCATAGATGTGTGGTAAAAATGTAGATTTGGAAGCCTAGAAGTCGTTTAGCGAGAATCAAGTGTTAAAATGAAAGTGTTTGCTTAGCTGTCTACTTACAAATTGCATTACCTTGTCAAGTTGAGAATAATCGACATGATATAAGGCGTGCCTTAAAAATCAATATATTGCTGGTGCTGCCTATACGAAACAAAAGAAGGACTTATCATCTTGTCTAACATACACAAGGTATTAATACCCTCGTCTAGTTTAGTTCAGAAGTGGTTTCCTATGTGATTACCATCATCATTTAAAAAAAATAGCACATACATCTAGATGCTTTGACATGTTGCCACATCAAGTAGGTATATTATGTAGATACCACAAAGCGAAAAATTGACAGGCCGATCTCCAATAAAAACGAAATTCAATTAAAGTCAAGGACTACATCGACTACGAAACATGAAATATAAATAAATTTATCAATATACAGTCAGTTGAGTTGATTATAGGTATCCTACAACGACTGCATTAATCGCAGTCGTAAAGCAATAAGTTATAAAACGAATATAAATAAATCGGTTTACGGCCGTTTTACTGCTTTTCGCGAATGTGTTATTGCTACGAACGAACGGACGCTATGCGTTTCATAGAAATACATACATACCTACCTAATAAATACTTTATGTACTTATTGCTTGTATATCAAACATTACAATAATCCAAGTAGGAGTAGGAGGGTAATAGTAGATACATAAAATTAAAAAAAAAACTACTATTTATATTAATATGAATCTGGTTAATTATTCAATTTAAAATTAAATAATAATTGTAGCAGATAATTGTAGTCCCATGACAGGTTAAAATAATAATATTATTGCTTCGAGAAGTTTAGTATCAGTATCTTACCTACATTTAATAAATGTAATTTAATTGTATGTAATACTAGCGGACCGCCCCCGGCTTCGCACGGATGCTCGAGCTTTTCCGGTGGAGTTCTATAAATTTTCTTTGTCTGGGAAATTACGTATAAAACAAAAAAAGAATCGTCCAAATCGGTCCACCCGTTCTCGAGTTATGCGCTTACCAACACATTTTGCGATTCATTTTTATATTATAGATTACAAAAACCCAAGGTTAAAAAAAACTTAAACGAATAAATTATCTATTTATTAAAATTTTATGCATAATCGTAAAAATACATTGTACAAAGGCGGACTTAACAAAAGGCGGAATTATTGTGTTTTACTGCAAACTAGTATACCTTCCTAACTACATAGTCATAAAAAAAGAAAATACTAGTTGGGCTGTAGAAACTATAAAATGTTACATATCAAATTGTGTTGGGAAAATATGGAAATTCATACCTACATAGAACATTTGCCTGTTTTTATACCGCAGTTCCGAAGCACAAAATGGTTTCTTAAATTCTGACACACTTGGGGCCTAAATAACACTTGAACAGTCTCATTTATAAAGTGCGATTTATCATTACAAGTGTTGTTGTTTTATAACACCACTTATCACAGTTATCACACTAAAATATTCCCAATTTGTAATTTTTGCTAAAGTAACAATTTTAAACGTTCAACAGAGTTTGAAAATAAAATAAAGCAGACATCTCTTTTGAATACAATGTAAACGTACTTAGGTAGCACTTAGTACGCTACAACGACGGACAAAGCAAAAAAGTAATGTTCTATTCAAAATAGTTCAAACAAAACACAGGCGGGGCGGGACCGCTAGTTTCCTATTAGTTGAACTAGCTGTAATATCCTAAAGTTATATTTATAGTTTACCTCTAAAATTAAATTAGCTGATGTCTCTTTTGACATAATATTTTCACCCACGCATATTGGTATCTATCGGCATTTTACATGTGTAGCAAGCAAGAAATATTCAAGAGACACGGTATGTTTCGGCGCGTGCGCGAGGCGCGGGGCGCGGGTTACAGCGGCCGACGACCGGCTGTGGGCCGCGCCGCACTCTCGCCCCGCTCGTCGGGCGAACTGTGCGTTGTCTGTTGATCATCTCCTTCTTTGTCTTGCATACGATCGCGATACGTCGTTATTTTTGTTCTGGCGGACTGACATCTGTAGACCTGTTTTGGATACCTACCGTTCTCTGGATTTCAGTGCTAAAGGATTGCAGTGACACTAGTGGATATACCATTTTGTTAATTAATTTGTGTATATGTCAAACGCACTAACAAAGTTTACCGCCACTGATAAACAAGGCGTTATTATTATAAAAAAGTGATTGTGACAGTGACAGCATTTTACAACAGTGTAAAGTGATGAGTGATCGACTGGATTAGGCATGAATGTTTACATTAAATGGTTTACGTTTTTTTAAATCACACGTTTCGGATTTCACCAATAGTCAACCACAGTCACCATAGTGAGGATCAAAGATTCTCCTAAGAACAATGCAGCAGGCAGCAGCAAAAAGGAAAGCAAGAAAAAAACTAGTAAACAAAAGGCGGAAAGTAATGGGTCGGTGACAGGGAATAAGAACGATAAGACAGCTTCGGCTACTGTTAAGGCGGACAAGGAAGGCAAAAGACCGTCGCCGACCAAGGATGTGCCAGAACAACAGGTAAAATCCGACGACAAGACGTCTCTAATACATTGGGGAAAAATACTATGAAGAATAAAATATGTAAACAACTCAATTCATTATTAATAAACATTTATTCATTTTAGTCTAATAGATAAGCGTTTCTGCCCCATAAATCAAATAACCATTTCGGATGGACTACAGATACCTAATGTATTTTTTAATTCCCCTTGATCGTCGTGCATTGTAACATTTGTAACGGCTTACGTGACCGGCATCGTTAACATTTACCCCACTTTGGTAAGATTAACTTGAACAATGGAAACAACCTGCTATAGAATTCATATTTAATTTACACATATTCGCATTGAAAATCTAATGGAATGGTTATTGCGCTTGGTCACGAACTACCGAAATGCTAACCTTACATGACTTGCTTTTACTATTGTGGACTATAAGTACGTACGATTCCGGTCAAATGTTTATAACACTATGAACGACGTAATTACAGGTTCCACTTACCAATCAATTCAATTTTGTTTTTACCATAAATAAAACACCAAACACACAAATACAGGATACATAATAGCTAATGAAAACTACAGTTTAAATACGTCAACTTTATTTTTAATTTAACAAACACTTTGAAAATTAAACACTCATTACAAAACTACTTGAAACTTACTTGTATGTGTAATTAAATTGTAATTGTTCTTTGAACAGTACCTACTAAGTTTAACAACAATGATCGCGTCGTTAATTCACAAAATTACAGTCAATTATATAGCAGGCAGACTGTAAATATGAGACTACGTATTCTGATTATAATTACAAATATAATCTTTGTTAACAACTATGTATCCAAAGATAACAGCAATTTTATTTTTTTATGAAATTCTTACAAAAGATTTTCTCTTAAGTGGTGGAGTTTATTTTCCCACATTACTAACGATTGCTTGTCGCTTTTGTAAGCCACATAAATAAAGTCGCCAACGCACAAGTGCTATTCGCATTTAAAAAAAAAACAAATTACATATTTTTAGTCTGCTATAAACAGATTAAAGCCGTATCTGCAATCGTGATAATCCTTACACATCTATCTTTTTAATATGCATTAAATGTCACTGGAAACAAAAATTGGTATGCAGCTTAAATTCAGGTCACGAACAAACAACTATTAGCTAAATCCGCTAAATTATGCGCGATGAATACGACTCGACGCGTTGGACTTTTTATGTGCGAGAATATAATTTCTCACTTCTTTTGATGTTAATCCAACTTCAGGTGTTATGATTACGTCTACGTTAATTTAATAATTAATTATTAAAAGTCTTTTGTTTTACATTATAAAATTAGATTAATTTACCAAAGCATACTAATGTAATTTATTTTCAATGATTATAGATCAAAAAAATAATCAATATCAATAATCAATATAATATTATAATCAATTATTTTTTATGCAAAATTATTATCTGACTGAATTTTAATTTCGGATCTCATAATAATTAAGTATGCAATCTGTCAGAAATTGGTAAAATATAATTAATTCATTGAATTATTCATGTCTTGCATAACGCAGAATATTTATTATACATAGCAGACCTGGCACAAAAATAAAATCTATAAGAATTTTATTTTTTTATTCTAATGTGTAATTTGATAAGTTAATAATTATGCAAACTAGCAATTAATCTTCATCGTTTAATAAATTTTAAGCTAATTTGTAAGCGAAACCATTCGCATTTGAGTTGTATTTTACAAATCTTACTACATTGCCTTTTAAAGATTGCGGGGGGTCACGGATCGGTATGACTGAACTTTGCTTAGAGAGATGAAATTCTCCTTGAATTTTAAGTCCCATCCTATTAAAAGTTTGTGAAAGTATTAGAATTCGGAATGAGGGGCGAAAAGCTATCACGCCATTTTTTTCCGACTCCCCCTTTCCAACACTGGGAGAGGAGGAGGCGGGCAAAACGGCCCCGAGGCTGGGATCGCCAGATTATGCTTCGCTGTTTTGAATTCAGAATACGAATTAATTAATTCAGAATCGTAAAGTTCATTCATATTAAAAGTTATTAACTTTTTATAAACGCTTGTGTGGGTGTGCAACGTTCCAAACGTTAGCTTATTTTATTTTTATTACCTTGAGTTAATTGCTTTAACGACTCTACTAATGGAATTTGATAAGGAAAAAAAAACTAATTTCGAAACAATTCAGCAACGCAAAGAAATAACTTAAAATTTTAGTTTGTGTAAATATTCTTAGTTTTATTTTGACAACGTTGACTAATGCGGTCGTTTATTTTTATGGCTGATTTATTTAGAGTCGCGTGTATTTCTCTTCGGAGGTGGGCTCAACGGAACTATTATTACTTGCCGACACGACATCAGTCATCGCGCTAATCGTGTTGAATTATTATTATCTTTTATGTAAGTAACATGGTTTTGACAGCCAGCCAACGTTTGTCAACGTTGATGGACAGCCCCTATTTTCCAACATACGCGATGTTAAAAGGCACTAACTAATGAATTAAAATATAATCAAGTTGTTTATTAATAGACCTCTCACATTGCCATAAAACCGGTGAACGGTTTAATTTGATATTGGACATTGATATTCTATTTAGACAAGTAGTAAGATTAGGTGACAGAAAATGTTTTAATAGGCTGGCGGTGCTTTTGAATGTCTTTATTGTACTGAAAGGCCGGACGCAAAGCAGCCGCGCCGGGCCGGCGGCACGACACTCGCCGCCCGCCTGGCACGCGCGGCCCATACTTGATTTATCACTCCATTGTTGCGGAGCGACGACCCACCCCCACCGGATAAGGCTAAACATTCAATTGCCGGAACGCACCCGAAACGATTTGTTCCCCCCATACTATCGATTGACTATTATTTTCTTCCGGATGTGCCAGTATTTAAACGGTGTTAGAAGAAAGTAAAGTGATAAGGTTTGTGGAATGGCTGTTATTTCAGGGGTCAATATTGCGGGTATTTTAATAACTTCTATTCTTTATTGATGGAGTATTTTATTCTACCTTATAATAATTCAGGACTGGTGGTTTGCAAAACACTATTAGGTGATTTTTTAATCGCCAGAGACAATTTTTATCCGAACATTCACATATTTAAACGAATACGTTGTCATATTCATTCTTCAAATGAAACTTACCTGTCAATTAAAAAAACTGCTCCTAAGATCATTGTTTCATAAGCGCAGTATTTCGTATATAATTCTGAAACCGAAAGTATTTCTTGGCGACATGAAATAAAACCAATTCGCATAATAGGAAATTAAATTAACTGCGGCAAATCAGATTTAAGAGACAATGCTACTTAAATTGTGTCCGTCGTAAAAGGCGCGGTTAGCCAGCTAGTTTTATTGAGTCGTTCTCGGCGCTAGCTCGTAAATATCACTAGGTAATTACTTTCCATTCCCTTTAAATACTTGAAACCCGCGCCGTAAAATAAATAAACTTTTATTGTTTCAGAAATTGTTAGCATTTATTACGTTTTGTTTAAAACATAATTTTTATAATTGTGTGAACATTAGATGTGTCAGGTGCCACACTAGTCGTGTTTAACATGTTTCTAATGTGTAATTATAGGATTAGAAACATTATTCATGTTAATTTATTTGCTTTATTCTAGGCTATTTTCATTCTCGTTTTTGTAGACTGATCTATATTCCGTATTTCATTCACTTTATAATTATTAATAACAATATGGCATTCATAGATATACTAATTCCCGTTTTACATTAGGAGACATCTATAAGTATAAGTATCTCGTCATATTTGGCATTACATAACCTGGCGTTGTTAACTTATTTTAATGAAAACGGGCATAAAATTCCGATTTTCCGAATCGGGACGGGTTCCGGTTCGATTGTTTAATCCGATTACTGAGGCTTAAAGACTATCGGTGAAATAAATAATGAATGTTTTTACATCAACAGATCGAGTTAAATTCCCGTGAAAACAAAATACCAAGTCAAAATATTGTAATGCTTTATTTTTCATTTCTATATGTTTTTTTTTACATAAGAACCTTTTAATGATTACAATCTGCTTCCTTATTTTAGCCTTGAGGGGCGGTGTCTTTTTACCCGACTGCGACAGAAGGAGGGTTATGTTTTTCGAGGGTATGTTTGTATGTATGTATGTATGTATGTATGTATGTATGTATGTATGTATGTATGTATAATTGTTTGGCACGCTCTGCAGGCTGAACGGCTCGATGGATTTTAGCTTAAGAGGTGTCGTTAGATTCGTATTCACTGTGAGAGTGACACTGGGTATATAAAAAAAAAAAAAACAAAATGGCGGATTTTTGGCGCCAAATTCAAATGTTTGGCTCGCTCTGCAGGCTGAACGGCTCGATGGATTTTAGCTTGAAAGGTGTCGGTAGATTCATATTTACTGTAAGAGTGATACTGGGTATATTAATTTCTTTTTTAAAACACTAAAAAAATAAATAATAAAAAACGGTAATTTAAAAAACTAAAAAACCCGACTGCTATTCTTTAAAAATCCCTAAAACAAGATAAATTGTAGCAGTCGGGACCCATTCGGGATCATCTGCAATGTAATATAGGTATGTGTTCTCAATTCACTAATCCTCCATTTCTAGAATGGGTCCCGACTGCTACAATTTATCTTGTTTTAGGGATTTTTAAAGAATAGCAGTCGGGTTTTTTAGTTTTTTAAATTACCGTTTTTGTCGATGTCTATTGTTTATCGAAGTATTTTCCCTTTGTTAGTTTTGTCACCATTACGTAACCCACAATGACTAGTTAGTCGGTTATTACGATTTCAATAGGTACTAAATAATTGATAGCCTTTTAAATCGATATTTATTTTATAATGATTACTTACGTAGGAAGCTAAGTAAACATATCATCTTACCAATTAACATATTATTAAAATAAAAAAGAACATTCCTAAGACCACACCACACTTGAACATAATTATAATCAACTTATGGTTATACCCGCGAACAAGTAACACGCATCTACTTAAAAATTGTAAGTATACACATGCGATCGTTTTACTTATAATTCTCATTAGCATGTCTTTGTGTCAGACGTGATTTCATCTTCATCTAATGAATACAAAAAACCCGAAGGCGGTTATTGTGTTAGGTTTGAACAATAGGCACACATATTGTGAATACTAATCATGTCGGTACTCGGTACATAGACAGGCGGCCCAACGGGGTCGCATCGCTTCGCCACGTTTCTCTGTTCTATAGATACTAAACGCGACTACAGTTATAGAACAGACAGATACGACACACACTTGCAATCTAAGCCTTTTGACTTTTGTAATTTACGGGGAAAATCTAACGTTGCACATTACTAATTACGTACGATCGTTATTAAACTACGCTTCGTACGGATTAAATGACTAATCTGGAATTCGGGGCATTAAGGACACACGTACTACTTAATCGGCTTACAAATAACGTAATTCTTTATCAAACAAAAACCGGAATCAATCTGGAACGGTAAATAAATCAAATGAATCATGAAGTTTAAACAAATTAAGGCTTGCACTGGACGTAATGATGGACTTGCTAATATACTGTGGTATAAATACCAGATTTGGCAAACATTATCAATGATTTATTACCTATCTGTTTTTTATGTGTTGTGCTAATTGGTTTTACATAATAAGTTGTTGTGCAAGTCACTTATAAGAACTAGGTACTCACTTATTGTTTAAGTAGTTCTTATAACTTCAGTTATAAAATTAGTTTTCTTGGTACTTTTATTGTTTTCTCACTGGGGGCTGAAATACAAATAAAAGTAACATAAATCTATACATACTAATATTATAAAGAGGAAAGATTTGTGTGTGTGTTGTAACGAATAAACTCAAAAACGACTGGATCGATTTCAAAAATTCTTTCACCATTAGAATGCTACATTATCCCCATTTAACATAGGCTTTATAACATGACGCTACGACTCACTTAGCGGAGCAGTAACCAAAGACGTTGCTTAACTAGGGGGAAATAAGTACGTGGATGAAGTCACTGAGAGTTCGCTAGTGTTTGAATAAAATATAATCGATTAATGTGAGCTAAGCATCAACTAAATGCCATCGTGAATATGTGTAGCTCATTCAAAAGTATCTTCGACGTCCTGTCGCAGGTTGGCGGCTTAGTGTTAATTAACATTTTAACGGTCCGCTGTCGTCTGTGACCATTTCTTATAATTTATTAACGACGTCAACACACGCATGTACGTCGCAACGTGCAATCTCCACTGGCGACTTGTTTCAGTTGTTTCCATAACAGCAGTAACTTTATAACTGAAGGCCGGTATCATAGGTTCCCTTTGTTTGTTGTTTTTGAGTAACACAATGACTTCCATTGAGTTCGGCAGTACGGATTATGGTTCTCCTGAACGACCTAAATGAATTATTTACTGTTTATTAGGAGCTCTAGCTTTTACTTGGCTCGTTCGTGAACCTTTATTATAATTTTATTGAGTACCCAGTATACTTATTGTTTTATTCTTTTGATGGTTTATACAATGAGGAAAATCGAATATCATTTGAGATTAAAGATATCAAAATCGAAATTTAAAGTATCACTTTAGATAAAGATTTCGAAAAATTTCGAAACACTAAGCTGACGTCATGTCGAGGAACACGTATAGTTCCAAGCGCTCTGTTCCAGTTCCATTAGTATTTACTTACTGAATCAACTGTTTCACGATAATTGTTAAAATATAATGAATGATGTGAATATTATTTTAAGGTTTGTTTTATTCTGTTGTTTCAGGCGAGTCCTGGAAATAGCAGAAATGCTTCTCCAAGGTACCACGATGCATCAATGGAAGATGTAAGTTAATCGACAATTTTATGAACAAATTCAAACTAAAATCAAGTTAATTAAAAATAGAAGAGTGATGACAGTATACATTATGTTTCCAGGCTTCGGACGCAGGCTCTCTGTTCCGGGTGGCGGGCGCGGCGGCTACAGGCGGAGGCGCCAAAAACGAGCTGGTTGCGCGGGGCGGCAGCGGCGGCGCGCTCGCTCTGTCTCGTGCGCCGGTGGGGGGCAGCGCCAGCCCCGCGCCCGCGCCGCTGCCGCAGCCCGCGCCCTCGCCCGCTCCTGCCGCCTTGCCGCCGCCCGCGCTGCCACCACCGCCTTTTCGCGCCGATACGCCGCACCGGCCTAACGGCGCGCACATTCCTGCTCTCGATGGCCACGCCGCAACACAAATTCCGGCGCGGCCAGTGGGCGCCGCCGGCCCCGACACGCCCGAGCGGCCTGCTAGTAACAGCAAGCTGCAGCCGGGTGCGAGAGCCTCAGCAGACAGCCCCACCCCCGCCCCTCCCGCTCCCCCAGCGCCCTCTCCTCTCTTCCCCTCCCATACCGCCTACCAATCTCAGTCTCAATCGCACGCTGCCGCCGCGTTGCCCGACTACCGGCACACAAATCATGAAACGCGAACCGAGCCCCCGGAGCAGCCCCCGGCGCCCCTGGACCTGCACACGCATCACACAGCGCACCACCCGGCGCGGCCGCCGCACCTGGCGCCCAGCCCGGCACAAGCGCAGCATCCTAGTCTACAAGGCCGCGTCCCGCACTCGCAGGCGCATCCAGTGATGCCCGGCCATGACGTTCGAAACCAACCAATCGCAGCTCAGACTCATCCCTCCGTTCCTACCTCCTTCTCGAACCGCGTGAATGGTGTGCCGCAAAGCGTAACACCACATTCGACGCCTTCTTCAATTCCGAGCTGTCTTCCGAGTCAAACTCTTACGGGACGGTCGCTCTCTCCGGCCGCGCCGACCTCTCGCCCATACCCTACCCCGTCGATCGGGTCTAGTCACGTAAACTCCAGTATAAGTTCCAGTATTCACGGTCACTCTATAGCTTACCAGAGTCAGTCGAGTTTACAGAAACATTCCGTTCAACCTGTGTATGCGAGCCGACCTTCTCATCTCGCACCCTTCAGCATATCCAATCACATTTCATCCAGTCATATTCAGCCTTCTTCAGCGATTCAGCCTCCAGTCCCCCATATGAACCATTCAATAAATAATCATTCCGTAACAAGCCTCTCCAGTCACCTTCCTGTTGTCAATCCTAGTTCCTTAGCGACGTCTACACCAAATCACATTGGTGCTCCGTCTACTTTAGCGTCTATTACAAGCACCACCATGTCTTCGTTTACCCCCAGCCTTAAACCACACCCTGGTGTCATACCGCAACAGCCAACTTCTACTGCCACGCCCATATCTTCTCAATTAGCGAGCAGTCACGTGGATGCATTAACCACTTCTAGTTGTACACCCACAAATGCGACACCGGTGTCGACGAGTAGTAGTAGCCACCCTCTTGCGCTTCCCGTCGTGGATTCGAGGCAAGCACCGATACCATCTTGCGAATTGCCTGCGCGTACAGAGAGTCCAATCGTGTCCTCAACCCTGGCTTCCAATAGTTATCCGCCTCCGGCTGTGTACTCAGGCTCTTCGTACCCTCCGCTGTACACCCCCTATGCTGCCACAATGCAACACAGTCCTTACCTACCACCAGCTGCGGCTTCACCGAGGAACTCCGCCGACACGGTATGTAACTGGAAACACCGCAACGTTCTCTAATGACTGACAACGTTCTCTGACCTTTTTATGTAGAATATTGTAATGATCAAAAAAAGATTTTATTCATTAGAAGTTTCATTCAGATTTCTTTTATTAGTAAACTGTTGTCGTAGTTACATTGAAAACGTTAACTATGTAATTTGCTCCTTATTCGAATAATTCATTGACTCGAAAGTATATAATAAAATAAAATATATTATTTATACTAGGAACACTGAAAAAAAATAATTACTATGGCCTTAATGTAAAATATTGCAATGATCAAAATCAGATTTTATTCATTAGAGGATTCATTCAGATTTCTTTTATTAGTAAACTGTTGTCGTAGTTACAGTGATAACGATATTTGTGCAATTCGCTCCTCATTGGAATAATTTTATTGACTCGAAAGTATTACTTGCATTTACAGAGAACGAGTTTATCTGCGTCACCTTTAGTTGCACCGAAAACCCCAAAGGGCGTGCGTCCTCACACGCCGGGATCAACAGGCGCGGCAGGAGCAGCGCTCTCATACTCTCCGCGTGGACCCAGTCCAAACAGGGAACGCGAAAGTTTCAGGTACGCAACGTATGCGTCATTATTAATACCCTGTAAGAATTAAATTATAGTAAACTATAACATTTTAAGAATACATTCTAAACGGCTCTGTGTATTTTCGCGGATTTGGATTGATTTCACCAATCGAGAAAACGCCGTACGCCGGAGATCGTCTAACCGTTTTTGGGCGCACCTTCAAAAAAATACGGTAAGTTTGTTTTACATTTCGTGTTGTTAGTACTGACTTCTTTTTTTGGGCGTTTCGTACTATCACACGATCGACTAAATAAAACATTATCTCACACAACGATGGTGATTGATTTCAGCAGCAACATCAGCAGTTTGTCTCGCAGCACCCCGGCCTCATCGACCGCGTCCTTGCCGTCGCTCGCGCCATCTCTCGTCGCACCACTCGCCGCTCCGCTGGCCACACCGTTAGCTGCCCCTTTGCCGGTAAAACTCTTCAATCATCATTTGTTCTCCATCTTTCTGATATTATACAGCAGGTTATGGGCACACTTATTATGGCAATAATTACTGGGCACCGATATTCCTATCGTAAAGTTACGATGGTTTTTTTTAGGTAAACGCTAACTATCTATAATATCCGTCTTGTTTATACTTTAAAGGTTCGGACAGAAAGACATGAACTGTATAAACCTCAGGGTCCCCTGCCGGTGTCGCTGCCGGGCCCGCTGCCCGCGCCGCTGTCGCTGGCGCCTCCGCTGGGCGCGGGGCTGGCGCCCGGGCTGGCCCCCGGCCTGGCGCCCGGGCTGGCGGCCCCGCTGGCGCCCCCGCTGTCGGCGCCCCTGGCGGCCCCCACGCCCACGCCGGCCGCGCCGACCGCGCCGCACCTCACACACTCGCTGGCGCCGGTGCCCACTGTGCCCAGCATAAGCTCCAGTGCCAAACCGCCTGCGCACTGGGGGGTGACGTGAGTACATGTTGCTTAGCTTGCGACTTCTTTATTACCGACTAAAGATATCGGGTTCACTTTCATTGATCAGTCAAATAACCACAGACCGTCAGGATATTTTCGATATGTTAAATAAAAATATCGCCTACTACGACAAACCCGATATTGCAATACATTGTCTATCCCAGCTTCCATAAGAAGAACTCCGTCTCGCGAGATATCATAAACCGCTGACTGACTGTTTAGCCAAAGCTTTAAATGTTAATTTTATTGAGTAAGCGTATATCTTGTACTAATTACGATTGTCGTGCACTTCCAGCAGGCCGACGGGTGCAGAGCGTCCGTCAGGCTTCGCGCCGGCTCCTCCGCTGTTCGGTGCGCCGCTCCCGCCGCCTAATCCCAATCCATTCTCCGCCGAATCGCTCTTTCAAAGCAGTAAGTTATTGACTACAACTTGTACACATATACAAGTTACATAAAACCGATTTAGAATTATGGTAGACGGAGCCGCTGAATGTAATTTTGGTACCCTATGTAAGAAATGGAAGTTTAAGATAGAAATTACTGTTACACGTATGAGTGACAGAGACGATGCTGTATAAAACCTACCCTATTTCTATTAATGATAAGGGTCAGTAAGATATAATTCACAATGTAATCTTATCCGATAAATAGAATTTGTCGAATAGTTACCAACATTGTTAAAAGTGGTTGTTGGACATGTAGAGGGGTGCTTTTCAGGCCCGGGCGCTGATCTACTGCGGCGCGAGCTGGACAACCGGTTCCTGGCGGCCGCGGGCGCGGTGACGGCAGTGCGCACGGAGATGCACCACCACCAGCACCAGCACCAGCACACGCACGTGCACCAGCACCCGCCGCACGCGCCGCCGCACCCGCACCAGCTGCTGGTGCCGCACGCGCCGCACGCGCCGCTCGTACGTATACACACACACTCACACCAGCACCAACACCCGCCGCACGTATACATACTGAACTCACACCACGCGGACATAGCACCAGTGATCAGAATAGGTAGAGCTAATGTGCCTAAAGTTTATAGAACAGAAATAAAAAGTGGAGACGTGCCTACGACTAAAAATTTGTTTAGAGTTTTGAAACATTACTAGTTACAACTAAAATTAATAAAGTAAAACAACTAACGGAATAATTTCCTGTTTCTTTTTTAAAAGTATGCGCAATTTTTATTTTTTAGAAACAAATGTTATCTCCTAATCTTCGTTTGATTGACGTAAACAATTACATAAGGGTTGAGGGGTAGAGGGGTGTTTCGCATTCTAAACATGAGATTCCGTGCTTACTTACGTCGTAATATTTAGAAACATTTTTTTTGTCGTAACGAGGTCTCCACTTTTTGTCTCTGTTCTTTAAACTTAAGGCACATTAGCTCTACCTATTCCGATCACTGCATATCACAGATGAAAACAAGCGCGCACCCTCAGGTGCTTACCTATTGACGGTAACTCAATTTCCATTCATATTATGATTCGCGGCGTGGTGCACAGATACATAAAAAGTACAATACATAAAAAATACAAATGGTACCCATTGAACATAGCCGCTACGGCAGCTTAACGGTCTTCTTTGAGCATTGGTCGCCGCATCACGCCCTGTGGAAACTAGCAATTACGCGGAGGTCGTTGTTTTAGCTGCTACTTACATAATAACTTTCATTTTGAGTCAAATTTCGAGTATCGAGCGTGGAACTATCTGTTTATTGCTAATAAACAAAAAAAAAACAATAAACAGATAGTTCCACACCCTACATGTTTATACTAATAATTGTATAGATACATAAAAATAATATCGTGTTTTCAATCGTTTTCAGTTCAAGGATGTAAGCAAAATGTCATCGTTGTACCGCAGCGGAATCGGGCTCGGTTACCCGTACTCATCGAGTCTTCTACACCCCACCGGCCCTTACGTGCCTCCCGCGCCGCTTACCACATATGCTCCTAAGGTGAATTGTCATTTATTTTAATCATCACAACATTCTGTAAATATCAAAATTAAGGAGTAAAAGCAAGTTTAATGTTAGTCCAGTTTTGTTCAATAATAACTAAGTTATAATGCATGCATAATTTTAACTATAAACTGATTATATTTTCTAGATCACTTTCTTTCTATTCAACCACCTTACTACATGTCTGTAGTATGTATTATACATGTATACAATCTAAACCTAACTTTAAATGTACCCTTCAATATCTTTCTCATAATTCATTTCTTTATTGTAAATTTTCTTGAAATACTTGCTTACGCTTAATTTACATTTTACTTTGCTCCAATCATTAACCCTGCATCGCATAATGTTAACAGCCCGTAGTGTCAGCCGCAAGTGACTCCGCCTCTAAACCACCACCACGTCCCGCTGTCGCGGTAGGTTTCCTTCTTAGCACTACATTACATATTTTATGCATGCACCTGTTATATAATATTTGTCGAACATGACCTGCTCGCACGCCAGGACAGTTCCGACTTTTACAATAAAAACATCTCATTGTATGGCAATTTTTTATCATCATCTTTCTCGAACAGAAAACGGGAAAATGGAACGCGATGCACGTGAGGATCGCTTGGGAGATCTACAACCACCAGCAAAAAGAGAAAACCGGCGGCGGCGCCGTGCCGGGCGGCGGCGACAAGGACAAGCTGCGAGCCTTCCCCGCGCCCGCGCCGCCGCCGCCCAGCTACCGCTCGCCCTACGAGCTGCCGCCCTCGCCCTACCTGCCGCACCACCCGCACCTAGGTACGCTCCGCCGCTACGAGCCCGGCCTGCCCGCGCCCGCGCCCGCCGCCTCTCACCGAGCTGTGCGCGTTTCAGGCGTGTCACCGTTCGGCCGGTACGGGCCCGGCGCCTACCCCGGCGCGCCGCCCTTCGGCCTCACGGCGTACGGCCGCGACCTGGCGCTGTCCGGCTCGCTGCACGCCGTGCATCACGCGCCGCCGCTGGGCGCGCTGCACGACGCCTGGCGCGCCGTGCGCCCGCCCGCGCCGCAGGCGGCCGCCGAGGCGCGGCGCGAGCACGACGAGCGCGAGCGCGCCCGCCGCGAGCGCGACGAGCGGGAGCGGCGGGAGCGCGACGAACGCGAGCGGCGAAAGGCGCGTGAGCAGCGCGACCAACGAGACCGCGAGCTGGAGCGGGCGCGTGCCCGCTCTCCTCTGCGCAACGGCGCACCCGAAACCATCATCAAGGAAGAGCGCAAGGACCCGCCGCGCCATCCGCCGCCGTCGCTGCCTGCCTACCCGCCGCCGCCGCCCTGGGACCCGTACCGCACGTTCGACCCGCTGCAGCACATGCGGTTCGCGCCACTCGTGGAGGCGGCTATCCGCGCCGAGGAAGACCGCGCCAAAATGCTGAGCGCGTACGCGCACCACCAGCAGCTGAAGTCGTCGCCGCTGTTGCACCGCGGGCTGCCGCCGCACGCGCCGCTGCCACCGCTGGGCTCGCACGCGGGTCTGGGCGGGCACGCGGGTCTGGGCCCGCACGCGCCGCTGGCCCCGCTGGCGCCGCTGGCCCCGCCGATGGCGCCGCTCGCGCCGCTAGACCTGCTCAAGAAGGAGGAGCCGCGATGATAGCGATGCGGCGCAACCGCCGTGTCGCCAAGTGTGTGTACATAGAGTAGCGTAAACGACGTCGCAAGTGAGAGTACGACTAATTTAATGTATATCGTTTCGCATTATCGGTTTAGAGAATTATTTATTGTAACGTCGCTTACAGAAACGACGGATATCGGTTCCGTCGGCCGCCCGCCTCGCCGGTATCGTTTGGGACAGTGTAGCGGGTAGGGGCGAGGCGGACATAGCGAATCGGAGAGGGTGGTGCGAGCGTGCACGCTTTCTCGACATGTGCAATATTGGACGAGAACACGCGGCGCTCGTCGCCGCCGGCCTGTACACTACTGCTTGTTTATTTACATGAAAATATCTATCGAGTTGTTATTGTGACCATTATTAGTTAATTATACATGAAAATTGCTGATTATTGTGAAGGATAGGATTATCGGAATCGCTATCGATATAATTATACATATTTATATATACTTATAAATAAACTGTAAATATTAGTATGTAAATTAGTGTTAAAATATAGAATTGGTTTATTTAACGTCATACAAAAGAAAATCCCATAAATTATTATTGCATCGGGAGTTTAATTTACACTTCCGTTAAAAATCTCAATGGTTTTTCAATTGTACCAGTGGAGTTTTATTTATTTATTTATACTCCTATTAGTGAACACAATTTCAGGTATAGCAGTTATTTCATTTTAATGCATTTAAAATATGTGATATTATTGTATTGTGAAATACATTTTGTCTGACTTCAAGTAGTGTCTATTCTCAGATATCTAGATGTAACAGTAATACAATAATTGTTGGAGTTGTATTAGTTATCATAAATCATGTTGTTTTCATTCCCTATTGTATTTGAGAACAAGCAAAATATTCGAAAGTAATTGTTTAGTGACCTTATCATGACATGTAAAATCTTAAGTGCCATTGAAGCAATATTAAATGGGCATTGAGTCAGACAAAATTGGATTTAGGATCTGTAATTACAGATACATCTGACAGTTTGTGTTCTTAAAATCTCAAGAATGACTCAGAATTATTATTATAGTTTATTCAAAATCATTCTGTATACTAAAAAGTAAATGAAAGCTTGGTGCGATTCAGAAAATACCATTAAAACTTTTGATTTTTATACCAAACAGATTTTTTTTACAATCCCATCCCCCCACCAAAATAAAATTTGAAATAAAATACTACCTGAAGAATTGAAACAAATCAAAACTACCTATATTTTACAAAAAAAGTAGAGGTGCCTTTAGAAAATGTTATTTAAAGAGCCTTTTTTGCTAACTTAAAGCTGGGGCTGGCCTCTTTTTGAAAATCGTTCACATAATGTCCATTTTTGATAATTGTTCTTTTTCTAAAGTCCCGAATGAATCCCATTTTACCGATTCGTGGTTCCTATTCTTTCACGACCACTACTCATAACGGGTATTTAATGAGCAAATTAGTAAGCATGCTTTGTAAATACAACATTTTCGGTGGACTTTCTTCAATAACATGAGAAGTAACGCTATTTAACTATTATCACAAGGTCTAGATATTTACAAATCTACAGGCAAACTGCATCGAAAAGCAGTAAGAAGACTTGTTAATAGGTACACCATGTTACATTAAAAAATGAATCTATCGTCATACATCACAAAACTAGAGTTCATCGTGCTCGTGTACCCTCTACTTTAATCTAAATGATCAGTTAGGCCGCTATCCATATTTATTTATTTATTTATTTATTTAACGCAGCATGGAAGACTTACAGCTAACAAACTAAATAGAAAAGAAACTATAGATGACAGGAAGCCAATTACAAGTCTTCGCGTGTAGAATTTGACAAAAAAAAAAAAAAGTGAGCAAACATCAGACACAGATTGTTACACATTAGTCGAAAACTATTTGATTTTAAAATTTAGGAGGATCAAATCATGAAAAAAAAAGATATACTCTATCAATAGCCCAGCAATAGTACCAGTATTGATAGGACTATCGATACCGCCGATGGTATCGATAGCCAATAATGAGGTACTAGTATCTATTGTAGTTATATCGATAAAATTGAGCTTTGATAGTCACTATAAAAATATTGATACAATTACATTTTCATCGTAGACATTGTATCGAAATCCTAACTGGTTTTTTGAGGTCAACTCTAAGGAATGTCATTAATTCAGCATTAATATAATTATAATAGTCAATCAGTCACCTACCCTTCAGATAAAGTAGAAGCCAGCCTAACATTCTAGACCAGTACCGTTGTCAATAGTGGTAATACATACCATCACGCCTGTATTCCCCAAAGGGTTAGGCAGAGGTACACCAATGTACACCCACCAGTCCGCCCGCGCCGGTGTATTTAGGTCCCGTGTAATAAGGGGCGAGCCTATTGCCATTAACCGAGCGCAAATCCTAATTCCGAACTGCTCTACTACTGAGAATTTAATAATAAAAAAAAAAAACAATAACACTGCTCGACCCTGGGAATCAAACCGAAGACCTCTCAAGACTCATAGCAGTCGCGCTTAGGCCAACGAGGCAGTCGATAGTGGTAAAAAATGGTCAAAATGCATTAAGCAATTTAAAAATATAAAAGCAGTTTACAAACTGGCTAAGCAGATAAGCCTAATTGCTAGACAAAACAGATAAGTTTGGGCTGCTGAATTAGTAAATAAGAATATAATTTTATGAAGACACTGTTAGGCCCAAGTCCTATTGCAGATTTTTTTTGCAATCGGGTACGTGGCGTACAAAAAGGTGCGTAATGCGCAAATGGTTTGCGAATATTTCAGTATTTCACATATTCAAAACACACTACGCCTTTGGTCATTATGTCGGCGGAACTGTAGGACTATCATTAAATTGTGCTGTAGGAACGTACACGCTATGCAAATGCAGAGATTGCCGTGTGTTATTATGTACTTGAGACACAGTAAAAGAAGAAAGAGTCTAGGATTCATCCTATTTTTCGCAGAAATTATTAAGAGAACTTAAAACTATATTCGGTAAAACTTTATAGCTGCTACTTATGCCCTAGAAGTATCAATACAGTTCTTGCGATCTCTAGCGCCATGATGATAACGTAACAATCTCAAAACCGGCCAAGTAGGTACCTACGTGTAGTAGAGTTTTTAATTGTTAATTTTATATAACCCACTGTATTTGCATTGGCATATCTAGACAGGGCTCCTTCCTGGCCCCTAAGATGCCATGGCCGATGCAATGCAATGCGGTCAGGCAGAAGGTGAGCCCTACAGCTTGGGGTAGGCACAAGACCATTCTGGGGTGGGCACGTGTATTTGTTAGTTTTATTGGTTTATTAAATAAACTATAGCGATAAGAACTCAATATGGAAAACTTACAGTTTGGGAGTAACCCAAACCCCCCCCCCCCCCACCCCCACCCCTTGCTTTGCGTTTCTCAGCATTGACTGTCCTGACTTTACTAAGGCGACCAACCTACGCGAGGACCAGCGAGGCGAGGACCTACTTGAAGAAGAACTGCTAGCACTATCTTTACCACTTGGTTTCGGAGAACGTACCCGTTAACGTGATATTAAACGGTTATTAATTTAAGTCATTCATTCATTCAAGCTTGACTTATGGAGTCATTTTACTGATTTTAATGGTTATAATTTTGAAAATACATACTTCTTACGCCCGCGAATCATACTTTAATCAACATTAAACCTAATACTGACTTGCAAATTGCAAAAAACGTAAGAAAATTTAAATTTCGCGGGCTGGTCGGACCATAAGGTCAGGGGTTCGTTTTAGTGGCGGAAGATTGATGCAACCCACGTTTTAAAAGGGTGTGTTTTCACCAGAATGTGTCAGGATACCTATCTATGTAATGAGCGAGAAATTAATGAGCTTCAACTTTCTAACTTCTTGACAATTCAAAAGTGCTTGTAAATGGTCATTGGAATAAATGTTTTGACTTACATTTTTAAAAAGCTATGCTATTTATGCTGCCATGCAATCATGCCGTGCTTTAATAGCACAAGTTATGGTTACCATTTCTGTGGCATCACGAAATAGTTTTCATTCATTATAAATGAACTAGATATCCTTTGATTATAATTAGATATCATTGTTTAATGTTTATGGCTTCTATCCTGGGTTTAAATTAAACAATGATAATGCATGTACTAGAGCATTTATTACTGTAACTGAGGGTAAAATTTACATAAATATAAAATCATCTACTATTGATTGAGTTCGTTTATTTCCTGTACCATACTTGAAGTGTTTTCATTCGTTTTACTTTCTTCTGTAATTGAAGAACGCCATAGAGTAAAGCTTCAGCTGTTGGTGGACATCCAGGCACATAAATATCAACAGGAACTATACGGTCACAACCCCTGTAAACCAAATATAGAACAAATTAAATTTACAATAACCATAAGATTTACTTTAAAACTACATATAGTAGACTGGTGTTTTTCATTTAAACAATTCACAGTTACTTTAGTTTTAAACTAATCTATATTTACTAATATTTTTAATTATCGAGATGGCTAAGCTCTTGACTTTACTCGTCTAGGTCAGAGTTGACAATGACAAAGTCGAAAATATAATAAAGCCGAAGTAAGTGCGACTACAGCATGGGGCTCTTCAAGAAAGGAGT
Source organism: Caradrina clavipalpis (assembly GCA_932526535.1). Lineage (NCBI taxonomy): Eukaryota > Metazoa > Arthropoda > Insecta > Lepidoptera > Noctuidae > Caradrina > Caradrina clavipalpis. Next base: position 8,048,836 of record OW052100.1, read on the forward strand.
ATTGAGGTTTTTACGGAGTTGTCAATGCACAAGTGATGCCACTGGTGTTACAAGTGGCCATAGGCAACGGTAACCGCTTAACATCAGGCGGGCTGTTAGTTTGTTTGCCACCTTCAGTGGTATAAAAAAGACACAAGAAAAAAACCTTTTTGTATATGATAGCCAGATTCTTGAGAAATACTACAGGCTATAACATCACATTACGACTCAAAGAAGCAGAGCAGTAAACGAAGATGTGACTGAACATGAGTGAAACCGCAGGGTACAGCTAGTAATTTATAGAGTACATAAAGTTCTCACCTTACAACTGAGTAAGAGTAATGGTAGTAGCCACCACCATTTGCACAGCTGCCCATAGAAATAACCCAACGTGGATCAGGCATTTGATCGTAGACTTTCCTCAAAGCAGGTGCCATTTTGTTGGTCAATGTACCAGCTACAATCATCACATCAGACTGTCGGGGAGATGCACGGAACACCACACCATACCTTTAAAATACAATTATGTGTGACTTTAGTCATCTTTATTGAACAGTATTTTGTTGAAAAATCCATAGTATTACAAAAGTTGTGTAGAATCTTTGGATAAGTTTTAGATGGCTAAATTAGTATTATTGGGTGTTTATTATTAGAGGCTAGAGCCATATCTATATCTTGTTAAGATGAGTACTGGGTATGTATGCTTTGTTAGTTTGTACATCTATCAACAATCATCATCATTATATCAACCGCAGGAGTCCCCCCGTAGGCCCCATAGATTTCCAAAAGGACCAGTTGGAAGTGGCCTGCATCCATCTATCCACAATACAAGTAGGTAGTCTTTGTAAGTAGTGGTATTTGGAAACGAGAAAACAAAATAATCAAATAAATAATTTTAAAGCAAGCTATGTTATTGTTTTGCTACATACCTGTCCATGTCGTAACGCGGAGCAGCGATGTGCATCATCTCCACAGCACAGCAGGCCAGGCCAAACGTCATAGGCCATATTGAGCCCTTTCTACCCCAATTCAATAAGTCGTCAAGCCTAGCCACAGCCATCTCAGCCATGTTGGTAGCATCTTGAAACGGAGAGTACGGCCGAACTTCATTTGGCTTGGGAGCAGGTAAATGAGTTTGTCTTATCTGATCTACGATGGGCGCAAAACCTCCTTTCTTAACTACAGACAAAAGCGTTGAAGGAGCTGTAGCTCCCAATGCTTTGATAGCCTGCATCTTGCCTGAAAATTGGTAAACACAGATTCACATTGTATTGTTATCATAAAATCAACACAGTTGTTTTCTTAGAATTTGTAAAGCTAGCACACTTACAATATCAACACATTAATCAACTATAATTCTAGGAGAATATAAATACGCAATTTCACTTAAAATTAAACGACAGAAAAATCTCTAAAAGAAGGTGCCAATTTTACGTAATTTATGGTGCATTCACAAAGAAAACAAAATGAGACGTGAAAAAAGTATAGAAGACCACAAATTAATTAAATAGATAAAAGAATCGTAGTATTCATAACATTTTAATTATTGTGCTTAGGGTATAAATGATTAAAATAAGAACTTTTTATTTACCACACAATTCGTGATAAAATATTCTATAATCTTTATCTGCCTGATCTAACTTCGTAAACAAATTATGTAATGTCATTTGTCAAACAACAGTTTTTGTGAAGCTTTTTCACGACTGGCAATTCAAAAAAGCATTTGGAAAAAAAAAACTTTTAAATACTCGTATATAGATAGTCATCATCATAGCTGTGGAGTCGAAACTAACCAGCTCACAGCTGAACACTGCAGACAAAACTTAGCTTTCGTAGTAGACAAAGAATCTACTATTTATATTTTTCATAATGGTAACTCTGGTATGTATTATATTCCACATTTTCATCAAGCACTTAATTATTCCATGGTTTTCTTCTGTCAATTTGTCGATGTCGTCTGTCAGCATAGTGAGTGATGGTGAGTGTCAGTGAAAACGAACTAAGCCAGCTGATTTGAATTTAATCGAGTTCGTTTTAAATTTTAAATTTGAGAATTGATTGCTAATTTATTATTTGTTTTAAGTTCTGCCCCTTTAAAGATGCCTAAAGTAAGTAATTAATTTATATATTTGACTTGCAATAGAAAGATTTTTTGTTCTCTAAACATTTATTTTGCAACAGGATAAGAAATGGTTCAAACCAATGTTTGATTTTGATGATAATGAAGAAAAACCATCGAAGAAACTAAAAAAGGAAACACAGAAAACACAAGAGTTACCTGAAGAACTAGGGCCAGTAGAAAATGAGGTATGTTTGTCTATATTAGCAAAATAGATAAGAATAAAAAAACCCCTGCTTATTCAAAATTTATTTTATCTACTTCAAGGTATTGGATCCGAACTCAGGCCGGAAATCTGTTATTATAACAGATCATAAACATTGGATGAAGATATTTGAACCTGTTAATGTAGAAGATTTAGCTGTGCACAATAAGAAGGTGCAAGAAGTAGAGGAATGGGTCAAGACTGTGAGCAATAACAACAACAGTGATATGCTGCTTATGACTGGGCCCGTTGGTTGTGGGAAAACAATAACTTTACGTGTGTTGGCAACTAAGTATAATGTTAGAATAACTGAATGGATTACACCTGTGGATATTGATATTCCTAGTGAAAATGGTAATTTCCTGTATGTTTTTATCTATGTAAAAAATTAAGTATGTTCTGTGATACAGGTAAAAATGTCTTATGTTTTTTCTGTTTCAGGAGAATATGAATTTAAGCAAAGACAATCTGTCAGATTCTTGGATTTTATATTAAATGCTGCCAATTTCACATCCCTGTTAGATGATAACAGTAAAAAAATTGTACTGGTGGAAGATTTTCCCAATACCTTTTTGAGAACACCCTCAGAATTTACAGAAGTACTACAGTAAGTTGACCTACCTATTTGTTGTTTGTTTCAATAGCAGTACATGTAGAATACTAGTACTAGTTAAACATACTATGTAAATTCTTTTGATTACAGGCAATACAGACAAAGAGCGAAATCACCAATAGTATTCATATGTTCAGAATCTCATACAGATAACAAAAATTCAGCTGCAAACATCTTCACACAAAATTTGAAAGAGCAGTTCAACATACACCATATATCGTGAGTACAGCACTGTATTTGGCAGCTTTGGTATTGTAGTATTTACCATCAGGCAACCTATAAAGACATTAGTTTAATAGGTATTGTATGACAGTATTACTCAGTTCTCTCTCTCAACTCAGTTTTTTGTTACAAATATACTCAGCAACTGCTATGCTAGAGGTCTTGGGTTCAATTCCCAGGTCAAGCAAAGCAAAGCGAGCAAAGATGGTATGTTAATTATACTCTATGTGACTCTATGTGTTCCAGGTTCAACAGTGTAGCCCCAACTAATTTGAAAGCAGCCCTAAAAAGAGTAGCTGGTATAATAAGTAAGAAGCACACCACAGTTTATAATTGTCCTACAGCTGATGTGATAGAATGTGTAGTCAACTCTTCAGCTGGGGATGTGAGATCGGCAGTATTAAATCTACATTTTGCATGCTTGAAAGGTAATCCGAATTTCTATACCCAACTTGCCTATGCCTTACAATCAATGTAGATAGTACACAACAATCAATACTTGTTTTAGGAGGATCGAAACGAAACATGGACACTAGTTTAGTAGAAGGAAAAGAATCAAAAAGCAAGTCTAGAAAGAAAAAGCAATCTTCTAGTAAATTTATGTCATTAGGAAAGGATCAAACAGTCAGCATCTTACATGGAGTTGGCAGAGTTTTGAATCCGAAAGGTATATAGGTATACCATTGATTACTCATTTTCATTTTTTTCGTTCATCAAGTGAAACTAAATTTTTTCTCATTTTAGTAATGGAAACAGAAAATGGCAGTAAAAAATTCACACATTCTCCTCAAGATATAATTGAGCAGTTCATAAGTCAGCCTATTTCATTTGTAAACTTTTTGGAAGAAAACTACTTGCCTCATTTCTCAAATATTGATCATGTCGACAAAGCTGCCTCGGCTATCAGCGACGCTGATTTTATGCTCGCAGAGTGGAGGGTAACTGGCTTCTTTTTTTAAATTGTGTGCTCTGTACTAATGTAGTTAAGGATATAGCTATGTTAAACAATATAATGATTGTTTCAGGAGAAAATGTGCCAAGAATACGGTTTGTATACTGCTGTCGCCAGTTTTATGCTTGCAAATAAAGCACCTATATCAGCTTGGAATCCAGTAAGGGGTCCAAAAAATATGAAGATACAATATCCGTAAGATCGTAGTTTTATAAAATCACAAATAAAAGCCACAACTCACACTCACAGCACACTAAAAATATCAATTTTTGTTTTAGGTCTGTTCGTGAGCTCCTACTGTTAGAAGAAAACCATTTATACAAAGGAAAAACACTAGTCTCAGATTACCAAACATATTGTAAAATAATTGCAAATAAAAGTGGAACTTGATGCTTCAAAATTTTCGTTTTTATTTGTACCATTTACACCGTGTCTTACAATCTATCTAATTTTCTATGATACTAGATATCACCCGTCACAATTGGGTAGTTGACACCACTAACAAATAATTTCAAGTTAAAACTTCTCTTTAAAGCAGTTTATTTTACCCATGAAAACCGATTATTATCTAATTTATTGTAAAATTAGATTTTTACTTTAAATGGTTAGTCAATTGAGTAGGCCACGTAGTGACGTCGCAGCGTGCTATTACCATACAAAAGGACGATGCTTGAAAACGTCCCCCCAACCTTACTTCGACCAACAGAATTGAAATGTATCTCAATCGAAAGCTGATAAAAAGTTGATCATTTTTTACTATGACGACATTTTTCTAAAGTATGGGAGATAAGCAGAAAATCAAGTTTTAAAATAATTATTTTGTGGTACAAAATAACAGTTTGTTTCAAAGTTTTATTATAGTAACCATATTTGCCCCGTTAGTCCTGTGGTGGCAAGCACGTCTGTTGCGCGTGGGGTCTTGGGTTCGATTCCCAGGTCAGGCAAAAAGTTTTATTGGGTTTCTCCATTAGGATTTTTTCAGTAAAAGTCCGGAGTTTAGAAGATGGTGGTGTGTCACCCCCGTGCCTCGTAAAGCACGTAAAGCCGTTGGTCCTGCGCCTGATCTCTTCCCTGTTATATCGGATGTCCGTCCCATTGGACTATAAGAATTTGGGAAGAGGGAGTGCACCTGTATTTACGCAGTCACTTGTGCACTAATTAAAGAGCCAAGATTAGCCAAGAACGCAGGAGAGTAGGATATTAACCCTACTCTGTATCTGCATTATGATCAACTGCCGTGATCGTAATCGGTCTGGAGAAGACGTACATAATTAAAATAATGTCTTTGTTATGTATACCTTTTGTATACTGTTTAGCAATAAAGCAGTGGTCGCAAGCGCTGAGCAAGGGGTCCCGGGTTCGATTCCCGGGTCGGGCAAAAAGTGTTATTGGGTTTTTCCATTGGGAATTTCTCATTAGCAGCCCAGAGTTTGGAAGTTGGCTGTGTAACACCCCGGTGCCTCGGAAAGCACGTAAAGCCGTTGGTCCTGCGCCTGATCTCTCTCCGGTCGTGTCGGATTGCCGTCCCATCGGGCTATGAGAGTTAGGAAAGAGGGAGTGCACCTGTGTTTGCGCACACACTTGTGCACTATAATATCTCCTGCGTACGAGGCTAGTCTGCATTAAGATTAGCCGCCGTGGCCGGAATCGGTCTGGAGTTTTTTTTTTTTTTTGCAATAAAGCAGTCAACTAAGTACCAGTATCGTCATTGAACACATACAGTCCTCCCCAACATCTGTTAAGAATCAGCAAAATATATTAACGATCGGCTGCAGGTGATGCCTAAAGCAGCGCATTTGCAACTTATATCAGCAACCCCGCCCGCTCTAAGTCGTCGTAAGTAGAAGGAAGAAGCGAAGACCCTCCTACCAGGCCTCCAAGGCCAAAAAAGCCGCGACCACCACCACCTCCGCGGCCCCCCGCACTCGCTCTCCCAGCGACCAGCCTTCCCTCGAGCCCCTGAGTACTCCCCCCGCTTCAGCTTCCATACAAGACAAGGCAAAGACAAGGCGAAGTGGCCAAGTGGTGTAACGATCGCAAGATCACATACACCATTCATCACATGCACCTTCCGCTATCGTATCGAGGGCGCACCCCATAAACGCGGGGGTCCCTCAAAGCCATAACCCTGATTCTTTCCCCTGCACTCCCCAAAACTCCTTAGGCACTCGGTCCTGGAAATGGGGAATCGAGGTCAACCCCGATAAGAGTTGAGCGGTCTTTTTTTCAAACCGGTCAAATTCGGTGCAATTGAAAATTCAACATGATAAGGAGAAAATATCAATATTTTAAAGTAAAAGCTAGCATCAAGTTTCGAGCGCTTTGTCATGTTTAATTTTTGCATTATGGTGATTCTGAATAGTTTAAAAAGTTAGGTTAACTTTTTAAAGTAGATACTACTACTAAATACTAACATTATTATAAAAACAGTTATATAGAGCTCATATTGCATTAAAAACTTGATGAAAATCCGTTGAAATTCATTGTTATTAGCATTCACTTGAGCAACTGCCTCGTTAACCTAGTGGTCCTAAGCGCAACTGCTACGCTAGGTGTCTTGGGTTCGATTTCCAGGTTGAATGGCAAAGTGTTATTGGGTTTTTCTATGAAATTCTCATTAGCAACTCGGAGCTAGGACATGTGCCCGGTTAATGGCAATAGGCTCGCCCCCTATTACATGGGACCTAAAACATACCGGCGGACTGTGAGTGTACATTGGTACACGTGCTCAGCCTAACTTTTCGGGGATTACAGGCGTCATGGCATGTGTTCACTTGAACACTAAAATATTGATACACACATACATACATACATACATACTATCACGCCGGTATTCCCCAAAGGGTTAGGCAGAGGTGTACCAATGTACACTCACACTTCGCTGGTATGTTTTTAGGTCCCATATAATAGGGGGCGAGCCTATTGCCATTAACCGGGCACAAATCCAAACTCCGAGCTGCTACTGAGAATTTCATAGAAAAACCCAATAACACTTTTTAAATATTGATATTTTCGCCTTACCATGTTCAAGTTTCAATTACACCGAATACTGACCAGTAAAATTGGTTATTTACCGGTTATTTGTATTGTTTTGGAAAGCTGAGGGTCCGTTAAAGTTGTAAATCTACTTTGAGGTACTTGCCACCCGTCTTTTGTTTTTTTGTTTGAGTGATAGAAAATCTGGAACGAATTTAAAAAATAACCCTTTGAACTTAGTTTTAGTCGCTTTAGGAGATGAAAAGACAGTCAGATTTTATCGACCGTAGGTAGACCTCAGGATTCATTATTAAAAAAAATGTTACTCAAGAAGACTAGAAACCATCAAGTTCTGATGGTCAGGTAAGAATATCTAAAAACAAAATAAAAAATCGTCTAATTCCTAAACCACAAAAAAATCGTATAACATACATGGGGGCCACCTTGCATACGTATTATTTCGTTTTACGTGGTACATGGGGCTTGGGCAGTACATTCGATTTTTATCCAGCGGCAGAATTGCTGAATAGAATAATAATTAATGACAATTATTATACCTATTTTCCATAAATGTAAAATATGTAGGTAACACAATAATTTGATTTACAATCTTTGGCTCCACACGGCGTTCGGTGTAACTGTATACACTTTATAATAGCCTTAAATATTGTTATTTTAGTTCTTATAACATAAGTGTAAGGAATTAGAAGTAAAAAAATTTTTTTTTATTTTTATTTTTTTTTCTAAACCCCATGGATTTTGGAGTTAAAACTGATTGCTGGTCTTTTAATAGATCCTTTAGCATCCCCTGACACATACAAAACATCTGTTGGAGGGGGGGGACGGGTCCCATACAAATTTTGTCATCGTCCTTTATGGGAGAATCACGTTTTGACGGTTCATAAGAAGTATGTCAATTGATGGTGGTGGACACTACCCAATTGTGAACTTGCCCAGTATTAGTCGGTATTATTGGCAGAATGGCAACAGCTATCCTTATAGCTTTCTGAAAGGCTATAAGGAGGCGAATAAGACTATAGGGAAGCTATTCCTTTTTTTGTAAAACATTGAGACACCATGTGATATTGTTAATGAATAAATGAAATGAAGGACAGGTTCAATTCTACTCATTTTGCATGTAAACAAATATATAGTACGCGACAAAATTTTATTTTGATACATTAAGCTTTACGAAAACAATAAAACATTGTTTTTTTTTTATATTCAGTAAAGCGAGGAATGGGCGGGCAATAAACTTTAACCGAATAGCGCTCACTTTTAGTTTCGTTTCTTGCCATCTCATAATCGGCAAGGCACTGAAGGATTATTAACTACATATCCGTTTTGTATGAATGTAAACAATTTTGCGAATATTGTAATTTTCAATTTTGCGAGAATTATTATAAACCGACGAAGTTTTGCAGTTATCTGGTGACATACATACTAGATAAATGAAATACATCGTTATGCTTACAATATTATTATTCGTAAATTTGTAACATAGGACGAGATACATTTTGAATCGTAGAACAAGTTTTCTACTTGACATTGGAAACAGGATCTTTGGATCTGGGAATAAAAATTAAAGTCTGATTACTAATACAATTTATTAGCACAAAAAGTTAGGATTCCTCAGATTTTACAAACACATTATCTTTACATTACACTTCACACTGTTTAAAGTCATATTCTGATACAGTTCATCTGCATTGATCACTCACTCAGTTGTTTCCATTTTGCAAGCTTTTATAACAAGAAAATTCTCGTTAAATTTCATTCAAATAGTGGTGCAAAGTCAAAACACACAAATACTTACCTGCGCCTTAAATCGCCATTATTATAACAAGTCTACAATACAATATATTGGAATCGACCATAAAATAGTAGATTCATACTTACCTCAGGTGTTATTTCTGGAACATGTATTAATGTTGGTTAAGCTATGTAAACCTCCCATAATTAGATAGATAGGTCAACATATCTGTTGCGTGTTAGTGTATTGCATGCATAGCGACGGGGGTGTGTGCGTGTGTATATGTGTGGAGGAATTATCGGGAGGAGGAGGAGGAGGACCTGGAACGACGGCGGCGCGGAGCCGCGCGAGGCGAGCGCGAGCGCGAGCGGCGCCGGCGCGGCGGAGAGCGGCGCCGGGGCAGGGGGCTGCGGCGCCGGTACCTGGGCACAACAATAAAACATTAGCACATGTATGATTTAGCTACATTATTATGATTTTTGACATTCAAATGGAGCTGATATTAGCCAGGTATACTCTCCTCACTAGGCTACCTTATGAAGCAAACGCTCACAGGTGGGTGAATGTAGAGGGAGGATTTACCATACCCAAGTACATGCCTTGCGAGATGGTGAGACTGGTGTGGATCCAGCTGCTATTGAATATGCTTTGCCGTTTTCTTAGATTTTTTTCTACATAAAATTCACACGAAGCTATGAAACTGAAATCCATTAAAAATATTATTATCAAATATAGGTACTGACCGAGGAGGCGAGTGTCGTCGAGGCGGGACGTGCCTGGGAGGCGGCGGGCGCGGTGAGGGCCGACGAGGACGCGTCGGTATCAATACTGGTGCCGCTGTTATTTCTTGACCGTCGATTTGACCTATAGAGACAGAAATTTGCAGTCTTTTAAATTATATTCATAACATCAAGATCTTTGGAAACACTAAAGAATAATTCATATTTCTGACGATTTTGCCCACAATCTAGCAAGATAACTTAGTAAAATAATAAAAGAAAGCCTGGTTTTATTACCTCCATCCATGTGTTTCATGGCATTTTCTGCTTCATCAGCATTACTGAACTCCACGTAGGCATATCCTCGTCCATTGTGGGGATGTAATCTGTCCATGGGATATTCAACAGCCTTAACTGTACCATATGTTGAGAATATCTCATGAACATGGTCTCTGGACACATTCAAGGTCAAACGACCTATGTGAATTCTTGTTGGGCGTGGCGGTGGAGAGCGCTCACGCTTCTTGCGTCCAGGTGATCTACAAATAAAAGATATTCCTATTATTTTCCATTCTATACTTTTTACCCCATAAGTTTTAATCTGTCTGAACATAACATAAAATAATTTACAAATATACATGTTTTTATGGACTTTCTTACCTATCATGTTTCTCCTTACTTTTCCCCTTATCATTAGCTGAGGGAGCAGTCAATTTCTTCTTGTCGAGGGGTGATCTGTCTCTTAATTTATCTCTGTCAGGTTCACGGCGATCCTTCACGGGACTCTTATTTGGGGAAGTTCTGAAATAGGTGACCAACAGTTTAATATTTTTCAAACGGTTTCTGAATAATTTGCTCTTGGTAAATAGGAAGTGAGTAACTATTAATGATTGTCTTTTCATAAATAGGTATCCAAATCTTAAATTAAAGTTCTCGAGCACTGTTTCTTACTTCTTCTTTGGTCTGGAGCGATCATTGTTGCTGCTGCTGCTGCTCGAAGAGCTTGATGATGACGAGGAGCGAGACGAGCTGCCAGAACTGCTCGACGAAGAACGGGATGACGAGCGCGATGAGCTGCTCCCTGAGGAACTACACAACAAAACATCATTTAAATATTATACAATCCCTGTTATACATTTGAAGGGTTAGTAGATCGTGTTAGGGGCATTTACTAGTGGTTTTAAGTATCGAATCGAATGTTAATGAGGAATAAATTTTAATGCATGAATGCAAATGTATACGTAGATACAATAAAATACACCTTAGAAACTTAACCTAACTTATTTTCAACTAGAAAAAAATGTAGTAAAGAACAATAATAATGCAGAGTAACATACCTGCCACTACTCTCGCTGCTGCTAGAACCTGAATCACCTTTCTTTTTCTTGTTTTCCCGTGGTTTCTTTTTGTCTTTATCAGATACCGCCGAAGGCGATTTTGTTCGCGCCCTGAAACCAAATTTCACTTTAAGAAAATAGTTCAATTAGATTTTATTTTTAGTTCAATTGATCTAAATACGCACATTACAAAATTTTCTCGCGACCAGATACAATTTTTATTTATTTTATAGTTTTAAGTACAAAACAATTATTTTTAAAGCGTCGCCGTGATCTAAAACGAAACGATAGAACGACAGATTGAGTGAATGAAGCACAGAATGAAGTATGAACTATAAAATATTGTATTTTACTCATTCGATATTATAATCTGTGGGCTATTGTTGAATAAACCATAGACCTTAATATTTAAACTATAGTGCAGTATGGTTTTTTTTGTGTATTCTGGTATTCTCGGTATTCCACATGACGTCACGTCATGGTTTAGGGAATTTGATCTAGTCTCCATTTGAGATTATGTTATTTGATGTGTGATGAGTTACGATCCTTTTTTATTATTGCCCCGCCCACGTGCACCGTAGCGTAATGCTGTATACCTTTCTTGGAAAACATGCTTTACAACGCACAAAGATTTTTGCAAATTGGACCATCCGTTTCTTATATTAGCGCGTTCAAACATACAAACTCTTTAGCTTTTTAATAATTATTATAAGTACAGATTTAAATATTAACATTTGATCACTGTCATGCGATATGCTTTTTCAATAAATTTATTTTTTTGCAAAATATAAATTGTAAATGAACGTAAAAAATACTTTGTTCAATAATAAGTCTAAATTGGGGAAGGATCGTAGTGGATGGAGTTCTGTGGTTTCTGCCTACCCCCATGAAAAATGAGCTCGTGGTCACAAGCGCGACTGTTGAGCGTCTTTGGTTCGATTCCCTAGACGGGCAAAATGTTATTGGGTTTTTCTATTAGGAATTTCTCATTAGCAGCCCGGAGTTAGTGAAGTTGCTGGTGTAACATGCCCGTGACTCGGAAAACAAATAATTATAGACTTTAGTCCTGTGACATCAGCCTCGATCGTATCTCCGACACGACCTCCTTCTTTCCTCACTCACCTGACCCGACCATGGGAGTGAGGAAAGTCGGACTGCATACGCTTTTGCACTATACAGGGTGCTTTGAAATTGCTCGTATTCCTCTTGGGAGAAGAAACTATGACTAATTTAGAATGATTTAACCCCTATTACTTGGGGGTCGAAAATCCTCCATTTTCGAGAAAATCTACTTTGTTTTTATTTTTAGAAAAATCTGAATTTTGATAATTAAAAATTATTAAAAAAAAAACTTTATCACTTATCAGATTTCTTTTTTAATTTATTGCAAGTTTTAACATACAACATTAAATCTAACAGTAAATTATACAGTTTTCAGCTTTAGAGAGGTTGGTCAATTAGTAAGCTATCAGATCATAGAATTTTTTTGGCTAAAACGTGTTTTTTTTTTTTATTAAATGTTAATTACCAAAATTCGGATTTTTCTAAAAATAAAAACAAAGTAGATTTTCTCGAAAATGGCGGATTTTCGACCCCCAAGTGATAGGGGTTAAATCATTCTAAATTAGTCATAGTTTCTTCTCCCGAGAGGAATACGAGCAATTTCAGATCACCCTGTATTGTCTTTATGGCTAATCCCTATTGGAGAGATTGGCCGCCTTAAAATTTTTAGGGAGAATATTTTGTCTATTTCTACAACAATCCCATCTTCGGGAATACGTAGAGTAACTAGTAGGTAGTTTCCTGATATTTTATATAATAAAGACTTGAGGATTAATAACCGATAATTGCCTAAATGCCTCTATATCCTCACGATCGGTTATACGACCAAATACCAAGACGATTCGTTGTAACAGCCCATTAGGCACCCCACCAATAAACGTATAAGGCTTGACATAACCAAGATAGTTGCATTACATAAGTAGGCACTTCTGGGTAAACGATTGAAAAAGTTTGTTTGCTATGGGATATAATTGGTCAAAATTTTACCTGTACCTCCGTCTAGGTCTCTCGTGACCGAGGCTCTGCCTAATTTTATGGAGAACCCAAGCTTGATGTTATGTTAATGTTTTATACAGTTTACATACATTTGCAAAGGTCTAGAACCATAATCTGAATCCATGGTAAAAGTTTCCCTCATGATGTTCCTATCACCAAGTCGATAGGTAGGTTTACTTGGACGTCTTATGAATTACGGCTTACCTATACCCATTACCGAGGTATATTTTGTATTAAGACGTTGCACTGGATGCAGGCTGCTTCCAACCGGTCCTTTTGGAAATCTATGGGAGAGGCTTGCGTCCAGCAGTAGAAGTCCTGAGGCTGATGATGATGATGATTTCGTATTATATTTTAGCAAATAATCTGCAGAACAATCCTTTGTAATGTTTCTTTGTAAAAAAAAACTGAGAACAAAAATATCCTTCTTCATTGAAACATTCTGCAGACAAGTACTTTAGAAACAAACAAACAGTCGATTGATTGCGTACTCGGGTAATCACTCTCCAAAGACTGGTAGCCGTTAAGTGACCGAAATGATTAGCTATGTGCCTCCCGCTGGCCGACATGAGCCGCACATTAGAGCAATGGGAAGGCCGTGTTGCATTTACGAGAGTTCGCCCACCCGCGCCATTGTGACCTCTTCAGCCCTTCCTTATGTGACCCTAAGCTTGGGGAACAGTAAATAAATTGATGACATTCTGAATTATACTCGTGAGTTTTATGTTTAATTCTAAAGGTCCAGGTGTTGCCTTGCTGCTAGATTTAAAATGATGCATTTGTGGAATTCTGACTGATTGGGTAAGGATGGGCAGAGATAGAGGTAATTCTGACTATTTCAGTAATAGATGCAACGTGTTATATACTAAGCTGAGCTCAAAGAAAATTTGGTTTTCACAACGCAACCCTGCACTCTATTCTTGTGTGGTGGTACATGCATATACCTATGAATGAATAAATAATTAACCAATCTTATTTAAGTACAAATAACTTCTGCCAGTGACTTCGTCCTCGTGTTTCTTTACACCTTGTTTAAGATACGTTTTCGGTAACTGCTCCGCTCTCGTGTGATTTTATAATAGCCTTTAGCCTTTCTCGACAAATGGACTATCCGAGATTAAAATATTTTTTCAATTTGAACCAGTAGTTCGGTAGTTGGTGATGTGACACCCCCGCGCCTCGGAAGGCACTTAAAGCCGTTTAGCAGTGAAGCATGTTTAGCCGTGTAGCACGTTTGTTCTGCACCTGACCTACCCGGTTATACTAGATTGCCGTCATCCGGAATATGAGAGTGAGGGAAGAGGGAGTGTCTCTATTGAGATTAGCCGCCGTGCCCGAAATTCGCCCAGGAAAATATTTTACTATAATGTATCAAATCTGCTACGCTAGAGGTATTAGGTTCGATTCCCAGGTCGAACAAAACGTGTTATTGGGTTTTTCTATGAAATTCTTAGTAGCAGCTCGGAGTTAGGATTTGTGCCCGGTTAATGGCAATAGGCTCACCCCCTATTTCATGGGACCTAAACATACCGGCTAACTGTGGGTGTACATTGGTACATCTCTGCCTAACCCTTCGGGGAATACAGGCGTGATGTTGTGTCATGTGTGTTTCAAAACCTACGTATCGTATGGGTGTTCGGCATTATTACTTCTATTGCCCTATTGTATATTTTACAACGCCACTTTTCAGTACATAAGTGATATATAGATACATTGTGAGAGATTATATATTTCTCACGATAAGCTCACTATTACGGTTATTCTTATCGGTTATTAGATGGCGGCACTTTATTGGTTTTTAGCTTTGAATATCAATAGACCCCGGGCGTGCTCATGAACGGCTTAATAGTCAAACTATTATGATCACCTACACACTGATAAATAGTTGACGGTAATCCTTGGATTTGATAACAATGCGATTTTATTACTATTGCTTAGATACTAGTATCCTGTTATGGATTTTTCTATTGCTGGACCTATATGCCGGGTAAATAGGGCATGGTAGGAAAAATATTAAAAAAAATTGCCATCTTCCTATGATAAAAGACGAATTGTGGGTGTAGGTTAGGTACTATGGACCTTCGTTCGACCTTTCAGGGATTACAAACATAATGTTATTTTATTTAAGTAGGTAACGCTATTGTTCTATCATGGAATATTATTTGAAAGAGAGACCTAAAACAGCAAAAGAAGTTTTGGATTATCTATAGGTACTGTAATATTATAAGCTGAAGAGTTTGTCTTTGTATTTGAACGGTATAGGAAGGTACGTTATCCCTGAGTGACTATTAATTACTATTGACTACATTTTTTATATAACATACCACCACGCTTGTGTTCCCCGAAGGGTAAGGCAGAGGTGTACCGATGTATACCCACAGTTCGCCGGTATATTTAGGTCCTATACAATAGTAGGCGGGCCTTTTACCATTAAACGGGCACAAATCTTAACTCCGAGCTGCTACTGAGAATTTCATAGAAAAACCCAATGACACTTTTTGCTCGACCTGCGAATCGAACACAAGACCTCCAGCGTAGCAGTCGCGCTCCATTTTTTATATGTTTACGTACTATGAAAAATTAGGAATCCGTAAAAAACATTACGAGGTTGAAATCGCAGACAGAAGATAAACAATAAATGTAAAGAATACTTTTCACATAAATTGTAGAAAACATCCTAAATAATACGTAATAAACGTACCTATTATAACTCGTTCTATTTCATACTAAAGCTAATATTACCTACTTTACTAACCTCCCCACGTTTATAATAATTTGTTCCAGGACTAAAGCATAAAATATCTACTTACTTTGTTGTTTGCAATAGCTATAAATAAGAATAAGATGTAACAAACTTTCTCACAATGTTTACATGAATTACGCACGAGATATACACCCACATGGGCCTAACGAAAACTTTGAACTTAACATGACTTAGTTTTTTGTTACATTGCATTATTATTGCAGATTTATTTTAGAGTAATTCACTTAAAATGTGACGGTTTTAAGTGAATTATACCTACTCTAAAATAAATCTGCAATAATGACGATTAAATCTACTAACTAGCGACATCGTTAGTTCCGCTGCTCCACTCCCGTGGGTCGAAGCGTGAAGTTATAACCTATAATATTCCGCATTACCCTGGTCATCATGTGCTATTTTTTTTTCCAACGACAGACGACTGTTAGTTTCAAAGATTTGAGTTAAAACAAAACAAAACTCTTTAGTTCTATTATATTAGTACTGTGATTACTGCAGATGAGACTTAATTACATATCTTATTACAATACCAAGGTGGAGAAAGTAATTCAACAAAAAAAAAACGAAGGCAAATAGTTGTTGTTGTTGTTGTTGTTGTTGTTGTTGCTGTGTTAAAAAAAAAACACAGATTACCTAATTACATACCTAGTTACATCTTTGTAAATCATAAAAATAAACACAGGTGTGGTAATTACTGCTACAAATTTCCCACACATTTACTATATTAAGAAACATGGTCTGCAACAATGCATTGATAAAAATGTACAACGTGTCAATGTCCACCAATAATGGACAATGTATCCCACGGGATTTCATCTACGGGTCGCTCTTTGTAAACATAATAAATGGTTTTCTAATGATCAGTCACATTTTGTCGTGGGGTTGAAGTTATATCGCCTACATAATGCTTTTGCAAAATAAATAATGTCCATGTTTAAGGGCAAAAATTCCAAGAAATTCAAATTTCGCGCGCTGTTAAGAATTTCGGGGAAAAATTCATTAAAAAACGTTTTGAATAAATCTGTAAAGAAAAATATGTAGAAAAAACTTTTTATTGAAATAAAATTTACTCGCGTTTTTACTAGTCTATTGCGTCCTAAGTAAAATTAAACTATAGTTTCAACTATTTCAAAACGAATTGTATTCCACATCAAAACTACTAAACACAGACCAAACATTGAAATGAAAACATACCTAAACCAAAAACTTAAATGAGAACGCCTGAAATTTCTCAGTTGTTCCATTCATTAAATATTCACCCCACTATTACTCGTCTAGATCTAGCTTAATCTACGGGTACGTTCATTAATAAACTTCTATAATACTCTGTGAGTACGATAATATTCTTCAAAACAAACAGCGCTGTGTAGGTGCACACATTGGGCGGCCTTATAAAGGCTTGGGCGGCGCGCTTATCGCCCTACATTATCACAAGAGCTTTCGCGCTTCACTACTGCCTCCGGTTGCCGACCAAACCGTTTAAGACGAACTTTATTAAATAAAGTTGACATAAATAAGTGAAAATATTGCAGTTTGTTAACGAAGTTGTTAATAACGCACGCGTTTTTCTATTTTGTGAGTATCTTTTATGTCTTTTTCTAATACTTTTTAAGAGTTGATTGGGGTCATAATTTTAAACAACAATATTATAAATGTAGTGATACTTCTTACTTAAAAAAAAATGTTTTAATCAAATGAATGGGTATTTTCTCTTTATAATTTTCTTAAGTATTAATATTAAAAGTTTAACTGGTTCAATTTTAAACACATTATTATTTCTGAGTTATATTGTTCATAGCTATCATCAACTTTTATTTCTTTCACTTTACAACAACAGGCCCGATTTTACATATTTGAACTAACAGGTTAAAGTAAATATTTCATTATTATTACATGACAAAACACATGTTTCCATAACAATTATATAAATTAACTTCCAAAAATAATTAAACAGAAATAATTGCACTTAAGTTATTGCTGGCACTTTTCACTGAGCTTAATGATTCCCAGTAATAGGCAAGGTCAAAGGCTCAGCTCTCACTAGGCAAGCCTGCATTTATGTATAGGGGATAATGAAGGTGTATAGTGTAGGTATACGTATACATACACCTTCTATAAAACAATATTTATTACTACATTTACGAATATCTACCGTACTTCGCAAGTGTATCATTATAGTGTATAAGTAGATCTTATTAACTTGTATTTCTCCTAAATAAGTGAATTGTATTATTTTCTGAGAAATAAATGTCTCATAATGTAGGTAATATTTAATTATATTAAAAAAAAATGCAAAATCAATCATACAAAAAAGAACAATTCTATGAATAGTGTGTGTAGTCTTTATTCGGGCGAGCATGAACTTATAACATAAATCATACTTAATATTAAAGGTATTTATCTAATACATGCAAGCATATACAATACCAAGCAAGGAATGATTCATTTATTTAGTATATACCTAAGTAGATCGTGACACAGTGCATATAATCATTATAATAACGCGGATAAAGGGTTTCCCGTATTCTGATGACTATTATTTTATTCCTAATGACGAATTTATGAATGAAGTATTTATATAAATTATGTATGTAGTTTCTTACTTATTACATATTAACCGACTTCAAAAAAGAAGGAGGTTCTCAATTCGACGGGGATTTTTTAAATGTATTTTCCTCGATTACTCGAAGACGCCTGAACCGATTTCAATCTTTTAAAGAGGATACCTCACAGGTGGTCTCATAAAAATTTGGTGAAGATTGGAGGATCTTTGGAGTGATGAACAGAATTGGACTTCGAAAGAGCAGCAAAAATCTCAGTTGACAATTCCTACCAGTATTACCCTTTCTTCATGGATTGGGATCGCAGGAGGTTAATACTAAAAAGCGAAGGCTTTGGTTCTGTTTGTAGTTTTGTATTGCCACCGACTTTCAAAGCTAAAGTATGTAATTTTTAAATTATTAGATTTTGAAAGCGGTTGTCTTTTTTGTAAAAGAGTTTTTTATTTTCTTTTCAAAAAAATAGGAGCACAATAAAGCTAAATACCGTTTTGAATATACGCTATTTGTTAAAGGGCCAAGATTTTGCTCTGAGAAAAATTAGCGTAAGTAACCTTTTCTACGCAATATTTGTATTAAAAGTATCTTTTTTTTTGTTGACAACTTTTGACATTTGTTTTCCTAGCGAGTGACAGATGGATGTAGATCGTTTTAGTTATTTTACAAACATTTAAATTACTTTATGTATCGCTAGTCGCTGTTTTAACCTCGTATTTTACCAGATCGGACTTACTAAAATGTGATTAAAGTTCAAAACCTTCTGTTAATATTTTTTGGCAATTTATAAAAGGCAAGCAGAGAGCGATTCAAAGAACCTTACTACCTAATATACCTTTGTATCGTTTTCCGGGTTTCTGGCTAGTGTGGTGCTGAAAATGAGAAACAACTAAAAGAATTATATGTATGAAGTGTTACTACCGCGAGGTTTCAAAAGGTGTTAGGTACTGTCGCAGTTTTATGAAAGGTACTGTTATATTATTACTTACTCAACTGGAACACTACTGCTTCGGTAGCCTAGTGATCCTAAGCGCGACTGCTACGCTAGAGGTCTTGGGGTCAATTCCCAGGTTGAGCAAAACGTGTATGTAATTGGGTTTTTCTATGAAAGTCTCAGTAGTAGCGCGGAGTCAGGATTTGTGCCCCATTAATGGCAATAGGCTCGCCCCTTCTTACATGGGACCTAAAACACCGGCGAACTGTGGGTGTAAATTGGTACACCTCTGGATTTACATAGCCCATCTTACTTTCTAATAATCTAGCCGTCTATTGATGAAAATAATGGTTAAAATCTACCAGTAGTTTCGGAGCGAAAAACATCTATAGTCTTTAAAATATTAAGTAGGTACCTAGTAGAGGTTAATTGCCATGCACAGCGGCGTGCACAGAGTTTTTAGACAGGGTAGACAGAAAATTTACCTACCAAAAACACCTAATACATGTTGGTTTTTGTACCTACATACATGTACCAACATACATGTTGGTTTGGGTACCTACTCATATCCACGAAACTACGTACAATACGCCCAAAACACGTTACGACTCACGTCTGGACACGAAAAACAATATAATCAATTGCTATGTAAACAACCCGTGAGCCAGTCTTAAGATTCATTAAGTATTGTTTTATACTTATTGAATTTACGATTGATTATACCTTTAGTTTGTATTCACTGCAAATCTGGTGTATAACGGCCTTGGGCGATCAACATTTTTTTATCACTTTATGATAGCTTTGAAAACGCATAATTTAATATTTTCTGTACATACACACACCTGAACAATTTTAACACATCACAATCTAATTTT
Organism: Caradrina clavipalpis; assembly: GCA_932526535.1. Lineage (NCBI taxonomy): Eukaryota > Metazoa > Arthropoda > Insecta > Lepidoptera > Noctuidae > Caradrina > Caradrina clavipalpis. The sequence goes on from OW052100.1 coordinate 8,068,894, forward strand.
AGCGTAAACACAACAGTTTACAGTCGTACAAAATGAATCAACAATGGCCGCTCATAAGTCACGTCAACATAAAAACATATTATGACAAAAAGTAAACGTGCTTCATTTAACGCTAATAAAATCAAACGTACTACTTATTATAATAATCACATAACTAACTTCGCAAAACCCCCGCAAACGTCAAACTATAAAAATTAGCCAAAGTCTATTTGTACGTTTGTGAGCGTTATTTTGACATTGTGTGTCGAGTTTTTATAGTAAACGCACACTATTGTAGACGCGTACCTACGAGTCTGTCATGGGGCACACATTGAAACACCCAGCCGCAATGTTTTGTGTCTTCCCGTTACTCGCGCGCAGCGATTTATCGATGAGACTCCACCGTTACTCGATAGATGGAGCTAATTTAAGTTTTAATATATTATGTTTTTTATTTTAACGATAGGTGGAGCTGATTTAAGATTTATTTTTATTTTTTTATTTTAACGATAGTAGTTACTCGTGGATACAATAAAAGATATTTAATATAAGATAAATACGTGTTTTATAGGGTAGCCAATGTCTATTTGCCTATATGAACCGCACGCCACTGGCCATGCATTAGTCTCAAAATCGGAAAACGGTTCCATCGATTTGACTAATTTCCTTTATGGTTTTATTCGCTTAAATACTGAGGTGGTATGGGAAAAAAGAATATTAGGAAAAAAATCTTGATATTGCTGAAATTTCATCGGTTCATCTAGTCTATACTTATATTATAAAGGCCTATTCACACCTGAGCGATATTCGCTGCCGCTTTGGGTAGAGGTGCATACCGCGTGGATTTCGCTCAGGTATTTAATATCAAGTACCGCGGCTAGAGCGACCTGAGCGATATTCGCTGCCGCTGTGGGTAGAGGTACATACCACGTGGGTTACGAACGGTAGCGAATAACGCTTAGGTCTGAACAGTAATATTACCGCATATCCACTGGGTTTTCTCTGCCGCAGACGGTAGCAAATACCGCTTAGGTCTGAATTGGCCTTAAAGAAGTTAAGTGTGTGAGGTTGTAGGGGGTAATCTCTGGATCTACTGAACCGATATTGAAAATTGTTTTACCGACAGAAAGCCACGTTATTTGTGAGTGTCATGGGCTATATAACATCAGGCACACACGTCAGCGGAGCAGTAATGAAGAAGTAACTTAACGCTGGTGAAATTATCCACGCGCACGAAGTTCGCTAGTATAAAATAAGGTTGGATATGGCTAAACGAGCCAGACCCTCTACAGTATCTAGCTACACAAACGTATCCGCAGTTGTCAGAAAGAGATAAATATCGTACGAATTGAGGCGATTTTGATCCCTGTTCCAAAAGAAATACGAAACTTGTCATCTGCGCATCAAACAGGCTTAAACTTAAGACAAAGAGGATCACAAGGCTTTAGCGCACGGTCGAATTGATATTGATACTTTTATTATTTTCATTTGTGAAGATTACATAATTGTACAGTAATGGAAAAACACACGACAGTATTAATAATAATAATAAATATCTTGGGACAACTCACACACGGCTATCTGATCCCAAGCTAAGCAGAGCTTGTGTTATGGTAACCAGACAACTGATATACATACTTATATAATTTATAAATACATACATATTATAGATAAATCACATTAATGATGACATTGTTGATTTTTTCTTGTTTAGTGGTACACATACATACATATGTATTCCCCGAAGGGTTAGGCAGAAGTGTACCAATGTACATCCACAGTTCGCCGGTATGTTTTTAGGTTCCATGTAATAGAGTACAATGTGTAGGGTAGGGGTACACGTATCTTGTTATTTGTAATTAGAACAAGATAGTTTGAGTTGATTTTGATGAAATAAGAAAAAACTTTAAATTTCTTTTTGGTTACCATTACTGTCCCGCTTCTAAGCAAAGCCCCCGCCCCGTTCCTTCCACTTTTTGTTCATAGAGACAGAAAAAAAATGAATATTTTTTTCGGCCAATCTGTTGATTGACCCAGCCTTCATTTCACCAAACAATTGTCGATCAATCCAAATCCCAATCTCATCTCCTTCAAACTCTGTATGATACGACTGCTTCGTGCGTCCGCATAAATATGCGACCTACATATCTCTAAAACATAGAAAAATCCAGTCGCAGAAACGTTTAAAAATGACCTTCAGAGCAATTTAACACACTCGTATTATGAGCGTTCGTACGTGCAATAAGCATGATATACTCACATTTCACGATTATAAAATGGTAACTATAATAAGGGTTGTAGGAGGTATCTAGGAGTACATAACATAAACTTTGTTAACCAAACCCAACAAAAGTGTAGCACCTACAATAATTAACACATTAATAAGCATGTATCATGCAAATGTCAAAATTGGACAAAGGTTATGGTTCCATAATAACATACATACATACCATCACGCCTGTATTCCGCGGGGGTTAGGCAGAGGTGTACCAATGTACACCTACAGTTCGCCGGTATGTTTTAGGTCCCATGTTATGTATTAGGGGGCGAGCCTATTGCCATTAACCGGGCACGAATCCTAACTCCGAGCTGCTACTGAGAATTTTTAGCTCGACCTTTTAATCGAACCCAAGACCTCTAACGTAGCAGTCGCGCTTTGGACCACTAGGCTAAAGAGGCACTTCCATAATAATATATAGCAATTAACAGATCATACAATCTCATTTTTTTATTGAAGTCACGCGACTCATTTCAATTTGTAGACCATTCATGATGCTTTAAAACAGCATTCTCCTTGCATTATTTCGGTCATCAATGTATAATAATAATTAATGATCATGTAGGCGTCGAAGGTAGGTACATAATATGTTTTTGAACGTCTATCTATACTCATATAACTAAACTGAATAGTTTTTTTGTTTAAACGCGCTAATCTCTGGATACGAAAAAATCTTTTTTGTATATGATACCCAGATTCATGAGGCCATATAACTTCACTCACGGGAGCGGAGCTAAAGAAGCAAAGAATAAGAAGAATAAGAAGCAAAGAATTCGGGTGAAACTACCCATAGTTTTACCCGCGAGTTTTATCTCCGTTTAATCAAATCATATTCAAAACATAACAAATTATACTGACTTTGATAAAAGTGTGTATCTAATCATGTTTCTAAAGGTTGCCTAAAATTGGGTCGCATGTGGGGATAACCTCATTTATGAGGCACGATTTAACTACTAGCAACAGTAATTAACTTTAAGCCTAATCTTCTATACAAATATTGTAAAGAGGTGAGAATTTTTTGTTTGTTTTGTAACGAGTAGGCTCCGAAACTACTGGACTGATTTTAACCATTTTTCACCAATAGATAGCTACATTATTCCTAAGTTACATAGGCTATATAACATCACGCTACGACTCACGGGAGCATTAATCAAACACGTAACTTATGTCGGGTGAAATAAGCCACGGGGCCGAAGTTGTGGACAGTTCGCTATTAAGGTATAATTATTCGACGTTGATGAAGATTTCTCATGATGTGATTTGTTGAACAGGTTTGTCTCGTGTGTGATGACCATCCAGCGATGATGTGCAGTTCTGTGGCGCTGTTGCTACTGGCCCTCACGAGCGCGCTCGCGGCTCCAGCCTTGAACGACGACTACTCGGTGAGTTCAGCTTATACTGGCCAGAAAAAGAGGAACCTATCTTAATCCAGTAGACCTTGGAAAGCATATGTGTAGAAAAGTGTTATAATATGTGGAGGGAAAGAGAAATCGTGGTGAAAAGTTTTACAATAGATTCAGTACATCATTTTGGACACCCCAATGTCCGAAATGTCGAAACGATTTGTCGGCTATAACAAATATATCATACATTATGACCGTATCACTTACACGGTTATAATGTATGGTATATTGGTATTGGTATATTGTGCTTTTGTACGGAATAGCTGTTTTTAATAAGACGAAAATTTCGTTGATTTGTAATCTAGAGTAATTTTCATAATCCATGGTAAAAGTTCTCGTTACGATGCGCGAAGTCCCTTCCACCAGTTAGAAAAGGTGTGATAATTCTCACCTCAACATTTAGGGAGTTGTTAGTCAGATACAACAGTTAATTGGATTATCCTACCTGTGGCGGTTATATTCAAAACAAGAGTGAATAGGCATCGCTGGTACTTTCGTTTCATTTAAAAAGAACCCATAAGTACCAAAAACAAAGTAGTGTCAAAAACAGTTTGTTTTTGACAGATTTCTTTGCCGGCGAAAATAAATTTGACAAAAATCGGTCCGAAAATCGGTCGTGTGCAGAGACGCTAATACGTTTGGAAGTCATGTTGCTTATTGCACAATTTGTAGAAGTAACAAATTATGCTTTTCGCCGAAACGCAACCTAGGCAGTATTATTTTATATCCAGTAAAAGATAGAAGAATTTCTAGAAAATTATACAAAAATGAAATAGTGACCTTTGCATTTACAATAAGAAACAACAACGGATTGCTTCTAGGAATCTCTTGGCCATGCAATTACTTTGTTTATACGTTGCAAGCTCGCCCGGATCAAGACTGGCTTTAGATGAAGGCTTGGCAAGATTCTGTTGACGGATAATACAATGGAATTTACGATTGTCACCTTGTTATGATAAAGAAAAATTTTGTCTTAACTGCGACCACTTAAGACTTTTTTTTAAAGAAAAAAAGGAGTAAGGTTGGCAAGGAACATATAGAGCCGAAACATAGAGGAGATATGTATATAGGTATTTTGCAAAACCCATGAGAAGAAGCTTCCAAAATTTTTACTTGGATTTCCGCACCTTTTTTTTTTTTTTTTTTTTTTTTTGTGAGCGAAGAAAATGCCTAACGCATGCCACGCCATCCGGGGAGACAACGTGGTTATGTGGGGCTTGCACCCACTAAAAACTCCGCGTGTGTACCTACTTTCGCCTTGATGAATGGGCCGCGAGAACTGCTACGCATGACGTTCGCGACCCATCCAGCGTGGCCCACACATCTGGGCTCCATCTTCTTTGCCCGCCTCCGGGCTCTCTCCTCCTTCAGCGATGTCCGGGTACACTGAGACATCACCACTACTCCAGGGACCGTGCAGCGTGGACGATAGAGTCCCCGATCTATCGTCCGCTGGCCCCTCTTATGGCGGCATTAAGTCGGCATTTCGCCGCCTGCGCCGGCCTACCCTCCTGCGACGAATCGGGTCAGCGAGAGAGTCTGCCTCCCTGACCCGCTCCGCCGCTTCTTTCTGTGAGATAACCTCCTCACAGAAAGACGCAACCGCCTCCCATGCTCTCTCACTGCCGACCATAGCTCTGACGACGACCGGCAGTGATAAGTCTGATCCAATATCTGCCGCCAGAACGCGGCGCTGCACCTCCCAGGCAGGACACTGCTCAAGAGTGTGCAGAGCAGTGTCCTGGCTGCAACCGCACTGGTGACACACGGGAGTTGCCTCCCGTCTTGCCACTTTGTACAAGTATTTGCCAAAACAGCCATGGGCCGACAATACTTGCACTAAACGGAAGGACAACGTCCCGTGTCGCCTCCGTACCCACTCCTCTAGGATTGGCTGGATAGCCCCAACAGTCCAGTGACCGGCGCTGGGGGTCTCCAGCCTCTCGGCCCATTGCCTCATCATGGCAGAATGCGCCTCCCTGCGCCACCTCCTCACCACTTCAGGCGGCGGACCACTGCCGCCCTCTGTCCGAACTTCCACACTTCGTAGGTAAACTTCGGCAAGCACTTGTGCCTCCAGATCCCACGGAGGTGTTGCCGCCAATGCGAACGCCGCTTCAGCTGAAATTGTGCGGTATCCGCGTATTACCCTGACAGCCATGACTCTTTGCGGTCGCCGCAGATGAGCCTTATTTTGGGTAGTCAGGGAGTCCGCCCACACTGGAGCACCATACAGCGCCATTGAACGGACCACCCCCGTGTAAAGCCGTCGACAGATGACACTCGGTCCACCTAGATTCGGCAGTAGCCGACTTAGGGCGGAAGCCGTGCCGATCAGTTTCGGGGCAAGTTGGCAGAAGTGCTCGCCGAAGTTCCACCTACGGTCTAAGACGAGGCCCAGGTATTTCATGTGCGTCCGCACCGTAATCCGCTCACTACCTAAAGTGATGTAAGCACCTGCCGGCGGTCGGCGGCGGGGCCCATAAAACACCAGGGACTCCGTCTTCTCAAGCGCCACCTTAAGGCCCAGGATTTCCGCACCTGTGCCAGCCTGTATATGGATATATAGGGATTAGTACGTACTTATTTTTACGCGCCATAATAAAGATAGATATTATTATATTTTGCACAAATAACAGTAATACAAAACATGAGAAAATAATTATAATTAACGAGGCTGAGATCAAAATAATTAGGATACAAATAGACTTTACCTTTTAAAGGTATTTTTATTTCATTCCGGCAACTGAATACGGTCCGTTAGATAACATTTAAAATGTCTTGTTTTAAATGACGGTCGACAAAACATTCATTCGCTTGGTAAATTAAGGGATGACTTTATTGTTAATTTTATGCTTTTGGCACCTTTTTTTTATATACCTTACACTTTTGTAAATTGAGATGTGTTCTTTTCTTTTTGCTATCCATTACTGCCAGCTAACTGCCTCGTTAGCTAGTCCTAAGCGCGACTGGTATGCTAGGTCTTGCATTCGATTCCCAGGTCGAGCAAAGTGTTATTGGGTTTTTCCATGGTATGCTCCACAACAAGAAAGTGATCTTAATGATGGGAAAAACATACTTTCAGCTTCATTAAATGTCTTCTCACACCCTTTATTGGCCACCCACAGTTGATACCGAAATAACAATACGAAATTATCTGTGAGTGTTTAGTGTGTAGGACGCAGCAGGATGCCACGAGAGAGACGCTGTTACCTTGTTTACTAATCGGACTGACATCACCGACCTGCCAATAATAACTAGCCTATTATTGTCCCATTACAGGGAAAACGCCTCTCTTCTGATTTAGAGAAGACACGAGTATTGATCCCCGCTCTTGCTTAAGCCAGTTTGGCAATTTTAGATTATTATAAGTCCAGGTTTCTTTTCGATGTTTTCCTTCACCGACGACAGTGATATCCAAGATAAAATGAGAAAGTACACAGAAAATTGCAAAAGTCACATGAGAGTCACATCTTCACCTAGCCTTAAGAGGCTGGGCAATATTACCTATTTATTATTATGATATTATTCTAGGTGGAAAATTAACGGCGTAAATAGACAATTAATGTAGCCAAAAGCTGCATTTGCTTCCGATTATTGCTATCACTCTTGTTCTGGTATACCTTACTTTAGATTATGGAGACATCGAAGGATTTAAATGTTTTTCCTAATCTTTAAATATTGTCTGCGTAATGTATTCTCCAGATATTGATGCAGACTAGCCAAGTACGGCACAGATATTATAGTGCACAAGTGTGTGCGCAAACACAAGTGCACTCCCTCTTCCCCAGCTCTCATAGCCCGATGGGACTGCAATCCGACAGAACCGTGGAGAGATCAGGCGCAGGACCAACGGCTTTACGTGCTTTCCAAGCCACAGGGGTGTCACTCCACCAACTTCAAAACTCCGGGCTGTTACTAAGAAATTCCTAATGGAAAAACCCAATAACACCTTGCCCTACCTGGGAATCATCACCCAGAACCATACGCTCAACAGTCGCGCTTGGCACCACGAGACTAGGGGAGAATGGGTGGCTCGTGTTTAAATAGTGAATTTAGGCAGGCCAATAATATAATGGTGTTAATTTTCTGTCCAACAAAAGTTCCTATCTCTTATTATTATCTTGTGTCACAGGACATGGTCCCCAAGAAGCGAGCAGCTTTAGTACTGGACCGGCTATTGGTGGCGCTGCAGAAAGCGCTGCATGAGGACAGCGGGCCGCAGCTCGTGTACGACCGCCTCGACCCCAACGGACCGCGCACGGCGCCGCTCCGGGTGGATTTCAACGAGATGAACGATTTGGTTAGAGCTATATTACTAGCAATTTTTTTTTTATGATTTATGATTTTTGGGTCTTACTTATAAAAATGACGCTAATTTATACTTAGCTACCTCTCAATTGACTAACTGAACGATGAAACACTATTTTAATCTGCCAACACTTAGACGGTCAGCATAGAGCATGACCAAATTATTCGACGAAAGAACAAAATCAAACGAATAATTGAGCATAATTGTCAAAATTTATAATAGAATCCATAGACCAAAAATGTGATCGTCGTAGTTTCATCGTTCAGTTAGTCAATTGAGAGGTAGCTAAGTATTAGTTAGCGTAATTTTTGTAAGTAGGGCTGTTTATGTTTAGATTTATGTAACGAAACATATTTTAGAGGGAAAAATATGTCAGGTGTACTAAAACCTACAGTGCTATTCTGTAAAAATCTTCCTAGGTAAGTTTAGTTTCTTTTTGAAAAGGCCCGTACAGCCGGTGCGGGAAGTATAGGAAAGCCTACAAACGAGGTGGAACGATGACCTGGTGAACGTCGCAGGATATTGCTGAATGAGGGCAGCGCAGGACCAATCATTGTAGCTATCTTTAGGGTAGGCCTATGTCTACCAGCTGATATGATGATGATGGTGAAGGCCCGACTACACAGGAGTATAAAAATGCTGGCGCGGTCAGATACTGCAGTAGCATTTGTATGGGCGGCCGTGACTGGGACCACAGCAGCCAGTTATCAGTTGCTGAGCCTTAGTCTCTTCGCCCACGACCAATTTTTCACCCGATTTTTTTGTCGGCGACAATGGAACATATAAATTTTAATATGCCAACGCATGCGGCCGTCAAAAAATCGGTCCCACGAAACTGGATTTATTAAATCGGTCCGATAATAGGTGTTACAAAAAGTCGGGCGGAAAGGCTTGAGCCCGAGATGAAGCTGAAGATAATGCTGTCATAATGTGTGATAGGATTATACAAGAACGTTGCGACTTAAAAGGGGATGTAGTGACAAAGGTTCAAAAGGGTATGCTTAGATGGTTCGGTCATATTGAGAGGATGAGTGAAAGGCGATTAACAAAAGGGATTTATGTGGCAGATGTGAGTGGCAACGCCGGGAGGGGACGCCCTAGAAAGACCTACCCTGACCTTATTAGTGAGGTTCTTCAGAAAGGTCGGGTGTGCAGTACTCGTAACCGGCGTGCTTGTATGACCAGATATTTGAACGTGGAGGAGGCGAAAGTAGTATGTAAGGATCGTAGCAGGTGGCGTTCTGTGGTTTCTGCCTACCCCCATGGGAAAAAGCCGTGAGTTTATGTATGTGTGTAGAAGCTCTTTCACCTAAATACACCGAGAGAAGACTTCTAGAACACACTGGCTGATTTGTCCCTCTTATATTCTTTTTCAGAATAAAACATTGTCCTTTTTCAACATTACTCTACAAACACTGGCTTATTAGTTCTTGGCGAGAGAAGCCGCCCTGCCTTAACCGTGCTGTCCGGTTAATTGACTGTGAAGATGGTTTTTTTTTTGTAATACAGAATTAAACTAAGGTTAGGTTTTAGAAAATTGTGATCCATTTCTTTACAATAATAGAGATATTATAGTTATATTCGAATAGTATTCTAATAGATTTGTTGTATCTATATTTGAAAGTATCTTTTAGAAGTGCCTTTTATTGGATTAATTGAAATAAACAATTTGACTTTGACCAAATAAATATAACTGAAACAATAATCTTCCTCAGTATCTTACATGATAAACACCAAAGTTTATATCTTTGGCATTAGATCTCCTTCGGATCCCAGTGGGACCGCTATTGACCGTAAATTGAAGGTCACAGCAACAATTTTTATTTGCACTTAATGAGACATGTAACTCAATTTAATGGGACTTTATTATACCAACATATTTTAGTACCAATATGACCTTGAGAATAACTGATGTTAGCATAATGCAATAGTCAAAGGTGCTCCGAAACGTCGTAAACATGAACATAAATTTTGTTTAACGATTTTCATTGGACATTACGACTTATCCTTATCCTAAAAATATAGGACACATATATAACTCCCTACCTAATTTAATCAAAAACCTTGCGATAAAAATCAATTTTATTAATGTGCTATGCGCAACGTAGCATGCGTAGATATTTTCGTAGCATCGACGTAGACTTGCTACCGGATTCGTAGCGTACCCTAATGAATTACCACCAAAATAAAAGTAAATATGACGTAGAGCGTACTAATAAAATCTTGTTAACAAAATTTGAAAGCGTGGGTATTCGATTGTAGTACGCAACGTAGCATGCGTAGGCATTTTCGTAGAACCTGCGTAGGCTTGCTACGGCGTTGGTTAAAATGCGAGTAACCGTATAAAATAAGTCAGTTGTTCTTAGTTTAATTCTTATTATTGTGCAGCACGTAGTACGTAATCAGATTCCTAGTATCCCCGTAGCATGGCTAAGGTTCTATCGAGGCTATCACGATACCAATGATTTACGGCCATTCTTAGTAAATTGTTTACTTATTTATATATTCCCAGAATACTTGAACAACAAATAATACAGTGAAAGGTGGAATGTTCACGAAGGGGTCAATAAGTTTAAAGTTTCAAGGACACAGAAGGTTAAGTGTTACCCTTACCCTTAAAAGACTGATTAGGTTTAAAGAATCTTTATTTCTCAAGAAGAACATGATACAGTTCACTTAAGTGAGATTTAACTTTTAACATAAATAATCGTCGTTTAATGACGAAGCATGCAGATGTAAAACTGATTTCTAACAGAATCATGTTGAAACGGTGTTGATGTTAATAAATATGAGTTCCTATGTCACCCTTTGAGGAATAAGGGGGCGAAGGCCTATGGGTAATGAGCCCAACGACCGAGCCTACGTGATTATGCAAAAATATTGTAAATGAGTTTCATTCAAAAGCAACGACCCATATTTGAACGATGAACTATTGTTTAAGGTTGTTGCCAGGTCAGACGATTAGCTATACATAGGTATCTAGTTATATGCATTCAGTTATCTACGGACTAGAACAGTAACTGGTATTGTTTTGTCATACCACCGTATGTAGCTTTTATTTTCATTATCAACGCTTAATATGTATCTAACGACTATGTCATTGTAATATGTTTTACACCTTGCATTTAGATGAGCTTCTCTAGTTGTCCATTAAATACCATAAAAGAGTTAAAACGTTTACTTGGAAGGTTACTAATGTTAACGTTTGTTGACAGAGCGCGTTGCAGCGGCGCGGCAGCGGCAACGGCCGAGGGCGAGTCCTCCGATGTTACTTCAACGCGGTCACCTGCTTCTAACCTACCTATATCCACTTCAATACGTGTTGTATATCAGTAAACTAACCAAATCATAGTGTAATTATATATAGGCATAATGTACTGCAAACTATGAGGAATACTGTATAAGTACCTATATATAACTCTTAAAGTAATGTTTAAAAATGTAATATAGGTATTTATTGTTGGGAATTTTAAGAAGCTTGTGTAACATTTATCTTATCAACATTTGTTTGTGCCAAAAATCCTTCTAGTGTACGCTATAAGATATTTATAAACGATTTTGTTCATAAACATTTCTAAACAAAAATGGAGTTGCTAGCTTGCCCTCACGCTCTATTGACATAAAAATTGAACATGAACCCTTAATTTATAAAACTTGGCATGTCCTTGGCAAGTTTTATAAATTAAAGGGTTACAAATGTTATGTATTGTATGTAATAAAAACGTGTCTACTGTTTTATTGTATCCTAAATAAATTGTTCTTGCGATTCGAATTTATTCCCTGTAAATATCCAATAATAAAATTTTGTTGCAATAACTCGTTGCCTTATTTATATGAAATTGCTTTTGCCGGTTATATCCGGCAAATAATATCCGGATGTGATTCAAATGCACACAAAGTATAGTTAGAAATGTTGAACGCTTTATATACCATACGGAAATTCGTTACTCTTACTTAAATTATGAATTAGAAAGTTTAGATTTAAATACTTTATTTTCAGGAAGATAAAAGAGTGGGCATTATATACCATTTTTAGGTAACGATCACTGATACAATACAATAGGTAGTTTGTATGTGGAATTAGCTCAATTTTTATCATATATCAACTTCGAAGTATAATAAAACAATTTTATCAGCCAAATCTCAACAAATAACTACCTTTTTTCAAGAATCACTATTATCTAATTATAATTCCATATAGTATTCAAATACTCGGCAGATTTCAAATAAACCGCCTCTAAAGTTAATATGTATTTGTAAATCGTTCTATCCTAATCAGTCGAGCATAAACCAATTAGTAGGTCATGTATACATGCCCTAAAACCACACGTACACGTGTATTTACAACACGTGAATATTCAATATTGTAATATATTTAGGCTAGAACAAACATTTGGAAACCGCCCCAGGTTCCACATATCTGTGGCCCTAGTGTAAAAGGATCTAACTCCAAAAATGTAACTTTTGGATTTAGATCCTTATTCCCTAGTGAAAAAGGATCTAGATCCTTTTTTACTAGAAAAAGTCAAAAAGTAGTCAAAAAGGATCTAGATCCTTTTTCACTAGGGCCACAGATATTATTAGGAAGACCACACATGATAATGCTGTTTAGTTAGGACTTGTGAGAAAAGCTAATTAGTTATCGAAGTGTGTCATTAATACGCTAATGATAATTTTGGTTTTCGGCAAATATAAATGAATTGAGATGGTAATATTATAAATAGTTTACGTTTATTTACAATTTATATTATATTATTAGCTTCTGTCCGCGACTACATTCATGTGGTTTTAATCACTTGTGTTATCTTTTTTATCTTTAGGTACTGCTCCGCTCCCGAGTGTCGTAGCGTGATGTTATATACTATATAGCCTTCGTCGATAAAAAGACTAACCAATACAAAAAGATTTTTTCAATTCGAACCAGTAGTTCCTGAGATGAGCACGTTCAACCAAATAAACAAACTCTTCAGGTTTACAATATTTGTATTGTATAGAATAAAACTTATAAATCATAAAGTGGTAAAATAAGAAAAATACCAAAAAAGAAATGGAGTGAGTTGGATCGTGTCATTACCTACATAAACATTTATTTACATCTTCTCTATCTTGTTTTTTTCTATAAACCTACAGTAAGTAATCAAAATTGACTTTCACAAGACGTTCTGTATTAAAGATTTTTTGATAGCGTAATACTTTTTCAAACCCTCTTGTTTATTATAATTTATTCAAAGCCGTGTGGATCAGGCAAGATAACAACGTTTTGTTAAGAAAACCATATAAAAACAAAAATAGACATAAAAACACAATCTCATTTCGAAATTACGACAACACCTTACGTAATCTGATTAAAATATAAATGTCAGCTATAATTTACTGCAAAGCTGACATATTAAGAGCCCTACATTACTAAGGAACAACAGGACAGCCAGGTCCAAGGTTAATTTACCGAAGGACCGACAAGCTACGTATGATGGAAGGGTCCTTTTATATCTGAAGGATACCTGTGTGCTTACTTAAGGTTCTGATTTGATAAAAACCTCATCTGGATTCGAAAGAGGAATATATTGAAATTGAGTATAAGGACTCGGATTATTGAAATATAAATGTTTGTCAAGTGTGTTTATTTATTATTTTAAATAACAGTAATAGTTTAGTGTTAATAGAGCGGGTTGTTCGAAAGAGAAACCGCCCCCCCGGAACGCAAAGGGTGCAAGAAGGAACATGGATGGGTTTTAGTCAGAAATAGTCTGACACAAAGGCGGAAGAAGTCATTATGTGATTTCCCATCGGAAAAAAGTGTTAGTAGAGCTCTTTGTGAATTAGCTCGTTCGGAGAAGTCCTACCACCATGCCTATTTCTGCCGCAAAGCAGCGTTTCCAATTTGAAGGGTATGGGCGCTGGTGTAATTACATGCACATGAAACATTTCAACTTTGTGTCTGGGATGGCAACACATTTGCAAGGCTACTGTTATTGCAGATGTAGATAGGCAGCGGTGACCACTTAACATCTGGTGGGCTGTCGGCTTCTTTGCCATCCAATGATATTTAAAAATGAAAAAGGAACATGTATTAGTCATTTAATTGTCATCAATTTATTTGTAAATAAAAAGTTAATGAATCAATTTCATTAGTAACTTCTCAATACTGTCTGCAAGCATTCTTAAACTTATAAAAACTTTCCGATCGTTGAATACATAGGAGAGGGTATAAAATTCAACCACTTATGTCGTAAACTTAGCACTGTTAACACCTATCATAAAACAGAAACAAAAGTATAGTACTTTTAATAATGGCTCCGAAGTAATCGCTATAACTTTTAGTTGACACTTTAATTTCTTACGCAATGGTTGTAAGATGCAAAAAGTAAACGTTTTGTTATACTACTACTGTCCCACTGCAGGCCAAAGGCCTCTTCTCATACAGAGAAGGCAATCCCCACGCTTGCTCAAGACGAATTGGCGATTTCAGACGTATATTATTTATAAAATATATTTTAGGAGTATCAAATTAAAATTTAAATATGTAACAACATCACCCTCGTTCATTGTTTGCAAATTTAATATTTGAAGATAAAACAAGATAAGAAGAAAATAGTAATTCTAAAAACCTATTTTAAAATATCCCTGCGTTTTGAATGATAAAATGAAAGTGGGATACAGACATCTATCGTCAAATCTTGGCATTTCAGAGTGAACAACGAGAGTTAAGACAATTATCGGTACTGAGGCATATCGCGTAGAATAACAAACAGTAAACAGTCTCCTCTCCTGAAATACTGAGCTGAAACTAGATGGTGCTACTTGTCTCTAAAATGTGGTTTGTAGGAAAAAATTTAAGCGATAACAAAAGGACCTATATCGAGACTCTTTTCACAACATCTGTTTAACCCCTTAAACACTACTGGCCATTTTGAATTTATTCAAAAATAGAACAGAATTGGTTTGAAATTATTTGTATCCAAACTTATTGGAAGTAATTACATCCAAACTCATTCGAAGGTCTTATGCGTTTTATGCTAATATCACCTAATAGCTTGAAAGTAATCCTATGTTCGGAGACCTTAGATTGCAGATTTGCATGTGATAATGAAGAGTTTGTCGTATAATGTTGAGATTATTAAATTTTCTCAACTCATGTAAGCATTCTTGAGTTACTTAAGTACAAGTAGGCACACAGGGTGAACCTTGCGCGGTCGTTTGATGTTAATTACTCGCTTGTTTTGTTTATAATTAAACGATGTGGTCTCCTCTATGTAATCAGCAGTAATGTACAAATGGTTCCAGTTGGATGGCCTAGGCGTTGTCTTATAATTGTCATTGAAATTTGTACTTTTATCTTGATTTTTGTTAGCTAGTCACCAGTCTTGCACTCTGTTGTATTCTTGCAGTAATTTGTGTTTTTTTATCTTTGATTAATGGTAGAATCATGTTGTTTAGTAGTTAATGAATAATCTATATTATACAAAATTGGAATAACTGCGTCCTTTAGGTGAACATTTTACACTGAAGCCAAATACATAGATATTGTAGGCATTTCATCAGGCCCCATAATACAAGATCAATGAAAAAGGTCCTCCTAACAGAATTTTGGCAGTTTGCATATATTTTTCAATTTGAGAAGAGAGAAGGAATGTATGTTCCGTTTAACAGTATTTATTTATACCTCCTTATATCAAAGTGGAGTTCTAAAGAAACGACATGCATGGTATCTCGATAAAGATTTTTTATCGCGGAGGTGTCTCGTGGAATAAAAGCAGTCACCCTTGAAAAGCACATCTCTATAGAATCCCTGACGGTGAACGCTTCCACAGCCTGACAGCGTGTCTTTTCTTTACCGTGTGAACAAAAGTGGATGTACATTTGAAACGCTTCGACATCGATGTTTGCCCATATGAATAGGCAATAGCCATTACTCTGAACGGGATTTAGTTCAAGGAAACAACTGTTTTGCAAAATCAAAAATAAACACAAAAAATGCAACTTTTTACTGGTGTAAATACGGAGGAATCAAAATAGTTGTAAAACTTACCCAAGTAATTAAACGAGCCAAATTATTTTCAAAAAACTAAGTGTTAAAATAAGTTTTTCATTATTTCTATAAAGGATTGTAGCTAAATATTAAGTGTTTAATCTGCTTCTGCCTACGACCACGTCCACGTCCGCGTGGTGTTTTTCTTCCGCGTAAGTTATGTCTTTAGTTTCTGCTCCACGCCTGTGTGTCGTAGCGTGATGTTATACAGCCTGTTCTATTTCTCGTGCATATTTTGCATATAAGCGGCGAACTGTGGGTGTACATTGGTACACCTCTGCCTAACCCTTCGGGGAATACAGGCGTGATGGTATACAGGAAAAATTTTTAACCAGTGCGTAAATTTTGCCATAATAAACTTCAACACGTATATTTTATTTTGATATGTCTTAGTACTAAAAAAAAAAGTTACCGCTTACGAAACATGTTTACTTAAAAACCATATTTCATTGTCACTCGGCGCTAGCGCATTCCCCACCCCCTCACCCCAGCCATGCGCCCGGGCGGCGGCGGCGGCCGCGAGTTTTCATTGATAGTATGGCGAATAGATTATGTCCTGGATGTTTTGCTTATTTCAAACTCGGATAAGGATGAAATTTTTTTTTTTTTTTTTTTTAACTAAACACGGAAATGTGTTCTATTACTGACACTGAACTACCAAAAAAAATTTACGCACTGGTTAAAAACTTATCCTGTATATATTTTGCATATACAAAAAAGCGCATTTAAAAAACAAACGAAAATCTATTCCACTGTATCATATTAGTATAGATATGTATGATGGAAGACGCCTTATAACCTTAATATGAAATCAAACACAAACAAGAAATTTGTTAATTAAAGTGCTCTTTATAGAAATGCGCTGCAAATATTCCAACGTTAGAATTACAGGCGTCGCTGCGTTTAGTTTGATATTACCGTGTTGCACTTTCTAATTAAACTAATTGGCATGAAAATATGGCAAATGAACATAACCAAATTAGGCAACAATTATAATAAAGACTGCTTTCAATTTTAGTGACCGAGTTACTCCTGTAATAACGCAGAGTAGAAATAATGTTAAATGACATTGGGCTGTCGTGTTTATGTTTCAATCCGTTGTTTGTAGTAAAACTAGTGTGAAAACTTTTTTTTAAACACAACTACTCTATACTGAGAATTTCTTCTGTATCATGTGTGCATTTACAAACATATACTCGTAGAGTCACATGTAACAGTCAAACACGGAACAACTATATGTACGCCATACAAATATTAGTTCTGTACGGAAATCGAACCCGCACTGCACCAACCATGTCGTCGTGTATTTTGTAATTATATACATAGTTAAGTAAGCATAGAGTATTTTTGTGGTTAACATGTACACTGTTACCACATTATCTTTTCCAAATATATAAAATACTAGCTTTTACCCGCGACTTCGTCCGCGTGGATTAATAGTTCCCGTTCCCGGGGGATTTCCGGGATGAAAACTATCCTATGTCCTTTCTCGGGTCCCAGACTATATCTGTACCAAATTTCATTGAAATCCGTTCAGTGGTTTAGGCGTGAAGAAGAGACAGACAGACAGAAAGACAGACAGACAGACAGAGTTACTTTCGCATTTATAATATTAGTAAAGATATCCTTCAAAAATCATTTATTACAGACATTTCAACACAAACAAAACGGAAACTACAACCTATTACAAACGTGTGGGTGGCTTGAAATTAATTGATGTAGACAGAATTGGGAGCGAATAATACAATTAAAACATAATTTGTTAATTTCACTAACAAATTATCGTGAGCTTGCGAGTTGATTGGGCAACATTTAGCTATAACTCACATAGTTATACATCAATAAAGCTATAGAGAGCTTTCTTTGGTCACGATTATTTCTTTTACGTGTTTTTGCTTGTACTAATTTAGGGTAATTGTCGGTAGTTAGTTGCTCCGGCATTGAAAGGGGTCCTGGGGCGTGATTTAATATCACAGGCGTTACAGAGGTGGATTCACATCCATGTCACGTAGAAAGAACAAAATAGATTTACTTAGATCAGATATTTATTATCTGAAGAATATTTTTTTATTGTATTATTGTCTTTTGTACAAGAGCTTTTCTAGTTATTTTAATTAAAACCCTTACTTTACAATTATTGGGCTATCCGAGCACAGGACACCGAAAAAACTCATTTTTTGTCGCATAGTCTAACGTATTGGTACATAGTACAAGCCTGAAAAAACAAAATATGTAAAAAAAATTCGTCGCTTAGATCTCAAAATCTTGAGCGGAAACTATATTATTTTATGACAAAAAATATTGTTGTTAATTTGTTATTTTATGTAATGATAGGGAATTTTATGAACTAAAGACATCTATGAATTGTTCTACTGAGCCGTGTATTTTTTTTCCCAATTTAATAAAAACCTCAAAAAATCTTGATTTTGGTGTTTATTCGATACAACTTACATCGCTATTTTGAACCCTATTTGTTCCCGCGATGCGTTTTTGTTTTATTTGCTTACCAATGGACAGTAACAGGTAACAAACGGACACTTTTTCGCTAAAGAACAGATAGTTGTTCAGGGTCTGGCTGTTTGTAAAAGTGAGTTTAAATGTTCGTAAATGTACCTACACACTGCACAAGATAAATTCTTAGTGCGGGGCAATGTTGTGTAACAGTCTTAAAAAATATTCCCGGTTGAATTAGGTAACGTGTTAGATAACTTTCTGGTCAAATATTCTATGTTCGCTGTACATACATTGTTTAGTTTTTTCTTTTCCTTGTTCCATCATTCCAATTTTGATTTTAGTGATAATAACATTCTGGTATTTAGTCCTAAAACTGTAAATTCCACGGATTATGAATACCTAGTAAATGAAATATGTTTTCAATATGGCCTAGTTATTTAACTCTAAGTAACCATAGCAACTCTACTGTGGTCAGGGAAATGAACAAAATAATATTAATCTGAAATATTTTATATGAAAACTCTCTTCGGAACATATTAAATATACATTTCGACGCAATTAGTACTTACCTTCAGTGTATAGATGTAATTAGTTATAGAGAAATTAGTTTAAAGCTGTTAATCAGAATTATAAAGTTTTTGAGTGTTGCTTTGAAACATATCATTTGCCTAGCCTTGTCCCAACTATGTTGTGATCGGCTTTCAGTCTGACTTGATGCAGCTCAACACCGGTATTTTACATGGAGCGACTACCTATCTTACCTCCATACCACAGTTACTGGGCAACACAGTACCTCTTGGTAAGACTGGTTGTCAGTCTTCCTGGCTACTGACTATCCGTAACGACTGTCAAAGATATACGAATGACAGCCGGGACCAACGTCTTTACATATAATCATATCGTGGATTGTCTATACTTAATATTATAAAGCTATAGGTAGCTATAGGTTGTTTGTTTGGTTGAACGCGCTCATCTCAGGAAGTGCTGATTCGAATTGAAAAAATCTTTTTGTGTTGGATAGTTCATTTAACATCACGCTACGACACATGAAAGCGGAGTATTAACCAAAGACGTAACGTGGGGCGTAACGTAAGGCGGATGAAATAAGCCACGCGGGCGAAGTCCCGGGCAGTTAGCTAGTTAAATGTAAATGGAACAGCTTACTTTAAAGTATACACGTCACACAAAAAGCACATGCATAGTTGGTTGACATTCTTATTGTTAACAGGATGATTGGTAATTTGAACCATTTCTTAACGAGGATAAACCAAGGTGATTTCGATATTTGTTTTGTAAATGAGATCTAGTCTATCCTTAAGGAATGTATCAAATATCCAATCACATTATATGTTTAGTGAATCTGTTGTCGTTCGATTTTGGTTTGTTAAAACTCAGTGGTCAAAACTGTCGAAATATTTTTTAAATTATTAACAATATAATATCCTCGCGACCGAATTTCAGCTAACCTCGATAAAGACTTTTCAAGTACGCAGGAGATATTATAGTCCACAAATGTCTGCGCGAATACAGGTGCATTCCCTCTTCTCTCTTTCTTATAGTCTCCATCCGACACGATCGGGGAGAGATCAGGCGTAGGTATAGGCTTGCCGTGCTTTCCAAAACACGGGGTGTTACACCACCAACTTTTAAACTCCGGGCTGTTGAAAAATTCCTAGTGGAATAACCCAATAACACATTTTGCCCGACCTGGGAATCGAACCCCCTCAAAAATTGCACTTACGACCACGAGACCAATTGGGCAGTCAAACAGTCAGTTTTTCAATTTAAGTGTAAATAAAGAATAAAAACAATTCCTCAGGGCACAGGACAATGAAATTTTCTAGCGCTATATTTTGACACATAGAGCAAAGAAATTGAAAGATGTTTATATATATATATGTCTACATACCTAACTTTTACCGTGTGTACAGTTGTGTGCAAAAATATACACATTATACAAAATAAAATAAAAAATCTCTTAAAAATTTTCGTCTGCAATTAAAAGGTATTGTACCTACACATAGTAAGTACATGAAAACATGACTGTGAACACAATAACGATTTGTAAAAAATAATTGACGTCTGAAATTAGAAGATATTATACATGCCGTACCTGATAATACGTACCATAATGATTTTAGAAAAGACTACGACTCAATACTTTTAAAGTAAATCGCCATATTTCGCAAAGTCGATACGTGTGTTCGCACGTGACTGTATCATATGAGAAATTAATGATTCAGCGTCGTAGTAATAAATTGCAGGCGCGAAGTGAGAGGGGGTGTATTGTTATACGGAATATCGCACCTGAAAGGTTATCTTTTACACAAGACAGATATGAAAGTGTCATATCTTTATATAAAATAATACCAACCATCACGCCTGTATTCCCCGAAGGGTTAGGCAGAGGTGTACCAAAGTACACCCACAGTTCGCCGGTACATTTAGGTCCCATGTAATAGGGGGCGAGCCTATTGCCATTAACCGGGCACAAATCCAAACTCCGAGCTGCTACTGAGAATTTCATAGAAAAACCCAATAACACTTTTTGCTCGACCTGGGAATCGAACCCGGGACCCCTAAATATAAAATATAGCTACATAAGTTTCTTAAGATTGCATTTATGCTTTTTCTTGTTACTCGTTTTCAAGATAACAACCTACATGGTACTTTGAGCACATTGCAACAATAATGTGCTCAAAATACCCACATACGTTGTATGACATTGGGAGACATGTTGGAAGTAATAAGACGTTATCCTTCCTATAGATATTATAAATGCAAAAGTTTGTGAGAATGGTTGGATGTTTGTTACTCAATCACGCCAGAACGGCTGAAGGGATCTGGATGAAATTTTGTACAGACATATAGTCTGGAATAGCATATAGGTTACATTTTATCCAGAAAAATGTACGGTCCCCGTGGGATAATATATCAACTGTAACGCGAACAAATTCGCAGAAGATAGTCAGTAGATATTTTATTGAAATTCATAAAAGCCAACAGTTCCACGTATCAATATTGCACAATCTAGAAAGAGCACAAAGCATTTTCTTTCACGCTGTAACGTCGTGCCAGTCGACTGGTATCAATTATCCCGCGTTATAAAGACACGTAACACGATACCATCGCGCGGCTGATTGAGTGAAGCGATACTCGGCGATGCACTGCTGCCAACGTAACGTGAGACCGAGGGCTGGTATGCACGCCATTGTAGGGTACTGGGATATCTTGCGATCCTTGAGATTATGTTTTAGCTGTGGAAAAAGCGTAAATTTACAATTTGACTAAATCATATTCAAGAAGGGCGTTAGGGTTATTTAGACAAAGGCATAAATCAGAAAATTTCTTGAATATTTCATATATTAAATATTTACAATAAGTACGAGCTGTGGTCAACCGTTGGTTTGGTACGAAATAGAAGCAATTTAAAAAAGAATAAGAAATATTTACCTTAATTTGGTCCTAAAAGAATACGTGAGCCACGTAGGTGCCCAGCTTTTTTAATTTTAGGAGACGAAGATACGATTTATATCCAGACCTCTTTTGCATTATAAAGATCCATGTTTCTTAAGGAAACCTTGAGAAACGAGATTGTGTGTCTCGTGTTTTATTGCAAAATATTTTTCTTTGATGGTGATATAGATCATGGTCACTGTACTGTCTGCGCTACTGGATTGCTTGTTACGGCACGCTCTAAGCTTTTTCCTAGTAATAAATAAATAAATAATTCTTGGGACAACTCACACACGGCTATCTGATCCCAAGCTAAGCAGAGCTTGTGTTATGGTAACCAGACAACTGATATACATACTTATATAATTTATAAATACATACATATTATAGATAAAACAATAATAAGTAATAATAAGTAGTAATAATAAGTTCTTAAGGTGTTTGTTGTGTTACCTCTTCTTCCCAGAAAAACAAAAGAAAATGGTGTGCTGGTGTTTTTGAGAGTTGTCTTGTTGAGTTTGACTTTTGATACCCATTTTAGGGGGGTTGAGAAAAAATATGTAATCCGCCATCTTGGAACAGCAGCCATATTTAAATTATTACAATATTGAGTGTTAGACATTGCGTTGTGTCCAGAACTAAAATGTATGCAAAACTTTTGCTCTATCAGATACCAACAAATGGTCGAATAATGTTTAGCAAATTTTAGACAACTTACATACGAAGAGTACATGTTAAATAAAATCTTGTAATAAAAATATGAATTTCTACTCTTTATGTTTCGGCATAATTAATATATAGTAGCTGTGTCTTGTTCCTGAATAAACAAAATAAAATTATATACTTCAATAGATTTTCAATATTTAGTCTAAAGGACGGTCACACCGCACCGATTACCTTGCAGTCACGGCCGCGGTGACTCGCGCGGTCAGATACTGAAGTAGAATTTCGGGCAGGGGGCATTTCTGTCCGAGTTGCTGTAACCGGGCTTTCAATCTTTCAATGTGCTTTGGGATGTCGGCACCCGGACTTTATTTTAGAACAACGAAAGAATGTCTGTCTCTGTTAACACAAAGAGAATATTGAATGAGTTTCATCTAAACTAGGCCTGAAAACAACTATTTAACAACAAATAGTTGTTTTGTTCGAATCAGCCATTTACAAAACAACTAACGTGAGATTTGTCAGCATATTTACTGATCAGAGATAGAACCAGACTTCAAACATCGTCCGAATTTATTTAACAGCCTGATAAACGTAACATACTACTTGTTTACCTCGTCTTGTCTGATTGCCTAATAGTTTGTAACTTGTATGTAATACAAGTGTCAAGACAGCACATTTTGGTAAACATATTTACTACACCAATTAACAGTTCTATCTAAATCGTTTTCGGACACCTCGGGGAATTTAATTTACTAAACTTATCGATACCAGAAGTATCAATTAACGTAAGGGACATTTTGGCGAAAATGAGTTATATACATCATTGGATTCAGAATTTTCTGCTCTATCGATTGGTATTATTAAAAAAATTCTATCGTTATAAAAAAATCCCTTACGTTAAAAAAATTTGGCCTGCGTAAAACGATTTATGAAAAAAAAAATGATGTAACGGACGTTTACATTTTTTTTTCTCTGAAAAATAAAGTAAGTCATAGTGTTAATAATTTACAACCTCAGTCGATTTAAATACCATGTCCCTTACTTTAATTCATGATTAGAGTTTTTTAAGAATTATTTCTAAAGGTGATGGCTAAATGACTGCCTCCGGGCCAGATACATTCTGGAATGTATATGAATCTTACATAGCCTCATAATATTTAAAAAATCATTCATGAATTATGTAGTGTTTAATATTTTCCTAGCACTTTCGTGAACTATTTTTTAAACATAATAAAGTATCTAAAAAAAAACTTTTTCATCACAAACATTCGCTTATAAATGTACAACCTCATTTTCGTTTTTAGTTTTATTCTTTTTCGTTTTATTTTTTGTCAGTTGAAGAAAATTATATACTGTCACACACCTTTTTTTCCTTTTTAGGCAATATTATTTTACCATTATATTATTCCCAAAAAGTATCTGAATCTTTTTTACATGAAATACTAATATTTAGCCATTCAGCATTACATTGTACCTAGTACCATATTTATACATGGTACCTGGCACATGGGGCAGTGGTCTATACTTCCATTTAGCCATCTCCTTTCATTTAAATCTGTGATAGCTAAGCTGAAACTAACATTAATCATGCAAAGAACCTATTTCCATGGTGTTAAAATACCATGATTTTAGTAGATAATCTATAGTTACATCAAATTGCAACACTGTAAAAGTCCTTTACAATAGGATTACGTATAATTTTCTATTTCTCTTGCTGCTTACACTATGCTTGACGGTTTACACATAAAATATCAGTAACGTAAGGCACAACTAAACATATTTTTTTAATGTAAAGGACATGCTATATTTTAATCCGCTGGGTATTCCTAAATCTTTCGTTTAGAGCATGAAAGAAGAGGAAATTCTAAGAAACTTTGCTCTAGACACAATTAAAATTGGAGCAGACAGTAAAAAGTTATACCCAGATTTATAAAAATAAAATCGTTTTTTGGCTCTCCTGAAAAACCGTGTTTTGTCCCTTACATTAATTGATACTTCTGGTATCGTTATACAGAGGCGGACTTACCCTACCAGAGGCCCGGGCCATAAAAAGTAAAAATCCACATAAGATTAATGAAAAATGTTGTAACGTTTTGTTTTCATTTCTCTAAGTTTTCAATTTGTGGTTTTTGACCGAAACATAACGTCAACGCCGCACGGTGGGTGTGAACTGCTATAAAGCGGAAATAAGTTTTCTTAAAAGAACTTTTCAAGATTGGGGCCCCCCAAACCAGGGGCCCGCGGCGGGCGGCCCCTATCGCCCCGTATAGTCCGTCACTGCTCATATTGGTCAAACCAGTTAAATTAACCAGTACGTATTCAAATATTGACCTTCATTTCTTGATTGCTCTCTCGTCCCTGGACGGTCCGACCCTGATTATTTAAAGTTACCGTGTTTACGTAATTATAATTATCTTTACGACTCCCGAAACATTTAACGAAGCGTGTAAGCAAACTCTTCTCTTGTTTTGGTTGAAACAATAATGGTTTTATTTAATTCGCGTTGGCTGCTCTTATGTTTGCTATTTATTTTTAGGGGCATGCTCGGTGGATTACCTTGAATATAACAGATTTTCATTATAAAGTTCTAGTAGTTTACATACAGCCGCATTCTAACCTGTTTTTATTCATAGTCTAAAATATACCTTACTGTTACTTTGCTAGAAGAAATTAAAGGTCAGTAAGTATGTTATTTTTAATTTCCATTTTAGCTAATATTTGGTAACTTCCTAGAAAACTTCTCGCCCAAATTTTGAACTATGTACCTAAACGACCCTAAATGGAAATCATTTCTAGGTACTATGAGAATCTCGATTTTTACAATAAAGCATAGCATAAAAATTAAATACAATTTTAAATTAAAATGCAGACGTGGAAACCTATTTGCTTGCATTGGCGGCTTAACATCCGGTACAAGCGGGCAGGCGGAAATTCCCCTCCGTATCATAAAGGAAATAATAATATTTTCTACTACCAATGCGAAATAAAAAAGCTTGTTGCTAGCACAAGATTTAATATTAAGCTTTCAATTTATGGAGAATTAACTGGAAATCGTATCGTACCCATGAATACGTTATACCTTTTATATTAATATTCCGGGGATTATAATAATGTGTTCGGCGTTATACACGGTTACTTTTACATCGTTCTGGATCCGAAACACAGGAACTCCAGTCGAGTAATAGTTACTATTGGCCTTGTTACTTTTTTAAGACGTCTCTCAGACCTTGAAAACTTATCACAATTTTTTTGAATTTCGTGTTAAATGTTAGTAGCGCTTCTCTCTGATCGAGGACTGGATTTTTCAAAGGCTACCGTTCGCATGTGTAGTCGATAAGGTTTACAGACAAATATAAATTGACTGCAAGTAAGCGTTACTTCGAGTTCTCACTATTTCACAAACACATTTAGGTGTTATTTTTTTTTTTGTTATTTTTTTAAAATGATACCTAGTGTCAATAGTTTCTGTTACTATGTAAGAGCGGCTTTCGGTTCCAGAATGACGTAAAAGTAAGCGTGTATAGAAAAAAAAAACTCTATTTTAAATTTCAAACGCTTTTAAAAAAACAGCCAGTATGTAGATGTTTCTGTGATAAAGTTCTACGTTACATTTTTATTGGTCGTTATTCTGTATGGCCATCGATAAAACGTACATGGCAGACTTGGCTGCATTATGGTGGGCTCTATTTAAATCCCCATAGTACACCCACTTGAAAAATTTACCTAACATATTATTTGCAACCATTTATGGTGATCGCGTTAAATAATGTTAGCACGATTAACCTTTAGCATCGAGTTGTTCCGACTTTATATTTGTATTAGCATCTAGAATTCTTATTTATAGAATTTACATTTATTTACCGAAGTCACAGTAGTCGCAGTTCCTTTAACTCAGAGGTTCCCAAACTTATTGTGTCTACTGCCCACTTTGAGAATAAATTATTTTTTAGCGCCCCCTTTTTCCGTAACCGGTTAGAAATTGGTCATGAAGGGGGCGGGGGGGTCCTCTACTAAAATCAATCAAACAACGCCTTTCGCGTACTTCCTTCCCTTCTAAGGGTGTCTAAGAGTCCTCCTAGCTAGATGAAATTACAAATCGCCCCCCAAGCCTCTACACACCGCCCCCATTTTTCCTCTGGATCTCTTACCCTTTAGGCCTGCAGCGCCCACAAGGGGGCGTTATCGCCCACTTTGGGAAAGGCTGCTTTAACTACACGTGCAGAATAAGTAACGGGTCAGCAAACAAAATGACGTGATTTCTTGCAATGATATTTATTTAATTTTTTGTAAATAAATATTCATATTTTTATGTTGACCATGAACACCTAAGTGGAACAAACCAAATGGTATCCCGCAGGAAAGTTACTGAGCCATGTGAGAATCGTTTTTACAAGTCGTAAATAATAAGTGGATTGTAATGGACTCAATCAAAGCCTCATGAAGGCTGGAAGAAGATCGGTTCGTACATATTTGTGATTATATCACTGAAAGAAAGCTTAATCGATTTATACGAAGACTACTTATTATTTATTTTGGTTTTAACAAAAAATTACACTCTTACGCACGAAGGTATGTATCACCTGTTGACATAAAGGTAATAATCGAAACCAAAACCGTAACCGAAATTCGGCCAGAGGATATCCTCCCGACCGAATTTCGGTTACATATCATCATCATCATCATCATATCAGTCACAGGACTTCCACTGCTGGATATAGGCCTCTCCTATAGATTTCCACGAAGACCGGTTGGAAGCGGCCTGCATCCAGCGTCTTCCTGCGGTCTTAATCAGGTCGTCCGTCCACCTTGTGGGTGGATCTTGTGCTTGTGGGTTACATATAGGTATAATTATTTTTAGTAAAAGTTGAACATAATGAAATTGTGATTGTGAATTGTAATTTCAGAGGACAGACATCCTTAAAGAAAATAGTGACAGCTTAAATATTATAAAATATTATATTCTTGCGAATAAACAAGAAACGCGTAATAACGTCTCATGTAACATTAAAACGATTGTGTCAAGTCTTCTAAAACAAATACACGTGAATGGAGGTAATCTCAACAAACAATTTTAGAAATGAAAGTGTACTTCGCGCGAAATTACTTTTCAGTTGATAAAATACCTACGGCACGTTGGTAGCGCCATTTTGTATGGCTATTTCCTCTTGTGAATTACTCTTACATACTTTATGAAATGTACGTGTTCAGATGGACGTTTATGCTACATTTATTACAGTATTAGACAAAAAGCAGCCCAATAACGATAGCCATTAGGTTTATTATTGAAATAAATGCATTTTAGTGTTTTTTTTTGTACATAGATGGCTTCTACTTTTCTTTGCTTTGTAAATAATGAAGCTTATTACATGTTTCTTTTGTGAGTATGGAAAATCAGCAAATGCCTTCTTCCGCTTTGCGCGGAACGGTAGAGTGTCAGGCTCTTACTTACTAAAACCCGTCTATGTTCCTTCTGATTCCCTTTGCGTTTCAGTGACTCTTTCGAACAAATTCCGCAACCCTTGCAGCTTATTACATCCTAACATTGATATAACGTGATTGGTCTAATGACAGTAGATAGAACCTTAAGTTAAGGTTTTGATATACTGTAAGCTTTTCCACAGTCTGTCTCGTTAGTCTGGTGATCATTGGCGCAACTAGTGCGATAAGCGAGCAGACTAAATAAAATTAGATTATTTTTTTCCATTTAAAAAGTTTGTTCCCCATATTTATAAAACTAATTGTGCTTGTCAAATAAAATGAAATCAAACTGACTCATTTGAAAATCGTCTCTAATTGAATACTTTGCCGACTGGGTCAGAGTACAAATGTAAGAGAGACATGAGACATTGAAAACTTGCCTGAGTTGCATTTAGATTTATTAGCTCTTACACTACTTGAATAAGGGTTTTTTTTTATTTTTACAATATCATTGGAAACAAGCCTACGGCCTACCTGATGTAAAGTGTGAAGTTACATCCTACATAATCGATCAACATAAATAAAGTTGACATTTAAAGAGGGAGGACTTTTTTAGCGATACGGAACCCTTCGTGTGAGCATCCGACTCGCACTTCACACTCTACATTTCTACGATATCCATCCATTCACAGAAACAGGTTTTAAAATTAGTAGTTCATTTCAACTTTTTTTCATTTTCCGGATTCAACCGCGAACAGCAACGAGCACAGTGAAATGGACAATGCATTGGGAAATGTAAAGAGTTAAATAAAACGTGGACTTTATCGTTTTCAGCTTCGTTGAATCTCTCTGAACCCGTACAAATATGAAATATTTTAAAATATTTCTAGAAGCAACATTGTAGGTTGTTGTAAGTAGAATACAAGAGTTTTCTACATACATATAGTCTAACACAACATCCGTTTTAATGTTAGCTTAGTAGCAAAATGGGGAGTTCTTGATGAACTTTGCAAACTACAAAACACGTGAGATAAAGGTGGAAAGGTACCGACGGGAATATCGATTTTTAATGACGCATTTGTATTTGTATCGTTTTATCACAAAATTCGAAATTCGAAGTCGTGTTTGGAACATAGTTGTCCATGCAATACATGCTTCGCGTAAAGTACGCCTTTACTTTATATCAAAATGGTTTAGTATAGAACTCTTACAGACCATAGATTGTAAAATAAAATAGTCTCGTAAATCATAATACAAATTATTTATTATTATAAGTATGCAACTGCACTATTTGCCACATAATTTAAGGCTAATTTAATATCAAATTAGCGTGTATTATATAGTTAATCTGATATTAGGTACATTGTAAAAAAATCCAAGGTTGGATTTAAAATATTTCCTGACCAATCTCTGAATGAACTTATAAGTATAGAGCAAAGCAATCGAAATACTTCTATCAGACATTCCCTGTGTAACAACTATTCTTTGTTCAAAGAGACTCGACAACAGCAGAAAAAAAAAGTAATCAACATTTTCAGCCAGCTCTTCTTTCCTGAATGTTCGCTAAGCTTTTTTTTAACCCGACTACAGGACACCTAATCCTGCTTAATTAAAACTCAGCCGTTACAATGTATGTGTTTGTAAAGCTTCTGAAACTGGACCTCTGTTACAACCAAGGCTTTCGAGCACGACTCAGCCCACGTGACTCGGAATATCCAATCATGTCAGTTATTATGTCGCCAAGATATGGGAATCAAATATATACTGTAATCACATGGAGCAATTTATCCTACTAATATTATAAATTCAAAAAAGTGTGAGGATAGTGGGTAGGTGTGTGGTGTGACGGGCCTGTTGGTCTAGTGGTTAGTGGCCCTGACTGCTAAGCCGGAGGTCGTGGGTTCGATTCCCACCCAGGACAAACTTTGTGTGATGAGCATGATTGTTTGTTCTGTGTCTGGGTGTGATTTATCTATAATATGTATGTATTTATAAATTATATAAGTATGTATATCAGTTGTCTGGTTACCATATCACAAGCTCTGCTTAGCTTGGGATCAGATAGCCGTGTGTGAGTTGTCCCAAGATATTTATTTATTTATAGATGGATGTTTGTAGCTCTTTTACGCTTAAACGACTGAAGAGATCTGCATGAAATTTGGCTTTGAGATAGATTGTAGTGTGGACTAACACAATGTATAGTTTTTATCCCGGACAAATGTACGGTTCCCGTGGGATTATTAAAATTTCACGCGGACGAAATCGCGGGCAGAAGCTAGTTTTTTTTAAATAATTTCAAGTCTTTATTCTATTTATGTATCCATTTAATGTTTCTAAACCAGTTGGTCATCACGACATGAATCAATAATTATATTGAATATTAATAAATAGAAACTATTTGAGCAAATTGCTACTTTGTCTGCGTTGACCGTAAGGTTACAATGTTTCGATCACGCTGTTTACACTTTATCCTACAGTTTTAATGTGCCTCCCCTCGGATACCTTTTAAAGCACTTACGATCCATTATAAATTATAGACCTGGTTGAAAGTTGTTAAAGTTGAGTTTTATTATAGAGATATTAGCAAAAACACGACTCGACGTGAAAGATTTTACGAAGCTAGAAACCATTTCGAACGTGAACATTTCAATTGGGTAGTAGACAACATTAAATAATAATTCCAAGGCACAAGTCCTCTAAAAAATCACTTTATTTTATCCCTGAAAAACCGATATTTTTTAAAATAAAACTAACTATACTATAAAATTAGATTTTTAGTTGTTTTGAAATCAATAAATACCTAATTCGTAAATTGACATGTCAAAAAAGTGACGTCATAGTTTAGTATTGTCAAACAAAATCTATGGGGGAATTGCGTATTGACAGCTCATAAAAAGTATGACAATTGATTAGTGGGGTCATCTTTTAAATTTCGTAAGTTGTGTGTCTTATCGCTGGATGTGGGCAGCGCAAGACCATTAATTGTGGTTATCTTTAGGAGAGGTATATGCCCAGTAGTGGACGTCGTTCATTTGAAATAATCACCGTCAATATATTAATAAGAAGGCCTTATCAAAAATGGTGCAGAATAGAATGCCTTTAAATCAATGTAGTAATTTCTTTCTAACGTTAGTTTTTACTATGATGTAGAAAGTTCTAGAGGGGTAACCACAAGCCGTAAAATGAAGCGTCGGATGACTGTTTCAGTATATGTATAGGAAGACCTGGTATGGACCGCTGGGAAATGTTGGCTAGACGGAATCCTAGTATTATGAACGCAAAAGTTTACAACGATGGTTGGATGAATGTGGGTGATGGTGAATGTATGTAAATCTTTCACGCTTAAACGTCTAAACGAATTTAGCCAACATTTGGCGCACATGCAGATATTGATCTAGCATTAAAAATTATCTTATGCATTAAGCTAGATTCTAGCTTAATGCATAAGTTAATTTTTATCCAGTTTTTATGTTTCTGTGAAATAGTTCAGGACTTTTCAGACGATTTCGTTGGTCATTGTTTGATACTCTCGTCGTCGGACACTTTACCATTATTGAAAAAATTAAGATGCGAGAACAATGCATTTATTTAAATTGTACCACGTGACTTCGTCCGCGTCAAAGTTTATATATTATCCCTCGGTAACCGTACATTTTTGTGGGATGAAAAAGTAGTCTATGTGCTATGCCAGACTAAAATCTATCTTTGTGCCTTTCGTGCAGATCCGTTCAGTCGTTCTGGCGTGATTGAGTGTCAAACATCCATACATCCATCCATCCATCCAAACTTTCGCATTTGTATATAAGATAAATATTATGTTTTTCGATTTCACAAAACAATTCTAAGGCATTCTATCATTAACGTATTGTAAGCTGCTAGGCTTGGAAATCCATAAAAGCACCAGATTATTACTACTTAAGGTCAACAAAGACATTTCATACATACGAAATACGAAACAGACATCTATGTATCCGTATAACATTTTAATTTAAAAATGTGTTGTATGGAAATGGAAACAAAAGAATTGTTTGTGCTGCAGTCGACTTTATCATTTATTATGATCAAAGCACTAGGATTTTGGGTGCACATTTGCACAATGGTCGTGCCTGTTGCCTACGTTCATATTCCTTATAATCTAATATGTACGCGGTTGTACATGAACTTTGATAACACAAAAGGAATGACGAATGTTCGCGCTCTGTAAACAGCGCGAATTACAATGCTGTATTTTTTCCACTAGTTTAATTGTACAATTAGTTAATTGACTAATGGTTACTGTGTTAGACGATGACAGTTGAAAATCAGTTAATAACTTACGCCTACATGTGGTGGGTGGATGGTACCATACTTATTTATGAATAGCTTATCCCCGTCACTGAGCCCACGTGATTCGAGAGTTTATATTTTTTTGCGCGGAACGCTCACCTTTCATTTTCTAAAATAAAGGAAATATGCGTGCTGGTTAGGTTCTTCAGAAAGGTCAAGTCCGCAGTACTCGTAACCGGCGTGCTTGTATGAACAGATGTATGAATGTGGCCGAGGCGAAAAGTGTATGTAAGGCTCGTAGCAGGTGGCGGTCTGTGGTTTCTGCCTACCGTTATGGGATTATGATGTATTGTTTGAATTCTATGTATGTACTAGTGAAAGTACTGTTAAAATCGGTTCAGCCGTTTTGGCGATAACCTGAAAGAAACAGACACACAAAAAAAAGCTTTTTTTATGTAGGTACCTTGTAAACATTTAAATGCAATTAGTAAAATCTTGTTATTT
This sequence comes from Caradrina clavipalpis, assembly GCA_932526535.1. NCBI lineage: Eukaryota > Metazoa > Arthropoda > Insecta > Lepidoptera > Noctuidae > Caradrina > Caradrina clavipalpis. The sequence continues at coordinate 8,101,659 of OW052100.1, forward strand.
TAACATTACAAACAGACAGTTCAGTTTAATTTGTATGTGTTGATGTAGGTGTGTTTATTTAGAGGTGGATTCCTACTCTCGACGCCCTTATACCACTTCAACAAGCAATCTTAAAGAGCAAGGTACCTGATATATAGTAGTTACCATTACCATGTGTTCCAGTTTGTTTAGAGTGCGATAATGTTTATTCAGAAGTTTAGTGTTTAATTCTTATAGTAAATATCAAAGAACGTGTCCGTTATTTTGAAATCATTACCATGTGGGTCTGTTTCGTTAACCTTTAGTGGCTGAATTTTGGACCAAACATAAAATTTAATTTATTATTTTTCTTTGATTTGTTATCGATACGTTTAGAAGAAGCATGAGTTTCTAAAAAATTATGAACAAGATCATTTCTTATAAACAGTGTTATATTTTCAAATACAATTTCTACTAATTAAAAACGTCCAAAATCTAGTAGCTATCTTAAGTTAGTGTCAAAAAATTTGATAAATTAGAGACATTTTTCACAGACTGAGATAAGATTGCGATCGTTCTTAACAGTTAGTAGAATTGTTCACGGGTCAATAGTATGAATATAAAGGTATTGAAATAGGTCATTAAGATCAATGTCGGTAAACAAAAGTTATAGATACTTAAACTACCATCTGTTTGACTTCCATTAAAATTGTAGATAAGAAGATAAAAGCTTTAGCCGCAAAGAGAGGTTTCCATCTCAATAAGTAAAATCTACAACTGACTCTTGAAGATTTACTTACTTTCATATATTATGTACAATTGTAACATAAACCTATGTTCGGTTCAAACAGATGAGCTTTTACAATGTATTCTAATACGATTAGATATACATATACTTACAATAAAGTATAACATTACTTAGATCTTATAGAGACGTTTTTCTTTCGCATGGTAAGAGGTTTTCCCTTTGACATCGATACCATCACGCCTGTATTCTTCGAAGGGTTAGGCAGAGGTGTACCAATGTACACCCACAGTTCGCCGGTATATTTAGGTCCCATGTAATAGGGGGCGAGCCTATTGCCATTAACCGGGCACAAATCCAAACTCCGAGCTGCTACCGCGAATTTCATAGAAAAACCCAATAAAACACTCGCTCGCTCGGCTTTGACATCGATATCAACTAAAATATGATGCATAAAAAAAAATATCAATTATAATAATGTCAGCCCGGTTACCGTAGTGGTTAAGCGATTGGCTGCTACGCTGCATGTCATGGGTTCTATTCTACACGAAACAAATATTTGGCCTACGTATGTGAGTTTATGTGTTCGTAAACGCACCCACGACACAACCTGACAAAACTTGAAAACCCGTAAATCCAAAAAAAAAGCTTAAGTGCTTTAATATTAAAACACTCAAGTTGTTGTTGATAATTCAAGTTCAAGTTATAAATTAATTAAAAAGCTGTTTAAGGTAAAAGTGATTTATTACAGAAATTCCTTATCTTAAATGTGCAGCCTTTTAAGTAAGTTCACAGATTTATAGTAGCAAAGGTATTATGCAGATTTGATGCGTTTTGTACCTAAGCTGCATACGAAAGGTGCAGCACTGGAAGATGTGATGCAACTTGTATAGGTGTAATATGGGAATAATTTTATTAAATCGGTGTAATTGTGCATATTTGACCACAAAATTCACATACATACATACAATCACGCCTGTATACCCCGAAGGGTTAGGCAGCGGTGTACCGATTATACTCACAGTTCACCGATATGTTTAGGTCCCATGTAATAGGGAGCGCGCCTATTGCCATTAACCGGGCACCAATCCTAACTTCGATCTGCTACTGAGAATTTCCCAACCTAAAACACAATTACACTTTGCTGGACCTGGGAATCGAACCCAAGATCTCTAGCGTAGCAGTCGCATATTCAATCCACTCAATTGATTTATTAGCACGGATATTAAATTCGTATTCGGACGGTGATTTATTTTTCGACTGTCCAGTGGTTGTTTTATAGGCCGCACAGCGATTATATCGGGTCTAATATTAGACCACTCTTTTATCACCAAACTCGAGTCCAGCGATTGGCTTTTGTTTCGCTAAAATATATTGTTTTATTAGCGCCTGCCCGCGACTTCCCTCGTGTGTTTTTTTTTCACCCTCGTCTTTGGTTAGTGCTCAGCTCCCGTGTGTTGTTGCGTGAAGTTATATCCTACTAATATTATAAACGCGAAAGTTTGTGAGGATGAATAGATGGATGGATGGATGGATGGATGTTTGTAACTCTTTCACGCTAAAACGGCTGAACGGATCTGGATGAAATTTGGCACTGAAATAGATTGTTGAGTGTACAATAGGATACTTTTTATCCAAGAAAAATAACGGTTCCCGTGGGGTAATAAGTATATCGAATTTGACAAACAAACTCTCTAATTATAAATTTTACCGATTTATGGATTGGAGCTTCAATTTCAGCAATCTATACATATAAGTCACTGTTTAATATATGTATGTATATGTATAGTAAGTGATTGTTAAAAACAACTGAGGGGCGTGTTTACATTTAACTAAAGTAAAAGTCAACGAACTGTCATTACAAAGTGTGAGTTAGCATGTTTTGGGTATCGAATTAAGACACGTTGTCCCTCGGCATTATGCCCCATGGAAATAAGTACAATCTATAGTTATTATACACCGCCTTTTCACTCGATTCATTAATGAATAAAGCTAATAATTAGTCTCACGTTTCCGGAAAGGACCTTTCTTTTATTGGTAATTTTATTGAAATAGGTTTATAAAGGAATCTAGGAATTATTAGGAGTACTAGAATTATTTTAATTATTTCAAAAATCCAACCACTAATCTACTTTAAAAAAAAACTGCTTTATTTAACATACCATCATACCATCACGTCTGTGTATTCCCCGAAGGGTTAGGCAGAGGTGTACCAATGTACACCTACAGTTCGCCGGTATGTTTTTTAGGTCCCATTTAATAGGGGGCGAGCCTATTGCCATTAACCGGGCAAAAATCCAAACTTCGAGCTGCTACTGAGTAAATCTGCTTCAATCAGTCAATCTGCTTAATTTAATTATGCTTTACTTTATTACATAGAAACCTGCGACTGTTTCTGCATAGAATGTCGGTTATTATGGATGCGAAAAGTAGCCTAGCTGTGTTCTTTCTTGAGGTTCAACTTACCCCGTACCAAATTTTATCAAAATCGGTTCAGTAATTTAGTCGTTAAAGCGTTACAGATAGAAAGACAGGCAGACATAGTTGTTTTACGCATTTATAATACTAATGTGGACTTGTTAAAATAAGATTAGGTCATCGAAGTCAACACTTAAATACTTCAACACTTTACGAACGTTTGAGAGCGGCAATGAGGCATCGACATTTTACCAGTTTGTATGTACAGTCAACAAAGTTATTTGGTATACAGGTAGCTTACTTGTGATTACTTTTAAACAATATTGTGAGTGTGCTGAGCAGTCAATTCTTTTAAATTCTTTCAATTACTCTTAAGTATGTCATAAGCTTAAAAAGTAATTACGCTTACAATAAAAATGAATGCCCCCTTTTACATGGGACCTAAAAAAATACCAGCGAACTGTGGGTGTACAGTGGTACGCCTCTGCCTAACCCTTCGGGGAATACAGGCGTGATGGTATGTGTGTATGTGTAAAAATTAATATTGGCAGTGTAGTTGAAAGACGAATAATTTTCCCTGTATACCAAATAGTTTCGTTGACGGTACCATTCATGTTTCTATCGATCGACATAATATATGAACAGCGAACATATTCAATAGAATATATTAATTTGTTTAATTGAAATTTAAGAGTAGGTATTACCTAGGAGGTAACAGCCTCAATAGCCGAGTGCTCCTAAGCGCGACTGCTACACTAGAGGTCTTGGGTTCGATTCCCAGGTCGAGCAAAAAGTGTTTTCGGGTTTTTCCATCAAATTCTCAGTATCAGCTCGGAGTTAGGATTTGTGCCCGGTTAATGGCAATAGGTTCTCCTCCTATTACATGGGACCTAAACATACCGGCGCACTATAGGTGTACATTGGTACACCTGTGCCCAACTTTTCGGAGAATAGAGGCGTAATGGTATGTTATATATTATAGGTATAGAACGTATCTAGAAAACTCAGGATTTTAGATGATTTCGTATAAGTAAATACATATATATATAATACAAAGGTAAATAACGTATATAAATACCGTTGATAAATACGTATTGTGATATGATAACGGTGTATTATAAAACTTTTTGATATAGATTGAGTTTCCTGAACTATATTATCCTAGGTACTACATAGAGCTTAAAAGTTCTCAGAATTGTATAAACCCAAGTACTCACGTGTGGGGTATTATTAGACAAAATAATCTATAGATTATATTGTTTTTATCTACTAGTGACAAAACAAAACACTGCATACGGATTATTTTCGACGGTTATTATGCGCAACAAACGATAAAGATTAAAAAAAGAACTCGTCATTTTTTATTTTACCATAAAAATAGGATTCTGATATCAAACCATTTCCCATGTCAATCGGCCACAGAAACTAAAACGACACCTAGACATATAATTAATCTACTAACTATTTATTATCCCGCGGTGTCACCCGCGTTTAGTTACATCTTTGGTTACTGCTCCACTCGTGTTGGTCGTAGCGTGATGTTGTTGAAACCTTCTTCTTGAACCACTTTAATTATTAATGAATTGCATTCAAATCCGTTGCGGAGTTTAAAAGAAAGAAAGGAAGGAACGAGGTAGGAAGGAGTTTTTGTTTGTTATCTAAGCTTACAGAGGGATAGACGGTGGAAAGTGTCTAAAACTTCTAAAAGTCGACCCCAACATGGTTTGAAAAGGTTAGGCAAATGATGGCAAACAAAGTTTTAAACACAACACATCAATAAGCATTTATGATTATTGTTCTTTTTTTGCCAAACCCTCCGCGCCAGAAAAGCGCTGAGGCAAAGAAGCTCGCACGTATTAATAATAAAAAACAACCTATAACTGTCCCACTACTGGACAAAAGCCTATTCTCATACAGAGAATGAGCGAGCATTGATCACCATCCTCGTTCAAGGCGGATGGGCGATTTTATATTTATTAAGTTTCTTACGATGTTTTTCTTCATCGATGTCAGCGTTATTCCAGATGAAATTTAAAAGCGTGTATATTATAGAAAAAGGGTTGTTTTTTTAAACAGTTAATAATAAACATGCTATCAGTGCTTATTACAGCTAACATGATGTTTAATAACTCCCTCCAGGAACCCGCCATACGTGATTCACAAGCGATAAAAGCTTTAAGAGAGCTTTGTGCTATTGAGGCTATTCGTCATTGTTATCTTGATAGTGTACACAAGCATTTAATCGGTGCTCGCCATTCAAACCCGAAATTGTTATTAAAGCCTATCATGACATATTGAGAGATAATTTTATCAAAGTGTTGATGTATCGTGTGATGGCTGCCAACAATCCCATTAACTGGATGTTGACCGTACGGAAATTGGTTACCTACTTCATAACTATTTTGTTATTGATGATAATTAGATAAGTGTGTGATAATATATTATAACTAATACTGTAGTAGAGAAATGGATAATAATACCAGCCTATTTCAGGGGTATTATTTCAGGCATTTCTCATTGCAGGGCAAAAGCTGCTTCCCGCGCAGAAAAGCAATGAACATTGATCACCACGCTTGCTTAAGGTGGATTGGCGATTTCAGACTTATATAAAAACCAATAGATAGGAAATAAATTAAACATTAAAGCGCTTTTCAGTTCTCCTACTTATTTTAAATGTTGTTGTGCCCGACGCATAATAAGCATTTTTTTTTAAACCTCTTCGTATGGCAAACAATCCGACCGTTTACCTGATGTTAAGTGCCTCTGCCTATAGACATCTGCAATAGCAGAGCAAATACGTTGTAAATACGTTGCAATCCCAGAGTAATTTCACCGGCACCCACACCCTTCAAATCGAAACACAGCAACGCTGTTAATAATCAATATGTAAAGTAAAATGACAACTAGGTACATATATTAACAAACCTGAAATTTGGTTGAAACTAGCTTTTTCAGAGATACCGTTTTTTTATCCACGGGAATATACATTATATACATTGTATATTTATTTACATTATGGATTGCAAGAAAAAATTAAGAATTAGGATTGAGATAAAAAAACTTGTGTTTGAATAAATGTGTATTCAAACGCGCACATGTTTGAATACACAACGAAATCAAATTTTAAGTTTTACTCGAAAGTTCATTAGTGATCGTAATTACTTTCAATTTGTATGAAATTTCCATAGAACGTTATCAAATATCCAAACAATAGGCAGTTCCCTTTGTGTTTTAATTTTTCAGACAATATGTCAATCGATCATTACAAAGATGTTATCTGCTATGACATGTTGTGTGTTGTTTGAATTAAAATACGCCATTATCATTACACGAAATGTCAACTGTCGTAGAATGAATATTTCCTCGTTATTACAAAAACCCTCTTATTTTTATTAATAAAAGTATAATACCATTAGTACCACGCTACCTACTATATTAGTATCGCTAATGTTAAATAATAACTTCGGGACGCGTGACCAAAATCTCGTGTTAACTAATATCCTAAGTACAGGAACTGTTGTTAAAAGCTCTATAGAAAGCTCTAGCAAAGAAATGATAAAAGATTAGGTAAGCAAAAATAATTATTAGAAATAATTATACGTCCACATGTTTTTTAATTAGATTTTCGATTATGTAATGTGTTACTATATTAATAAGCTCCATATTTTATCGTTTTATTAACTACATATTTTAAAACCCCCAAAAAAAAGTAAAAATCTAAATCAGAAATCTGTCATGGTTTCAGGTTTAGTAATATTTCGTAGCTTCGTAGCACTATCGTAGCGCCGTAACAGCGTAGCGCCCTACGGCACCTACGCAAGTGAAACACGCGGCGTAGCTTAGTACCGCATCGCTATATAAACCGCGTCGACACTTCGCACCGTTCATTTGCTTTCACAAACCATCGAGGGAGATCACGGAAGCAGCACTCACAGCCTCCCGTACTTACTTAAAAAAGTGATCGTTACTAGTTTCACGTACACGTTAAACAGTTAATAGCTGAATTTATTTCCACGAGCTGAATTGAAAAGGTAAGTTTTTTTTTTTCAGTTTTATTTATTTGTAAAAATCGATGTCTTTTTTTAATTAGTTGGGTTTCGTTTTTACAAACTTATAATATCACCATTTCTACTTGGTATTTAACTTTGCAGTTACGAATAAAATAAAACTTAACTTTATGTTTTTTTTTATCAAATTAAATCATAGCTTCCGGTTGCGAAGAATAATTAATCTACATCACTTAATACTAGTTAAATAGTCTAAAAATACAGTAGTTTCGATTTTCCATTTCCAAATAAGTGCAAAAATTTATTCACAACCGAGAACCTAATTAAAAAGTGTCGCCGCGACATAAAAACCTTAACTGGCCTAGTTAATGTAAACAATAAGAAAACTTTATCAATATTCAGTTATAACAGCTCTATTGGAAACTTCACTTTACAGCACTTTCAGAACGCCCATAAATACTTTCAAAAGTTACGTCGCTAGGCACTGTATTAAATAATAATATCGGTATTATAATCTTTCGAATCGTTTCAGTTTTCATATAAAATTATTGTTTATTAATCTGTTTATCTTGAACATCTCCGACATCGGTGAAGGAAAACATCGTGGAGTTTTATTTAATTAATATAAGTCTGAAATCACCAATTCGCTTTAATTAAGCTAGCGTGGTGATTAATGCTCGTGCCTTCTTTGTCTGAGAAGAGGCTTTTGCTCTGCAGTAGCTCAATACAAGCCTGGTTTTTTTATTTATTATTAACAAGGTAAACTTAATTTAAAACTAATTATATAGCTTTAGTTGGAAATTATAGAATTGTTTGTCTACTCTACGCTGTAATACAGGTGTTTTGTTGTATCAGATTGTTAATAATTAGGTAACAATTTATCATCAGGTAATCAAATTAATACTTGTAGGAGTCGGGCGTATGAGTAGGAATTTGTCAAAGTTCGGGAAACAACATACTGTACATAGAAGTATCACTCAAACCAGGGGAATGCCACTAATTCACATACATTCTATGACATTGATTGTCGCGGATATAAAATTACGACAAAATTTTTAATATTTTTAATTAGTTGGAAAAGAAATATAATGTTAAAAAGTATTTTAATAAAGCAATTTCCAACTTAATTTTCTTGACTTATTCAAAGTCAAATCATTTATTTCAATTAGACCATTAAAAGGCACTTTTGAACGTCATTACATTTAAAAACTATTAATATTGAATCTAGTTGCTCATTCCAAATGGTAGCCATAATTCAACTCTAACTCAATATTGAGAGCCATAATTCATTATAGTCTATCTATTTTTATTTTTTTTTAGTATGCATAAGAATTCTATTGAAAAAGGAGATGTTACTTTTATAGTATACCAGCAAAAATTTGGGGTGGCAGGTATATCGTATCGAAACCGTACCATGGATTCAGTAAATTATTCTAGACCCCCTAGGGTAATAACTTTAAGTCGGCTATTTAAAAATCTGGCTGTTCCATTCATTTCGACCGTGTAGGTGTAGCACTTTTGTATAGAACATCTGTTTTTTTAATTAAATTGACGAAATGCTCCTCCACTTAGGGATCTAGAATAATGTATGCCATTTATGGTAAACGTTTTCGTTACGATGTCCTTTCCACTAGTTATAGTAGGTATTTTATAGTTAATTAAATTCACTTTTTAATCTAAATTATATCTATAACCATATTATCTATAATTTTCTAATTGAGTAAATCCATATATTTTATTCATGCAGCAAAACTTAGTTAAACAATAATAATTAAATTAAAAACTATGTACAGTTAAAAAAAAAAACAAAAAGAAAGGAAGGTCATAGGGCATCAAAAAACTCATCCGCATCGCCGTCAATGGGACATGTGCCCAGAAGGCTGGCAGCATTGCCACGTTGTATGGCAATGCTGATTCTTTGGCCCAAGAAAAGTCCAGCCCTCTGGTCACGTGAAGAATCGACCAGTCGCTTGGCTATATTGCGAAACACTAGATGAGCGCTCGGTCCCCATGGCCCTAGTGTTTCAACCCCAAACGGCTCAAATATATAACTTTCATGAAGGTTAATATATTTGCGCCGCTTGAGATTTTCCGCACTAGACGCAGCCGCCCCAGCACAGCACAGAGTCACTCAACATAGTGCCTATGTTGGGCGACGGAAGTGCCTGAAGCCAGAGACCCGACTCCCACTCACCCACAGCCAGCAGGCGGGCACGCTCAGCAGAATTGATGGACGTATTAATTAAATTATTCCGTACCAACCTGCAGAGCGGCTCGTCCCATTGTCTCTGGGAAGATGGGTTCACGGGTCTATCTGTTTCCGGGCAAGATACTTTCCAGGCGTTCACCGCTTCGGTCAAACACGGAACTTCAAAGTTAACCAGAGATGGAGATAAAATCTTCGAGGTTAACTTATCGGTGCTGTGGACAGAAGACAAGAACGCCGGTAAACTACAACTAGAAATTTTGCGGATACCGAGACCACCAAAACGAATGGGAAGTGTGGCTTGTAGCCACGCTCGGTCATCCAAGGCCACATTTAAAACTGAAGTTATTGTACTTCTAATAATTTGGTCAATTTTGTCCAAAAGGTGTGGCTGCTTCCATAAAGGTGCAGATCGCAGGTAATACATAAAATTTGGGCCAAAACAACAATACCTCAATAAGGTAAAAGCAGAATGAAGATTAATTTTCGAAAGTCTGTCCAATATATCATTGAAGTGACAGATTTTTTCTTCAATGAATGGTGAAAAACTATCTTCCAAAATTGGGGAACCTAGGAGGTGCAATGAGCTTTTTTCTAAAATTTTGATCTGTGGGGCTATTGCATTGAATTTTTCTAAAGTGGATTGTCTGTCGGTAACGTCAGTAAGGTAAATTTCGCATTTGGAAGGGTTTAGGTCCAGGCCGATAGATTTAAACTCTTCTTTCAAAAATTTTAAGTCTTTTAATACAGTGTCTACATCACCTCCCAGTGTTCCATCGTCTAAATACCACGCGTTAAATTTGGAATTTAGTTGTTGGATAATGGGGTGGATAGCTAAACTGAAAATAACTGGCCCGAGAGGGTCACCTTGTTGGCAACCGACTGCAGAATCCAAAAAGTTGTCCTTATAGTGTAATTTTGAAGGGTGTCTATAACACTGCCACAAAAAACCATAAATTTCGGGTAGTTCTTTTTTTACTTCAGCCAACAAAATGTCCCTATTGACAGAATTAAAGGCGTTCTTAACGTCAACCTTGAGGATGACCTCACCCTGATTTGAATTTAAAAAGGTAGAAAGGGCATGTACGGCAGCCTCGCAGCCCCCTCTGGAACCAAAGCCAAGTTGAAGGGGCTGGAATTTGTTGCTCAGCGATTCGCCGTATGCTTTGCAACAAATTTTGGCTACCATACGTCTATAGGTACACCCCACGGCAATGGGACGAATGCCGCCGTCCTTCTTTCGTAGGGCGCACAGGTTGGCCCCGTACAAGACGTCAACGACGGCATCGTTCACACCGCCGCAGAGCATAAGTTTAACTAGAGCCGCAAGCTCCTTCAACAGCGACTCACCAGCTTCCCCGGCGCCCGAACCCAACAGGTCTTTTAAATGCTGTGGAGTCAGGCCGTCGAGGCCGCCGGCAGAACCACTACGGAAGGAACTCACGGCTGCAGTCACCTGGGGGGCTGTTACATTTAAAAAAGGTGAATCTAGATCGGGGGGGTCGGGAGGGTCTGGAAAGGCGAGACCATCCGCAGGCGCTGGATGTTTACTCTCCAGAGCTGATAAAGTTTCTGGAGAGTCAGGCGCCACCACGTCACTGCTAAATAAAATCCTAGCCGCTCCCCTAATGTCACCTTCGCTTATTTTTGATTCGACATGAGAACACAAGCCTTCTCTATTGTGTTTACTGAATTTGGGAAATTTTGAATCTAAAATAAAGGCCGAATTGTTACAATTATCTTTTATTTGGTTTGTTAGTGATCTTTTTGATGCCAAATTTTTTTGGGCATGCAGAATCCTATAAGGGAAGGTGAGTAATTGCTCCCAAGCACTCTGCGAGTTCTCCTGGGTCGCAAGACGAACACATCGAGCCAAACTTTGCGCAACAGTCCGTCTCGCGCCCCGGGGAACTCTCCTCACAACCGGGGTAGAATTTTTTAATTTTGATAATGTTTTCCAAAGATATTGTTGTTCAGAAGGTGGTTGTGATGGGGGTGTGGCTGAGGGTGCCAAAGGTACACTATGAGGTTTGTGAACCTTGCCATAGTGTATCTTTAGCCCCCGTTCGCCTTTAAAAATTAAATTTTCTAATTAAATTAAATTCAACACTTTCATGAGACCCTATAATGTTAACCTCATCTTATTTCTTTGTTCTCACAACTCTTTTGTACTTTGCTAATTCAATTTTGGTACTCCCGCCTAAGTACTAAATTAACTGAGTAATATGATACCGTCATATTACTTTTACAGCTTGAAATACCATTTATGGCTAATATTCTCTCTTTAATGGTGTTCCCTTCCTAATGAGTCTTTAGAAAGACATACATCCACGAAACACCTCTGGTAAAGAAGACATTAACTTCCACGTAGAAATTATAATTACGCCGGAATTTCAATTATAGATTAATTTCTATTAAGATCAATCTTATTAACTGAGATTTAATGTTCTTAATTTCAGCGCTAATAAAGTTGAGTCAGAATTATAGTAATTAATGTTTAAATCGACAAAGGAAATAAATCCTTTTATAATATTTGTTATAGGCAATTTTGATACAGATTGCCTTGAGCAACTGATCCGGACATTGTTGATGACAGCCCTTTGCTGTAATCTGCAGACTTCCATTTTAATAGTTAATATCAAATTGACCATGATATTATTATCATGTTATTTGTTTTTAAATGCTTTATTACTGTAAAGATAGAGTCAAAGTCAAAGCATTTATTCCAATGAAAATAATCACAGGGGGCACTTTTAGACTCGGTCAAGATGAAACTAGTCCCTTATTCCAAAAGGCAGATAGACCTTCATAAAGCAATTAAAATGTGAATAGTCTTAATGACACGAAGTTTTTGACCGGTAGCAAAAAAATACGAGCAAAAATGACTTTTTCTATAAAATCCCACGTTAAAAGAAAATGCTGTAATCAGAATATAAGATTTAGCTACAAATGAAGGAACGGAAAAACCGTTTAGCTTAACTTCTTCAAAATCAATTTATCGTTTCTTTTCAAGACATTGACATCGTAAATTGGTTTTTAAATAATAACGAAATGTACACCATAGAAGGGTATTTCAAACACTTCAAAAAAGGTGAACACGTCAGAGAATAACAATACAGCAATTAGGTGCCCTTTGTGCAATGTTGGACCGAAAACTAAATCGTATTTGCATACATTCTCTATTGGTGAAAATCGTCAAACAATCAGCAACGGAAAAGCAAAAAAAAAAAATTGCATACAAAAAGTATTCATGGAGTTATACACAGGAAGCCCACGGCATTATAAAATAACGATGAACGCGTATCAACTATGAAATACTTTTTAATAATTAAATTATGTTCCTACCTACTTATCCATTTTTCATAAAAATGTTCCAAACATGTTATAAAGTTTAACTTTACACGTGTAAAATTAAGATATCATTAAAAAAGACACGTGCGCTTTCGTAAACTTTAATCTTAACATCTATTTTTTTAACAAATGGCCCTTTTTTCAAAGCTAGGAAAAAAAATGTTGTTTTTCTACTGTTTTGCAGCATTTCACGAGTTTTACAATATTACTTCCATTTTTTACATACCATCGCGCCTGTATCGACTAAGTTTTAGGCAGAGATGTACCAATGTACACCCACAGTTCGCCGCTATGTTTAAGACCCAAGTAATAGAGTCGAGCCTACTGCCATTAACAAGTTCTAACTCCGAATGACTATGACTAATACTAACTGAGAATGTTATAGAAACACCCAATAACATATTGCTCGACCTGAGAATCACACCCAAAACCTCTAGCGCACCAGCTATGCTTGGGACCACTAGGCTAACGAGGCAGTTAATAGTTCCATTTTTTACTAGAAGATTGTTATTTAAACGGCTGTCAAAGCATCGGGTTTCTGTCAGTTACGCCTGCTTGACTTATTCCAGACTTGCGAAACTCTATATAGGTATTACCACTCTAATTAATTCAAGAGATCACTTACAAGTTCTCTTAAGGACCCGTCCTTGCCTCGCATCTAGGTGCCCCATTAATTTCCGGCTTGCAGCTGCAAATGCAAAGGGAGTAATTAATATAATTATGAACTAGGTAGCTTGATGATATAATATATCATATTTACATAATTCGATAATCGACAATATAAAGCAATAATCCCACACTAATAACACACATAATTTTAGCTATCACTTAATCTAGATTAATATTTACTTAACTGTATTTTGTTTGTTTGTTCGAAATCAATAAATATGTAATTGAGTTGGCAAATAAGTGACGTCACAATTTACTATTGCCGTACAAAATCCATGGGGGAATCAGTTTTTGAAAGCTCATAAAAAGTATATGAATTAATTGGTGGTAACTTTTACCCAATGATAATATCTTGTAATCAAATTGAACTATTTAATTTATTTAAATGGCATGGATCTTGTACAGGAACAATTCGAACAAGGAACAGTTCATAATGAATCGATAGCTCATGAATTGTTTTTTTTTTTCTATTTCTTCGGTTAACTGAACTTTCGATGGAAAGTTCTTTTTGTATACTTTTATCGGGGTTCTAAGTCGTTATTTTTAACAATTTACACAATATTTATACAAATTTATAAAATATAAAAGAACCTTCCTTGTTTTGTTAAAAAATTGATTACCTTTTCTTCATTCGCTCTGATATAATAACTAAAACTTTATGCGCATATAATATAATCGAAAACAAATCAGCCTACCTACAAAGTGGGTCACTCGACCTGTAATTTGATAAATCTGTTTTCTGCCATCGATGTCCACCGCAAGTCCTTGAGCATAATACGTTTACGATAGAAATACAGTAAGAGCGAGGAAGGGTCTTTCTAAATTCATATATAATATAGCTATTAGCTTGCTGACTTGAGCAAAACAACAGGTAGACACGTGAAAAATGAATATTGGTGTGATTTATATATTATATGTATAGCTCTGAATATATCAAGCTCCTCCGGCTTAGCTATTAGCCGCGAGACGACTCCCGGCCACCGTAGACGCGTGTCTGTGGACGGTGAGCAATGGGTAGCTCACCGTCCGTACGTTCACTAGCGACAGACCGTGTCGACGGCGCGTTCGTGTTCCACGCGCGCCTCAAAGAGATGTCAGCAAATTTGGATGGGGCCACTGAGGGCCGATGCCTGCCGGGGCTGCGGGTTGTTCGAAAGAGATACCGCGCCCCCGGAACGCAAAGGGCACATTAAGGAACATAGACGGGTTTTAGTCAGTAAAAGTCTGACACTCCCTCCCGCCCCGCCCAGGGCGGGGGAAGTTATTTGATGATTTCCCGTCTATAAAAAAAAAAAAGTCCTTGAGCATAATACGTTTACGATAGAAATACAGTAAGAGCGAGGAAGGGTCTTTCTAAATTCATATATAATATAGCTATTAGCTTGCTGACTTGAGCAAAACAACAGGTAGACACGTGAAAAATGAATATTGGTGTGATTTATATATTATATGTATAGCTCTGAATATATCAAGCTCCCCCGAAATAATTTTGTGAAGTTCAACTGTTTGAAATCTTTCACAATAGTTAGTTACCCGTGTTTGAACGTGGCCCGTTTATTAAAAGTTCAGACAGGCCAAAAATCTTCTAACTTTATAGAAATAAAATTTAAATGTATTTCAGAAAAGATAAATTAACCCTCAGATTTCTTTGCCCTTTTAAAAATAATAGGCCGTGCAACTTTGTAGCTTAATATTTTTAAGAATAGCTTTTAAGGATAAAGATGACCTAAAATAACGCCCAACCTTTCTGATACCAATTGCTGAAATAATAGAGAGAATGGACAAAGTACGGATTTGACACGTCGACAAATTGTATATATGTATTTGAGTATCCCAACGCCTCACTTAGGATCCTTTTCAAGTCTTGGGAGCTAATGGATTAAGAGCGAAAAAGGTACATGTATACTGAACTAAGAAGGGTCATATTCTTAGAAAAATGTCTCGTGTCACCCAGTGTGTGCTAATACAACCTTACAGAGTGAAGCATAATGAGGACGGTTTGCACAGATGTGCACAGACTATAAACACAAACTGGATGGTTTATATCCCGTCTTTCAGAACCATTTATTTGACATGTGAAGGCGGCCTTAATCAGTATACCTCCTACAAGTTCTTTCAACCTTAATATTTTAATGGTTTTTATGAAGTAACTTAATTGTCCTATTTTTTTCTCAACTTTAATTGATTAACAATTATAATTTGTGTTATTGTGACTTTGACTTATTAACTGTGAAAATAAATTAAAGTAAATTCCGTTTCGGGTACCGGATTCCGTGAACACATTTATCCACCATTCAACCAGTCTAGGATTGACTTGTTTTCTGTTTTCCATAATAAGAAAATGTAACCCCCAGGGTGTATGGATTTCGCAGTCTCACTGTCTGTTTTATAGGTCGATTTCAAATATCCTCCAATTTTTTTCCGCAAAACGAGTAACTCACAGGGTAGTTTGAGCAAACAGTGCCCGATGAGACTTTTGCTAGGGGCGGGAAAAAGCACAATTCTGCAAACTTTTTTACGGCATATTGTGAACATAGAAACCTATATATTCATATCATATCCTAGCTCAGAATTGGATACGACAATGCATAGCCAGATTGCATTGTGACTTGTGATTTGTATCTCACACCGGAAAGGCATAACTCACTCAATATTCATGCAACTTCGATATACCCAACTACTCATATTTAGAGTTCGACCTTATTTAGGTAAAAGAGGGATAAAGATACACGTTGTAAACACGCGCAGATAAACTTAAGTACGTATTCAATAACAAGTTATGCAAATGAGATTTTAAAACGTGCTATTAAAAAACGCTAAAAAGCTTATTGCATCGCGCTAATATTTAACAACATGCAAGAAGGGGGCGCTTACTTTATGCATCGTATTCGTTCAGCTTGATCGCTTTTGCATATTAATACGATGTCGCTCTCTCAATCTACTATTACACGTTGTCTGCATCTACTTAGGTTACCCCTATACGAGGCAATAAAATTGAAATCGTGTCGTTTACGGAAATTGGCTTATTACCATAATGAAATATGTGTGATTTTCCGTCTGATTTCGCTCGAATATAATTCTAGCTGTAAAGAAAATGTTATGAACCCCTAGAAAACTTTATAAATACATCGTAAATACGGTATTTTTACTACGTCAGATACTTTATTCGGGAATATTATGTGTTCGCGTTAATCTTTGTTAAACTTTTGACAATAAAAAAGGTCTCTTAATGTGTATCTGACTGGTAATTTACGTAGGTAACTAAATCTGAGAAAGTTTTTAGAAAAAACATACCTAACATTACTACATACATTAATTACATTACATTAATTGACATTACATTAAATTAGGTAATTATTAGGCATTGTAAGGCTAAGGCATGAGGTTATATTAGATTATAAAAAGTATACGTTCTTGTAGGTTAAGTTACCAACGCATTACTTAGCTGTGGCATTCATATATCGCACGGAATAAGAGTATACTAGATTATTTTCATTATTTCCAGGGTAGTCGTTATTCATAACATACCATCACGCCTGTATTCCCCGAAGGGTTAGGCAGACGTGTACCGATGTACATCCGCAGCTCGCCAGTATGTTTAGGTCTCATGTAATAGGGGGCGACCCTATTGCCATAAAGCAATCAAATCCGAACTCCGACCTGCTAATGAGAATTGAATATAAAAACCCAATAACACTTTGCTCGACATGGGAATCGAATTCAAGACCTCCAGCGTAGCAGTCGCACGTGGACCACTAGGCTAACGAGACAGTAGTTGTTATTCGTGTCTCGCAAAACTTTTTCTCTATGAAGCAGGTAGTTTGAAGGCTTATTTCTTCGTAAATTGAACACGCGTGATTCCTGAAGGGATCGTCATGCGCCTTTTCATCAATCTTTACTAAGTTACAAACTTAGATAAGTAAATTCTTTACGGATAAACTTTTTTAGGGATTTGTCAAAGAGTTTCAACAACATACTCTCTTTCTGTTTTCCAAATACTTTGACCTGTTTTATGTATGTGGGACGGTTAAATTAAATATCGGAAAAACTTTTGCCTAACTAGTTTAGGGCGTTCCGATGTAACGTTATCAACGTTTACTTAGGAAATTGTTTTAAAAGGTTAGTTTCGTAATCGCAATAAAAAAATGTTGTGTTATTTTGGCAACTACGTACTTAAATGAACTTATAACAAAATTGCTTTCTTTTGATTTCGCGGAAATGGTAAGGACTGATTTATTCGCGTTTCACATTTATATAACATCTCAGTTACAGGTTTTAATTAAAAAGATAACACAGTTTTATTGCCACCTCAATTAGGCTTAGTGGGTAGTTATACAGTACATGAAATAAAGGTTAAAAAAAGAAGTAAAAGGTTAAGATAAAATAAATAAATAAAAGAATAAATCAATTTGCATGATTTTGCAATTAATGATAAAGTAGTGAGGAATAAGACAGTTACTTTCAATATTATATTTATGAAAGCCATTAAGTCTGACTTTGTACGGTGTATTTTATATTTGTGCATAGTTTTAATAAATAAATAAATATAATCGAGTTCGAGTATCACATTTTAACATAAACATAAAATATATTATAGTAAAAGCAATACTTTTTTTGCATCGAGTCGAGTCTTTTGTAACAGTCGTGTGCGTAGTTCCAGGCAGATCTATTGTCTTCACTGTACATTGAGAGTCTGGCAATGGAAATTGCAACAATGGCTTTATTTTTTTGCACAGATTTGACATCTCTGGTACACTGCCCCTTTTCATGAAGCGATACAATGTTATACACTGTAGGTATCTTCAGGAAAAAACGTGCGGTGTATCGATAAATAGTGTTTCACATATCCAATTTATTTGTCAAGGCGATTCCAAATCCACAGGGTGACCGTAATTTGCGTGCTTTGTGATGTGAACCCCCACAGGGACGTTACGAAGACGTATGAGAAAGGTTGTGCCCCAACCATTATAATAGCCACTTTTTTTTTCAATGTATCTATATAAAAAGATCAATTTACTTGATCGTAGGCGGGATTTTAGATTTTTCATAACCTCATAAAAATGAATGATGGATTGCTTTCATGTTATTTGCAAACAACTTAACCTTTGTAGCTTCACTTTTTATTTATTAGGAGCCGCGGTACAAAGCCTTTTTGTCAGTTTTTATTATGATTGACTCGGAGTATTGTTTCAGATTTTGAAATGCATTAGAACATAATATAAAAGATAATGAAAATAAAAGCATTAAGAGCGCGAAGTTATTACCATGCATTTAAAACTAATCTTATGCGTAGCCTACTTAGATGAAGCAATTTGGAATACAGAATGTCTTAATCTTTTTCAAATAAATATAATTTTACGTAACATATATTCATCTGTTTATTAAAGATTTAACAAAAGCTAACATGACGAATGCTTATCTACAGTATTCCAGCTTCTATTAAATTTAACAACATAAATAAACTCAATGAAGAAATAAACATGTCCTAAACATAAATAAAATACAATTAATTTGTAGCGTATTATGAGTTTATTTGTCGTGCGTGTGACGTGTTGACACCGGTGAAGGAGATCCGGGTAGTGAAATAAAACAATGTGATATCGGCCGACTGTCCGCCCCAGACGGAGCGAGCCCTAACCTACGTACATGTCAATGAGGGTGTTGCATACACAAGGTAAACGTGTTCTTCATATTGTGTACGTAACACAAGGGAAAATTAAATAATAAAACAAAGAAGCAGGTAATTACGTAGTTAACGCGGGTGACGTGTTGGTGGTAGGTCCTTGATGGTTGTCATGAAAATCCCGCACGAATATTCGGGTGTACAATGGTGCTTATATGTCGACTAGCTTTTGTCCGCAACTTCGTTCGCATGGAGTAATTTCTTTGGGCAACCTTTATATGGGTTATAATTTTTCAAAACGCATGAACTATTTTTTATTTGTAGATATCATGTGCCTGAATACAGTGTTTGGTTTTCAAAATCGGTTCGGCAGTTTTGTTGTTAAAGTGTAATAGACAGACAGACAAAATTACTTTTGCATTTCTTCTTCTTCTCTTAAAAATAATCAATTCTTAATTAGTAGAGATACAATAGAAAAGAAAAATATAATCACAATCAATTATAGATGAGAATGCAGTTGCAAATGCATATTGCAAATCCAATAGAAATCCACAACATTCATACATCACATACATACAAAGTGCTTGCCCCTCAATTTGAGAGGAGAAATGGTGATTGTTGGTTTTCTTTGTATGTTTGAATCTGTACGTCACTATTAAAAATAATGTTCGATAATAATTTCAGTCCTAGTACATTCAGAAAACAAATATTAATATTCTCTGCTTAAATAGTTTAGTACTTCAAGCAGAGAATTAATATTTCTAGGATCTCTGAATATTGCGAACTGCTCAAATGAAAATTCCATTACCTTCCGATAAAATAGTGAGAACCTACTTTCCTATTCAATCACAGCTTTTGGTTTTATAAAGTATTAACTATTAATAATTATTTTAAAGGTAAGGTACGTAAGGCTGAAAAAATGCAACTTCGATCTTTTCACATTGAAGTTTATTACAATAGAAACTGTTCCTCTATAATTATAGATATAAAGTTTTTTTCATAAATGTGACATTTATGTCTGAGCTTGACTTTTCCATGGAATCGTAATAGGTACATATTTATATTAGTTTGACAACAATGGGAAGCAAATGGGCCATCATATTCAGACTCAGGTTATAATAGACTACGAAAGATTGAAAAAATTACATTCACCATACCATCACGCCTGTATTCCCTTTCCCTTGTAAGGGTTAGGCAGACGTGTACCGATGTACACCCACAGTTAACCGGTATGTTTTTAGGTTCCGTATACAAAAAAAAACATCAAAAATTACCAGACGATTTTAATTTAAAAAAAAAATGTCTGTAGATATTCCTGTCCTTAAATGTGGATTTGATTAATTACCCAATCAATCACCCCTATAAATGGGGTGAGTGGAACGTACGTTAATACTTTATATTTCATATCTTGTAATCTTTACAAGGCAAGCTAAAATGTAGAAGGTATCAATAGATTCCTAGTAATACTCTCATATAAAATGTCTACTGAATGTAATCCATGCTAATCTAATATATAAAATTCTCGTGTCACAGTTTTCGTTGCCATACTCCTCCGAAACGGCTTGACCGATTTTGATGAATTTTTTTGTGCTTATCCGGTATCTATGAGAATCGGCCAACATCTGTTTTTCATATCTCTAAACAAAAAAAAATATATGGCTAAACAACGTTTGCTGGGGCAGCTAGTATTATATAGAAATTACGAAAGAAACTCTGTCTGTCTGTAACGCTTTCACGACTAAACCACTGAACCGATTTTGATGAAATTTTGCACGGGGTATGTTTGAGCTCCAAGAAATGCGACTTTGTCTGCGTCCGCAATATTCGACAGTTACGCAGAAAAAGTCGCAGGCAAACGCTAGTTCATAATATTTCCAATATTAGTCCAATAATACACCACTGAATATAATTGGGCTATCCTTTGATGAAGAGATAAGTTAATAAACTGTTCTGTATTTATTGCTTACTAATGCTACCTGAGCGATTCAGAATTGGCCGTGTTTGTTTCCATTATCTTTAACGAGAATATCGCGTCAAAGGCCTCGGACATAAAACCATCGCGTCACTTAAAGATTTTATGGGGCCGACCCTTAAGTAAGTGGTTTTACTACTACTATTTGACGGGACAAGGTCCTGACAAAAACAAGGAAAGTTCCTTTTTAACCCCAATACTTTTAACGTAGGACTTTAGCTGCCTAGGTATAATTCACGCCGTCCAATTTTATAGATACGTTTCCTGAGTAAACAGGACTAAAAAAATGAAACTTTTTAATTAATTTGAGTGTTAAGGAAACGAAATAATTAGCAGCTTTCCAATTGACATTTGCATAACCCGTTAAAATCGCAGTTGTAACGTTTTAACGTTAATTAAACTTTTATGGGAATTCAATGCAACTTCGTTACTATAGCAGGGTGTTCATTAGGGTCCTAATTAGCTGCGTAGGAGGACAAGTGAGGCATGTTCTTAATTATGTGACGAAATACACATTCTGAAATTGTCCTGTATCGTGGGAGCCTTTACATTATATAAACTCAAATACACAAACGACTGGTTCTTTTTGAAATCTATAGGAGAGGCGTCACATAGGACGTCTACGGCTGGACATATCCAGCAGAGGACGTCCTATGATGATATGATGATGATGATGACACAAACAACCCGAAACAAGTACCGGCATGCCATACAAAAATTTGTTCCGAACTACCGACACACAGCGCATAAGCCAAAGGCACATCCACTGCGCCAACCGTGTCGTCGAAATTAATCAATAGATTTGTTAAACTAATTAATTATTTTATAGTTCTGAAGATCACAATGAAAGCGAGCGCGTACAACGTCTGCCTGGCCATCGTCGCCGCCATGCTAGCTTTGCTGTTCGTCACGGTAAACGCTGCACCAATGGTAAGTCTCAAACTCACTTCTAGTCATTAATATAGTGGAGTTAATATCCTCGCAATATTCAATATTAGAACGTAGTGCTTACAACACAAAGTTTTGATTGCTACGACTGATGAAATAAAACATCAGAAAATCTCGGAATTTTCGACTTTCCGAATGTACACTGCGCTCCTGATAGAACGTTAATAATGTAGCCTTCATTACCGACTACCAGTTACTTTGGTAACTCAAATATTGGCTCCACATTGACAATAGGTATGTCGGAAATACATGGATAAAATTCGAGCTAAAGTTTATGTATGTATGCTTGTAGGTCAAATTGCTCTTACATCCTCCATGTTCTAATTTTAAATTATGTAGGATAGGTAATATTTTTTTTTCTTAAAAATATTTTGAATACAATAACGTGTTATCAAGCCATATTCTCAATAACCAACTAATATTAGAGTTTGCAAAGTAGCTTTTAGTGCTAACTGATAATAACACGATGTATTATTAACTCTAACAATCCATTATGTGTCACCAAAAAGTTTCTTCTATCTTTGACCTTCTATATTTCCGTAACAAAAAGGTCCCGTATCCAGAATAAAAAATTATGACGTCAAAAATATGTAACTTTCAGCTTCGCTAAGTGTGTTTTCACACCCAATATAATCAGAATTCAGAATTAAATATTTAACGCGTGCTTATCTGGTTGACTTGCTAAGTTGATAAAAGTTTGATGTAATTTTTTTTTTAACTTGGCTGAAGAACTAAGTATCTTTTGTTAAATATAAAAAAAATACCTAGCTAATTAGTGGCATCTTACCTACATTCACCAAGGAGCAATAAAGCAGATTTTAATGACTAGTAATTAAAATAGCAGGCATCACAAGGACATGTCAAATATTACATTAAAAGTAATTAACGTGAGAGGTGCTACAAAGACTGCTCTTCATGTCAATTTGCTAAACACAATAAATTCCTAAGAGCTCATTTTACACTTTATGTAACGGATGGTAGGAAGAAATAGGAAATTATTTCTAAGACAGAGGGTCTTGTGAGGGAAAACAGGCTTATTTAATTACACAAATGAATGTGGTCATAGAAGGAATATGTTGTTACGAGAAATAATTACATTTAGGTGGCTTTTTGAAGTGTAAGCAATCAGTGGGGTTGTTGTGTGTGGGTGGGATTTGGCGAACCGTCTGACTGCGCTAATAGGCGTCTAATGTAGAGCTAATGGTTCCGTGTTCTCACGTGTGCCTATAGAAGTGGCATTTCATCGGAACACAGAATACATAACAATCAGAAGCTGACACCTACAAACATGATTGAATGCCGCCCACTGTGTCCGAAAATAAATAGATACATCTGCTTCCCTTCCCACACACATAACATCACTAGCATGGAAACATTTACCTAACAATTATTGAGGAACATGTTTTCTCCTCTGTGTCACAATATTATAATGGGAATAAAAGGTCGAAAAAATGACAAACTGTACTATTTGTAGCTTGAATTGTTTGATGCGCGTTCGTGCTCTCTGATATGTTATGTATTCTGTGGCACAAAGCCACACAGGCTACAATGAGAGGTGTTTGTTCAGGAGGCGGAGGACGAGCAGGCGGATAACACTCTGGTGGCACACCCGGACGGGGACATGGAGATGTCGGGCCCCTGGGATGCTATCAACACTGCTGCGTTGCGCAAACTGCTGCTGCAACTTGATGCTGAAGAGAGGTAACCTTATTTGTCTTAGGTTCTTTTTTCTTCATTATCCGATATTGTGTGTTTATCAACCTGTTTTTACCTATAGCCTTCCACTGCTGTACGTAGGCCTCCCCCAAAGAGCGCCAACCATCCCGGTCCTTGGCAACCGGCATCCATCCGCCTCCCGCCACCTTCTTTAATTCTGATATTCTGTTGAAAGCTAGAAATGTTTATCGATTTTGCAAAATATTGATTCATGCACATACCTCAAATTAAACATATTATAGGATAACGGATTGCGAAGTTGGTAATTAAAAGTATTTACACAACCAAATGACTGTCAGTTAACAACTTTAAAAAAATTACTTAATTAATAATCACTTGGATTAGAAAACTTAATTTAGGTACAGGTATCACCAAACTAAAATAACAAACTCTTCTATAGTATTAGAATGTTTCGAAAACTGTCTAGGTAAGTACTAATATGGAACAAAGTGTGAAGCGAAGTCCAGTCTGTAGTCCGAGGCTTATGTTACTTTGTGTTTAGCTCCCAGCTTCGGCGTTATTAACTAGTAGGTGGCCGCCAGTTAACTAGAGGACTGCCTTTTCAGAATATCGGACCTTGGCCCGAAATACAAAACAATGTTTTACAAATTGAATTAATTTGCCGAACAAATGGACGCTTCTGTTGTTACATGTACCTAAATATGTATTTGAAAATAGAATGTGGTTTCATTACTAATAAATGTGGTTTGTAGAAAATTTGATACTTTTCATATCTTTCTCGTTTAATATTTTTAATTTTCGAACATAAAACTTACTTAAATAATAATAATTAATTATCTTTCTTGTACATTATGACATAATTGGCAAAATATAAGTTATTGAGAGAAAAAAAAATACCCTTAGGTATAAATCATCTAACTCAATGTCTCATTTAAAAAGTGTTAGCCAAACGTGTCTGATATCAGATAAAATAAAGCATCAGAACAAAACTGCCAACCGTAAATTGAAAAATGTTTTCCCCATGAAAAGGGTTTGAAATGGATAAAACGATAAAACTATTATTCGGAACACTATAATAAAGAAAAAGAAAGTTTTCAAATAGGTTGTTTCAAGATAAATGGTTTTAACCCAATTTCTCGCGACTTATATTACAGGATTCGAAATTCGAAATTAAAATCTCAAATCACAATGATAAGAACACAAAATTACAACAACCATACTTTTATAAAACTTACTTTCTTTATAATATAACAATTCAATAAACTCCCAAATTTTCTGGTGATGAATTTCACATAATATTATCGATTGGAAACCAGCTCAATACCAATGCCAGGCACGCGTTAAGCTGAATGTCACTTACCTTTTTGGTCTAGGCTAAATAATGCTCAATGCCGGTCGGATAAAATTTGAAACTAATCAATCGAAAGAAAAGAAGAAGTGTAGGCGTCGGGGTACTATTATATGCTTAGATAGTATTGCCAGAAATAAAAAAGAAGTTTCTGTACTTATTTATTTCGTCTCTTACTGTAGTGTCTTTTTTTCATGTTTCTTGTATTTTACCTAAGATCGACTTTTGCAAGCTACATTCAAAAAGCCAAACAAAAGTTCAATATATAATTTAGTGTTTAAGTTTATTATGTAAGCATAATTGCACCCATTTCTATGCCATCGTCATGTTAGTGCCAGGAAAATAAATTAGTAAACGTGGTTAGTGCCACTTATAAGGCTTTATTGGACGAAGTGGCTCATACGCGTCCCGTTCAATTAAACCTGCTTGATTCAAACTCGTTGCATAACATACGTAATTGTTTTCGTTAACAAATTAAACGAGAGAATAAAAACATTGGCAAAGACCTACTTATTACATAATGATTTGATGAATAAAAAACAGTTCTTAACTCTCTGTTTTCTTGTGGTAACAAGATATACTCCTGAAATGAATAATATTTTTTTCATCATGGAATTATATGGATTTTGTCTATGAAACTTGCAAAAACGGCGTAAAAACTATAATTATATATCGCGATACGAATAAGCATTTTCCTTTCGCACAATAGACATCAAATTAGTATGAGTCAGTAACTAAAACCTTATTAGGTTCGTACTAAGTTTCCACAAGTAAATTAAATAAAAATAAAGCCTTTTTTAACACGACCAGGTTCCAACTTAACGGAAACTGACTTGCAAAGCCACCGCAAACAAAATTGCTTTTTTAATTTGGATTGACATTCTATATTTAAAGAGGTTTGTTTCGTAAATAAAAACAAAGTAAGATATTATGAATATAATTAAATAAACCTACATAATATTATTATGTTAACTACCTATCAATAATTATTCATAGGTTAGAAGATTTTCTTTGTTGTTAATAATAGTCGTTTTCCTTATTGATATGTTAAATAGATATTTTTCCAATATTTTACTGAAAAAAATAAATAGATTATTACAGAATCCCAACACATTTTTTTTAATGCGAGGGCCTGCTTTTCTCGTTCCCCAGCAATAAGCAGGTGCTGAATGAATAAGCTTACACTTTTGGTTATGTTTGTATCAGGATGGGCAGGGTGAGCCGCTCGTGGCCGCAGGCGGAGCCCCGCGGCTGGGGGCTGCGGGCGCTGGACGGGCGCCTGGCGCGGCAGTGGCGCGCTGACAAGCGCCAGGTGCGCTTCCGTCAGTGCTACTTCAACCCCATCTCCTGCTTTCGCAAGTGAACGCCACCAACTCAACGACGCATCGACCCTATGACCTAGTTGTGTAGCACGTGATTTCAATATTTTTACTTTTAACAATAAAGTAGCATACTAGCAACTCAATACCCACATTGTGAAACGCTCACATCAACACACATTGTCAAATTATTTATTATACTCTCTATAAATTATAGGGGCCGTTTCATAATGAGGTCGTTGACCATCCCCAATTTACTATGTGAACATACATTCAATGTAAATACATATTTTAACCATTTTAGTGTCAGCTAAGGTACTAGTAAACAATACTTAAATTATCTTATAAAAATCAAATGTCTTGCTTGTATTAAAGCGACCGTTTTATAGCCAATGACGTTTCTTAAATACTACATTAAACGTAGGCCGTGCTAAGAAAACTTTTACTTAATTAATGTATTTTATGGATTATCCTTCACTCGGTGACAGTGTTCATGACATTAATTAACTACTTTTAATAACATACCCACCTGAGTAGACGTGTCTAGTCATAGCGTATAATGTCTATCTAGGTCGTGGCAAATATATTTTAGGGTTAATATACTAATATACTTTTCATTTAAACTCTCTTTCTCTCTGTTAAATATATATTTAGTTTCAAATATTGTTTAGCTAAAGACCTGTCTCTATTTAATTACATTATAATCTCTATATTATTATAAGTAATATTTATACATAATTATATATAGAATCGATTGTAGATAAGTGTTATTATTAATAAAGATAATCAATGAAATAAACTTTTCGTTTGTCTAATACCATGTTTATTTGTTTTATTCATATGTTGTTGGAAGGTAGGTAACCTTTTTAAATTAAATAATACACACATCCAGTGTGTTCTCATAAGAATTAAATTATTCAAGGCAGAACCCGCCGAAATAAATGTAAATTAGGTCTAAGTAAGCCTAACATTTTATGAAAAAAAAATAGTATCTGTTCAATTACGAACATTTTCGAATAGAATAATGATGCAACGATGCTCCTAATGAGATGCCATGAAAACGATCTACCTTGATAAATAGGCTGCCATGGATCGACGCACACAAAATGCACAGATAAATATTCTGCAACTGGTACCTATTATTTCTACGGTTCCGCACCATAAAGTATAAAGTAAAATGAAAGTGTAAAGTATGAGAACAACTTGAGCTAACTTTCGGAGCTCTTGTTCAAAAAGAGCCATTTCTAAATATTTTAAAAGGAACTCCTAGAACAAGTTTGAACCACAATTACTGCAGGACAGAGAAACATCTCAGTTCATTAAGATGTTTCCGTCTTTTATGAACAAAGGAACACTACTCAAAGTTAAATTCATGCGATTAAACAGGTCTTTGTACTACAAAATACTAGTTCTTTCACTCTGTACCTTTTTTTTATATCATTTTATGGTAAACTAGCCGGCGGCCCACCTGATTTAAAGTGGTCACTGCTGCCTATGGACATCTGCAATACCAGAGGCTTTGCAAATGCGTTGCCATCCCAGAGGGAAAGTTATAATGTCTCATGTGCCTGTCGATACGGCCAGTCGTAAATTACCGCATATACGGACGGTGAGCTACCTTATCCTCATGGTCCACAGGCCCGCGTCTACGGTGGCCGGGAGTCGTTTCGCGGCTCCTGACGCCCGGAGCGTCCCCCGCGGCGGCTGGGACGGAAGGTTCTTCGCCTCGAAGATCCCGCCACCATTGTAAAGGAGTGGAACTCTCTATCCTTACCTCTTCATAATTAACAGTGTGGACTTTGACTATATCACCTCTGACCTAGGTTACAGTCCAGAGCTTACCGATCTCTAATAAATGAAAAAAAAAGGTATGGTGTTAATACTTCCCGGGACAAGCTGAAACAAAACATTAAATGCTAATTCTTCATGTTGCTATGCAGGTGACTTTTCCACCGATCGGTTACGAGGGAGTTGTAAAGAAGCCGACATTAGCAACACAAATGTTTCACCGCGGTCTCAGTAATCCGTAGAATTCAAATAATGCTGAACGTTTCAAAATACCTCGGAGGAAACGAACTGTATTTAATGCCCAAGGGTAGAAGGCTATTAGGCATTGCGCTCATTTTCATTTATACATTCATTTCTTTTTTTCTACCATCACACCTCTTTATATTCATACGAGACAGGGATTTCATGCTCTTTGAATATTTAATTGAGGTTAATGGAATTTTGTTAACTTAATAAAATTTGGCAAGTAAATGGCCAGAGAAAAGCACATGATTCAAATCGTAGGAATATTTTGACCGAAGCACTCTGATACGTCGAGCTGAAATTGGAAACTAGACACCACCAATCAATTTACATTATTATCTACTTATATGAGTCGCGATTACTCCGTACATTTTTAATGGCTTTAACTCCACGTCATTTATTTGCCAACTCAGTTAACTAAATATTTATTCATAATAAAGCAACAAAAAATCGATTTGTAGAGTTAGTTGAAAATTAATCGGGTTTCCAGGGTTAGAATAAAGTTTTGTTTTAGATATGTTATGACTCGGAGTTAATGGTATGTTATCAATTACCTAATCAAACAAAAAAGAGTAATATAGGGACTGGCACATTTTGTACACATCGGACTTAGAAACACTAAACGCCGTGAAATCTTTACAGTCATTACCAACTTTCCTGTTAATCCTACTAATATTATAAATGCGAAAGTTTGTGAGGATGGATAGATGTATGGATGGATGGATGGATGTTTGTTAATCTTGTACGCTTAAACGGGTAGGATAGATTGTGGCGTAGAACATAGGATACTTTTAATCCCGAAAATATGTTCGGTTCCCATATAACACACGCGACAAAGCGATTAATAGACGCGGACGAAGTAGCAGGCAGAAGCTAGTTTTAAATACATTGTATATCCCAGAATAGACGTTCGCACGTGCCCATAGAGTAACGCCCTCAAAACTAGGTCCTTCTTTGATGCACGAGGTCGAGAGAGATGATTCTATTACGATAGAGGCTTGACACTAATATGTTTACATCACCAGTTTACATATAGGACTACACGGATACTTGCAACCTTTAGACAGAAGTAGAGGAACTTAATTGGGTGTGCTTAGCACCACTACGTGTACCTACTTTGAAGAATAGATGGTATTATGTAAGAAAATGAAACATTCTTCTTATTTATGGCAATTTGACTGCTAGGCAATTCCCGCAAAATCACACAACGGAGGGGTTTTTAGCGGTCAAAATAGGAAACGTTTTTATAAAGTTTACGTTAATAGCTTCTGCCCACTACACATTATTATACCGTGCTAGGAACCGTGTCCACGGCGCGTTCGTGTTCCACGCGCGCCTCAAAGAAATGTCAGCAAACATTCAGAGGGGCCACTAAGGGCCGATGCCAGCCGGGGCTGCGGGTTGTTCGAAAGAAATACCGCGCCCCCGGAACGCAAAGGGCACAAGAAGGAACAAAGTCTGACACTAAGGCCGGGGGAAGTCATTTGATGATTTTCAATTTAAAAAAAAAAATACCGTGCTAGGAACGTAGCCGGCGAAACATTGTGTTGTGTTGAAAAGTCTGAGAGATGATACTATGAGAATATGAGACAACACCGTCGCGTGCCTTGCACGGACCATCAACAATTGTCGGCGAGAATATTTTTCCAGTGAATGCGCTCCGTGCATTGTGTTATCTATCAGTTTACTTGTTTCATGCGAATGAGCTAACAAAATATGCTTGTAAAAAGATTTAAGCCGATCGTGCTAATGTTATTTTAATTCAAACCTTGTATATCACAGCAGTCTATCGACTTATCCGTTGGGTAATTGTCTTATGAATTTTGAGAGATATGCTAAGTAGGTACTACTGTAGTAATGCGACTTACAGAGTTATAATTATAGAGGCTAAATTATTGTAGCAATACCTCCTCAAAGCAATTAGTTAGAAAATTTTCAGAATAGGGTTAATCAGCAAAAGGCAATGAAGGATAAATAGGATGTCATAGAAAATTAACCTTTCGCAAATTGCGATATAAAAATGATTGCTAACCTATAAATTATAGCTAATCAAACGTTACAATTACTTACACGTGCAAACATATGACGTCGGTAGACTCGTGTTTACCTATTTAAATGTGAGCTATTTATTCCCCATGAATCGGAAAATCAGCAAATGGGGACCATTTATCCGCAGGGGTTCAGCAGCGGTCGCGTCATGGCAATCAAATGTTATTATTTATTGTATTTATCTTGCTCGACTCCTAGGGCACTCTGAATGGGTTAAGTAATATTCCTGATAGACATGATTAGATACTTATTTATGGCCATATAATGCACTGGAATGGTTTATTCATTTCACGAAAATTATTAATGAATTTTGAATAGAATTTTATTTTACGTACGCTAGTTCGACTTAGCTTTTACCTGAGCAAATCCAAATAAAATATTAGGACAATTGAATTGTTCCAAACTAAGTAGAAACAAATTGTTTAAAACTAAAGGAAAAGGATGAATGTTAAGCGATCATTACAAGTTTTTGAATCCGAATAAAGTTTAGCTACGCCGTAGCAACGCCTACGCGAATCGTAGCACCGCGACAGGGCGTAGTACGACACAGCGTGACATTTTGTGAAACCTTGATAGTTGTAGAATTATCATTATTATTGTAGAAGTAGAGTAGTATAAAAAATATAAATAAATTAGTATCTTATTAAACTATGTACAGCAACATCGTGATAAAATAATGTCAAAGACTTTAATCATAAAACGATTATTACACAGTGAGTTGACATTTTAAAAGTATTTTAAAGTGGGTATTAATCTCTTTGGCTGGTACTTTCCAAAGATATTTTATTTGTGTTAAACTAAGTATACAATTTTGGCTACTTTAAGTTTGTAATATATTTTAAATTACTTTAGTAATTGGATGAAATTGTGAAAAGAGTGAAGGGCCAATAATCCTGAGACGCGACCGCACTCACACATAATGAACTAGTCTCTTCTTTAGTCGTGAAATTATGGTTCATTATAGCTAATGGACGCTTCTCTGTGGTAGCGTTAGGGATTTACTTTGGGAAAAAATCTTTAATATCCAACTAGCCCGCTACGATACTGCAGATCATAAAAATTCTATCATCAAAACATTGGTCATTCATATCATATCTAAAACCTTGCTGGTTACCTATTGTTGAATAAACATTTTTTTATACCAGAATTATTAAATTCAAATGTCATGAAATAATTAAAATTTCAACAAAGTACGAGTAGAATAGTAGACTCAAATCGTGGATTTTGTAGGATAAAAGAAAATAGGTGCAGTTATCTATATTTACGGATATGTATAAAAAAAAAACAATTGCCCTGCGTTAATCTCGCAATAACTCGAAAATGGTTCCACTGATTTGAATAGGTACATCTTGTGTTTCGTTCGTCTAAAAAAATACAGTTCTACGAAGTTCATCTAGTTGACAATAATTAAATTAGCACCTTAATTGAAAAAGTCACCCCACTTAACATCTCAGAAATTTCCTTAGGGACTTTTTGACGGCTGTCAAAAAGACTCTTAATCACAAAAAAAAGGTGTTGAGTGATCCTTTTTAATATTTACTCTTACATAAAACATAATCAGTCTTTAATGTCCCACTGCTGGGACACAAGACTCGTCTATGTAAGACCAAGCGGGACGTCAATACATCATGTGGGCCCAGTGCCACATCTACTTGGGTTATTGTTTCTAGGAACTAGGTAAGTACCTATCAGCTTCTCCATGATTTATTAGTACATTGTTTTAAGAGTAGCGCTGGTGAAACGAATTGCTCAAAGTAAAATGTATGCTTTTTTTATTTGAGATGGGTAAGCTCTTGACTCTAGTCTTGGTACGAGGTGACAAAGACAAAGTCTACGATGTCTAGCTTACCCACGAGAAAGCTTATTATGCTGGTCTAGTAGTAGTAGAGAAAAAGTATGGAAGTACTACCACCATACCTATTTCTGCCGCAAAGCAGCGTTGCTGAGTTCCGGTTTGAAGGGTATGGGTGCCGGTGTAACAGGCACATGAAACATATCAACTTTGTCTCTGGGATGGCAACGCATTTGCAAGGCCTCTGGTATTGCAGATGTCTATAGGTAGCGGTGACCACTTAACATCAGGTGGGTCGTCGGCTTGTTGACCATCCATCCAAGGACATAAAAAAAGTTTAATGCATGCTTGTCTTACTCCGCACCTGTGTGAATTTACGACTTACTACTTGTTTTGACTACTTTTTTGGTGCTATACTTACTGAATTTGGAAGGGGTGTACGGTACACGCTTCTCTATCTTTTTATTTTATTGCCCTTGTTTACGCACTAGTCAGAGCAACCTATTTCGTATCTTATACACGCGCAATTTATCATACAAAAAAAAAATCTATTGCGCATGAAAGAGTTAAATAATTCCTATTATATGTGGATTTGAAAACAACTTTGGCTGCTTGTCAAAACTTTTAATGATCGGACTGTTACGATAGGAAGTCACGTGTCCAAAAACGGAGCTATGTTTTTAGATTCTACTATGCAAATAAACGAGTGGAGCCATCACCTACTACTACATTACTACTACCTTTTTCTTTTTATTTTGTGGGGAATTCCTCATGGACTGCCTCCGCCTTGGAGAAGGCGAAGAGGTGTTTGACTCCTACCGACTAAAACCCCACAGTGTTCCTCCGACTACCATTGACCGGGGTACGGATATCACTCTGAGCATTCTTCCGCACCCCGCCGGCAGGTATTGCCCGCCACAACCACAAGGCGGGCCCCGTCACCCGGTGCGGCCGTCAGCCACCGGTAGCACTGACTCCAGAACAGGCGCGCGGGGAACACCACGCCCGCCTTACTCTCGGGCCTGTCTCTGTTCGGGCGACAGACTGACCCCGAGTCTGCCGCCTGCAGGCCCTGATTCACGGTGGCGAGAGATCGTCCCGCGCCCTCCGGCGCCTGGTGCGTCTGCTGCGGGTGGAATGAAAGGTAGCCTTACTCTCCCGCTCCGCCGCCTTCTTGGCGGCCATCACTTCCTCGCAGAAGGAGGCGACGGCGTCCCAAGCACTCCCGCTGCCGACCGTATAGAACCACGTCCTGAAGCGAGAGGACATTAGATACTACTACCTAGTACATCACTTGCTGACAGATGCTTGCACGTTCCAACCTTTAACACGACTTATTATTTCTCACAAGTTACATGATTACTGATTTGTATAGAATACTATATTGTATGCTATATTTCAAAGACTCGCTTTGGGTAACGTTAATTAGTACGCTGAATTTAACCATCAATGTGTAGGCAATAATAAGATATCTATGTAAACGTTACATGTGTGTGAAATAATTAATAAATATAGGTAATATACAGTCCCAGCTGAAAAGTAAATAGTAATGCAATATCTTTATTTATATTTCTTTCATTTGATTACTGTAGTTTTATTTAGAAATTAATAAAGTAGGTAGGTAGTTAGGCAATTAACATTATAATTTCATTAGACAGCAAAATATAATTTCATAAAACAATGAATCCGGCGATACCCTTTATTCAGACTCATTAGAAGACAAAATTGTTATTTAGTAGTTTAACCATGTGCAAATTTGGTAAATTTGGTAATGGCACCAATGATGAATTGATTTTTTAAATAAAAAATGATAATGTATATACCCTATTGTACGCGCCAGTCGTGCCCTCTATACTATGCCTACAGTTTGTATCTGACAAATGTAGGATAGTGAATGGGCCCCTTTATAATTAAACCCTGCCGTATCAGGAGGTCTACTCTTATTCAACGAAAAACGAAGTTTCGGCCGAAATTTCGCATGTTTCCTACCACGGTTTCATTTCGTTCCGAAGTTTCTTGCGAACGAACATTGTTTGACATTTAGATTCTCTAAACCTACTCTAATTCATAATAGTCCGACCGAAAATTTTGATTTGACATAAGAATGTTCGGAAATTTTACTTCAAACTGACGAAACCAAAATTGTTACCTTTTGATATTCGTTTGTGTGGATTTTAAAAGAAAATTGCTTTAAATTTGCCATAAGGATGCTTTAAATCGAAGCTACTTACCGTGAAGAACGCTTAGAGAGTAGAAAGAACCGGCGGCGCCTGTGCAATCAACTAAATATTGGTCAAATTCCCGACATTGAGTTTGTTGGAAATTACAGACTTATACGGCAATTATTTGAGGAGTTGTGCTTTATTAGTGCTAATATTGGACAGGAATATGTGGGATAAACTAGAATCAAGCATTATCTTTAGTGAAAAAAATATATTTTGAATGTGGATAAATATTACGAAGTTTTTAATAATAATCTTTTATTTTGATATTACTCTTTTATTTCGGATAACAAACACCCATAACACATTATAAACTATCATACATATTTCTAGAAATCACAAAAACGTAACTATTGCACACGAAATGACGGCGTCGTATTGCGCTGGGTGGTGTCGCGAAGCGTTCCACGGAACCGCCACGATCTTCTTATCCTTCGTGGTGTGATGTAGCTGGGACACATAGAGCTGCGTCTTATGTATTGCTGCACGTAGCATATTGGGGTCTGCCAGCGTGAACCCGCAGCTCTTCTTATTCCCCTTCTTGGTTTGCGACATAGGTTTGTACGTGGCGACGATAGTAGCGTAGGCACGTTTAGGGGCCAATGTATCTACATTTTCTTACAACTTCGGCCGGTATCAAGTCAGCGACGGCGGCGGAAATCCAAAACAAAACTTGTGGAGACCCAAAATGCAGATTACGACAATACGACTTGAAACTTCCTTACGGAATGTGTTTCGTGAGCGCGATGTGTGTAAAAAGCGCTTGGAAACATTGATTTATAAACACAATACTTGAGAAACAATAAAAGTATTAAAAAACATTCAAATAAAATATCATAAGTTGACATGCTTTGATTAGACTGCGGGTGAATATACAGAAATTTTGGTTGTCATACATTACTACCCATCGTTAACATGAAATAGAACTCTTAAAATTAGTCGGATATTAATGACAGTGAAAAGGTTTTTTATAGTGTCTCGATGAATTTCGTTGAAAATAATAATTTTATCTGTATTTATATTTTTTCTGCATGAATATTACAAGAAATATTTAATAAATCACGTGTTAAATGTAAAATACAAAAATAAAGCAAAAGAGTTTATTAATTTTAAGTCAAAATAAAAACCGTAATTAACTTTAAATTACATCATAAAGAACCCACACCCTATTTCATTCACGAAAATTATCTATGGTTCCGAACGTTTTGTGTGTGTCCGAAAATGAATTAGAGTAGGATCATTCACGAAATTTCGTTTCAATATCGTTCGTTTCCGAAGTTTCGTTTGGAAGAAAGAGAGTAGACCCCCAGGTCTTTAGAGTTATGATGTTTTTTATCTGTATCAACTGCACCTGTCAAACTTTTTGCGCCAAGAAAAGAATAAAACTACATCTTTGATTCTTAGTTGTCTATGATCGTTCTCTCGCTCCTCTATAACTTTGAGTTGTATTTTTCTTGACCGGGCGCTGAAATTAAAACTTTTGAGAAGTGCTCCCTAACTTTTATGTACAAATATTTGAAACAAAAATATCAAGATGGGAGACGATCTGCTTCCAGACAGCGCAAATACTCAAACGCAAACTCAAAATTCCCAAATTGACTGGAGTCAGCACAATACTCCATCTTACATTCCCACAATATGGGGAAGATTGTATTCTACGAAAGTTGGTGTAACTGGAAAACATTGCTGGAATAATGCCCAATACCCTGAATACTATGGTGAGAACATATATTTTGTATATAATAACTTTTCATTTCAAAGATCTATCTACCTTCAAATATTTTTCTATCTCCATGAAGGTCGTGTTATTTTTCCAAAATCTTGTTTGTAGTAATGGACGCTAAGTTTTTTTTTGCTACGATAGAAGCTCGTACTCACAGAGTACATTATATATAGTTAGAACTATGACATCTAATGGACTCCAATGTGAACCTTCGATTCACCCCTGCTTGAAACAACGGACCTTTACGATAATGTGCAGTTTCAAAAGTAATATCTTCTATTGATGTAAACTCCCGTTTCCACCTTGCTGACCGAATAATATTTTTCATACACATGAAATATTATTCTTTGTGCCCTTTTATGTACAGCAATCTTCGTAATTATTTTGAAGAAAAAAATATTCAGAAGACAACTTTACACAGAGTACAACAGTATGTATTGGTGACTGATGACTGACCATACAAGTATTAATACCTAATTGTTTCCTCAGATCTCACACAGCCAGAATTTACACTGGGAAGGGCCCTCAATTGTACTTTTGTAGTGAAAAAGGACAAGATTAAGGAAACTATCATAAATAATGTTAGCAAACAACACTTTGTCATAAAAAGGGATATGTCGTAAGTTTTTCTAACTCTTATGTACACTTACTCAATACTGTCAAACGGGGTGAATAGGGACGCAGGGGTGATTCGGGACGAAATTTTAAAAGGGATTTTGACTTTGAAATAATATAGTTTAGTGCCAACAATGACACTAAATCGTAAATTCTAATTCATATGAATCATTAGAGTTCTCTTTGGTAACAAATTATATTATTTCGAAGTAAAAATCCCTTTTAAAATTTTGTCCTGATTCACCCCTATGTCCCTATTTACCCCGTTCAATCGGGGTGACCCGTTTGACTGTATGTTTTTTTTTACATAAATCCCAACAATTTTTTTTTTTTTAGGGAGCTTCTCTCTCCTGCTATAATAACTGATCTGTCATACAATGGAACCTTTGTCAACGGAGAAAAGATAGGCAAAGGAAACTGCCGTGTATTAGATGATAATGATGAGATATCAGTCACTCATCCTCTTGTTAAAAGTTAGTAACATTCATTTATTTTAAATGTATTGTGGTATTATTATTTTTTTATTCCTAAGCTATGTAGCACATTATGTTTTTATTATTTCATTTGAGTTTTGTTTTTATTTTTGTTTTCAGTCTTTATTTTTAAAGATTTGCTGAAAAATGAGCAGGATCAAGTTCCCAAAGAAATATCAAAGAAGTACTATATCTCAAGGACATTGGGGCAGGGTGCCTGTGGCTTAGTTAAACTAATCTATGACAAAGTACTGCTTCATTTATTGTTCTATTGCTATTTTATTATCTAATAATTATTTTAAAAACACATTTGAACAAATTTAATTCTTAATTTCAGATCAAATGTACAAAGTATGCTATGAAAATAATTAAAAAGAGCAGAATGACCAATGGACAAATAAACCATTTAAATGACCCGGTGAAGATAATGAATGAGATCACTATTATGAAGTCTGTGAGGCATGTAAGTAAATTAGGAACTGGATCCTAACTTAATCTAAACCTACATAAAAAAACTTTGGGAAAAACAATTACTTTACGAGTTTCTTGCAACAATATACAGAAATGCGGGCATTGATATGATAATTTTTAACAGCAAGCCATTTTTTCTTAATACTCAATACTTTTACTATTTCTAGCCTTGTATAATCTCAACGGAGGAAGTATTTGACTCGCGCGAAGCTGTCTACATCGTCCTAGAACTGATGCAAGGAGGAGAACTATTTGACAGGATCACTAAACAGGGACACTTGTCTGAACAGTTCACCAGATTCCTCTTCAGGCAAATGGTGCTAGCTGTGAAGTACCTGCACTCTCAAGGCATTACTCATAGAGACCTAAAGGTTTAAACTTTTTTATCTATATTATTATTTTTTATTTTTTTTGCTTTAATTATCAAATGATGTTTTACTCTTGTAAAATAATTTTCAGCTGGCTTGACATCTCTTCACCACCTTTGGTTGACTAGTAAAGAGTGCCTAAGTGATTAAGTCCCG
Source organism: Caradrina clavipalpis (assembly GCA_932526535.1). Taxonomy (NCBI): domain Eukaryota; kingdom Metazoa; phylum Arthropoda; class Insecta; order Lepidoptera; family Noctuidae; genus Caradrina; species Caradrina clavipalpis. Next base: position 8,139,800 of record OW052100.1, read on the forward strand.
CCGTTTGTACTTTTTGTTGCAAAACGTTTAAATAAATAAATAAACTATATATTTTACTAGTTAATTGCTATGTTTTCCCATACATGACCAAAAATAATAAAATTGTGACCAACTCTTTCAGCCTGAGAATGTACTGCTTGAGAGTCAGGAGGACAACACCCTAGTCAAAATAACTGACTTTGGTTTGAGTAAATTTGTCGGAGAAGACAGTTTCATGAAGACAATGTGTGGAACACCACTGTATTTAGCACCTGAGGTACTGCAAGCAAACGGACAGAAGAGCTATGGCCCTGAAGTCGATGTGTGGAGCCTAGGAGTGATCTTCTTTGTGTGGTAAGACTACAATGTATTTTGAAGTGTGAAAGTAATTTACAGGCTCTTGGCCATTGAATTTCATAATTCTTTACTTTACAGTCTGGTTGGGTACTTGCCATTTTCGGTTGATTACAAAGACATGACTCTCAAAGATCAAATCCTGAGTGGGAGGTACAGGTACTCGCAGTCACACTGGAGGGGCATCAGTTTGCAGGGCAAACTGCTGATGAAGAGAATGCTCACAGTACAAGTTGACAGAAGGATCACTCTGAACCAAATCTTGAACCACAGCTGGATGCAGGTAACTACTGGCACTGGCAGTTTTTTCTATAATGTCTTGAAAGTGACATCAAACATACTACTAATCAATTATTGTTTTACAGGACTATGATGTTATCATCAGAGTAGAAAAATTACTTTCGCAAAAGCAAGTAATGTCAGGCATGACTGAATTGACAGTTTCATCTTCATGTGAAGATGATGAGAATGGCAACACTGACACAGTCACCGTGATAAGGCTGGTGGCAACTGGAAAACGTGCTCTGAGTGACACCTCCAGCTCATGTGAACCTATTCCTAAGAAGTTAAGAGTCGGACTGTCCAATAAAAAACATAATGACACTACTTCAACAAACAGCTACTCCTCTGAAGACTAGATTTGATTAAAATCTTTGACAATTTGATATATTACTGGTTCTAATAATTCTATTGTCATGTTTTATATAATTATGATACACAATTTGTGACTGTACATTCCAGAGAGCAATTTTGGTACTATGATTAATTAATGACGAGTATTTTTCTGTTTTAAATACCATTTTATTTTGAATTGTTATTATAATAATTATAATTTTAATATTGTTCAGTAAGCACATGTGATATTTTTTAATGTTTCTCAAGTTTTAATTAGTCCTGTGTGGCAGTTTTGTTAAGAGATAGGAACAGTTTCCTACTTGATTCATATTGCTCACAAGTGCATATTGTGTAAGTGAATAATTAGACACCAAAAATATTGTAAGGTGTCAAAATTGTAATGAATGCATGATTACTGATTGCATTGTTGTTTTTGAATGCCATATTATTACTATTATGCTTAGTGCCTTAAATTGAAATTGGTCTTGGATATCATTTTTTTTTAACTCATTTTTATCCTTATAAGCGTACAAACAAGTGGCAATCGAAACAGTACCTAGTGATTTTGTACTTACAGCTATTGAAACCCAATTATTAAATACCAGTTGATTCTTAATAGTCATTAGATAATGTATGAATAATAATTATTATTGTTAGTACCCACCAAGACTTGTAAACTTAAGAACTCAAATCCGCCTCGGATACCACCGATTTAGTTTTATATCATGTTTGTTTGGATTAAATATTGTTGATTTTTGAAATGATAATTGGTTTTATGGTCAATAAAACAAATGTTATCAAAAATAAATTATGTTTTTATTTCAATTCCGTGAGATGAAATTATGTACAAGCACGAATTATGTATTTATTACATTATTTGAAAAAAAAAGTGACGAGAATTAAATTTATTCAGTCTTCTAAGATATTCATTACAGTTTAACTTTGTCTTGCTACAAAGAAATGCTTGGAATAATAAATAATTACATATAGTTATAAGCTTAATTACAACTTAAACAGATAAATCGATGTTTCCTAACGTAAAAAATAACATATCTTATTCACAAATAGTCTGTTGGAACCTTTAAACCGCTATTTATATTATCATGTCGCACAATGTGACAATATTTATAAACAAGCTCAACTTGTCTGGTACAACTTCTTGAACAACAGAGATACCCAAAAACGAGTACATTATTTAACCATTCGTGTCGTTCTTTCTAAACAAATACATTCAGTCGCGTACAGGCACCCCGAGGCAAGACCCGCAAACGTGCATTCTTAGATGCTTCTAATTTGATTGGTTTTATAGCTATTCGTTGAAACTAGCATGCGTCGCAGACCAATCGAGGCGCCTACGCTACTTTACACAATTGATAAGACAACTTTCCACACAGCATAGCAAAGTTCAATACGAAGTTCAGATTTTTACAATTAACCTATTTATTAGGTGCTTCAAAATCTATATTAGGAACTTGAAACGACAAATATTGTTAAACTGCATGAATATTTTCATACTAGAACACTGTTCAAACTAAAAACTAACGATTTTGATTTCGCTTCGATAAATATCAAATTAATGTGCTTTCGATTAAAGATTAAATAAATATCTAATTATATTGAATTGTATAACAAAATATTTGAGGTAATTAACAACTAACACGAAAGATAATAGGCATTACCAATCTATGAACTTGTATTACTTTTCATTGTTCAGTTAAGTTACTAATTACAAAAATTCTATGAACGAAAACGGCTTCAATTAATTAATTATTATTGTTATTATTTTTAACAGGCACATAGCTTCTTATTCAAATAGGTAACAGTCTACTGTGATGCCTAGTTTCTAACTACTTACAATCACACTGTCGCTTTCCTACATCATAACCAACCCTTTTCTTAGCAATATAGGCATATTACGAGTTACGACTCAGTCTTATAAAATAATTGTGTTGCAAAACAAATTACTATAATTAATTCACTCTCCGTTAAGTACCTCGTCCAGAAACAACTTGAATACTATCGAATAATTATTGATCAGACTATTGTTTTAATTGCTTGCTAAATAAACACAGGCGATAGTTTATTAACGAAAAGGGATCCAACTGGAACTTCCTCCTCTGACCAAAATATGTTCTTTCACGGTACTCTCACTTATCACGGAGCTAATTTCATCCAATATAACGTCATTATTTGTCATTATACACCTTCGCCCTCACCCACACCGTCTTGAGCTGCACTGTGCGAAGGTTCACTCGCTTGCGCTACCGCTTCTGTAAAAATAAACTAAAATTAGTATCACGTCAACTCAAATGTCAAGTGTTGGTAGTGCGCCCCGCCATTGTCACCACAGCCACAGATGCAGATGCACAGTGCACAGCAAGCAAGCTTTTAAATCACTGGGGGACTCACCTACCACGCTACTACATTACTTTTGAAGTAACTGAAACAATAAGTATGAACAATTTTGGTAGATAGATAGTAGTTGACCAAAAACAGCGAACAATAGCAATGTTAAGCGGACGTGTCTCAAAAACGCTAATGTTTGAAACTTCCTAATTAACCAGCACACATCCTAAACAACAAAATTGCTGCCAAATACCCGGGCCTCCACCTTTCATCTAATTTGTATGAAAATGCCCCCCTCCCCCCACTCTCCATATGTGAGCCAGATCACACCCGCGTATCATCGTTTGAAGTTATTTGCTTGCCATAACACATTTATCGATTTTTAACAATGTATTACTCGTAATAAATTGAAGTTTACTGAACCTGCCAAAGTTGATTATGATCAACCCTGACAGTTTCATTGTATTTAATCAATGTTCTTAAATTCAATTATTATTGAAATATTTCTCGGGAGATAAACAAAGTCGGTTGTATTTTTATGTACTTACCGGCAATAGCTCGCTCGACTCTCACTTTGTCTCTGACAATGTATATAGCAGTGAACAAAAAGAATATGCCACCAATGACTTCGACAAAACACGTCAGGAACAGCGCATATTGTAACGACTTGAACTGTACTAGAGGGGTAGGGTCTTCGATATCACCTACAGGTGACAAATGTATTTTCAAATATTCCGATACCTGTAAAAAAAAAGAATAGTAAAAATAACAGTTGGGAGTCAAAACAAAATTAAACATCCCATGCTTTCGTCAACCACATAATTTCAAGCGCCTATTTTTTAGGCGATAGCACGGTGAAGATTGCGTTGCTATCATTAATCGATTAGGCACTCGTACCGAATATGGAAATATTTCCTTTATGACGAAACGCCTCCGACCTGCTGGACTGGATGGACATAGAACCCACGCTTACGTTTATAATGTGATTAAACTACTTACCACTCCAACTAAGTAGGGACTTCCAGCGTCGCCAAACATGTGTGATATTAAAATTTGGAAAGCTTCTGCTGTAGACCGTCTTGGCGGAACCACCACATACTGGAATATAATAATTTTGTTAGCAACTATAACTTAAACATTATGTTCTATACACAACAACACAACACAACATACTTTTGTCACAATCACCAATTCACAAACTACTTTTTACCAGTTTTTAATCACATGCAAATATTCACAGCCTAATAGCCCGCACACGTAAAATGATGCTTTTTTTTAATAATCTTTTGATTGAATCTATAATTATATCCTTAAAAAATCTATCCTTTAAATATGTATGTACTATTAAATAAAAGAAAATCTCCATTCATTCAAAGTTGACGATAAAAACAAATTAGCACATTTATTGCGATAAGCGCCATCTATACTGACTTTTAGTTATTACTTGTCGTAGTACAAATACAGAAAACAAAGGGAGTAATTAGTGCAAGCCAAAATCAAAAGATGGCGCTGTTACACACATTGAAATCAGTCCACCCATCTCGAATGTTCTAAAAATATTCCAATGAGATCTCAGTTTCGGAAATAGTTGATCACAACTAGGCAATGGTGAGCCGTCAATATGTGCTAATGAGTGACTGATTTTAAATATATATTATAAGCATCATATACAAAGCTATAATAAATAAATAAATAAATAATTTAGAATGATGCCTGCACACATCAAACTATGCTAAGTTTTGCATGCAATAAAATACTTCAACCAAAAATACTCCAATACAACCACGCATTAAGAAAACTGCTAGCAGCACAACACAAATAAAATAAAACCACCTCAATAGGCTACCCCTGAACGCAATCGGTTTTGTAAATTGAAAATATCAAAACCGATAGCGAGCCAGAGGCATCCCTGCGGTCGGAGTCTCTTACCAGCAACATATCGGCTATTATTGACCAGTTGAGATTCAAAGCGATTTGGCCTATAAATATGAGGATGAACGGCAGGTAGTAGTAGCCCTCCGCGACGACGATGGAGAGCGCCAGTGCGGGCGCGGAGATGAGCAGGCCGACGCCGCAGATGACGGGGTGCGCCCGCGGCCAGCGCTTGCGCAGCGCGTTGCCCAGCCACGCGCCCAGCGGCACGCCCAGCACGCCCGCCACCATCGTCACCGCGCCGAACATTAGCGACACCCTTCGTGCAAAGTATCGGACCGGTCATCACATGCACCACTTACAGCGGCATAGGGAACCATGGCACGCCTTCGAATCTCTTGTTGCTCACATTTTCGAGTTTACCGATTGAGTCACGAGTATATTATTTTAGAATGCGCGGCTATTTCTGATTCAACGCGAAGTTCCGAGCTTGTCACGTCCGGCTCGCATAGAAGTTAAACTAGTAAAGCATTTTCTTTTTTCTCACTATCGGATTAAATTGAAGTACATACTAATCATGCTAAATGTATCTCAGATAAATACATATAAAAACTAAAATGCTGAACGCATTACTTTAAAGTGTTCATGCATTTCATTTTATAGTCTAAGTACTAAATATAATGTTTCGAAAAACAACATGTGTAATTGACATGACTGAAGCTTCTGTGCAATAATAATGTATTATCGAAGCGGCATTCTCTAGCATTATGATGATTCTATCGCATCATGAATTCCCACACAACATGGTTACGTTATACATATAATGGAGTGTTGCGAAACTGCGTTATCTCATTGGAATATTTTATCCAGAATCAGTTCGAGCGGGTGAACGATTTCTGCTTCAAACAGCTTGCATGCGCTGTCGAGCATGCAAGCCGGGTCCCAGCAATGTGTTTAATTGTGTCATCTTTAAGATATTGTACAAACTCAATAAAGGTTCCCTTTTGGGACATGGAACCATAAAAATTCAAAAAAATATGTTTTAAGGTGACACTTTCCCGGGACCAATAAAAACAGAAAGCGCTCACCAGAATGATATCTGCGACGATCGACCAGGTGAGGTTAAGGGTGGTCATTCCGATGAACATCAAGAAGAAGGCTAGGCTGGCGTTGTATTCCACGGTGACGAGCGCCAGGAAGACGACGGGCGCGGAGCCTAGCAGGGCGAAGGCGCAGATGAGCGGGTCGCAGTCCGCCACGCGCGGGCGCAGGCGCTGCGCCAGCCACGCGCCCAGCGGCACGCCCAGCGAGCCCGCCGCCATGCCCACCAGCCCGAACTTGTACGACACGCTGCGCCACGCGCCATGCTCACACGTTACTCTCATAGCACTACTCTTTCTCTTAAAGACTCTTTTTTTTTCTTAAGGGCTGACTGACGTCGTGGCATCAATACACCACCGCACCCGTTTTAAACCTTATTTCTATTACTTTAGCTGTCATAATCCTATGCCCTAAATGGCTTATAGAACGCGGTAGCACGCCGCGGCATGCCGATGCTTGCCGTGGTATGATTGTATAGAAATAAATTAATACGAATTCTACACTCATTGAAATAAGGATAAAAAGAACTTGATCAGAAATAAAATCCTTTACCATGCCGCGACCTCAGTCAGCGCCGAGCCTTACTCTCTCTAATTGACTCAAACTCTGAAGCTATCACTACCGTTGAGAACATTGGTTAGGAAAAAACTTGGGATACAAACATGACTGTTAGCATAGACTATTTAATATCGTCGATCGACCCACACAGATTCCTTGTGACATACTTGCGACCTATACCTATACAACAAGACTCAGTGTAGCGGGAATCGAAACCGCGAAGCCATAGCCTTGAGATCAAAGCTTTTAACATGTTTTTCTTTCATATTGGAGCGTCAGTCTGTCTATAATAACCTCTATTTGTATAGAAACCTCTGTAGTGTGACACTCACCTGCCTATAGTAATATCGACGCCTGGTTGCATGCTAAGGCCTAGGTATATGAAGTCTGGTCCCCACCACGCGAGAGAGCCTGTTACGAATGCTACGCAAGTGAACGCGAGCGTCGACAGCATGAACGATGGACTGAAACACACAGTTAGTAGAAAATACAGTAAATATTAAATGTAACTAAAGTAGGTGCGATGATATTGTATCGTCATCATATAAGCCATAGGATGTTCGCTGCTGGACATAGGCCTCCCCCATAGTTTTCCAAAAGATCATGTTGTCTGTGTTGTATTGTATCGTTAACTGCCCCGTTGGCCTCGTGGTGGAAAGCACGACTGTTGAGCGTGGGTTCCTGGGTATGATTCCCAGGTCGGGCAAAAAGTGTTAATGGGTTATTCTTTTAGTAATTTCTTAGTAACAACCCGGAGTTTGGAAGTTTGGTGGTGTGACACCCCTGTGCCTCAGAATCGGAAAACATGTAAAGCCGTTATTTCCTGTTCCTGATCTCTCTCCGGATTGCCGTTCTATCGGACTATGAGAGTTAGGAAAGAGGGGGTACACCTGTGTTTGCGCACAGACTTGTGCACTATAATATCCCCTGTAAACTTGGCTAGTCTGTATTAAGATTAGCCACCATGGTCGTAATCCGCCTGGAGAATACATACATACATACATTGTATCGTAATGACATAAAAATCTTTTATTTTTCCACTATCATAAAAAAATACACTAAATGAATGAGTATCACTAGCCATGCTGCACTTACTTCTTAACAAGACCTTTGATGTCCTGTCTGTAGGTGGTGGGCTTCATTTGACTGTCCTCGGCTTGTCCTCGCGCGGGGTCTTCCATCAGGAAGTATATGAGGAGCACGGCCACCACGCCGAGCATAGGCGTGATGCGCAGGCCCCATCGCCAGTCGCCCGCCGCCGCTCCCGCTACTGATCCCACTATGTATCCGAGACCACTGTAAAATTAATTTAGATGTTTAATAACAGCTACGCTAGAGATCCTGGGCTCGATTCCCCAGGTCGAGGAAAAGTGTTATTGGGTTTTTCTACAAAATTCTCAGTAGCAGCTCAGAGTTAGGATTTATGCCCGGTTAATGGCAATAGGCTTGCCCCCTATTACATGGGACCTAAAACATACCGGCAAACTGTGGCTGTACAATGGTACTCCTCTGCCTAACCCTTCGGGGAATACAAGCGTAGTGGTATATTATATGTTTAAAAACATAAGTTACTAGCTTCTGCCCGCGACTTCGTCCGCGTCACAGTTGATGTGTTATCCTACGGGTACCGTACATTTTCCCGGGATAAAAAGTAGCCTATGTGTTATTCCAGACTATAATCTATCTTTGTGCCAAATTTCATCCAGATCCATTCAGCCGTTTAAGCGTGAAAGAGTAACAAACATCCATACATACATCCATACATCCATACATACAAACTTTCGCCTTTATAATAGTAGTAGGATTTTGGTCACATAAGTTGAGACTTATGATTATAAATGTTATCCACATTTTCTCCAGATGGAGAGGAAGAGACAGGCCAAAGAAAAGATGGATGGTGTGAAGAATGATATAAAAAAGAAGGGAGTCAGTGATATCATGACGGTTGACAGGGCGGAATGAAGGAAGAAAACGTGTTACGTCGACCCTAAGCAACTTGGGATTAGGGAAGGAAAGGTAAAAAAAAAAGTATTTTTTGTAGGTATTTAAAAATAAAATCAGACAAGAGCGTTTTTGTAAATAATCATAGTTTTGTTTACTACTAAACAAGTGAATATACTTTGTACATAAGAGACCTTCAAATCGTTATTTTAATTTGCAGAATTGCATATATTAATTTTACTATCCACTCTTCAATATAATGAGGAATGTGCTGAGTTATCAAGAGTAAGGAATTTGATTACTTCAAAGAAATTGAGTTTGTGATGTAAGCTGGTTGTTAACCTGTCTAATCAGCGACTCTATTACTATCCTATTGTATTTTACTTAATAATTATAATTCACAATATTTGGATACAGCCAGCAACAAAACTAACATTTCAGATTTTTGATTATTGAGCACAATATCAAAAGGAAATACGAAATGGATCTAAAATTAAGATAAAATGAACTCTTAGGTATTGCCAAAAATTCTGAATAGCAGTGAATTAAGTTATTTAATGTCTTTTTAAATGGTATGTAAAAATAGCATAGGTAATCGACTTTTTTTTACTGACCGTAGGTAAATTGAATTACTTTCGAATAAATCTTAATAGGATCGACTTGACTTGTAGCCTAGGTAATCTAATTTAAAACACGTATATACAACAATATGTACAGTCGGTTGTCAGCATTATCTGACCCACCCTAAACACAATCGAAATTGGACCTTCTGCCTATGAGAATAAGGTTTAATTTCAATTTATATGAGGTTATCAGTCAAGTGCTCGAGAACAGAGAAGGAACAAATACAATAAAAAAAAAAAAAAAACATTTATTCTCAGGTAAATTACACCCATTGCCACACATAACTCAAATACAAATAAAATAATTTTAAATCATAATAAATACCAAAACATCAAATTAAATTACGAGATAAATTGAAATAAAAAATAAATAAATACGAAATTACATTAATTATCAGAATTAAATCAAATTAATAAAAATAAATACACAACAATAAAATTAATACCTTCTCTCCGACACTGGTACAGCAACATGTCTGCTGGAACAATGCCGGAGAAAGGGGCAGTCTAGCCTTCCCGCAATCATCGCCAGTACGATGTTGGAGCTACCCCGAACCCTGCTCACCAAGGATGCGGCGCGCTTGCGCATGGTCGCGTGGAAGCAGTCGATGCGCGCCTCTGCAAACATACCCGAGGCACTGCAGTATCGAGGCAGCCCCATCACCGCCCTGAACGCGTTATTGAATTGGACGCGGATGGCCGCGTAACTTCTGTTAGAGTAATTAGCCCACAGACTGCATGAGTACAGCGATGTACAGTAAGCTCTAAAGAGCGTAGCCTTTACCTCATTTGAACACCGCGCAAATCGGCGGGCTATCATGTTTGCTCTAACAGACAGTGCCCTCCGCTCCCTTTCCATGTCCGCGTGATCTATGAGGTCGACAGTCAAAACGTGGCCTAGGTAAGTAAATGTGTCAACCCTTTGCAAAGGTACCCCATTGAGTCTAACCGGCGGAACGTTTCCCGGACATTTTGCACTGGCGGTCTCGAATACAATAATAATACTCACACGCAAAGGAGAATGGGCAAAATGGTACCCGGCTCCAATAGATATGATTGTAGTGTCGTTTAAAAGGTCTTACCAAGAGGAACAATATTTACTATAGCCACCAGTCTCAAATCTTATTGCGTTTGGAGATAAACGACAGTCTTACTAACTAATAAAAACCTTGTTCCTTCGGTTGCCCTTTGCGTTCTAGGGCCACGGTAACCTGTTTAGATAGTCCCGTGGCCCCGGCAATAAACATACATATCATAGTATATTAGGTCCCACTTATCTAAGTATATTATGTTCTTCATTTTAAATAAACACAGGTGATGCCACTTAAGATGGTCATTACCAATAACAATAGATAAAGGTTAGCAGTACAAACAAAAGGGCCTATCCTTTCTAACTCGATATTAGCTACCTGGACACTGTGCGCACGTGTGAATTCATCGGACCTTCGAAAGTCACTTCTATTATTGTATATTAGCGTTCCATAAGCTCTGTAAGTGCAAGCGAGATAGACATAGAGAAATGATTTATGGCCCGACGACTTTGTTAAATCCGCACTTACTATAACAAAAATGTTGTTAGGTTAGGTTAGGTTAGGCCTAGTGCCTCCGCGCGCCACTCGTGTAGGCGCGCGAGGACCAGCGCCTCCAGATCCCACGGCGGCAATATATCATCGTCTAAGTCTATCTTATTCCAACTTTATTTTACTAATATAAGTAGTTTGTAGTAAATTCTCATTTATAAAACTTAGTGAGATTACTGCTTCCCAAACAAGAATAGGGACAGGCGCCATGGTAGACGTTTATCTGCATCAAAATATCTTTTCAATGATATATTAATGATGACTATTGGAGCGGGTACCACGTTCCATACATTTTTGCCCATTCTCCTTTGATCTTTATCACGTTAGCATTGGGTTAAATCTTATAACAACTTGTTATAATATAATAAGTGTAATAGCTTATTTTAATGAGTTCGGTCAAGTAACTCTGGTCTCGTGGTCTGTGTGTAAGACTGAGAGTGACAAGTTGCGAGATCAAATCCTGCGACGAAGATATTGTTTTGCTTTCAATTTAGAATTTATTCTAAAAGTATTTCTTGTATTATTGTAAAGAACTATAGACGGATAATCTTCAAATATAAAGTTTCTAAAATGGTAATATTTTGGCATAACTTGTGGTGTAGTGGGTAGTTGAAAAATAAATATTTGTATTCATTGTAAAACTGGTATTCAAATGCTACTAACTAAGGGTATGCAGTGGACAACGCGCAAACATATTTTTCCTTGCCTTACTAAATTGCAAAAGCAACTTCTCTTTACAATTTATTTTTGTCTATTTTATAGCTAGTTTTTTTATTATCATGTCTTAATGGAGTGATTAAATAATAATGAAGGGATAAAATACAAAATAATCTATTTGCACTAGGATAAGGTTGGCTGCTTGTGCTGTGCAAGAATAAACTTTATTAAAGTATACTATATGGTTTAAATTCTTTAGTCTTGTTGACTAATCGTTGTTTACGTTCGAAATCAAGTTTAACCTAAATATAGCTTCTGCTCAGGTGTTTCTTTTTTAATTATTTTATTATACTTTTTTTACAGTTCTTTAATGGACAACGCATAGAAATAAAACTAAACAATTGCAAATTTAAAATGTTTATTATTTCATTAAAACACTTAGGTAAGATAAAGTAAGTAAATGCTCACATATTTCCAAATTAATATACAATTTATATGAGGATGCCATAATCAAATCTAACCATTTATAAACATTAAAAAAGGCATGTTTACTTGAAAGTTTGTTATCGAGAAAATTAATTCATCTGTGAAATGCTTTACAGATTTATAGCTGCCTATTATACGTAGTGAATAAACATGTCATTTAAATAGAAAAAAAACTATTTATAACAATAACATCACCACGTAATTGGCAACATTTTAATGGTTTAACAATCTATCCATTGAGCATTTACTTACATGGTGTGTTTAAAAATATCCTAGATTAATTAGTAGCGGAGTGATGGCGCACCGTTCCTTGTTACGTTCATCTTTGTTCGATTTAAATGTTTTTTTTTTCATCAGTGAAGATCACAACATTTTCTTCTCAATTAAAATTTAAATATTCGTGGGCAAATGAGCAGGTGTCAATGCTATTTTCTGTGCCGGTTTATAATTCCTTATTCCAGCAGCGTGTAAATGCCTTCTCACTGTTTCCACTGAAATATCGTGTTTTATTGCGGTTACACTAATGGGCAATCGCATTCGGGACCATACTTGATGTTTTTTGCCCCTGGACGAATCCGCTGAATATTTACTTTGTCTCCATAACGTCTTAGCTACAGTCGTATTTCTCTAAAACAAAAAAAAAACATTTTTGGAACCGTTTATGTAACTTGTAAGGAGTGAATGTAATAGTAAAATAGCCAACTACGCGTTCATTAATCACAATCAATTAAATAAAATAGGTATAAAAAAACACTTACTGTTATATTAAGACGATGACCAATCTCTCTAATTCCAACATTCTGCTCATGTAAAAATATGATTTTATGTTTGGTATAGTCATTAAGCTGCGACATGATGCTTTTTTACACCAAATTGCTTAAAAATACTTAACGAGTTATGCGAAACGATTTACAAATGTGTGTGCGCAGTCACTGCTAATAGGCGTAGTGTAACTTTTGTCACTTAAGTAGACGAATTTATTATCTACCTCACGAAGCAAATATATGTGAACTTAAACTTTTTTAATTTACCCACCTGTTTACAAGATAAGTTATTAGGCGTAAATCATATTGGTCGTTCTTTAATAATGCAAACAATATTGTAGAAATGAAATCAAATTAAAAAAGAAACTGATAACAGGTGGACTGTGTTTTCGAACCCACATGTTGTTCCTCGCCAATCCAACATCAAACCGCCAAGCCACAAGAACTTGTTAAGACTCCACGAAATTAAAGATTAGGTTCTAATTATGTAGGGTGACTTAAAAGGTTTTTAACTTTAATGTCAACGAGATAATGATTAAAATAGCTTAACAAAATGATATAATGCCGGTGGCTCCGACAACGTTGGGTGGGAGTATGCGTGTCTGTATTCATCGATAAATTGAAATTAAACCTTATTATCATAGGCAGAGGGTCCAATTTCGGTTGTGTTTAGGGTGGGTCAGATAATGTTGACAACAGACTGTACATAGATAGGTACCTACGTTAATTTCAATGTCCGAAGTCGAAGTTATTCATGAGTCAGACATTCGGTGTTAAACATCAATCATATCATAACATGTACAATTAACACATATTATTATATAAGTAGGTACGTGAGAACTTGTAATTACAATGTAACTGCATAATAAACACAACAAAACATAATAACTCATCATCATCTGCTTAACCTTTTCCCTACTATGTTGGGGTCGGCTTTCCAGTCTAACCGTATGCAGCTGAATACCAGTGTTTTACATGGAGCGACTGCCTATCTGACCTCCACAACCCAGTAACTGGGCAACACGATACCCCTTGGTTAGACTGGTTGTCAGACTTCTTGGCTTCTGACTATCCGTAACGACTGTCAAAGATCTACAAATGACAGCCGGGACCAACGGCTTTACGTGCTTTCCGAGGCACGGAGGAAACTCGCTATGGTAAATGGTCACCCATCCACAGACCGACCTCGGAAAGCGTGGCTTAACCCGGAAGATTGGTCTATGCGGCTGTAATTATTTAGCCACGAGCTCCTCATAACAAAACAAAACATAATAACTCATTAGGTACAAAACTACAGAGGTAAGCTTAACTTCCGACAACTTTCCCTGGCACTACAAATACGCTTGGCAATCGTTTGTTGAACATATGTTATGTGTGTACTGTCATACTGTGTACAAACAACAAAGCTATTCGGTATACAGGCAGCTTACTTGCGATTACTTTTAAACAATGTTGTGAGTGTGCTAAGCAGTCCATTATTTTAAATAACTCTCTTAATTGTGTCATAAGCTTAAAAAGTAATTACGTATACAATAAAAATGAATTTTGGCAGTGTAGTAGAAGGATGAATAATTTTACCTGTATACCAAATAGCTTTGTTGACTGTACTATGTGCTGGGTAAGGAAACCTATTAACTCAACAGTGCCTAGGTCAATTGCGAATATATAAATAACTGAACACATTACAAACACGTGTTTTCCCATGCCCTATAAACGTAAACTGCCTCGTTAGCCTAGTGGTTCTAAGCGCGACTGCTGCGCTAGAGGTCTTGGGTTCGATTCCCAGGTCGAGCAAAGTGTTATTGGGTTTCTCTATTAAATTCTCAGTAGCAGCTCGGAGTTAGGATTTGTGCCGGTTAATAGCAATAGCCTCGCCCCCTGTTACATGGCATCTAAAACATATAGGCGGACTGTAGGTGTACATTGTTACACCTCTGCCTAACCGTTCGGAGAATACAGGCATGTGTGTGTGTGTATGTATAAACGTAAACTTAACTTGCACGCAGGAACCTGACTATTGGCAAAGGGCGCAGTAGATGCATAAATCACAAAGCATGATGCAAATGCATAAAACTAGCGGATAATGGGCATATTTATGTAATTGAAATCCATTACCTATAGTTACATGATCATCTTCATCAGTACTAATGATGGTCATTCTTCACCTAACTACCTACTAAAACGTTTACAGCGGAAAAATACCTTCCCCGTCAATAACCACAATGATCTACAAACAATTATATTTTATTATCAGCACATAATAATTATGACCTACTAGCTTTTGCCCGCGTCTCCATCCGGGTCAGAGACCAGTATATTACCCCACGGGTAAACCGAAACGGCATAAAAAAAAATGTGCAAGAGTTCAGCAAATTCCATTTAGCTGTTGAGGTGTGAAAGTAACAAACATCCATCTATCCTGACAAACTTTCGCGTTATTATAATTTAGCACAATTAGGTCTTTGATCTATAACTTTACCTGCCAACTGGTATAGCGAAGTAGAAGAAGGCCAACATCTTCGACCGAGCATTGCCGACGAAGAGATCGCTGATGATTGTGGGTGCTATCGTCGAGTAAGAAGCTTCGCCGATGCCCACAAACCCGCGGAACACGGCAAACACAGTAAAATTCTAAAACAGTAAAAAATACAATGTTAACCATAAAATTAATTTATTTATTTTAATTAGACCATTAAAAGGCAGTTTTGAAAGTCAATTACATGAGAAAAAAATAATAATATTGAATCTAGTTGCCCATTCCAGAAGATAGTTTCGTATGGAGAAGAATGAACATAAAACTCCAAAGCTTAAAAAAACATATAAGTAGGTTAAAATAATTTGAATGACGAAATTTTTGAACCGTTTGTATCATCTCTCAAAAGCTTCGTCATGCTGACAATATCTACACATAGAAGTCTCTAGGAAATCAACAACCACTACTTACTTGTACAAAAGATCCCAGTAACGTGGTTAGACACCATAGCCCCACTCCAAATGCCATGATGTATCGCCTGGAGTACCTATCCCCAAAGTACCCGAATATCGGTGCAAACACCATGTACGCAACCACGAACACAGTCTGAAGGAACCCTGCTTTGTCATCGCCGATATTGAACTCATCTTTGATATCACCCAATACACCTAAAATAAAAAAAAAAACATTATTAGTCATCTATTGACTGTAATTGTTTTATCTCTCCTTCAATTAATTATAGCATGTTTTGTTAAGTTTCGTCAGAAAGGCGTTTATTTTCCGCACACCAGACTGGGTCATGCCGTCATAAGCGTAAAACTAACCACACTATTGTTTTGACTTTTTGCTTAAAAACGTGTATCTTTTAGCAGATTCCATGGTGGGAAACAGTGTAATGTGGCTTACTGACTAAACAGATAATAATGAACTAAGTAATCGAGTTTCTGTAAACATTGCGGAGAATGATAATAAAGGATGAAGGTGTGATGTGCGCTTGAGTCACACTGGGGTTTCCTAGATTATTACTGTTGGTTTAATAAAATGAGTTAGTTAGCATGCAAAGAATATAATGCAGCTTATTTTAACGTATTTATTTCTGTTTTTGCGTGGTTCTATGTGAATCTAAAGTTATTTATCTGGCGAGAATTGATACTCGTTTAAAATATAAAAGCCAAAATATTCTTTAACTTTAATGGCGACCTTGTAAGCTCGCCAACAGACGCTGCAAGAATAGGGCTGCCATCCGTCCGGAATTCCTCAGATTTGTGAGTCCTAGCTACGCCCTCGTAGCTAGGACAAATCTGAGGAATTCCAGAAACGCCCAAACATCCTTGTTTGAGGTTTTCTCGGAGGGCAATCTCGATTAATAAAAGATAAACATTAAATTAAAGTTTAACCGATGTTTTTGATGCAAAAATATTTACTCAGTCCGGGAAAATATCTCAATTTCACTAAAATGTTTGCGGTTTTGAAATATTAATCCGGCGTCGCCAGTTTAGGTGTTGGCAGCCCTATGCAAGAACATAATTTGTGGTGAAGCGATGTTCAACCAAAAGATAACTGACGCAGTGTGTACGTGACAAATCTAAAAGATAAATATATTTCTAGCTCACGGCAATATTGATATAGAACTCGAAGAGAAGGTGTGGTTTCCAACGTTTGCAAAAAAATCTTAGCACAGCCCGATAAACTAAATAAACAGACTAACAGGCGATCTCTGGTTTAATCCATCGAATCGTATCGATCGCTATACTGAAGAACTGGCTATCACCATAAGCCTAAGTCTGTCTACACAAGACACGTATGGGTAATCGATTAAATTAACATGAAGCACCCAAGTCGATTCAATTACCATAAAATACCACGAGTCACGAAGTCTGACGTGCAGGATGTAAAATGTTTTTGTATTTACAAAATTGACTCTAAATTGTATTAGATTATGCATTTGAATGGCCATTATACGCCACGCTATTGTGTTTTTCTATTATTTTTCCTATTCAATTTTCTAAGACCTTAGGTACTTATTATATATTGAAAACAATAGTTTATTTATTTTAAATAAAAATATTATTCTTATTTTTTCTTTCCTTCTTTCCGTTGCCTCACACTAGGAATTTCTCTTGTATCATGGGTGTTTACAAACATTATTATAACTGTCATATGTGTCCCACTGTCCAAACATTTGTCATGTTTTAAAACCCCAGAAATATAAAACGAGTTAAAGTACATCCGAACTCCAGACTCCCGTATCATTTTGACACCTCTATAAATCATTTCTTTTATTACAGTGTCCCTATTATTTGCCCCGTCGCTGTTTGTTGAAGCCCCCCGTTTTTATTCGGTCCACGTCTGGAGTGCTTTTATTTTATTTTCTATACGTTTTGTTTTTTTGTGTAGTTTGGAGTGAATGTGTAACATTGTATCGTGTGGAACAGTTTACGTAGGTAAAGGTGGAACGATATCAAGGTGAAAAAAACCTCATACGTCAGAACAATACGTACACGTAAGTTAACCGACAACATTTACAACAATACAATCTCAACCTCCAATAAGATTGCGGAAAATAATATTTTCTCAGTTTTATTCTTCTTTTATCCGACAAAACTGTAATTTAATGAGGATTATTTTAATTAAAAGAAATAATAGTGCGGTAATGTTTTTTTAATATTTTTTAACTTATTATGTAAACTCAGTTACTGAGAGATATTCAAATTCATTTGACAAATCGCAAATGACTCATTATAAAACGAAAAAAAAATACGTTACCTATAATTATTTAACAAAAAAAAAATGAAACCTAGCTAAAATTATCATTTGCTATGGAATCAAACAAACTTGAGTTGACGAGGTGTTTTTTTTTTACTTCCATAAAAAGTTTGGAAACAACGTAGGTAATTGGATGGTGGTCCCATGGTGGGCTGATGTAACGGAGGTAAGGACTAGAGTGGCGTGATGTGTGACGCAGACTCACGGACAGTTCACGGTCGCACAAATTAAATGAGCAAAGGCTAATTAGTCAGATCCAAACTCCACATCAGGCGAGCATTTTATATAATTATAAGAAAATTACATTATATGGAAAACTAGCTGTAAGGTATATTATAAACTTTTGTTGCATTTACGGATTTATTTTCTCATAAAACACGATAATTTGTATGGTTTACTGCAAATGCTCCAAAATTAATAGTTTTATATAATTTTATTATACCTAGTGCCTATTTATTCGAAACAATTTTATGTTAAAGCCTAAAAATACTTTTTGCATTTGAGATGTTTTATATATTTCAATAGTACCAGTGGTTTGCGTTCGTTACCCTCTTTGAATAGCTACAAGCTCTTCTCATACCTCCAAAGGCGTCATGAATAAATGCATATGCACACGGCTCGCTCCACTGAGAATTGATTTTGATTAATTTATAGTTTGTCCCTCGTTTAAAACAAGATATTGTCCCTGAACCATCCAATGAATATCACCGGACAAATATATTCTGCTTGGTTGAAAAAAAAGAAAAAATACTATAGCCACAGACAATATCCTCACGTCAAACAAGGTTATAGGGATCACCCTCAATGCTAAAATACAGTAATAATAATAGGTATATTCTACTTAAAACAGACACGGTTGTTCGACTCTGAAAAAGTTCTAAATTTAAAAATAAAAAAACGATGTTTTACAATGGTAACTCGTTTTTCAGGCCTATACATTATTCTGAATTCAAAATGTATGTATGAGAATTATTTTAACTTTGAAGGTTTTTTTTTATTTACTATGAGACTACCTATGCATGCCGGTTTTTATTGTTCTGTGTATGCATGAGACATTGAATGAGTAGCATTACGTCATTAGGAATTACTATATTCACTTCGGATCATGTAATATCCGGTAGATGTAAAACGGGGTGATCTGTTGAATTGAAACCGGTCTGTGTGGGGCAAATTTAAAACTGCAAAGAATTTTTAACCTCACAGGTATTATTAAGATGATGATAAATATAGGATTATGTAAGCATTATATTATACTTTTTTATTTATATTAACAGTAGTTTTACTTAACTATAAAATTGAAAACATGATTTCTTAGAATACATTTCTCCACCTCTAATAGTTTCCGAGTTGTTGTATTTAAATTACAGGTTAGGAACCTCTGTAGTGTAGACAGAGTATGTATGTGTGCTGACTCTAATACACCACACTGGTAGATAATCTAGCTTTACATTTTTTCTAGAATGGCTTTTAAGGAAATAGGTAACAAATGTTAGTTTTAGAAATCGTGTTGGAAATTCCCGTTTCCTCAACCTACAGGATGTTTATAAATAAGTACGCACCTACTAGGTAGGTACCTACACAAGGGCATCAACCGAATTTAAAAAATATGTAAGTAAGTACTAGCTAAGAGGTTCTATCTACGGTACCTACCTGTTTTTCAAAAGGTAAGTAAGTACCTACCTACTACCTAGTTCTGAAGTCAAAAGTTACGCCTTTAAAAATAGATAACAAATTTAATGGATAGCGAGTGTAGTTTTATCGAGCCGGTGTTGTTGTTTGTAGAATGCCTTCATCATCAAGATTAGTGCGGTGACCTTCATAGCTTGTGGGCGTCGTATACAGCGTGGCGTGGCGCGCGCGTCGCGCGATCATACGGATAGGCTACGTCATCCTCGGCCTAGCAGTCGCGTGGCGGCAGCACCGGCGCGGAGCACGCCCGCCGGCGAACGCACCGGCTTCGTACATCACGCCACTTCAACGACCAATCAGAAGCGAGAGATTCGTGGCGCGAACACGAAACATTGCACAGCGACTCGTGACGACGACAGCATGTTGTTTTCTCGGTCATGACATTATGACGAAACTGCACGTTTATTTATATCTGCTTAAATACTTTTGCTGACATACGTGAAAAACTAGTTACCTAATAATGTTGTAAACCGATTACCTACATTGAATTCTCGTTACATAACACAGGACGAAGATAAAAGCTTTAGCAAGTCATCAGCAACAGCCACAGGACCCCCTGACTCCGACATGGTAATAACATTTTCATGACATCGTTGCAGTAATCGCATAGGAGATTGAATGCCGGCTTTCATTTCCGTTGACACATTCAATTACTGGAGGTGACAGATCACCCAACCTCGGGGTTCGATAGTAAATTCGGCGTTTGTATTATTAAACCGCAACCGCAAATAAAATCCTGAATTATTTAACTATTGACGCGGCGGTTAAGGATATAAAATGTATTTATTTATCGACAAATGTAAAGTGTGGGTTGGGAAAATACTATGCATTTACTTTACCATATATAAATAGGTATTCCCTATCCGCAGGAACTTTAATTAGGTACCATGTAATTCGTAAAAAATAATTATACAACCAACATGCCAACATTATAGTCTCGCAACAGCGAGGCACAGTTGAAAGTTTACAATGCCTTTAATTGCCTACAAAAAGAAATTACAATAAATATTAGCATTTAACAGTATTATGTTCCCACTGCCTAAATATTCCTACTTGCAAAATAAATTAATTGATTATAGATCCTGAAAGAAAGGTAGGTTGCTATTGAATTATTTTGAGACAAAGCTTTTGCCCGTGACTTCATCCTCGTAGAATTTCTAGTATACGTATAGTCGTATACTACTTAGCACTACCATGGCACTTGGTGACTTGGCCATACTGTTCTTTCCCAAAAGTGAAAGATTTTTTTAATCCGCGGCAGACCTTTCAAAGCTAACCAAAAAAACAATTCTTCAGCTATCCTTGAATTGGATAGAGCAGTAGTAACTTTTAAGATAAATTCCTATGATAATACAATTTTAAAAAGAATGTAGAAAATAACACCCTTATTATTTAAAAGTGGAGGAACCTCTATATCAGTGTATGTCTCATTATTTAGTGTACGCCTGATGCAATCTATTCAAAGATTTCATTATGGTTTCATAGTCTATTTTATAGAACAACAAAACTACAATAGTTCAAGTATTCTAGCTAGACACCATTTGAAAAGTATGCGATCCTAGTGCCCTGTCCTCTTAGCAGCTAAGCGCCAGGTAGAATTCTTTTTTATTTATAGTTAGTTTACGCTTTCAGTAGTTTCAGTGCCAGAGCGTCTGCCAAGTGTGTAAATCGAGTACTGGCTTGCCTGGCGACAAGTGTGTCAATTTTATTATGTAACCTATGCTGTTACTTATCAGTAACCGTTATTCATTATTTGCTTTGTAAACTAGGTGCATGTTAGCACGCTCTATGACTTAACGACTTAAAAACTATAAAAAAATAGAAAACACTTATTTTTTCTCATTACCGAATTTTAATTTCTTAAATTCTTACACTTACAGTTAGCCAGCTACAGTGGTTACATAAAGTACCTGTCCTAATGTTTAAAACTCTTCAAATATTTGCCTAATACGAAGATAACGTAAATTAGAATATAAAGTAGCTATACTGGCTCGTTTAAATAAGTTCCAGACATTATGCATCATCATGCAGTCAATTACAATGTTCCTAATGAAAAACGCTGAAGTTGTGAAATCAGTGAACCAATTAGGTTAAGGCCTCGCTGACAATAATGTATTGTTTTCAGTATTTCTACAGCAGACTACTTACAAACGTATTGATTGCATGCTCCTCTACTGATATTCTAGTTAACTACATGTATTATAATTTTTATCACTAAAAACGTTAGAAATTGTTATTGTAATATATTTTTATTTATACTTATTGGAATGGGATATAAGGACCACCTACATAATTAGGTAAGTAGATATAAAATATTTAAAAAAGATTTTTGTAATTTGACTTGATATGTCTTGTAAATTCTGAAATGTAAATTCTGAAAAATGTAGGTACTGAAACCGTTTAGTTCTACCATTCAATTCTGAACCAACCAGTTCCAGATTTTGAGTTGTTTCAAATACACCTCGTACCTATATTGTGATTATGTTGTAGGTAACGAAGTACCTACCTATGTTATTGTGCAACACGTTGCAGCAAGTAAACTGTCAATACCAGGAACTACAGGTAACCTAACCCGGACGTATCTACTTTCACAGAACGTCACATGTCAATCGAAAATATGTTTAATTAGCGCAACAATTTCAAGGAATTATGAAATTAATTTTCATAATTCCTTGAAATAAGCGCATACATTAGAATTTAAATAAACCGTTAATAATTTAATTCTTGCATTATTTATAACATCATCCTATTATAACTAATATTATGAATGCGAAAATTACTTTGCTTTTGCTTGGCTGTTACCTGTTTTCAGGTGTACAGAAACGGACATAATGTACCTTTCATCCCGAAAAAGAGTATTGTTCCACAGGAAAACAATAATAACGCTGTTATGGTAATAGATGGCGCCACGGTCTTTTGAATCATGGTTGAATTGTAAATATAACCGACCTTTGCGCGGAGGAAGTCGCGGGCAAAAGCTAGTAAAAGTTATAATTTCTAACACACAAGTTGAGACGCAATAATTTTAACCACATTCTACATTAAAGAAACCGCTCGTAACTTTGATTAAGTGGCACAAAAATAATGAAAACTGCTGGCGTTTTGTTATTAAGTACTTCAATTAAGGTTAAAGTCTTATGGTCGTATTGGTTCTAATAGTACCACGATATCACGATTCGCCAGAGGTTATTATATTAAATAGAAGATAAATGATAGTATCATAAAGTAATTAAATTCTATTCTGTAAGTAAATTTGTTAAAATTAAAATCGGTCATTACCTAACACTTTTACACAATTTCTTTTTCGTTAGTAGAGGTCAGTCAAAAATAAATATACCTACTTACATAATTATGTATAGGTAGTTACTTAATGACACTCGAAAGAAATATTACAAAAAAAAATTTGCCAGCGAGTTCGTCCGCGTGAATTTCGGAAATCGCTGACGCCGACGAAGTCGCGGGATAAATAGTAGTATCCTTGCTTGGGGTTCAAGCAAATTTCATCAAAATAAGTTTAGCTGTTTAGCCATGAAAGCGTGACAAACAACCAGACCGACAAAGTTACTTCGTCTTTAAAATTTATGTATTAAGTAAGTATGAATAAGTAAAACGATAAATACCAACCGCCAATCATAAAGAAAAGTTCAATAACATAAACATCACACTTATCAGTGGTACTTAACTACCTACTAGGTACTAAACTAATAAATAAGTAAATAATAAAATGTCTCATAATTGAAACACAGCGGTTCATTTTATTTATAGCGCTATAAAATTGGTGCTTCCGGACATTAAAGTTCTACCAAATATAGCTGTAAATAATCAGTGAACTTTAAGAAGCATTCCATGATCCATTAGTTGTAATACTTTTGAAAAAAGAAAAAAAAAACATGAGGCGCCATTGAAGTGGCTAAAATAAAGTTGGGCGCCTACGATGCAAGGAGTTTTTTTGTTCGGGGGGTGAATCTCGAACCCTATTTGCTAAAGGGCGATTCACGTCGACACAACGACGATATTCCCACACTACGTTACTATAGAGAAATTGCCCTTCACTTTCACTATATTACCTGCTTGGCACCAGCACTACGTCGCTGTTGGCAACCACTTTTTTGAAGAATAAACGTTGTTGCTTAAATCAACTTATAAATAATTACTGTGACAAAGCAAGTGTTAGTCATTTTAACATCGAGGTAGGTCGTTGTAATAATATTGACGGAAAGCGTAAACACTAACAGTAGAACAGACTGATAGTGGGTAACTTACGTTTACCTTAGCTACTCACTCGCGTCTGTGGTGTACATAGTCATAGTAATACTAGAACTTAACATGACAACTACATTAAAATTTCTCATCAACAAAGGGAAAGGTCTGTTGATTTATTAATCTCGTTTACATACCCCAGAAACTCTCACAGCATTAGAACAACTAAACAACATTTGCTAAGCTTAAAGCTAAAAACAGAAATGAAGTAAATATTACAGTGGGAGGGATCTCGGCTGTAATCTAAAACTGTGAGAGATACAAATTAAAAGAATGAACAGAAATCGTGCAATTTATTGAATTGAAGAAGTGATAGAAAAACAACAGCCTTGAAAGTTTTTATAAATATGGACGGCGGAATGCCAAGCAACGATTATCATCACAAAATTCAACCGAGATGCGGTTTTGATTGCACGGCATCGTAACTTTGACTGTACAGCGTTGAAGCAGGTAGCTAATGAGAAAATATATTAGTTATGAATAAAACGCCATATTTTTTGTAAGTTCATTCAGGGATTTTTTCGTACTCATCCCATTTTTTACAAACATTTTGTTCAGCCTTTGGAACTAGTTTGTATAATTACTTTTTTGATGGCATATTAATTGCACTTATCCGTTTCATAAAAGATCGGTGCCACGTAACTTGATTTGCTTTTATGTTAACTGGTTTCAATTTTGAATAATGGCTGCCCGCAGTCGCACCGCGGGCGTCCGTTTATTAACTCGCAAATCGTCAAACATGTTCATTGTCGACAGTGTTCGTACCGCTATACGCTATACGCCCGTATGCTATCCTATCTACTGTAAACACTGATCCACTTGACGACCCCGCTTGGGGCTTCGGCTGGAATGTGTTGAAATGCAAGCACTGACATATCAGCATTTTTATCTTTAACACCGATTTTGGCAGACTACGCAACGATCGGGGGCGTACTAACTTATCTACTTTTGGATTTTTATTACTTTTTAATATTTATTGACCTGCACCGCGTTTATAAAGTACAAGACATAATTCTAGAACTCAATAGTGGGTCATTCTGATCACTTTACGTAACATTAACTATTACATAGTTAATAATAAAACCGTTTGATAATATAATACCTACCGAGAACCGGGAATTGTCATTCAAATGCGAGTTCGTCGATCTACATTTTATATGTTGAATAATTTGTGAATTCTAATGATGATCTAACTAAATAGATCCGAGATTTGTAACTCGTTAGCGAGTTTGTAGCTCGTTAGGAGATTTGTTCACTAATCATTAAGTAAGTAAGTAGGTACCTATTGATAAACTATATATAAATAGCATGAACCTTTTATCATATTCTGCTGTCGATGTCGTAAAAGTGGAAAGTTTTCATCTTTTGGTTGAAACGATTGACTTTCATCAGATAGCTTTAAGGTCTACATTGTCGTACGATAATTATTGGTGATCCATAGACGCTCTTCCTTTTTTATCTTTACATTTATCATGTGCATACAACGACATGAATATTCAATTTTTAACTAGTCCAACAGGCTTATATGTTATCGTCATCCGTTAATACAGTATCTTTAAAGTCGGAACTAATTGGCCCCAAGTGGAGTCTCGATGGGCACTTGAAACGTGGGCCGAAGCACAGGCAAGCGGAGCCGCGGTATCTACATTAGTAATTATGCACAGCTGCATCGCATCAAATCAAAGCGACTACTGTTGGAAAGCTGCACTGGACTTCCAGCTTGAGAGATTAATTGCTATTAAATCAGCTTATTGTCCGTACCACACTCACTCGTATCAATAATGGCAACTATCCTGCATCCTATCCTACACTATACAACATCAAGACCAAGACACATGTAAGCTCTTATCGATTTACAAGATAATTTCAGATGAAAACGTGAATATTGTGATTGCGATACTAAAAAACATCAGTAGTCACAACTACCTATTTCATCATCTAAGCAAACAGATAAGATTGATAAACCTTACTATCACAATAAAATGTTGCGGAAATACAGTACAATGTTGCGGTGGTTAAGATAATTTTGAGTAAAGACAAGAAGATTATAGCTTTCGTTAGAAACCCAACTACATACCCTTTTAAACTAGATACTTGCGTAACATTGCTACACTCATAAATAAAGTAATCAAAGGACAGGAATAAAAAGATCAAGCAAAATCCGGGATACTATGGTCGCTCGCTGGCTATAAGCCTCAATTTCTTAGTAATCCTCTTTGATCCTCAACCACATGATACAGCAACCGCTCGATTAATGGCTACAGATTAAAACAACATTAAAAAGGATTGCTTTTAAGCCCTGCCCTTATGCATACCACATCTGTCAATGGTCTATGTCCTTTCGTAATCAATTCTCTAGTATGGACGAGCTTTATAAGAGCAATCATTGTGAACGACAGACACCAGACTTTTACGATTTCTTGTGAACCTTGACTTTGCATTAGTGTCTTTGAAGAAATGGCGATGCGCGAAACAATTTTACGATTTACACTTAAGTGTCCATTTAACTGACACTATAAAAAGGTGAGTGGTGCAGGTAGTGTTAGTGTCAGTATAAATTGAAACTCTATTGGAGCTTTAATAGTTTGTTTCATGTAGGCCATCGTTGCATGTTAGGCCATCGTCTGTCGTTTCTCATAAGTACATAATAAATAAATAACCTTACATAAAAATTGATCACAGCTCAAACAATAATAACGTCTATAAAAAGTGGCGACCCTAAATAGTTACCACATTTTTAACCCCTCACTGGGCACGGTGCGCGGTATAGCCAACAGCTTCTAAGCATTCACATATTTTATTTATTAAGCGATGTGCACACACCCGGGACCCATAGCTTACACAGCAAAATAGGGATCATACGAAGTATACGAACCCTTTTTCCAATTTAACGATTTGGATCGGCATTTCTAATTTATATTTGTTAACCACTGGTAACAAGAAAAATTATACAAATGAATCATTCATTTGTGTAATTTGACAATAATTTATCTAAAAGTTGTATTATACCAATAAAAAAATGTATACCTATTATAATTAATCGACTTTGGAGTTTGAAATTATATATTTTATTGAACTTGCAAACAAAAAGATAAAATAAGACCAGGGTCATTTACCTACCAGACAAACTGTCTCACATGGTATGACCAATATGGTAATCATTTGTCACAAGTGGCTAATAACGGTAATAAAAAAAATACAGTCTGACTCATATTTGAACAATCAATGATTCGTACATGATAACCTTTACACATTAGTAATGCGCAAACAGAGAACGATATGTGAATGAGATAATTAAACGGCAGACAATTAGGCAAACAATACACCAACAAGTGAAATGATTGTTATCTTCATTGACATCTGCCACGAGACTACTCATTAAGATAACGACATCTTAATTAACATATTTTAGTCTGCACCTGTGTCATCCTTTTTAAAATCTATTAATTACCGTAATAGAATTGCTCATTACGGTGTGATTAACTTGTTACTTTCGGTCATTGATATCTTCGAGGAAGTAAATTTAAATTTCTACTAATTCATAAATTGTAAACTGCACACCTGCTTTGTTTTTAAATTCCGCAGCAATCATTATTTTATCAATGTGCGAAGTCTTCGATAAATTTTAATTGAACCTCATGATTACTTTTAGATTTTAATCAAGATAACAATATTTGTAGCGTGTTATTGCGGTGGTAACTTGTGGATTGCCCTCGGGGGAAATCAACCCTCTGCGCCCTCCAACAAATGCGTCAATAAAAAAAGAATATTGCTTATGGTTTTTACACACCCCCAAACTTACAACATATTCCCTATCTAGTAAGTGTACTATGTTTTTTTTACATCGTCAGAGAGTCATAAAAGGATATCAATATCAAGCTTTCCTTACGAGACGAATAAAAATAAACAGTTTTACTTTCATACGGAGCGTAGGTTCTAATTCCACAGAAAATCAAGTTATAATGCCTGTTCCATATTAAAAGGGCGACATTGTATTCGTTGAAGAATGAAAAGAGAACCCACGCACGTGAGTAGACACTGGAGATTAGTTCTCTGATTACGTGACATCGACACACCCTGGGCGTTCACCATTCATTCATAGTTTATTGACGTCTAATACACCCTATTATCGTGTTGAACCGTGTAGATATTTGAATTCATGGAGGAATTATAAAAGAGGAACCGGCTTACTGGATCTTGCCGAAACACGATAAATCTTATCTGGACCATGTTCTGAGTGATGTGACTACTCTCGGCCGCTGCGTGACTCCATCGGGCCACATTTCCGTAACAAATGTTAAGAACAAATTCAACCTGTCCACACTACGTAACGTTTAAAAGCCTCTTACTGCCCACGAAACATTCCAATCTTTGTATGTGTGCTTTTAGAGGTCCTGGGTGGTTTTGAAACTTAAAAAGTCAATGACATCGTTCGTGGCTTAACTCAAAATGTAAACATTACGTAGCAGGATTCTGAATATATTTCGTAACAGGATTCCTCCAGGAATTTTAAGTAGCGACAATAAAGTGCGTCCAAGATAAAAAGGATTATTAACTAATCTATTTTAGAGCCGGCTTTTGACGCAGGAACTCGTAGTTTTATTTTGACATGAAAAGATTAACCACACAAAAAGCTATGATGTAACATGGACTCCTTTTTTTTATTGGAAAGTCCGTCGTGTTTGTAGTAACACTAACAATTCGGAAGATTGAGGTTGGAGTTGAAGTTTCCTATCAAGTTGTCAACTTAGTTTATAAATTCCTTATGTACAAACTGTTCTAAATAAAGATAATATCTTTACACTGAGAGAAAAGCAACATGAATGAGTACCTAGGTAGGTACCGAGAAAACTAACGATTGCAAACGCAAAGCTCTAACCTTCTTGGAAGTCAGCCAATTGAAGACAAGAGGTGTGGCGTGACTATTATTAAAATTAAAAGGAATTAAGGACTTGTAATGCTTCATCTGAAGTGATTGGTTAATTATTATTTCGTAAGAATCAATCAAAGATAACGCTACGTTACTACGGCTCAATTGGCGATCAAGTACGTATGACTGTACTAACAATTACATTCTAAAAATGATTCGAAGGGTGCGAACGGGCATGATTTTAAAAATTGAGTCATATCATGGTATTCCTGTTGCTTAGTTTGTAAACTTAAACCATGCCCTGTGCCGTAACTAGGGCAGTGCAAGCGGTGCCCAGGTACAGGGCGCAGACCCTGGACCAGAACAGAAACAGATTTTTTTTTCAAGGGCTTCGGTTAGGGATTGCAAAATCCGGAGTTTTTTAAAATCCGGATTTCTGATTTCTCGTCCGATTAAAATCCGGATTATCCGGAGTTTTCGAAGTTTTTGGTGTTTTAAGTTATTTTGATAAAATTTATATAAAATAGTATAAATTAATTTAAATCTGCATCAATTGGCTCAATTCACAGCTCGACAGAATAAAAACAACTAAAATAATCAATAAATTTTGGGTATCAGTAATTTTTCTCGTTATAAATTTACATAATCATTACATAACATAAACTGTACTTAAACATTGATACTCCAGCAGTCCAGTGAGGAGGAGCTGGAAAAGCACTTTTATTGACATCGAAAGAGCTCAAAGAGCTGTTATCAAAGTGATGCGTAAAAAGCTTTTCAGCTTTTTATTCTCAGTGCATGTTCACAAATCCATAAAAAATAGAGTTAGCTACCATAACCTACTCTCGAAAAGTATTCTACATGTCCCTCTTCATAATGCAAACAGACCAGACGATGCCTCTTTTATTTACTCACACATATCTACAATAAAGCAAGTAAGTACTGTGATATCAAAGATCTCACCTACCATTCATGTAGAAGAACCACAAAAAGCTGGCTTCTTTCACTGTCATACAATTAAACCGAAAATTGCTAAATTAGTAAATTATCAACAAAAAATTTCATACATGTGCTCCTACACAAGTTCCTACTCAAAATAATCCTAATCTCAATATTACACACATACATCATTTCACCAGCACACATCTCATCTCACTATTACAATATTTACAATCACATTTCATATTACCATCACACCCACACACCTCATTACACGTATTCCCCGCGCTACTAAACACCTTAACATTGTAAAACAACTTTTTTTTGTTTTGTTATTTATTCCATATTTTATTCTAATTTATAAAAAGTTGAAAATTAGATTGCCTTGTTCAATCTCATATAAAGTCTTGATTTAAAAATTAATTTATGCAACTCTAGCCCTCACGGTACGGGCGCTGCCTATTATGGGGACTGCCATATATTTTATAACACATTTATTTTATAAATAAATTGTCACACCATATCTATACTCATTACTAATAATATTATAAAGAGGTAAGATTTGTTTGTTTTTTTTGTAAAGAATAAGCTTCAGATTACTGGACCGATTTTACCAATTTTTCACCAATATATAGCTACATTATTCCCGAGTAACATAGGCTATATAACATCATGCTACTGCCCACGGGAGCGGAGCATTAACCAAAGACGTAACTTATGGCGGGTGAAATAAGCAACGCGTACGAAGTCGCATGCAGTTCGCTATAATTTAGAATAGCATACCATAATATGAAGTACTTTTAAGTTTATTTTGTCTTGTAACAATGCACCACAATTTTTTTATTTAATTTTTATTCTTATTTTCGCATTAAAGTAGGTAATATCGATATGCCGATTAATTACAATCAAAATTATTATTATAATCAAAATTAATTACAAATATTATGCGTTATAATCAGTTTTGACTGAAATCCGAAAAAATCGAATTTGAATCTTAAAATCCGGATTTAAAAAAGGCAAGAAAATCCGGATTTTTCAGTTGTTTTCGGATTTCGAAGAATCCGGATTGCAATCCCTAGCTTCGGTATAGAAGCTCGCACCGGGCGCATAACAGGCTAATTACGCTACTGACCATGCCACAAATGTTATTGCGGTCACAGGTAGTGTTTTCTACGAACTATTAGGTAGGTATATTGCATAATTGACACTACCCATACCACGATATTCTTCGTTAACCAAAAAAGAGAATGGCTATTAATCATGGAATATTTTAGCTACAGACAGAGCTTTGGCATTCATGAAGATAAGATAAAATTAGTGTACGGTTAAACAAAACCCTTGACTAGAAAAATACTGATGACTAGGGCCCGGATTAATATGTAAATACATATTTTTAATTTACGCGATTTTCGGCCTATAATGTGTTTTTTACATCGATTGTCATATTTAGACTGTGAAAAACCAAGTTTTATTTTCCATATTATTCCATATTTCAAGGTTAGGTCCATATTTTACAAGAAAATGTAACAATCATCCATATATTCACAAAAATACATATAATTTACGTTCCCGCCACCACAAGGCTGCGTATTTTGTGTTGCTTGCGCGTCATTATATTTTTACGCAGTCAGTCAGTGCTAATAGTCTAGGTACCCATTTTATTTAAAAATGCCGAAGGATAAACAGCCATTGCGGTTCAAATTGGAAAAATATATAGAAGATTTCCCAAACCAATCGCTGAGTACAGACTATCTTTTTTATCATTTTTTAAATGCAACTAAGTATGTACGTCACGCACGAGTGACCCTTTTCTTCTAATAACACAATGTTTTCTTATGAAAAGTATTGTTATTTTATACTCCATATTTTTTCCATATTTTTTATTTTTTCGACCATTTTTTATGTACATAATTTAGATTTTTTAATACATATTTATCCGGGCCCTACTGATGACGTAACCTTTTAACATCGTTAGATCGTAAGGATGACTAAAAATCAGACAACAGTCACAGAACTCACAGATGGCAGCGAGGGGTTAATGAAAAGTATGATTAGGTGGTTATTAGTACCTCTATGAATCATTCGGAATGCATCTACGGTTATGAGTGTCTGTTTTTAGACGTCTCTGTTTAGATATTAGTAATTTTGAATGTCGAGTTACTACGGTTTAGGACGTGATTATTTGAAAAATGTATTTTTGCAATATATCATAATTTACACTAGCAAGTACATAACTATTCTTCACTACTGCATAGTATCGTTCCTTATTATTTTAATGCAGTCACACTGCGCTATTTTAGGGTTTCGTCGACAGCAATAGGAAGGAACCCATATAATTTCGTTATTTCCGTTCGCACTGTACCTACATATAGTTTTAAGTAGTCACCTACTTGGAATATATTACAAATGTAATTTCAATCCGTAAAAATGCACATTACGATTTCGGTACTTTCGTGGGTACTTGTTTTTATCCGACTACGGCAGAGAAAGGGTTAATTACCCGTGTCCCAAACCCAACACAAAATGGAGCACTTTTGTTCTTTTAATTTAATTACAAGTTTTGTGGATGCTTTATCGAGTTTTATTCGATCTAACAGCTAACAGACATTGCCAAAACAAAAGCCAAGAGCCTAGTTATTTTTACAGAATGTCTACGTGATTTAATTAACGTGGGACACCCGATAATACAGTTAATTATGAAGATTAGCGGCGTGTTCTGCACGTCACAGATATGGGTCTAACAATATGCTGATGTGTATAATAATATCAGCTAACCTCGCCGAGGTCTCAGTACCTAATAAAACAAACAAATAACATGTCATTTATAACTCAGTTATCTTTACTAATATTATAAAGAGGTAAGGTTTTTTGTTTGTTTGTTTGTCTGTTTGTAATGAATGGGCTTCGAAACTACTGGACGGATTTTAACCATTTTTCACTAATAGCTAACTACATTATTCCTGACTAACATAGGCTATTTAACATCACGCTAGGACCCACGGGAGCGTGGTATTAACGAAAGACGTAACTTATGGCGTGTGAAATAAGCCACGCGGACGAAGTCGCGGGCAGTTTGCTTTTCATTTAAAATCGGTTATTATCTATACATTGTATACTTGTATGTAAGTCTATCAATAAGTTATAGCCATAACATAAATACGGAAGTTGATTACAAGAAAATAACAACAGCCTAAAATGTATAATGAACATTGTATCTTGTTTGTTGTTTGACTGAATACCTAAAAAAATAATTAAAACTTGATTGTTGATCAATTAAAATATTTGAATAGCAATTAGGGTCATGTACACATTACCTTAGCTCAAATATCTACTTTCATTGTCTTAATCATTTGAAAGTGGATGCAGAAAAGAAGTAAATAATTAATATGATAATGGTTTTTATTTTAAATAAAATAAGTTTGAGGTTTCTTGCTTTAGCTGTTTGATGGTTCAACTCTTTCAATATTGTTTAATAAGATTTTGATAGATTATGCAACTGAAAAGGGAAATAGTATGACTTTGGTAGATAAGATTTCAGGCTTATCAATAGTAGCAAAAATTTGATTTTGCTTAAAAAGCATTTATTGTAGTACTGTGCCTTATTTACACATATAAATGCCATGTTTTGTGCTTTGTATAAAAGTACCTCACACTAATTTGGGTATTAAGCAAACAGTGAATCAATATTAATTCAGTTTTGTATAATTTATAATATTTATATTACATAATCAGGTAAAATACCTATTTTGAATTGACTTTATTGTCATAATATTATTATGTTTAACCCTCCTGTAAAAATAAGCTTGGTAAAAATACATGATAAACCTTGTAGAATCGAAAGTCCAGCGCTCTGCCAATTATCTAAATAGTTAGCTATTGTTATCAACAGAAATGTATGTTTTAGTTTCCCTTAGACCTTTCAAATCTATCAAGCCACTTATGGGTTATAGTAGTTCCAAATTCAAACACAAACAAACTTAACATTTTTGACATTCAAATAATATAATCAGTTACCAGTACCAATTATAAAATAATCAGCAGGTATTATTATACAATGTTATTAAATATTTTAATGTTCAGATATATGAGTAGGTGCTAATCATAATAATAATGATACGGATTTTGATAAAAGCTGCCTATTATGTTAATTACAAACAATGTTGTGTTATTTGAATTGATTTTAATATGCCGTATTTGACTTGGATACTTTTAAGAGGCCACATAATATTTATCAAATAAATATTACACTTTCATATACTACAAAGTACAAACAGTCAATTACATAATAATGTCAAATTGAGCAACCTATTAAAAAAAAAGGAAACATTGTTGCTTGGTACAGTGGACTATAAACAATCACAGACATAATGTTATCTATGAATATTTAAGGTTTTAATCTTATTTAACCTTCTGAAATAAGTAGTTATTGTTAATGTTAAAAAAAATTACTTCCTGCATTAAATTCTTATTAGAAAATAATGATCATTAGGTTCTAATAGAAGTCTCCTGCTGATTATAGGTTATAATGCTTAGGAGAGCGCCAAATCAAAAAAATGATTTGCAGTCAAACAGATGAAAGTAATAGAAAGTAGTTGTTAGTAAGATCATCTCAAACTTACCAGCCAGGGTGAATCTGTCCATATAGTTGATAAGGTTGACGTAGCACAGTATCCCGACAGTCATGAATTCGACGAAGGTTAAGTCACTGAGATTTTCTCTTCTCCTACTTTGCTTCTCCTGCAGAAGCGCGGTCGCCGATTCATTGTCACTGTTTATAACAAGCTGCTGGTTCGAAGTATTCGGTGTTATACTACTCTGGTCCATTTTGCCGACTCTACGGATACACTAACTAAAACTAAGATCACCTGAAGATATTGTGAACTACAGCCAACTATCACTTACAACTTTGAATGCCCAAAATTTTGATCTCTTCGAACTAACTTTCCAATTAAATTCCTTAATGTACAATTTAAATACCATGGAATTATTTAAATTAACAGAATCTAATATAAATTAAATATAAAATACTGTTACATAGATAAAATTATCTAAGAACTCGAAGCATGGTTTATTGACGGAGCACCCGTGATGACAACTCAACGTTCGTGACGTGAATATTTTTGTCAGTTTGTCACCTACTGGTTGGCTGTCATCTGTCACTACACCACATCACACCGAACCATAGAACGATGAACTGATGAACGTAAAATCAAATAGAGACAGATAACATAACATGAATGAGTGAAATGGTGGCAGCACTGTCCTTTAAAGGCCCATTAAAAGAACTTTCCTTAGAAACTGTACCGCGACGTAATTTTACATCATACCGCATCGAACGTTACCGTTTCCGTGGAATTTTGTACACGTAATGGAATACAATTTTGACTAGATGTCAAAGCCAATCATTATAAAACGAAAAATATAATGTGGGAGCCCACTACTTTTTGTATGTCTGTGGTCGATCCAAATGATGCTCAGTAAAGGCTCTCTCACATGGGCGCGTTATTATCGATCGATGCCGGCCGGATGCGTTAATTGCGATATCTGTTTTTAGTACGTTATGTATTAGGACGGCTACAAAGTTACACACTGTTGCGATAATAACGACGCAATAAGAATGATGAGATATAAGTGTTCTAAAAGTCGGTAATATCGAAACTGATTTATCATCAGACGAATATTTTTTATCAAAAATGGCAAATCTGCCCGACATTGGGGAAAAACCTACCAAAAATACGAATATGAAATAGAATTATCGGACAATAAACACGCATTAATTGTGAACGGAACGCATTATTGCAAAAAACGCATTCGATATTATCGACCGATTATAACACGCCTTTGTGGGACAACCTTTAATCAATGACGTATTTTGTTTGCTAGTCAATGTCAAAGTAAAACTGTCATTCTCTCCGTTGCTTTCCGTCTGGATTGAATTTTTATTTGTCTGATGGTCAAACGCCGAACAGAAATCGTGCTTAGCGTCGGTATTTTCTACAGAAAAACAAATATCATTACATGAAATTTTAAAGTTCTCTCTATTATATTTAAACTGTGAAAGTTAATTTCTATAACTATGAGTAAAACACTATTTTTTGTAGTTTTAATTTGTTTTACTATTAGTTTTGCCAAAAAGCCCAAAGATGAGGAAAAGCCGGATTGGGCTAAAAAGGATATTAGAGATTTTTCAGACGCTGATATGGAAAGGTAGGTTTTTGAAGATTCTAAACATTCTTTGTAAAATATTACAGTATCAAAACTAGTGTACGTGTTCCTAACACATCATCTTAGAAAGAACGGTTATCTTAGGGGCGTAACTGCTAAAACAAGGCGATAGAAGCAATTTCGTATACCACCACCACCCAATAAGTCTGACATGCAGGCAGCGAGAACCAGTCATTGTGGCTATCATTAGGGGAGGCTTATGTCCAGCAGTGGACGTCGTTCGGCTGATAAGATGATCATAATAATGAAGTATGACATCTAAGATTTTCAGAACATAGTCTTACACAATCCTATAGATAACAAACTAGATAAAGATCAGCTACCAGAAAAAGCAGTTTTTTTTTTATAAATCATCAACTCTCAAAACCTAAAGTATTATACACAAAAATATTGACACCTTTAGAAAACTAGGAACATGAAAAGCAAAACATAGACATCTTATTTTTTTTTACACTAGTATTTTCACAATCATACAATTAAACTAAATGCTTCTAGACTTCATTAACCCGTAAGCTGCCATGTCAGGCACATGTGCCTGACGCTAGTGGAGGTTTGACCTTTAACATTATTGGCCCCGCAGTGAATGTGTTAAGAATTAAAAAAAATGCTATCTTATTTTTTACTTATGCAACCCACTCTTTATTTCAGGCTTTTTGATCAATGGGAAGAAGATGAAGAGCCCTTACCAGAAGATGAACTGCCGGAACACCTACGGAAACCTCCATCCATAGATTTTACCAAACTGGATATGTCTGACCCAGGAAATGTTTTGCAAGCCACTAAGAAAGGGCAGACTCTCATGATGTTTGTGTCTGTAGCAAACAAGCCTTCTAGAGCAAGAACAGAGGAAGTAACTAAGATATGGCAGACAAGTTTATGGAGTAACCATATCCAGGTGGAAAGGTTAGTGCTAATTCACTCTCTAAAGAGCATAATAGACATGAACAGATTCAATGAACAAAAAAAAAACATCTTCGACATGCTTATTAACCTCGTAAGGCCCAACCTAAATTTAGGTCGCTATAAATTACGACCCAATGTACTAAAAATAAGTGCAAGTAGTTGCGGCCCAGAACTTTGATCTAGTAAAAAAGTGTTTAAATGCTTTTGGCTTAATTTTTTTAAGGGGTATTTCCTATAGGTATCTAAAGTTAACTATTTCATGCAAAAAAACTAAAACCCGACTACAAAAAATTCACGTTCTAAAAAGTATGAAACAAGAAAACATTCTCATCTGAAAGCCGTGGTCGTATGCCACTTTACCCTAAACTTTAGTGCTAAAGATTCATGTTCTATAACTACATACATACAGTTTTACCTGAATTAGGTGGCATACGACCACGGCTTTCAGATGAGAATGTTTTCTTGTTTCATACTTTTTAGAACGTGAATTTTTTGTAGTCGGGTTTTAGTTTTTTAAACTTCTTTTTTATTTAAAATATTTTGGGGTTTAAATTTAGACATTTATATGCGTAATATTATTGGAACTGCAACATATATACACAATATATGAAATAATAATCTATTAAGTCTCCCAAACGAAATATTGGTTAGTTAGATAGGTTTATGATGCGTTCTAAAGGGTGCTATGTACAATTTACTTATATAATATATATATATATATATACAACGTGTCCCAAAATTCAACGATAAGCGGGCGCCAAAAGGTTGACCTGCTCATGAGCACTTAAGGAAAAATAATAAAAAAAATATATCTAAATTTTTGTTTCCCGCAGTTTTTATATAAAAAATTATCAAAATATTTTTATTCCCTCAAATTTTTCTTCTCTTTACTTGGTTCTTGTTTACAAATGGTACGCATTTTTTTTTTTGTGACTAGTTTTCTTAGGGTATTATACTATTTTGGAATCTTGATTAGTTGCGTCATCTTTGAAAATAACTTGCCATAGCGGTGTTCATACTTTTTTTTTGCAAGACCATGAGTCAAAGTAGACTGAAAGTAAAAATCTTTAAAAATTTGAGGGAAAATAAATATTTTGATAATTTTTTGTGTAAAAATTGCTAGCATTGTGGTGTTTTTAAGAGTTGTGGTGAATAGTAGTACTACTTAGGTATCCGATACAAAAAAAATCTTAAGCATATTTAAGAAATTGTGGCCGTGGTAGTTCAAAATATCATACAAGGTGTAAATTTTCAAAAAAAATTAAATTTATTTTGTAACTAAAAAAAAAAATTTGGTATATTTTTTTTATTATTTTTCCTTAAGTGCTCATGAGCAGGTCAACCTTTTGGCGCCCGCTTATCGTTGAATTTTGGGACACGTTGTATATTTGAAATGTGCTAATTAAGCCCTTTAGTTTGATATGCAACACGACCATATTTGGAAGAAAAAATTTTTTTTTCACATCTTCTTGAGCCCCAGAGGGCGCCACATACAATTTATTGCAACATAATGTAGCCTATAACCAGCGGACGATCAAGACGCTTCTAATGACACCTCATTTGTCAATTTACGTTAGACGGTTTAGAAGTTATGAGGGAACAGATGAACATCCATACATACATACATACATACATACATACATACATACCGGTCAACCTCATAACCCTCCTTTTTGCTTCGCCGTAGTCGGGTAAAAAATATGTTGAAATTATATGTCATTTTATTAGGTTACTGGGCCAAAGTTACATGTAATGACTAGACCTAAAATTATGTCATGTCATAATTTTAGGTCGCTGGGCCGTAATTTAATGATTTTAAAAACTGTCTTGGGCCGGAACACCTACTTATTTTTGTCATTAAATTAGGTCGTTGGGCCTTACGAGGTTAATGGGACAAGCAAAAAAAAAAAATTTACACCTAATATGCATTTGATTCAATTGAAATTAGTATCACCTGGATAGTTAGTCATTTGACTACCTTGATACAAACTATAATTTCATTTTAGAAACAATAATGCCTGCTTATCAGAATGACAGGGTCACAAGTTGAGCTATCTAAATAGGTATAAAAGTATTTGTAAATGCCAACTTAATTATATTTTAAATTTTATGTATAATTTTGTATTGTCTGATCAATCTTTTTATAAATTAGGGTTAGTTTTTATTTCCTTTCTCTACTTGTATTTTTTTTGCTTACACCTAATCACAATCAAAATTATGATTGAAAATACTTTGTTTCTTAATCTTTCAACCAACCAAATAGTTTCTTTTTATTAATAAAGATTTTAAACAAAAATAAAAACAGAAGGTATTTGCAAAAAAGGTGCAATGTCCAAAGAATGTTCCAAAGAACTGTCAAAAATATTGCTGCTCAATTAATATTTCTTTTTCAGATACCTCGTTGATGATGACAGGGCAATATTCATGTTCAAAGATGGAGCTCAAGCATGGTCTGCAAAAGAATTCCT
This sequence comes from Caradrina clavipalpis, assembly GCA_932526535.1. Taxonomy (NCBI): domain Eukaryota; kingdom Metazoa; phylum Arthropoda; class Insecta; order Lepidoptera; family Noctuidae; genus Caradrina; species Caradrina clavipalpis. The sequence continues at coordinate 8,179,269 of OW052100.1, forward strand.
TGTAGAGCAGGAAGAATGTAAAGAAGTGCAGTTAGAAAGTCAAACATACCCAGGAAAAAAACCTGATGAGAAAAATATGTCTGTCCGTGATGAACTATAATAAGTTACCCATATTTTTAATAATACCACTACCTATCAAAAACAACTTAATTACTGATATTCCTAAATTTAAATTAATAATTTGATAACAGAACTGTGTTCTCAATGTCAGTGTTTTATTATCAACAATGCAAGTGGAAAGATTACATCCGTTGGATATTTTAAGAGAATAAGTACTGAATATTATTATATTTTGTATTTAAATACAAACATTTCTAGTAAAAATAATGGTGGTTTTATTGATGTAGTTGGTTGAATGAATATTTGGTGATTGTTTAGAAGTAAAAAGAAAATTATTGCTGAATTTATTTTATTATAAAATGGAAGTTAATCAATGATTTGGTGGTGTAATTTACATTAAAGGTAAGAATACAAAATTATAATGCTAGTTTCTTTACATAAAAACACGCAAAAGCTTTTAGAAAGCATCAGTAGCGCGGTAATGCTCTTCATCAATAGTAGAGTAGATATGACCTTCACCACACATCCACTCCAAAATATTTCTGAAAATAAAAATAAAAAGAAATTTAAAAGATGCATGTATTACTGCAATTTTATTACAAAAACATTTGGATTTTGTACAAAAATTTTAATAGTTTTTTGTTTAAGAGAAATTTGATACAGGCAGCATTCTGTGGTTTCTGCCTAGCCCCTTGAGAAAAAGGTATGAGTTTATGTTTCTGTAGGCAAAACAATACTTATAGTACATACTCAAACTCCACTTGTGACATACGGTCCTTCAGCGTGCCATACATATCTTCTTTACTGATACCCTGTTCCAGTGTGGAGGCCCTTATCAGGTTGAACACCATCATTTGTCGAGGGTTGAGGCCATTCACTGACGCACTGTTCTCAGTCACACCAACCATGGAATTTGCTGGTAGACCACCAGTGAAGGTTGAGTTATTGCTTTCAACCTTTGTCTGTAAAAAAGATATTTTATTAATTTATTGTTAACAAATTCTAAAAGGGTAAGCTCTTGCCTTTAGTCTTGGTTGCCTATGTAGCCAGAATCTTGGTGAACTCAACACTATGTTGTGTTCACCAAGATTTTTAAAAAGATACATGTTGTCAACATATATTCTTTTTTTTTATACCACTGAAGGTGGCAAACAAGCAAACGGCCCGCCTGATGTTATTAAATTATCATCATCACCTTCCTTTCCTTATCCTAACTTACTTGGGGTCAGCAACACATTTTATTAGCACAACATAAATTAACTACTAAAAATATACCAAAAACAAATAAGGACTTATTTGCTACAAAACAAAGATTGTTGCAGCAAATATTTCAATTAGTTATGCAGTTGAAATATTTATTGATAAGGTATCATTTGGACAGAAAAGTAAATAAAGCTTATATCACAAGGATTGTATATTATCAATCTTAATTACCTTTTTGGAATCAGCCTCCATTTTGAGCCTATTTTGGATGCAGTGCAAGTAGTGGAATGTGATAGCATTAACATCCATTATTGGCATTATTTTGAATGTCATCAGTACTTTCTTTCCTTTATTAGTCTTCACAGTGCCATATACTTGTATGTAATCGTTCACCTGCACCTTTGGTGTGGCTTTATCCTATAAGATAAAAAAGAAGTAATTAATAGAAGAAATATTTTTAAGACTGCAGGGAGACAAAAGTCTATCTCTAAAGGATTTATTATATTGCATTTATGTAGGTTATATACATTTGAAAAAATGAAGCACTTACATCCTCATCAGCTGCCTCCTGGTCCAGCCAAAGCACAGCTCTCATCCTACCCGTTATATCTTGAATAGTGTATGTGATCTTGGTGCTTTGCATCCGGATATTTCTTACACGAGCCACAATGGACACAATCTGAATCTCTGTTCCCCATATTTTCACACCATCATCTCCACTGTGCAGAGCTTGTCTAATCACAATTGGAGCTGTGCGCGATGCTCTTCGACCCTGAAATTAAATAATAAGGTGATATGTAAATATAAACATTACTATGTACATGTTACTAGTTTGTAGGTGCAGTGTATGAACTCATGAAACAAGTAGGTACCAATAAGTACTTACCGGTTTCGGACCCTGATTGGGTGTGTTTATATTTCCAAATTGATTTGGGGAATTGAAAAACCCTCCGCCAACAGCAGACTGATCTGAAATATAGGTTACAAGCCGTTTAGGTATTGCTACCAGGGTGTTCACGATTTTATGAATTGTTGGATTAATCGACTGTTAGGGATAGGTAAGTTTCCAAGTATACCGGCATCGGCAATATTGTGGTGTCTCTTGCAAAAAAGCTATTAGAGAAAAGTTACTTACCGTTCCACATATTTTAGAGAGTGCCTATTTGTAGCAATTGACCTCTTAAAAAAGTCACTTGGTTTTAGTTTCAATAAACTCCTTTCCTTTGTGCTAAAATTAATAAAATTACAATCCCTCTTAACGTTTTTCTGACGAGTTTCAACATGAACAAGTCGTGTAAGTAGAGGCGGGAATTTTGATGTTTTGCATTTTGACATGACATTTGACGGGAAAGAAATTTGACATTGGAATTGAATGTTGTCACAATAAAAAAGAAAATAATTTGGAAAGGAAGTATAATGTAGCCCAGCGTTTCCCAAAGTGGGCGATAACGCCCCCTTGTGGGCGCTGCAGGCTTAAAGGGGGGCGGTAAGAGACCCAGAGAAAAAATGGGGGCGTTGTGTAGAGGCTTGGGGGCGATTTGTAATTTCATCTATGTAGGAGGACTCTTAGACACCGACTGAGCTCTCGACTCTCGACTACAACTTGTGAACATCTACTAATATTAATTAAGAGATTGCTCAAACTCGGTTCAATATTTCTCTCTTCGTAATTAATATATCTGTCCTGTTTTTTTTTAATTTAAACAATGGTTTAATACAGAGAGTGGAAAGTACATAGTGGCGCCAAGTCTTTAAAAAGACCCCCCCCCCGTCATGACAAATTTCTAAACGGGTACGGAATAAAGGGGGCGCTAAAAATATTTTTTTCTCAAAGTGGGCAGTAGACAAAATAAGTTTGGGAACCTCTGATGTAGCCTATGCCATATCGATTAAAATGATCTGTAAAGATTATAATCGGTTGGTTACGGTAACCACTCACCATCAAGTGGGCCGTATGCTTGTTCGCCACTACCGTAAAAAAAAGCCATTGATGGTTATGTGACAGCTATGACAGTTGGATTGGATGAGGATGACAGTTTCAAAGTTTGTTTGACAGAAAGTTTACGTTTGTTTGTTTGGAACTGAAAGTTAAAATATAAATAAAATATTTAATAATTTGATAGTATAATATGCTGATTTGCACATACAATAATGGCTTTTAAAACATTCCACAAAGAAAAGTATTACATTACTTTCAAGAGAGGTTTCGAAGACTGCAAGAAAGATGTGACTGTAACGATTGACAAACTTTTTGAAACTGATACTCTAGTTGGTTGCTTTCTCAATAATACATTTTTAACTGTATACTAATTTATTCAAAGTAGTACTGACAACATCATAAATAAGTTTATTCATAATTAAATTTAATTTCAGCGAATATCTTTATCAGATGAGGGAGACCCCACGTTTTTATGTGTGTTGACTATCACACGGATGGACTATGAAGATTTAAAAAAGCAACAAGGTCTTCTGGTGGATTTTGACAACTTCCCATCACAGCTTGTAAGGCTGTTACAACAATGTGCTTCAAACAATATGTAAGTAAAAGATAGCTTTTGTAGATCAAGCGACAGTTGTATTAGTAAAAAAAAACACTAAAGGTTACATTTTAAAAACACCATCTAAGTTTTACTATACATAATGAACTCACTATCAATTCTTTTTACAGGTTTTTGATAATGCAACAGAAAAACCCAGTGCAGTATTATTTAGAAGTAGTAGAGCATAATGAATTCAAACGACTTGTACATTTGTCATTGAAGACTGGTCCGGCTACAGATGCAGACATCAAACAACATATGGCAGACACCATCGTGAACCTGAAAGTAAATAGCTTTTTTAAGTTAAAGAACTAGTGGGTTGCATTGAAACAAATACTTTTATGGATTTCTAAAACATAAATGCTTGCCATAAAATTTAATGTACAAACAGTACTTTTTTAATAAATAGATTTAAAAATGATAATGTTCATGCAACCAGCTTTTAAGTTGAAATCTTTAACAATGACGTAATTTAATTGGCTACTAACTAAACAATATATTACAGAAAACTTTGTCTTCATATAAAAGTTCAGCAATGAGTAATGAGGCAGTATTAAATGAAAAGTGTATTAACATGGAAAGAAAGATTCATGATCTGACACATACTCTAGCAAGAATGGAAGAAGAGAAGTTAAAACATGAAATGGAGTTCAGAGAAACTTTAAAACAGGAGAAAGAAAAGATGATGCAGGTATTGCCACATTTATCAATCTTGCTTAGATTACATTGATAATTGGATTCACTCACCTGTTTTAGAACAAGCCATTCAATTCACTCTAATTTTTCTAACAAACTATTTTGCTATTACTGACTAAACACTGCCTCAGTGTTCCCTTCCCACACTTCCTCTTCAGGAATGCCGAGAGTGTATTTACCTTCCACAATAACTTTCGTACTAACTAACCAAACTCTTTGCAAATTCAGAAGTGCCTGAACTTGAAATATGTAGATGCTTTAACTTTGACAAAAGAAGAAACTGCCCCGTTGGTCTCGTGGTCGCAAGTGCAACCGCTGTGCAAGGGGTCCCGGGTTCGATTCCCAGGTCAAGCAAAAAGTGTTATTGGGTTTTTCTATGAAATTCTCAGTAGCAGCTCGGAGTTTGGATTTGTGCCTGGTTAATGGCAATAGACTCGCCCCCTATTACATGGGACCTATATATACCGGCGAACTGTGGGTGTACATTGGTACACCTCTGCCTAACCCTTCGGGGAATACAGGCGTGATGGTATATAAAAAGAATCATAAGAAATATTTCTTATCCACATTTCTTTATTCTTTTAATGGATTAACTTAGAATGCTAGTTCTACTGGGTGTATTCACTTATCTGTAAAATAAATGTTACAGGAAAGAATGATCTGGCAGCAAAATGCAGAGCTAAATCTGAAGACACAACTTACCACATATCAGGATAGTCTGAATAAAAAAGACAAACAGATGGATGAAATGAACTCACTTTGTAGGCAGTTACGTGATAATATTGGACAGTTGGAAAATCAGTTAAGGTATATTTTAATTACTATTTAGTTTTCTTTATAATATTAGGGACTAGCTTCTGCCCACAACTTCTTTTGTGTGGAAGTCAAACTACTATAACTACTATAAAACATAGGCATAGGCATTCGGCAATATAGTCTAGCTGTCTATTAGTAATTTATGTTTTTTTGTGATCGGACTAGTACTTCTAGAGATTACCTCTTAAACACAAAAAACTTCACACACTCATTAATATTACGAGATTTCACGTGTTTTGTCTGTTGAATGTTTTCAGTGAAAAAACCCAGTGTTTGAACATGCTAGAAAAAGAAGTTCAAAAATCTCATATTGAAGTAGCTACACTAAAAGCAAAAAACGCTTCATTAGAAAGGGATGTAATGGAAAAAGAAAAACAATATCATCAATTGAATTCCAAATGTATTTATTTAGAAAAGGTATAATAATAACCAGTGACAAAAATAATAACAAGTATATTAGTCCAAAAATACATTGATGATTTTATTCTGTTTACAGACAGTGAAGGATAACTCAGATGTAATAAAGGAATTAAACAGTTCTCTGCAAATAGTTAAAAAGGAAAAGGTTTGTATCGGTTTTCAGCCAATCTCGTTATTATGCCAAAAAATCTATATCAGCTATCATTACACCTCTGTGTATGTAGCTCTTAAATATTTTTATATTAATTTCTTTCTTTTCAGATAAGTTTAGAAGAACGGCTAGCTTTGAGCGAGTCTCTTGTAAATAGGAATAATGATGCTGTTCAATCAACATCGGAGCAGCTTCTAAAGGCTAACCAAATTATTTCGAAACAAAATGCTGATCTAATTGAAATGAAGGAAAAGGTAATTAACATTATGCTTTTTGACATCATCTGAAAAGTAAGCTTTAACTTAAGAGCATTAAGGCCCCATGAACATGGTATTTCATACAAACTTTGAAGCTCACAATCTGAATGAACCAATTTTAATTAAACACAATAAGCAAGATACATAAGTCTTAAGAACGAGTACAGTACATTTTTGATATTGTGGGCTGTAAATGCTCTTACATATCTAATCTTCTGGGGAGCAAGTAGCCTCAAAGCACTAAACCTTCTTCAATTTTATATTTTCAGCTATTATGCAGAACAGCTATAGCTTTAGAACAAGAAAAAGTCATAGAACACAACACTAGGGAGACTGAAGAACTCAGAAAGCGAATTAGTGACACTAATTTGTCTATGGACAAGCTACAGAAGGAGTTAGATGATTTAAAGGAAAAGTATGAAGCCAATGAGAAAGCTCTCAAGGATAGAGATGAAACTATCAAGAATAATAATATGGGTTAGATTTAATTTTAAACTCTATAAATTAGATTTTACACCTTATAGTTGCTGTGCCACCATTGTCTTTCAAATAGTACTGTAGTTGAATCAGGTACACCACCTGCTTGTTTGCCATAAATAAAAGGAAAAAACGCACTTGTTGCAATAATCAGGCATGAGGCAGGCATCCCATGTCTAACTATTTACTATGACTATTTATTATTAGGTTCTGGTTCTGCAATTGGTGCAAAGGAATCTAAAAAATACCTTTTTTTTAAATTTGTTACTTGTTCTAGTAATACAATGGCTTCATAAAAAGCTGGATAATGTGGAACCTACTGATGTACCAAACAAAAGGCTTGGCATTCAAACAGCAACTAGTTCAACGCCGTATTTTCTGTCCAGAAACAATAACCATACTGATTCTTCGCACGGCATGACCGAAGAATCTATTGACTTTTATGCCACTTCGAAATCGTAAGTATTATTAATTGATAGATTGTTGATTTTCCTCAAAAAAAAAAAGTTAATACGCCTGCTGGCTACTTCAGACCCAACGTTAATAGTATTGTTCTGTCACATCTAGGGCTTCGAATTTAGAAGAGTCTCCAGGACCTGTAATCCAGGATAGAGTTTCTAAAGTTGGCCTGGATCCGAAATATCTACAACCTTCTGAAACTGACAACGAAATTGGGAAAGGTATTAAGTGTTATTTTTATCACTTGCAATGAAACAATTTTAACTAGGGAATTGTTAAACATTTATTTATCAAACATAAAACTTACTTAAATAATAATTAAATTACAAACTATGTATATTTTACAAAGAAAAAAGGAAGCATCATAGGGCATCAAAAAACTAACTAGGGTAAAACTTAAACTTTGGTTTTGTCTACAGGTCGAAAAACAAAGCAGCAAAATAACCCATCAAGCCAGGGTGGTAAAGAAAATGTGAATATTAACTTACCTAAAGTAAACTACAGGGAAAAGAAATCTGCGCGAGGATCTACCTACCGCACAACACCCGTCTCCGCCTATTTTCCTTAATTTAACATAATTATTAACTATAATTAGTGCAATAAATAGTATTTGTGTTGAATTTTGAGTCTGTGATCATTATTCCTATTGCCCGACATTGCTTGAAAGGGTCCACTATGGCTATCCAAATATTTTTTTGGACGTCCATTACACACGTCACCCTGTATAAATTAATATTACACCAATGCACCTATAATTAATACCAGCCTATAACTGTCCCACTGTAGGGCAAAGGCCTCTTCTCATACAAAGAAGGCACGAGCATTAATCACCACGCTTGCTCAAGGCGGATTGACAATTTCAGACTCATATTAATTATAAGTCCAGGTTTCTTCACGATGTTTATTTTCACCGATGTCAGTGATGTCCAAGATAAACTTAAAAAGTACGGAGGCCAGCACATCAAGCTACTCCAATCTGTCAAATTTCTTTAATGGTTTTTCAACTTTAAGACATGAAATTAAGGTTCATATTCAATTGGAAAAATTTGACAGTTTGGGATAGCCAAATGTGCTGGCGTCTGTACATATGAAGGGCAAGTGCCCGTGCCCGGTTGCGAACCCACAACCTCGTGCATGAGAGGCGGGTACCTTAACCATCACGACACCTGTATTATTATGATATAATACACTAAAAAGCTACCGTGCTGAATAGTACCTACTAAGCTACTGCTTTATAGTAAGTACTAACTGAAATAGTCGATTAGACTTTGGAAATAGTAAATATTGTTTTCGATAATTGCCAATAGAAAAAGCGAGATGATTACGATTTACATTGATATATAGAGATGCACATGAATAATTTCAAAAAATTACCATCCTAATGTCAAACAGTGACAGGAGGAAAAAATTAAGGAGAATTAAACAGCGATTGCGGCTCGACCAATATCAGAATACTGTTTAGATATTATCGTTTATATGCTAAACTTGTGATTGGTTGTGCAAATGACATATATTATAATGAGAAAACGGATCCGAGAAAGGCGTATCTCTTCGATATTCCTATGACAAGACACGTCATGGTCCATCCCTATATGTCAATGGCGATTCATCATCATCAATGAAATCTCTATAGTTATCTGTGAATGAAAGAAATGTCCGACGACCATAACCATAGCATTTACGACAGAAGAAGTGACTAGTGAGTGACGGACTGGATTATGAAAATGAGAATGCTATTGGGATTGGTGGGGCGGAGAAGGTTATCATTATTTTGTTTGAGTGATTCATTATTAAGTAATTTTATACTATTTACCGAGTTCTCCTCAAAGTGACTAATTTTGAAGAAGCGCCGCAATGTTTGAGTTCTACAAACAATGTTAGTGATTTGGACAGACTGTTTTATGAGTTTTTGTGTAAAAAAAATAGTGTAATTTGTGGTGTGTGAGGTTGGAAATAAGTTCCAACATAATGCCGTTCGATTTTCTGTGTTGTGTCCGGCCTGGCGTCGAAGATGTCGTGGAGTTGGACTATTCGCATCAGTCACTGGTCGACTTCCCCACTGAAGTGTTTGTGTACGAAAGAACGCTTGAAACTCTGCTCTGCCAGAGTAATCGTGTTACGGAACTCCCGCGCCAACTGTTTATGTGCCATGGACTAAAATACTTGGATCTCAGTGATAATGAGGTGTCTGTGTTACCTGCAGCCATATCTTCGTTAGTGAATCTCCAACACTTGAATATCAGCAGGAATACGCTGACATCAATACCAGAGAACATGAAAGCGCTCAAGTATCTGGCCTTTCTAGATCTTGGTGTTAATCCATTGGAAAAACTACCAGATGCTATTACAAATCTCACTGCATTACAAGAACTATACCTGAATGACACGTACTTGGAGTATCTACCAGGAAACTTTGGACGACTAGCGAATTTAAGAATACTTGAATTGAGAGACAATTATTTGATGATTTTACCCAAGTCACTGTCTCGGTCAACCGAATTACAGAGATTAGATATAGGACAAAATGATTTTCAACAGTTTCCTGAAGTGATCGGTAGATTTGTGAAGCTAAGAGAACTATGGATTGACAACAATAGCTTGACATGCATAACATCTGTTATAAAACCATTAGAAAACTTGATACATTTGGAGGCGAGTAATAATATGATAGAAGAACTTGCTCCTGAAATTGGATATTGCACCCAACTGGTTGATGTGACATTGTCACTAAATATCTTGACTCAGCTTCCAGACAGCATTGGGCAGCTGTGTAACTTAGCTACACTAAAATTAGATAATAATAGATTATATTCAATACCAGAGAGCATAGGACAGCTGGCTAATCTTGAAGAATTAATGCTTATGTGCAATTATTTAGATAAAATACCATCTTCTGTTGGACTTCTGAGGAAATTGAAATACCTTAATATTGATGATAATATGTTGACATCAATACCTCCTGAAATAGGGAGTTGTACAAAATTGTCTGTACTATCTTTACGATCTAATAAACTGACAAGAGTCCCTCCAGAAGTAGGTCATTTAACTTCCTTAAGAGTGTTAAACTTAGTAAGGAATTCATTAAGTTGTCTTCCTCAGTCCTTGTTGAATTGTGATAATTTAGTAGCCCTCTGGCTGTCTGAAAACCAAAGCAAACCTTTAGTGCCTATGCATTCTGAAGTAGATCCTCAGACCTATGAACAAGTCCTTACTTGTTTCCTCTTCCCCCAAGTGCCTTTAACCCCTATTGAAATGAAATTGGACAATGAAAAACCTGAAAATATTGAGGCCAACTCTTCTGCCCGCCATATCAGTTTTGTTGACATGAAAGCTGCTCCTAAGGTTACAGAAAAGCCAGGACAGCTGAGAAGAGCCCCAACACCATACCCTAAAGAATTAAGGGCATTAGCAAAGCATGCCAGGAATATACACAAGGATGGCACACAAGATGTTACACCTCCTATGCAAAATGCAGTGCACATTAAAGCTGCTAAAATAACACCTACATTACAACAAAGATTTGCATCTGATAACAAAATGGATATAGACGTTGCTGGAAAAAGTAATTTAGGAGGAACAAATAAGGATCCTATGAAAACATCTGTCTATGATAATCTACCTATGGAGAATGCATATGATAAACCTCTGGATCTTTCATATGTGCAAGATAAAAGTTACAAAAGTGTAGACCATGCTTTGTATCCTGAAAATACTGGGACTGCTAACAGTGATTTTAAAGAAAGTGGTGAAAATTATCTATTACCACAAAGACAATATAGCTCAAAGCAGACTGACAAATACAGTTCCAGACAAGATATGGATAGAGCAAACATACCTCTTCCTCAAACTATGTATAGAGGACATATAGAACATAAAAATTATCAATTGCCAAATGATGTGAATTACAGAGCTGGCATAGATGATTCTCACAATAGATTACAAAGGTTGAGCCTCAGTTCTCAAGAAAGACAGCCAGTTAACGATAGCATTCTTTCACCACATTTTAGTGAATCTGCATATAATAGCAGAACTATGATGGAGAATGTTCCTCCTTTTGATCCTATATATGCAAGGAAAGATCACATATGCCACTCTGTGTCAGAAAACAATTACCATGAAAGTATATATGACAGCGACAATTGCACGCGTGCCAAAGATAAGATTTATGGTCAGCGAAATTATGATGCCTATAATTATCACTCACACGGAAATCGTGATATGCCAAGTCCCAGGTTACATACTGTTAGTCAAGTGGTTAGTTCAACAACTATGCCGAATTTGAGTGGTTACAGTAATGTATACCCAGGGGGTGTTGTGGAAAGTCATGAGTATTCAACAGCTCTTCACCAGACCCCAACACCAAATGCAAATATTTATGGCATGACAGCCAGTCCTACTTATGTATCATCACAGTCTCCGGAATTATACTCCCCGACAGGGCACACTAACACAACTAATCCTTACCGCATGGCCACCACGCCATTGATATCAGATGATGGAAGTTACAGTCATGTGCATTCACCAACTAGCCAAAATATGTATGATTTATATGATGCCATACCTTCATCTAATACTCCGAGTGTGGTTAACCACCGACATAGTCCTAGCATTTCTGAGCCAGTTTACGGTCGAGGTCAACCTCCGCCTTATCACATTGCAGCTCCGTACACGAAACATGCACAATACTTTAATGGAACAGGAGGATAGTGGTGTCTTAAACACGAAAAACCGCGAGTTTTTCTGAAAATGAACTCTTTTGAACGTTACTAGGAAGAGTTGAACATATAATGGTGTTTTTATTCCTGTTTTATAACATTGGTTTTCTGTTCTCTGCATGTGCAATTTAAATGTGATATAATTGTGTAAAATAATGTTGTAGGTAGTAGAACTAATATTAAGGTGCTAAGGGACGGAACATATTTGTTGTTGGAAAATCTATCAAAGGAATATTACTATTTTTAAAAAGGTTGAATTTATTCAAGTATAAATTGAGAATATTTGTGTCTAGTTATGGTTTTAATTAATGTAGCACGCATTTAGAAAGTGGTAGGTACTGATTAAGTACGAATTGTAACAACTGTGTTGTTTCAAAAAATCTATTGTAAAGTAATTATTATTACATTCTGTCTTTTTTAGTTATAAACTCAGATTTTTTATAGCCTAAACGGAAAGTATAAAAGCCGGTTAATTTCTTGAACAATCTTGACGCCTACTGCGCAGGTCCTCCTCTGACTAGTATATAAACGCGCACACGCGTCCCATATTTTCTTGAAACCCTATTATTGCTTTTCGCGCATGCTCAAGATGTTTTTCGGCTATTATACCAAAATTATTTTTTATCACTAGCAGAAGTGAGAAAAAACAATACATCCACCATATTTTGAGTGGCAAGGTGCTGTGCCCTAAATCAGGGCCTAGTTTCCGGGTAGGCTACAGCTAAAATGTGTACAGCATTTTAGCGAAATATTTATATTATGACGAATTAACGACATCGTGTTGTAATGAATGTCTATATATTTTTATAATTATGTGATACTTGTGAATTTATTGTTAAAATAATGATTTATTTGATTAAGTCAAATACATGAAATAATTAGGTATATTGTCAACCCCGATCCATCTTTTTCAAGGCATGACCGCAATACGCCTACCTATAACAGTAATACAGCATTTCTTTAGAATATAAAATTGCCAATCCCCGATATTCTTTTTTATTTGTTTATCAAGTGCCTAACTTAATCTATTCTGTTTTCTATGCATGTGTCTACCTGGTACTGATTACGTGTGTTTTGTTTTAAGTTTTCAACAAGATAAATGACTTCTTGATCATTTATCCACGCTATTTTATTCACTGATAAACAGCTGCTTCTCGTAAAGATTTTATCATTATTTTATTATCAAACCTCTGAGACCTTCCTCAGTTTGCTCCGCTTCCCGCCTTCCCTATTAGTCATGCTTCATGGGAGTCGAAAAGGCGGTTACCTTATCCGTTTGTTGCGACAACATTAATCGATCTTTGTTTGCGGTAGGCACATTTGCATCTGTTACAAGACCGTAAGATATCTGCTTAATTTGTTCACAATGAGTTAAAGCGTATCTACATACTACCTACGATTAAAATAAGTTATCGTTTGCTATTCTATCCGCGTTAACAATTTATGTCAATCCAATTTTTGTATGACGATATTTTATAATGCTTTAGCATTTATTGTACATAAAGAGATTTTAAAATATTTGTATATTTTGTACTTATTGATGGGTATATTTACAATTATCTTCCATTTGATGCACAAATATTTAATTCTAGCTTTATTACTGTCTCCTTTTGACTCGGGGGGAAAATTTTTGACTCCAGCTGTAAGTTCATAATGTTCAAACACTGACTGAGACCCTCTGACCCTCCAATTTGTAAGTCGGTTAAAAATAATTTCGCCCCTCCGTCCGGCCTTTTTGGGTTTCGTTATTTGAAATGATCCTTATTATTTTTTATGGATCCACCCGCAAGGCAACTAGCATTAAATTAAAGCAGACTATCAACACACATTCATTACCTATAGTTATTTTTGTACTAAATTATGCACGATTTACTTGTGATTCTAAACCTTGCTACTTGACCCTGATTGTTGTTACCCTTTTTATATATTTTTTTGTACCAAAATTTAAAATTAATATGGACAAGCTGGGATTTCTAAGAAAGGTATTAATTGTGACTGACCATAGGGTGGATATTTTTTTTTTCGATTTTTCGGCCGATGTAGATTCAGTACGTGCTTTTATTTTGCAAGAGCGAACAAGATTTGTCAATGTACTAATGTAGGGTTTCTAAAGTTTTCAGATATACTGTCAATATAAACCCACCTAACTCTTTGAAAAAAAAAGGTAGTTCCGGAGATGATTAACCTTTAAATAATTTTATATATAGGTATGTTGCGCATTTAAATAATAAGCTGTTTAAGTCATTTAATTATGTATTAGCAATTCCATGACAAGTATAAAGTATTGCGTATAAATTATTTTTGATACATGAACACTGAATATTAGTAGCTTTACTATTTACGATCAAACTAATGTATTGCGGCTCTATGAAGTAATTTGCAAAAATATCTGCTTTAGATAGGTACTTTCTTACAAATTCAAGCTACTAAAGTTTCAGTTACTTTTATTTCGTTGCTTATTTGGTGCAGAATTAAAGCTGATATAAATGTATTTTCTGATTTCTTATTACCTAATTTATAAATTAGTTAATATTTTTATGTTCAGTACCTGTGACCTGTATAAATGAAAATTAGATTCCTTGTGTAATAGCTCTCTACTATTAGCTGATAAATAGTAGGTAGTTATGTGTACTTAGTATAAAACGTAGGAATAGCCTACAATTCTCTGTTATATCAGCAACATTCTTAATTATTACAACTTGACAATCTTAGATGTGTCGAGTACCTGTAGCAGAAGCGTAGGACCTTTAACCAGCAGATTTCATATTTAAATATGGACGTTTGGCTAGTACAATAGATACATAGGACAAAGTTGTTAGATAAGCAGTTATATTGAGCTGAAAATACAATTTGTTGAAATAATGTGTAGCTAGGTAGGTAATTTAATTTTAAATAAATTTTAACATTTCAGTGTTTTCCTTAATTGTACATTGCACATCTAAATTTTAAAATACACTTGTGTCATATTTTTGTTGAAATATATTACAAATATAATAAATTGTATGTTAATATTTATATTTATACTAGGTACCTATTTAACTTGGAGCGAATTTCCAGTTACGTTTTTCTACGTATGATATTGTAAGATGACGTGTGTTACTGATGAAGATTCTCGGATCTCATCTAGTATTATGAAATATTTTCTAATAACCGAGCCAATTTGCATGAATATAATTTATTTTAATATTTATTTACAATTAGATGAATACAGAGTATACTGCCACATCTTTATCATAATGAAAAATTCGAATAATAAAAGCAAAATAATGTACTTTTTACACAAATAAACATTTTTAATTTCATTTACACAACAACACATACTTAAGTATTTTTTTCATAATACCTACTTGTACCTATGACACATTCAAATAACTGAATAAAAATTGTTTTTATAAATGTTAGCCTATTTTATTTGACGACTTCTGTTGTAATACCTAACTACATAATACAAGACATTTACTTACAAAGAAAATTACCCTCATTTAGACCGAAAGAAAAATCGGACGGCGCCAAACTTATGCTACTGCAACTATCGTAGTGAAACGGTATACTGCATGTGCGCGAAGGAATGTTGACCTAACTATTTATTTCGTTATGAGAGATGACGAAGAGTTCGCTGAATAAAGGGTGTTTGTGCCCACGAGATACGTAATTAAATCAATACTGTAGGTACTGACATTTTTAATTATTAATAGCTCTGGTTAGCACACTATTTAAATTTTGTAAGTTCCTTTGTGCAAAGGCTATTAAGCAATTTTTAAAATATACATTTTTATACTTATATAATTATAATAATATCTTATATAAAATACTTATTTAAAAAAAATCTAGTCACTATTAATGGTTAAGTAGTTTTTAATACTTACCTACCTATTCTTAAACTATTTTTGTGGTACCTAATCCTCCAAAGTGTTTAACATTGGGACCATTGAATCGTCAAAATTATAACTTGTTTACATTTTATAAATATATCTAAGTCAAAATCTGTGAAATTGTAAGTACATGAATATAATTATATTATGTCACACTTGTTAAAGGTTTGTGACGATTGTTTATCTAATTAAAGGTAACATTATTCACGAACAATATTTTGGTTGTTAATACGTAAATGCATAAACATACAATCAATAAAAATAGGTACATTAAGTAATAGATGTATTGTTTCATATACTTAGCCCGAATTTATCTTGCTATTATTAAGGGGTTAGTACTTAACAATGTATTAGTTATAGTAAAAATATAACAATAGTATGTTGCTGTAATGGGCCATGTAAGCTAATTCATCATTTAGGCCCACTTTCACCACAAATCACTGAACATATTTAGTTCTAAATGTGTTTAAATTATCATTCTGTCTGTCACCTTCTAACAATGTGACAGGGATGCAATAACGTTCTAAATACGTTTAGGCGCTAAATGTTTTTAGTGTTTTTTGGTGAAAGTGGGTCTAAATATATTTATTGTGTTAGATAAGTACCTACGTTTACATAATATGTTCATAAAATCAAAATGCTACATTTTCTCAAGACTGACGCCTAAAACATATCATTTAACTGTATTTTCTTGTAACTAATGCATTATTTTGTGGTACCTACACTATCTACTTTGTATTTTATGTACATACATAGGCACTTAAACATACTTATTGATAAAAACTACTTACACGATCTGTCGAACCGTCTGTTGAATATTGTTAAATTTGCAAATAATCATATTTTAAGTAAAGGTTTAATTGAATTATTTAATCTGCCTCGTTGATAATCTTGTTCTTTTTATTCTGATTAAAAATAATAAAAAGATACAAGGGCGTTAATATGACACATGAGCTTTAGAATGAGACCTCTACACATACTTGTTATGAATAACAAAGATAACGATCTACAAAGATGTTTTTTCTTATACCTGGATTAATGTGCCATGTTAATGGCTGTGTATCTACTGCAGGTACTGACAGATTTATATAATATATTTCATTAATTTCAATAGTCACGTACAAGCTATCAGGTAGGTGCCGTCTTCCGTCTATCGTGCACAGTCTTCGTCGTTACGAATAGCATATTTTCTTGTTCTTTTAAATCACCCCAATTTTTCTTAACAGTTATTTCAAGTCTACAAATTATGATAATTATTTTTGATATCGTGTGGCCGGTTAGGAAATTAATTTAAATTATCTTTATAACAGAACATTTCGAGTAAAGTCTTTATTGTCAAGTAGATTGAGTTCTATTGTCGTGTATCTGCCCACCCGCTACACCGTTGTGGAATATATTAATACATAATTATTCTAAAGAGCCCAAGGCTTACCAAATCATAATGCATGACTTATCACATAATATATTTGGGCTTCGGCGTTATTGCTTCCTATAAATCTACTTCATATCAGCTGAAAATATTATGAAAAATAAATAAAATAGCTTGATTTTCGAGACGAAGTTAAGATGTTTTTTTTTTTGTAAAAGCAAATGGGTAATTCCGAAATCGAATACATTTAAAAATACACCAGCCTGTATTGTAATCTTGTAATAGGTAGCAGCGAACAAAAATGATTATAAAAATAATTGGACCTTTTGTACCTCGGATCCTCGGGCAGGAATAATAAAGTAAAAAGGGAACTGAGTGGGCATAGAACAATGTTTAACTTATTAATTTTATTTGCGGAAAATGCCAAAAGTGAACTGTTGTTTGGATTTGTATTTTTATATCCTAGATTTTGTAGGTAATTAAGTTGTATAATTTATTTGCTTTTTAAACCTACCTAAACTTAATGTTATAAGTTTAGTTTACGCAGTCTTAGAATAATAATTCTTATTGCAACATAAACTATAACGCCATCTAAGCTACTTAAGAACATGGTGTTTGTAATAAAATTTTGCTTTGTATCACTAATTGATTTAAATGAAGTCGTGTAGGTACTTTTATATATATTTTGTAAACACAGTTTACATTTCGTCTGTAATACAAAGTAGAAATAAAATGTTAAAATTTTGAATGTAACGTTTCATTTTATTTCGTTATTATAGTCTAGCAAGGTGTAGGTTATGGACCCCGGTAGAATTTATAAGAAGAATAAACAGAAGTAGGCTCTGATTAAAAAGAAAAAACTACTTTCTCTGCCACAAATAAAACAAGTAAAACCTTAACCTTTACAATAGGGTAGTTGCGTGGGTAGTTGACTCCTGTTGACTCCACCATCAATTGTCATTTTTTTATGAACTGTCAAACGCGATTCTCCCATAGATTTTGTATGACAATAGCACACTGTGACAGCACTTATCGGTCTACTCAATTGACTAACTATTTATTGATTTTAAAGTATATAAATTGAAAATTAATCGGTTTTCATGGGTAAAATTAAGTGCTTTTTTTAGAGAAGTTGTGACTTGAAATTATTGGTTAGTGGTGTCGACTACCCAATTAAAAGAAACTGAACATGGACTTAGAATGTATATATTTTTAGTAATTTATCATAAAGGCAATAATATTTTATTTGTGAGAAACTCGCCTAAATTAAGCCGAAGCATTGTATTTTAGGACACGAGTTCCCCACCAAGAAACTCAATAATAATATTATGATTATATACATAACGTAGTACGTTAAAAGTATAATCATAATATTATAAAAGTAATTTATTGAGATTATCACAACTTCTTGTAAAGAAAAAAGCTTGTAGAAGGTCAACAGATCAAGATATTGAAACTTTACATAAGTTTCAATATCTTGATCTGCTGTCACGCATTACACGAACTTACGGTTCTGAAAATCGACTTCCTTACAAAATTGAAGTAGGTACATATTTTTGTAAGCACTACTTTAATATTAACTGCCTCATTAGCGTAGTAGTACTATTCGATTCCCAGGGCAAAGGGCGAGCAAAGTGTTATTGGGTTTTTCCATGAAATTCTCAGGAGTTTATAATATATAATAGGTTATATAATAGTACATTTTTACACCTCTGCCTAACTCTTCAGGGAATACAGGCGTGATAGTATGTACATACATACATATACATACATAATTATGTACCTATGTACTTAATTTTTTTATTTTTGTTTTGAGCAGCGAAAATGATAATTACAATAAGTGAGGTAAGATACCAAGACTTAAAAGATCGCTGGTAGGTAGGTATGGCAAAAACAATAATGACTTCAATACCTATGTACGAGGGCGAATCAAAAAGTAATGAGAATGAAGATAAAACGCGGTAATTAAAGTTAAAATAATAATTTATTCTTCTACATAGTCTCCTTACAAATCAATACATTTATTCCATCTTTTTTCTAAACCCAGGATTCCCTTTGAAAAAAATATTTTTCTTGACCCTCCCAAAACGCCTCAAAAGTGACCATCACTTCGCTATCGTCTTCAAATTTCTTACCTCGGAGGTGTTCCTTGAGCCGAGGAAAGAGGTTGAAGTCACTAGGAGCCAGATCTAGCGAATAGGGAGGGTGTTCGAGCAGTTCGAATCCCGTTTCTTGAATGGCAGCCATCGCAACTGCGGCTTTGTGAACCGCTGCTTTTGCTCGTCGGTTAACATCCTGGATACCCAACGCGCGGAGACCTTTTTCATATGCAACTCGTTCGCAAGGATTTTTTGAATGCTGCCATATGAGATCCCTGTGACCTCAGCTACATGCCTGATGGTCACTCTTCGATCTGGCAACACAACATCTTCGACTTTTTTCACGTTGTCTTCAGTGAGGGACGTGGATGGGCGTCCTTCGCGATGTTCATCTTCAGTGGATGCTCTGCCCAGTATAAATTCCTTGGTCCAGCGTGCAACTGTAGAATATGGAGGAGCAGAGTCCCCCAATTTTCCCACTAAGTCACTGTGTATGTCTATTGTAGAATTTTTTTTCAAACAGAGGTATTTGATGACTGCTCTAATTTCGTTTTTCTCCAAGTTGGTGTTATCTCTTCGACAGTTCGTATTCAAATGAATATAACTCCCGGAAATCGTGATATATGTATATGATTTTTTTAGGCTGAAGTAGTGAGTACATAAGCAAGCAAAAAAATCTTTTTTTGCGTTTTTATGCGGACCTGAAGTAACCGATTCTCATTACTTTTTGATCTCCCCTCGTAAGTACCTACCAACTACCAATGTTGGGTAAGAAAACTGCTGGCAAGACTGATACAAGATCAACACTCAAAATGAAACCATTATTCAAAACAAAAACCCAGGTTTAGCTCGAGCTAAAAATAACTGGCGTAGGCGTAGGTATTGACTTCGGGAACAAGCAAGGTTCAAATTGTCGGGAAACTATATTGTAAGTAGTAGGTACGTAAATGTCGAAACACTGTTAGATGTACCTATCATTCCTTATCCAAACGGTGCAGTAATAAATAAGAAAAAATAATATACTTACATGTTAAAATTTTAAACACACCTGTAAGTAGGATTCACATTTGGAATCGAACTCTGGAGTTACATAAGATTTAGGTAAGTTTGCGACATCCAGACCGATCCCCCGATGCGCAAAGGTATTTTAAAAGAGGCTGTGGAGATCATTCCAATTCAGCTGAAATAGATAGACCATCGGGACGTTTACGATGATCATGCATGCCAACTATATTTAGGAACCTTTTGGTGTCTCCCAATGATATTTTATTAACAGATATGTTATACACTTACAAAACAACAGAAAAAAGTGTTCCGCGCCGAGAGGCAGCACACATACACGCTTTTCATTCATTTTACATTTCACTACAAGTAAAAAGGATAGAAAAAGGACAGATTGATAAAACCAATAAGAAAAAAAGTGACAGCTAGATGTTGTCAATTGCGCGTGAATGTAAACAAACATTATTCGGGCACCAATCACCGCACGTTGGCATCATAGACTAACAAATTAACTAGGCAGAAGGTACAAACCGCGTGTACAGAATTTGTAGCCGGGATTTGTGCCTATGCAACGAATAAACACTATTTTTAATTTATTCATAAGTTTTTATGCATTTAAGTCAACACGGTAAAAATAAAAATGGGTACGGTAATTAGGCGAAATTTCTAGTCATTGCTTACTCCGAGAATGGCCGTATAAACGATTCATTTCTTTGTTTACCAACTTTTGCTATCCATTCTTGAAGCCTGATCTCAATGGTAGCTTTATTTGAACACTATCTGTGACATATTATGGTAACGATAAGCTATTTGTATTTTTTTTTTCTACTTATGGCATGTTTATTTTATAATTGAGTATAATTATGTAACAAAATTATAAAGAACTCTGGAGTACAGATGACTTTACTGCCTAATATTCGCATCTGTACTTTTATTCTATGTCCGGAGTGCACGCATCCTTGTCGTTCTTACGGAAAAAAATGTATTTTCCATCTCTTTCTTTTTTCTAACCTCCAAATATCAGAATATCAGGAAAATAATTGAAATATATTAATAAATCGAAGTATATTGCGTTCTTACATGTGGTATGATATCCCTTGTGTTTTATTTACTTTGGTATCATAATTTTTACAATTTCTAAACGCACACGATGGCATTTTGGATGATAATTACGTAGCAGCGCGCAGCGTGTCACTCGTGGTCGTGCGAGAAACAGACTAAAGGCAATACAACCGAATTAGGTTGTTTTCTAGTCTTCACGATTTGCGCGCTCATAACATATCTGTTAATAAAATATCATTGGTGTCTCCCTAATAATTTGAGTTTATTGCTCCTAAATATGAAGTTAATAAGTAGGTAGGTAAGGGTCGTTCCTACTTGACACCCATATACATTATACATACTAAGAGGGATACTTCTGGCGAGTAAGAGTAGGTACCTTCCTACTTTGGTGTGTATCCTTAGGCACGAACGAGGTAGATAGGTATCCTACCTAGATGTAATATCTAGGCACGTTAAAAATCACTGGCACGTTGGTCAGCTCGTTAACGATCTGCGGTTGACCCAGTTCTGCGATCATTGTTCTCACTCCATCCGATAACAAACATTTTTATTGCTATCGTAGGTACTACATCTCCGACACTGTTTTTATTGACTTCCACAACTTTTGCCAATTAGGTATGCAGATTGAATCCTCTCAAAATATTTATTTTGTGGGAATTCCAAATTGTAAATCAACAATCACTGTTGAAGTTATGTAGCCTATATACTCTATTTAATTATGCGAATATTTTATGATCTATTAGGGCGTTTCATCAATCAGACAACAAGGTAGTTGCATTACATTTTGGAAATTTAATTACTTAAATGTATAGGTACCCACTCTAACAATGCTATCTGAATTACAGTAGGTGTATCAGCAATTACAGATTTCACAAACCAAAACTGCCAAACTTAAATAAAGTTACATGATTTTTTTTTATTTTCTTCATATCTCTATTGATTGATGCAGGCCGCTTCCAACTGGTCATTTTGGAAACTTATGAGGGAGGCCTATGCCAGTAGTGGACGTCCTACGGCTTATTCATTCGAATGATAAAATCCTTTCAAAAATACTGCGCTTACTGCCAGAGAAACCCTCAGAACAAAACTGCAGGAGCAGAATGCTTAACAACGCAGTTAGTGGCCAAAGTGGGTAGGTAATTCTACTTCAATATTGGCATTATATTATAGCGGTCCTTGATAAAAAAACGGGGGGTGATTGGGTAGGCTACATACTAGTTTAGTTTCATAAAGACCGTTTCTGGCCTTTACTTTTTAATATCATTAGATGGCAAACAAGCTGACGGTTCACCTGATGTTAAGTGATCACCGCTGCCTATATCTGCAATACCAGAGGCCTTGCGAATGCGTTTTGTTCCCGGAGACAAAGTTAAAATGTCTCATGTGCCTGTAATTACACCGGCATCCGGCACCCTTCACACCGGAACACAGCAACGCAGAAATAGGAATGGCCTGCTTTTAAGTACTCAGGGAGTTATTTAAAAACCCTAGAGTTTGCTTACGGGCCATTCGTAATATTTTGCAGGTTGGGGTACCTCTTATTATGTGCTACTCTTACTGACCGGATGAGGTAGATGTCGGTGTGTATGCACTATGATGATGCCATACATTTTAAATGACCGCCTCCAGGCTAGGCAGCCTGTTTCATACAACAGGGCCGAGTTAAACTTGAATATGTTTACCTACCTACTCCCTAGTCTTGTCAAGCTGGTCAACCCCGCACAACTAGGTCACTAGTCACTATATCTATCTTGCAGTTTCGCTTTTTATTGTAATGAAAAAGTCAGACTAGTTACATTACAAATACCTGCCTAGTTAGGTACCTAGCGTCAAGTGGAATCTTCCGTTACAGTAACTTGTACACGTGTTCCATTCAAGCTTTCCGCCCAAATCGGGGCAAATATATTTTAAAAAATAAACAATAAATAAACCTGATTGCAAAAAACGAAACAGAATCAGTCTGATAAAAACGGTGCCATGTAGAATTTACTAAAATATTATTTTTTAATTTTCGCCATTGTTTTCAGTGAAGTATTGTAAACGTACAACATCGCGTAAACATGACTATATGTAGCCTGGCTGGAGCTATCAAGAAATCGATTAGTTGCGCGCGCCGACTTATCTTCGCGTAACAGTTGAACAAGTTCACGCAAATATCGTCAGCTGGCCTTTTAACATCACCAGGTATTGTTTAAGACGTACTACAGTCCCCCATAGATGTTTTAAACAGTGTTTAAAATATGTGTTCGGGAAATATCTTCATATTATAGCTTTCAATAACAGTAAAGCCTTGAAGAGTAGTGGAATCTAAGCGCAGTTCCTAATATAGCTCTACCGTCATAGTGACAATTCTACGTCCATAAATAACTGGAGTAAGTCGTGTACCTAGTGCAGTGTAACTTCAGTTATTAGGTATCCCTTTACATGCATCCGTGTTCCTATATTCTTTTATGAAGATATGTAAGTAGGTGTTATTAGTAGGTAGCTATCTAATTAATATATAAATAATATTTTTTTCATAAAAGACATCATGCCGGGGGCCAGGCATAAGATTCTCGGGCACGTACTATCTGGATTTTGCCACAAAATGAATCGTCGTAAACCTATATACGGGGACTCCTTGGATACCCCACTGAACCGATGTCTCACTACCTTGGATATCACTTTACTGGGTAAGTATTAACCTTAGACTATCCAACCCACACACTTAGTTGATTAAGAACTTCCCTCCCTGTTGACCTAATTGGAAAAATCTGAGGTCCCAGGAAAATACAGAATCTATCTTAGATTATTTCCCATTCCTGCTATATCCCGTTTTAATTGACACCGTTGGAGGTTCCACAACTATGACATGACTTCTTGGGATACGATGACCATTATTTTTAGTAGATCGGGGTGATTGTATATCCTGGTTTCTGGCTAACGGAAGTAATTTTATAGCTGTTGTATGTATATTTTGTAGGGAGACCAGGCAGCGTACGTTGTGCCCGGTGGCGAGTCCCCACAAAATGTGAGGTCTTAGTCGTAGATGGCGTCCACTAGTGGCCGTCACGGGTTCCTCGGATATGGATACATTAAAGCTATGAAATTGATTTCAGGTGTCGGGCACATGGTCGGGGCTGGTATTTACGTTCTAACTGGAACTGTCGCCCGGCACATGGCTGGTCCAGCAACGGCCCTAAGTTTTCTGCTGGCTGGAATAACATCTACTTTAGCTGCTTTGTGCTATGCTGAGTTCGGAACTAGAATCCCGAGGGCTGGCAGTGCATATGCCTACACCTACGTCAGTATCGGCGAGTTTTGGGCTTTCATCATAGGTTGGAACATAGTATTAGAATATATGATAGGTGAGATTATAAAAAAATTATAATATTTTATCTTCATGTTTCTTTTTTGCAGTAAAAGTAAGTACTAATTATTCTTTTTATTTCAGGAGCTGCTTCTGTTGCTAGAGCCTGGTCCGGATATCTAGACGCTATATTGGACGGCGCAATAAGCAATGCTACTATTTCCATCACAGGCGAAATGCATGAAACTCTTTTGAGTAGATATCCAGACGTTTTAGCATTTCTAATATGTATCGTGGCATCCCTAATTTTAGCAGTTGGTGTTAAAACCTCAGCTTATATTAACAATGGTCTTACCATTTTAAATCTCTTGGTTATATCCCTTGTTATATTCCTTGGATTCTATTACGCCGATCTCGGTAACTGGTCCGAAAAGAATGGTGGTTTCATGCCCTATGGCGTAAGTGGTGTATTAGCTGGAGCAGCTACATGTTTTTATGCATTCGTAGGATTTGACAGTATATCGGCGTCGAGCGAAGAAGCTAAAGACCCGTCACGATCAATCCCCATTGCCACCATACTGTCGATGGCACTTGTTGCTTTTGGATACATTTTGGTTGCTCTAGCTTTGACGCTAATGGTTCCGTATCAGACTATCAACCCCGACGCTGCGTTGCCGGCAGCTCTCGGTGCAGTTCATGCTGACTGGGCTAAATATGCTGTTGCTGTTGGAGCTGTATGTGGTATGACCACAACTCTATTGGGCTCCTTATTCTCGCTGCCCCGCTGTCTGTATGCTATGTCTGCAGACGGTCTTCTCTTCGGTTTTTTCAGTGACATTAGTAACAAGTCACAGATTCCTATTATCAATCTGATTATCTCGGGTCTGTCATCTGCTTTGATAGCTCTTTTGTTCGATCTGGAAAAGCTTGTAGAGTTTATGTCTATAGGAACTCTCTTGGCGTACACTATTGTTAGTGCCGCAGTGATCATATTGCGTTACCGACCCGTTCCTGCAGTGGAAGATAAGAGTTTCGGAGCTCCACCATTAGAATCCCCTGGTGATCGGGAAGATAGCTCAGCGACAGGCACCCCAGGCACTGATGGCGGTTCTTCCTCTTCTGAGGTAGATGAAGCTGTTTATTCGTATCCTTTTATTATGTTAATTAAACTTATCTACATATATTTTAATCTTTGTTTTATTTCAGATGTTTGAAGCTCTAACTGTGGGTCGGCTTCGGGCGCAGTACTCTTGGTTGGAGCCAGTGGTAGGTGGCAGGGCTCCCGGGGCTGCGGTCACGAGCTGTGTCTACTTGTTTACGGCTGCCGCGGCTGCTCTTTGCGCCCACAATCACTTCTTAGCAGAGCCCGCTGGACTTTGGGCGTTACTTCCGGATTTCGTTCTCAGTTTCATTATAGTTGCTTGTAAGTAGTTTTTTGGATACGCTTAATCCTGCATTTTAGGTAAAACTATCTATAGTGTTAGTTAGAATGTTTGAATGGGTTATAAACAATGTATTAGCTAATTTAAACTTTCTTGCATTGTGCTAGAAGAAGTTTAATTTCGGTAAATATAATTTCCAGGTTTGGTGATCATTTGGGCGCATCAACAAAGTCCGACGAGGCTTCCGTTCCGTGTGCCGTGGGTGCCGTTGCTGCCAGCCCTCAGCGTCTTGCTCAACGTTGAGCTCATGATTAACCTCAACGCACTCACCTGGGCGCGCTTCGCTATTTGGATGACTTTCGGTCAGTTTAATTTTTCATATATTTTTACAGCAAACGTCATAAACGTTCACGTGCCAAATTGTTGGAACTTTTCCGTCTAGACTAATTATGTAGGTGTCACTCATTACAAGTAGTCACATTATCGACTTGTAATAGTTATCTATTTTTTTACGCAGTTGTAGATGTGTAAGTAGTTTCCTTACCAATTCGTGTGTCATTGTTGTAATAGGTGACTAAAACTTTATAATTAAAAGATGGGTAGCAATAAGCATACAATGCGTTATAAAATATCCCTTTATCAAATGATTAAAATCTGCCATTAGAACGAGCGTTTTTATTCTTCGCTAATCTTTTGACGTTGAAACAAAATTGTGTTTTTATTACCTATAAAGGTACGGAAATCCTTGATTAACGACAAATTATGAAGCTACTTAAATTACCGTCAAACGTGATATTTTTCAGGTCTTCTCCTGTACTTCCTATACGGCATCCAC
This sequence comes from Caradrina clavipalpis, assembly GCA_932526535.1. NCBI lineage: Eukaryota > Metazoa > Arthropoda > Insecta > Lepidoptera > Noctuidae > Caradrina > Caradrina clavipalpis. Next base: position 8,205,973 of record OW052100.1, read on the forward strand.
CATAGCAAATTGGGTGAAGGTGTGACCGGTCTGCTGTCCCGGTCAGCCAGTGGTGGTGGCCACAACGGCGGGTGGGGAGCCGTCGAGAAGACCAGCGCCATCGCCCGCCGCGTCGGACGCTTCGCACGCGGCAGCAAGGGCGACGACCGCAAGCCAATCATTAGCGACGACGATCTATCCAGGCGCGAACCTTGATTCTAAATCAATGAGTATCTATTCTTTTTCACTTATTTTAGACAAATACTGTATTTAAAGGTTAGTCTTTCCAGCTTTTTAGAACTGATTTTGCTAAAATATTGTCATAACTGTGGTCGTTATAACCACTGCTGATCACAATTTGGCGGTTTAATTTAAAGCGTTTAAACATTATCTTATTGTGCTTTAAATAGTTTGATTATTGAGTGTTTAATATTCATTAGGGTTTAAACCGTAAAGTAGTGGGAATTTATGTAAATTGTACCTACTAAATTAATTTATATTGTACAATTCATTGGGTTTTGGTAAGCTAAGAAACGAAAACGACATCGCTCCATTACAAGTTAGACGCACGACAATTTGGGTGCTTATATTTTTTTAATTATAGGTTTTTACGCATAATTAACATGTACACCTATATGAAGTATTATGAATTTATGATTATAAACTGTAGGTCAGTAAAATGAGAAACCTAATTATGTACCTACTTACATTAGTACCTAGTATCTATTGCATATAGTGATCGTATTATACTCAATAGTGTACAGGTATAGAATAGTGAACAAATAGAATCTCAATTGTACTTGTTATGTATCAAAAAATATACCAAAAATTACTAATATAATAAACATGTAAAAATGATAAAGCATTAGATCCATAAATTATAAAGTTAGAGATCATCTAATTTAAAATACCCCTATACCTATTAGGTTCATATATATATATATTTACACTGCCACTTACATAAGTAACAGAGCAACATATTACTTTTTCGGTTACCATAGTGACTGTCGATGATAACAGATAGAGTCTGAACAACCAATGGCGGTCACGGATCTGGGTGTACTGCTACAGTGGAGGGGTCAACATTATTTTAAATTAGGTGATCCCACAAGGTCTATAACTGAAAATACTTTAATTTATTTAAACCAATTAAGCTTTCTCTATTTGCTGGGTTGGGTGATCTAAATAAGTTATTGTATTGCTTTTTATGTGTAGGTGTCGGAAAAGAATGTCATGTTTTGACTTCCTATAATTATTATTATTGTTGAACTTATTTTAAAAATGGTTCGAAGAACTAGATGTTTTAAATAATAAAATTAAAATAGTTTTAAGTTTTTATTGTCAAACAAAATTCATTTCACAGTGCCATTTTGATGTCAAGTTTAACAGGGTCAATTAATGTATTAAAGCAAAGTGCTACGACTACTCAATTTTATTGAGTTCCATCTAAAATGACATAGATTTTTTACTTGTTTGAATGAATGAACATTACAAACAGTGTGGAATGTTAAACTAATAAATGGTTAATATGGTTTTATTAGTACCTAAATACATTGAGCAATGAGGAAAAGTGAAACAAAATATGATTGTTATTCCAGATCTGTTTGAACTGATTCTATGAAAATGCTTTATTGTATGAATGCACAAATATTGAATCAATCCTTTCACATAATATACTCTATTTAAAATGTTTCTTCCAGAAATGCTAAGTTATGTTTTATATAATTTATTTTAGAAATATAATTGCAAGTTATTACTTAGCACAAAGTGTAGGTACTATTATATTATTAAGTAAATGTCTTAAAAAATGTATGGATTTATTGTGTATTTATGGCGCATAATATATAAATGAACCATAGCATCGTTGTTAAAAAGATTGTATATTTTAAGTGTTGATGTGTACATAAAGAAATAATAATAATAATACGTCACTACTGCTTTTTTATTATTCCCTGTAATTTATAGACACTTATATAAAAAAAGTTCTTAAAGAATAAATATACATACATTTTATACAGAAAATTGAGAAAACAATTATTTGTACTGTCGACAAAAACACAATAGATATACGGTACTAATAGACGTTGTACGCTATACAGTACCTAATACTTAAACTTTAAAACATGGACGTAAACAATGTATAATAAAAAACAATTTTAGAGGAATCACGTTCAACATAATATAACTTAGTAAACATTAATCACACATCATTTGTGTAAAACGAACTAAAATTCACAACTATCTAAGCTACACCTTATTGCTATCTAAATACGTCGACTGACGACTATAAAAAAATTATACCTACATATTATTAATATACTGTCATCATATGGAATAAATTATTACACCCGTTGTAAAAAGGTGCTTTCAATGCAAACATGTTACTAAAATACACATATTTTAATAGTGCGACAATTTTATAAATCAGCTTTGGCTAAGCTGCTAGAAAATTTATAAAGTGAATTGTTTAGGTCATAAATATAAAATTGAGGTATAGTTGACGAAAAATACTACGAAGTAAGGTAATTTATGGCAATTAATTAATGGCCCAGTCATTAGGCCGTTTTAAACCGACATCAAAAAACGGTTTTAAATTCGGTTCTTATGAAGTATAGGGAGGATTTGAGAATAGTTACTATTAGATTAAGAATATTATACGTCTAGTGACACACAGTTATACGTAAGTAGTTGGGTACTAGACACCAATAACCAATTATTAAAAGACATAACTTCTCTAAAGAAACACTTTAACTTTAGCCTTGAAAAACCGATTAATTTTCAATTAACTGTAAAATCAGATTTTTAATTGCTTTGAAATTCATAAATAGTTAGTCAATTGAATTGCCATAAAAGTGACGTCTCTAGGAAATCTATAGGTAAATTTGTTTTTCAGAGGTCATAAAAAGCACGTCAGTTGATTAGTGGTATCTATTAATACCCCATGGTATAAACGTGGTCCCGAGATAACTAAGAGATTTTAACCATGTTTGTTTTTTTTTATAAATGCGAACGTTTGGATAAATCGATGTTTGTTACTCAAGTGAAAACGGCTAAACGGATCCAGATGAAATTTGGCACAGTAATAGATTGATCTAGGTACTTTTTGACCCGTAAAAATGAAAAATGTACGGTTCTCATGGGAAAACCATGGACGCATCCATTCAACGCGGACGAAGTCGCGAGCAGAATACCTCGGAAATTAAACTTCATTCGACAAACTATAGGTACTCTACTTTTTCTTCCCCAATTTGCTATGGAAATGGAAGATTAAAATCTTTAAAGTATCTCGGGCCCACGGTGTTTACTATTTTCGTTTATTGTAATTTTAATTACAATAAACTAGAACGAAAATTCATAAGAAAGTACTTATACCTATCGCAGCCTCGACAGGCAAATGATATACTTACATAACAATTGAACAGAGGACTGCGGCTAAAAATAATAATATTGCATTTATCTCACTTCCCGGAATTGTGCACACTGAATTTGTGTTTCAATTGATTAATACCTACTCTGTCACACAGTTAAAACATATTGGGGCATTCTGCGAAAAATAAGTCTGCTACATACCATAATACTTACACATAATTTTCACAAAAATTCAAACCATAAATAGTTACAATTAAACTAAACGAAATAATACATAAACATTTTAAACTTCTTGATATCATAATGAGTAAAAGATTATTTTTTTCAAAAGGACAACTCTATTGCATGATTAAAATCAGAAGACGTATTTCCCTAGAAACCTTTACATTATATACATATTATTATAGCGGAATTGAGATTCAGTCTTATCTGTTATAGCGGTTGATTCGCCACGCAGACGCGGGAAGCCGCTGCAGTTTATCGATGGTTGGCTTGCCCCATCGTAGCCACAAGAAACCAACTACTAAACACAACGCTGTTTCTATGTAGTATCCATCTATACGCACATTGCAAGTGCCGCCCTCTTCTGCGCATAGCTGTAAACAGGAAAATATGTTAAATAGGTAATACTTATAGTAGTTACTGGGTTTTTACAATTTATAGAGTAAAATGACTAATTAAATATTAGAGTCAGATCACATCGAGATGCGACGCGACGTGACACTGCGCGCACATTTCAATAGTGCCATTCAAAATTTCACTTTATTTACTACACGAAAAGATACACATTTCATTGTGAGTAGGTCTAACATATTCTGAATTGTGACAATGAAATGTGTATCTTATCGTGTAGTAAATAAAGTTATATTTTGAGTCACTCGGTGTGAACTGATCTTTAATTTACGATTTTACTTACCGCTTCCTCCACTGTCGAGGAACACATGTTAGTTGTTGATGTTGAACATGATTTGTACGTGAGGTGGTCGATAGCCCAGAGTGAGAGTGTGTTGGGCCAGTTAGTTCCAAGGTTTGACATTGTATTCAAAAAGGTCATATAGGTGCCGCCTACAGCTGGGTCTGACACTTTGGCGAAGAAAGCCATGACAGCCACGAACATACTGTACAGGCATGTCTGAAACAATAAATAAGAATTGATGATTTAAACATTGATATTTTCATAAAATAACAAATATTTACATTAATTGCCTCGTTAGCCTGAGCGCGACTGCTACGCGAGAGGCCTTGGGTTCGATTCCCAGGTCGAGCGAAAGGTGTTATTGGATTTTTCTATAAAATTCTCAGTAGCAGCTAGGAGCTTGGGATGCGCCCGGTTAATGGCAATAAACTTGGATGATAAAACTTACATGGGACCTAAAACATACCAGTGCCTTATATACCGGTATGGTATACCTCTGTCTTCTGCCCTTAGGGGAATACCGGCGTGGTGGTATGTTGTTGTATTTACATATTTTTTTTGCATGGGTACAAGCTTAACAAGTATGAAGGGATCACGGGGGGGGGGGGGGGATATGGTTGCTTGGGCTTTAAAAGTACATAAAACTAACAGTTTTAATTTAGACATACCTGATGAAACATGTAAAGCACCAGCAAAATGAATAGGTACGAGTATGATGGGGCAGCATTGCCCAACAGACTGGGTGTTATAGCCACTAGACAAGCCGCTAGCGGGCCCACTAGTAGTCGTAATGGGAACGCGCGCAGCCATAGCTTCAGAGGCGCTGGACCCGTCGTGTGCTTTGATAGAAGCTGTAAAATTGTAAAACAACATATTAATCTGGTTATTATTATTGATTGTCTGCTTTACGGACAATTCTAGACTTGAACACGAAGCTTAGTTTCAATATCTTGACATGTTTAACTTTGTGTTCACGTAAGTATGGAGTTTCTTGCCCATACGAAACCTTTTTCTTTTTGTAAATGATGTTAAGTGCCTTTTGATGGTTTAATTGAAATAATATACTTTGACTAAGAGAGTGTCAAACTAAAGTTACTTCTATATTCTAACTAAAAGATTTTTTTTTGTGTGTATGTTGAAAACATAAATTTTGCAATACAAACCAATGGCATTATAATTTGCACTGGTACTAGTGGAACTGCGAGAAGGGCCAAATCTTCCCTCGGTACACCGGCCTCCACAAGTTTTAGTCCTGAAACTGCATCACTTGCACTGAACCCAAGCTATAAAATGATAATAACCAGTTAGTTGTTAAAAGCTGGAAAAACTATAAAGTTGGTAGAAAACATTAACTGGTATGATCAGGTCAGATATTTACCTTAGCAGTAAACAGAACCAGAGCTAAAGTGCGAACTGCCGGTAACTGAATTATTGTGTACAGTTGCTTATAAGCGGTCACAACATCACTGAAGCCTTTCACATTATTATTGCTTTTGGCATTTGCAGGTTCTTTATTTTCATGCTTGAAGATTGCTATGAGTGTGGTCGTGCCAATAAACACCCATCCCCAGAAGAGAAGGAAGCTTGCCAGAGTAACAAGCCCCGTGTCTCCTGGCGTTGTGCGAAGGTATTTGTTGCAGAAGTAAACAGAATCCAATGCAAGAAACATTACGTATCCGAGGAAAAATCCAGCTGTCTGCCCCACTGTGTTACAGGTTGAAGCATGCCCTACATTACACCTGAAATTGTTTTTATACAAATTATTTTTAAGAAGCGATTTTTATCTTATCATTTACTGATACCTATGTCAATAAAATAATTGTAATGTTTATTATTAGTACTGATATTTAATTGTAGAATACCTACATTGGAAGGTAATTTAGCTATCTTGAATTAAACAGTTATTCATACATTTCAGTACAAATATCATTCAGCCAAACAATCTTGTGTATTAAAAATGAAATAAAAATTACTCAAGGTTATCGATTTTAGTCTCAATGAAAATGTTCATTCGTACATAAAGTGCGCCATAAATATGTACATAAATTGGAAATTAATGACAACCACACAAATAATTTTTATTTTACTGTTGAAGTATGATTTCTTTATTTAGGGGTTTTTGAGACCAGTCTTTATCAAAGGAGTCTAGATCCACCTGGACTTGCCGGAATGTTGCTTCTTTAGTAAAGGGACCAATAGGATTGTGAATTTAGTCCAACAATTGTCTGACATGCAACAGATGTGTTCAAGCTAATCCCATTTTAGTATGGCAGGTTACCAAGAAAATAAGAGTAGAGAGACCTTGGTACTGCGGTAGGAAAACTCAGACTAATAATAATCAGGAGTACAATAATACATTTTGTTATTTTACCTTTTAAGCATGGTTAAAGCCCATCCATCAACTGCTATATCTTGTGTAGCAGCCAGAAAGTTTAAAAATAGAAATGACATAGTGAGGGCCATCATTGAGGGAGCTTTCTCTTCTGATCCAAGCCAATCAGTTACTCTGTATGACATGACTACCATCACAATTCCAATTAAGTATTGAACTGGTACAAGCCAGGTTTTCCTTCGCCCAAATTTTGGCCAGAACAGAGCATCCACTATTGGAGCCCATAGTAACTTTAAACTAAATGGCCAGTTGACAAAACTGAATTCTGCCTGAAAATTAAATAGTATAACATTTTGTAAGTACATAATCAACATGTTCTGCTGGCACTGTTAACTGTAAATCAACAAATAGCTGTAAATATATTATTATTAAAAAAAAGTCGTAATTTGATCCTCTGCGGGTATTTTAATCCTCCTAGGATGCCAACCATCTTCTTTTAAAAGAGTGTCATTTTCATATGATGTTGCCTTGCACACTGTTGGATTTTCAACGCAAGGCTCAGCACCGAGATTAGAAAATCCAACGGCTGAAATTACTTAGTACACAAAATTAAAATGGTACTGTTTTAAGAGATGGTGGTTGGCCCCTTGTAGGATCAAAATACCTGCAGAAAATCATATTACAATACTTTTTCATTATAATATATTTACATGGACCTATTACATGGGACCTAATATACAGGCGAACTGTGGGTGTACATTGGTACACCTCTGCCTAACTCTTCGGGAAATACAGGGGTGATGGTTATTTTTTTTATTTTGTTTTAAGAGACAGTTTTTAGACTCATATTTTGTGTGCTGGTCCCGAAAGTGATTATTACATCTGTGATTATAGACCTTAATTACTTCATTTATTTAATTTGGTCCCTAGGATTCGAAATAAGCCTCACCTAGTCTAAAAGTGGCAAATGTCACTTCTTTCAAAATAAACAAATTTTTGATTTATGGATTTTTATTTCTAGCATAACATGCATAGGTAAACAATAAACACCTTGATATGTTTTTAAAATTTTGCCTCTATGTAAAAAATGTTCCTCTACGTATAAGTACTAGTGTTCCAATCTAAATGAGCTATAGTCAGCATTAAACCTAAATGCCTAAAAACCAGTACATACATTTATTTAAAGTGAAAAATATTGCCTTTATCAGTCAACCCTTCAAGGGAGTGCTATAAAACAAAAATACTAAAGTGATTTCATTGTGTGGTTAAACAACACAAACTGATTTAATCGAGTGCACCATAAAAAAGTCGTAACAGTTTTTAACCAAACCCTTTACAATATTAGCTCGTAAAATTACCTTTTATGAGTTTGAGACCCATGCAAAATTGATTAGCAGAAATAACAGAAAACATGATTATAAAATCCTTACCTGTTGCGTGTAAGTTATGCCGCGGTTTTGAAGCAACATTGGCACAGCTCCAGCCAGCCCTAATGGGATACCTTGAAGGGTATAAAGAAATAACAAAACAGCAATATTCAATTTATCTCCTTTGATATCACTGCGTCCATCTTCATTAGGGAAGTCACCATTTTCAATTAACTGCTCCTTCTCAGATGGATGCTTACGCTTGGTTAAAGGCATGACTAAGTCAAGTAAAGCCTGAAAATTGATTAGAAATATAAATCCATAGTACACCACCAATGTAACACATACACGTCATTGAATTAGATTCAGTAACAGCTGACTACAAACTTTAATTTTGCGTCCAATTGATCAATTCGTATAAAAAGTAAGCCGTCCTTTGCTGGGAAATTTATAAGTTCATATGATTTTTAAATCATTTCATTTACCAATGTAAGAAGGAAATAATAATAGAAGTGCAATGAAGCCGGTCACACACAAGCACGCGACACAGGCCACACACAGACTAAATCTGTGGAACTGTGCAGAACTGTGGTCTATTACTTTAGTATATATTAATCTATGCTGTGGTCTGTGGAAGTTGGACCACGAATCACGATTATTCACGATGGAGTGTGTGTGGGGAATTGGGGATGTGGATGGACACCACACCATAGACTAAACATCAGTAACTTGACAGTTCATTCATAGGAAAATAAATAATGATACCTACCATATTAAAAGTAGTAGTATAAAAAAAAAAAAAAATATACCATCAGGGGTTAGGCAGAGGCGTACTAATGTACACCCACAGTTCGCCGGTATATTTTAAGTCCCATGTAATAGGGGGCGAGCCTATTGCCATTAACCGGGCACAAATCCAAACTCCGAGCTGCTACTGAGAATTTCATAGAAAAACCCAATAACACTTTTTGCTCGACCTGGGAATCGAATCGGGTGTAGTAGTGTTGAGGTAGTAAAAGATTTTGTAAAGAACAAAATATGATAGAAATGGTTAAATTTTTTAGTTTTTTTTTGTAAAAGTCCTTTCTTTTATTTATTTTCTTCTCATCATCATTTTATTAGCCGCAGGACGTCCACTGCAGGACATAGGCCTCCCCATAGATTTCCAAAAGGACCGCTTGGAAGCGGCCTGCATCCAGCGTCTTCCTGCGTCATAATAAGTACAGTCTGTTGTCAACATTATCTGACCCACCCTAAACACAACCGAAATTGGACCCTCTGCCTATGATAATAAGGTTTAATTTCAATTTATCGATGAATACAGACACGCATAAACCCACCCAACGTTGTCGGAGCCACCGGCATTATAATTATCATTTTGTTAAGCTATTTTAATCATTATCTCGTTGACATTAAAGTTAAAAACCTTTTAAGTCACCTTACATAATTAGAACCCAATCTTGAATTTCGTGGAGTCTTAACAAGTTCTTGTGGCTTGGCGGTTTGATGTTGGATTGGCGAGGAACGACATGTGGGTTCGAAAACACAGTCCACCTGTTATCAGTTTCTTTTTTAATTTGATTTCATTTCTACAAAATTGTTTGCATTATTAAAGAACGGCCAATATGATTTACGCCTAATAACTTATCTTGTAAACAGGTGGGTAAATTAAAAAAGTTTAAGTTCACATATATTTGCTTCGTGAGGTAGATAATAAATTCGTCTACTTAAGTGACAAAAGTTACACTACGCCTATTAGCATTGACTGTGCAGACACATTTGTAAATCGTTTCGCATAACTCGTAAAGTATTTTTAAGCAATTTGTAAAAAAGCATCATGTCGCAGCTTAATGACTATACCAAACATAAAATCATATTTTTACATGAGCAGAATGTTGGAATTAGAGAGATTGGTCGTCGTCTTAATATAGCAGTAAGTGTTTTTTTTATACCTATTTTATTTAATTGATTGTGATTAATGAACGCGTAGTTGGCTATTTTACTATTACATTCACTCCTTACAAGTTACATAAACGGTTCCAAAAATGTTTTTTTTTGTTTTAGAGAAATACGACTGTAGCTAAGACGTTATGAAGACAAAGTAAATATTCAGCGGATTCGTCCAGGGGCAAAAAACATCAAGTATAGTCCCGAATGCGATTGCCCATTAGTGTAACCGCAATAAAACACCATATTTCAGTGGAAACAGTGAGAAGGCATTTACACGCTGCTGGAATAAGGAATTATAAACCGGCACAGAAAATACCATTGAAGAAGAAGGGTCCGTTTTGCCCAGGAATATTTAAATTTTAATTGAGAAGAAAATGTTGTGATCTTCACTGATGAAAAAAAAAACATTTAAATCGAACAAAGATGAACGTAACAAGGAACGGTGCGCCATCACTCCGCTACTAATTAATCTAGGATATTTTTAAACACACCATGTAAGTAAATGCTCAATGGATAGATTGTTAAACCATTAAAATGTTGCCAATTACGTGGTGATGTTATTGTCATAAATAGTTTTTTTTTCTATTTAAATGACATGTTTATTCACTACGTATAATAGGCAGCTATAAATCTGTAAAGCATTTCACAGATAAAATAAATTTTCTTGATAACAAACTTTCAAGTAAACATGCCTTTTTTAATGTTTATAAATGGTTAGATTTGATTATGGCATCCTCATATACATACATATATTGTATATTAATTTGGAAATATGTGAGCATTTACTTACTTTATTTACCTAAGTGTTTTAATGAAATAATAAACATTTTAAATTTGCAATTGTTTAGTTTTATTTCTATGCGTTGTCCATTAAAGAACTGTAAAAAAAGTATAATAAAATAATTAAAAAAGAAACACCTGAGCAGAAGCTATATTTAGGTTAAACTTGATTTCGAACGTAAACAACGATTAGTGACCACAAGACTAAAGAATTTAAACCATATATATACTTCAGTAAAGTTTATTCTTGCACAGCACAAGCAGCCAACCTTATCCTAGTGCAAATAGATTATTTTGTATTTTATCCCTTCATTATTATTTAATCACTCCATTAAGACATGATAATAAAAAAACTACATATAAAATAGACAAAAATAAATTGTAAAGAGAAGTTGTTTTTGCAATTTAGTAAGGCAAGGAAAAATATGTTTGCGCGTTGTCACTGCATACCCTTAGTTAGTAGCATTTGAATATCAGTTTTACAATGAATACAAATATTTATTTTTCAACTACCCACTTAATACAAGTTATGACAAAATATTACCATTTTAGAAACTTTATATTTGAAGATTATCAGTCTATAGTTCTTTACAATAATACAAGAAATACTTTTAGAATAAATTCTAAATTGAAAGCAAAACAATATCTTCGTCGCAGGATTTGATCTCGCAACTTGTCACTCCCAGTCTTACACACAGACCACGAGACCAGAGTTACTTGACCGAACTCATTAAAATAAGCTATTACACTTATTATATTATAACAAGTTGTTTTAAGATTTAACCCAATGCTAACGTGATAAAGATCAAATTTGCGTGTGTGTATTTTTATTGTATTTATTCCTTCTCAGTTCTCGAGCACTTGACTGATAAACTCATATAAATTGAAATTAAACCTTATAATCATAGGCAGAAGGTCCAATTTCGATTGTGTTTAGGGTGGGTCAGATAATGCTGACAACCGACTGTACTTATTACTCAAAAATAACATGTAAGTAATTTTTTTACCTTTCAACCCAATGTCTTTGAGAATCAGCAATGTATTTAAACCCATGAATAGACGTCGTTTGCGACCATTCGGTGATCACTGCCGGTTTTTACCCTGTGCATCACGGAGACATCATTGAATATTCGTTTCTTGTTAGTCATGATGAAGTCTATCTCATTTCTCGTCGAACCATCGGGACTCATCCAGGTCCACTTCCTGTGAGGTGGCTTCTGAAATAAAGAGTTCAACTGGGGTACTGTTGTCCATATTCAAATTGCCTCACTCTCAACTCATCGTCACATCTCTTGCCCAGTTTTGCGTTGAAGTCCCACATAACAACAGTGAAGTGAGTCTTAGATATATGTATGGCTTTATTTGCGTCGCGATACATATTATCTTATTTTCTTTTAATAGGAACAAAATTAAAATCATGTTATTATTTTTTACTTTTGACATTTTATTTCCTCTGGCAAATTACCTTACTACTGAGAATCAAAATGTATAGCAAATTCTACAGTTTTTATTAGTTTTAATAATGTTTTTAAGACAACTTATTAAATTTTAAACAAAGTTTGCATATCCGTAAGTACATTATTATAAGTAAGTTCATTCTTACACTCACACCTCACACCTCACTATCTTTGTTTATTTTTTTGTCAAAATGTGTTAACCCTACAACTGTTAAGAATACGATTAAGGGCAAAAACATACTTAAAACACGCCACGCCACACCGCATCTGTGAAGCAAGCTCATTAGAAACATATATTTCGTAAAGCTACTCTTCGTCATTTGGAAAACAAGCATGAGTGAGGTGACGTCGGGTGTTACCAGTGTGCAGCGGCCATAGAAGTCCTTTTACAAAGCACAACACACCATAGATGTTTAATCTACTAAAATATTAGTTTATTAGTGTTCAGTTCAAATTCATAAGTTTCCTCTTTATAAAGACTTTCGGTGCTTGTCACCTTTTTAGTTTTATTACGTTCAGTAACAAAACAGTACTAGACCCAGAGTAATTTATTATTGGTATTAGAAAATGCATTGGAAGCCCATTCGTTGCCCTTCCCTATCTTCCTATTCATGCCTTGTGAAATTCAAATCCATCTATTCTGTAAATTTCTGTACAGCTCTGTGGTAAATCTTGTTTAAAATCAAAATGTCAAAATCAAAAGTCAAGACAATTCAATCAAAACACATTACACATCCCACAAAATGTTAGTTTAGACCTCAAAACGTGTATTTTATGAATATAATTCAACAATATCTTAAATCTTATAGCTTTGTAATGGCTTCAGAAGAGTTACGCTCTTGTTTCTTAAAATGTTTGCTGGATTCCCATGCCCCTATAAAATTAATTCACAACGTCGAAACTACAATAGGTCGCAGCAAATTAACAAGAATTAAGAACCCGGCTTGTTCTCGTGAGCAACGTAAGTAAAATGAATAATGAATATGTTTGGGAAGACTCAAAGAAGACACCCCAGGATGACTGTGTTTACTCCTGACCAAAGACTTTATAATTATTATTCTCATTTATTAGTTTCATATACATATTAAATACATTTTTAAATATTAGTATAAAAAATTAAGAGGAGCTCGTGGCTAAATAATTACAGCCGCATAGACCGATCTTCCGGGTTAAGCCACGCTTGCCGAGGTTGGTCTGTGGATGGGTGACCATTTACTATAGCGAGTTTCCTCCGTGCCTCGGAAAGCACGTAAAGCCGTTGGTCCCGGCTGTCATTTGTAGATCTTTGACAGTCGTTACTGTTAGTCAGAAGCCCGAAAGTCTGACAACCAGTCTTACCAAGAGTATCGTATTACCCATTACTGGGTTGTGGAGGTCTGATAGGCAGTCGCTCCATGTAAAATACTGATATTCAGCTGCATCCGGTTCGACTGGAAGCCGACCCCAACCTAGTTGGGAAAAAGGCTAGGCAGATGATGAGTATAAAAAATAAAAACATTTAAAAATATAAAAAATAGTAGCCCACCGGCGTCGGGAACAGGGTCCAAGCCACCAGTGGTCAGGGCTCCTGAGAAAGGAATCTCCTAACGATACACGCCGTGTCTAGGAGTACCGCTTTCTGAATCAAGCCCTTGATCCAACCGCCCAACGAGAGCCTCCTCAGGTGTTGGTCGAGGCTCTTGGCTATTATGCCATTGGCCGTCACGACTATCGGCACAATGATTGCCGTATTCACATCCCACATGTCGACAACCTCGCGAGCCAGATCAAGATACTTATTTTGTTTATCTTTCTCAGCTTTCACGAGGTTCTCGTCATGCGGGACAGTAATATCAACGATCATTGCGCGACGCTCTAATCGATCTACCACCACTATGTCAGGCTTATTGGCAACAATAGTCCTGTCAGTGATGATAGATCGGTCCCAATATAACGTATTTTCAAGAACTGGGTCGGGCACATATCTATAGTATGGTACTTCCGATTCCACAAGACTGTATTTCAGAGCAAGTTGCTGATGGATAATCCTGGCTACAAGGTTGTGTCTATGCAAGTAGTCTCCGTTAGCCAGACGAGAACAACCAGATATAATGTGACGGATTGATTCCCCGGGACGATGGCATGCCCGACAAATGTCAACCGTACCGTCCTTCACAATATATCTCCGGTAATTGTTCGTCATCATAACTTCGTCCATAATAGCACAGACAAAACCTTCGGTTTCCCCAAAGAGGTCACCAACGCGCAGCCAGGATACGGACGCCTTGAAGTCTACATCCGGCCCATGTAGGGCCCGGTAGTAGCGCCCGTGAAGCTCCTTGCTCTTCCATATCTCCATGCGATCTTTAGTATCTAATACTATAGGTTTGCGCCAGTTCTCGTTCGCTAAAGAGAGCGGGGTGAGGCCCTTGTCCACTGAGACCACATCTCGGTGCATCCCCACATCAGCTTCCAGGAAGTACTCCCTGAGACTGCATATCTCACGGTTGTGCAGGGTCTTAGCATTTAAGAAGCCTCGACCACCACACTTCCGCGGGATATACAGTCTCATTACTGACGACCTTGGGTGATGCATCCGATTTGCGGTCAATAGTGAGCGAACCCTCCTATCCAGGGCGTCAAGTTCTGTCTGAGTCCATTTGAGTACGCCGAAAGAGTACATTAAAACTGGCATGACCCAACCGTTGAAGGCGCGCACCTTGTTACCGCCTGATAAAAGACTATTTAAAACTTTATTTAGGCGGCCAAAGAAGCGCTCCTTCAACGATTGCTTCATGTCAGTAGCACTGATGCCTAACGCTTCCGACATACCCAAATATTTGTAGGTTTCAGTTGAGGAAAGGGATCTAAGGTTTATGGAATCCGAGAGTTGGGTTCCCACAGATTCCATAATCTCTCCTCGCTTCACATGCATGACTGCACATTTGTCCACACCAAATTCCATCCTGATGGCACTACTGAAAGTTTTTGTTACCTTCAGTAGCTCCATCAGTCGCAAATTGCTGGGGGCAAAGAGTTTCAGATCATCCATGTAAAGGAGGTGGGATATGACCTGACCACCTCTTCTCAACCGATAGCCCAGCCCTGAACCCTCCAGCAGTGTACTTAGAGGGTTCAAGGCTAAACAAAACCACAGTGGACTCAGACTGTCGCCCTGAAATATACCACGCTCGATCTTTATTGGTTCGCTGGTCTCCCGGATCTGCCGACATCCTGGATAGCGCAAGACCGTCCTCCATTGCCCCATACACGACATCAAGAAGGTGCGCAGAGTTGTATCTACTTTATACAATTCCAGCACCCTCATGAGCCATGTACCTATGTGGCACCGAGTCATAGGCCTTTTTATAGTCTATCCAACATATAGACAGATCCTTTCGAGAACGGCGGACCTGCTGGTTAATGGCCATATCAATGAGGAGTAGCTCCTTAGTACCACGGGACCCATTCCTACATCCATTTTGAGAGACAGACATGATAGCATTGTTATCAATATGATCATTGATTTTAGCTCTCAAAATAGATGTAAGAACTTTATAGACCGTCGGTAGACATGTGATCGGTCTATAATTTTTGGGTTCCGTAGTACTACCCGATTTATGGAGCAGGTGGGTTATACCAGTTGTTAAGAACTGGGGCAACGATCCAGACTCTAAGGCTGACTGGAACTGGGATGCCAAGCGAGCGTGTGATCTTTGGAACCACTTGATCCAAAAGTTGTGCAGTCCGTCCGGCCCTGGAGATTTCCAGTTAGGCAACGGACGAACTGCACAATTATTATTATTATTATAAATCTCTGCTGACGACTATCGATCACTGAGTGCCGTATCCAGAATGATGACTTGAACTCATACACAAACAACTACCTGCAATTTATTTACTTTTAGTTATATACGAACTTACGCCCTTTTTTTTTTGTAGTTATTCTCAAAGCAAACTGTGAAACATGCGTGGTTGAAGTCAAACAGCAGGGAGTAAACGCTTCAGGTCTTAATGGGTTAGCTTTAAAAAGGAATGGCCAATATAAAGTACAACATGGCTCTAGAATTGAAATCTTGTTGAACCAGTATATTCATGTCATAGAGTTTGATCCACCACCAGAGAACAGTGAGAAAATAAAAACAAACAACAAAAGAAAACTAGAAGACGGAGAGACTCCTAGCAAGAATAAAACCTTAAAAACAGAAAGTGATAAAATAGTAGATGTTGTAGAGCGTTGGGAAGATATAGACAAAGGTGAACTGTATATATATACTTCAAAAGATACCAAATCTAGTAGTAAAATAGCAGCATTTGATATGGACGGGACTTTGATAAAGACCAAATCTGGTAAAGTGCATCCTGTTGACATTAATGATTGGCAAATAGCTTTTAAAAATGTTCAAGATAAGTTAAAAGAGCTTATTAGGTGGGACTTTAAGCTTGTGATATTAAGTAATCAAGCACCTATAGGTAACGGGAGGGTTAAAATAGAAGATTTTAAGAAAAAAATTGAAAATATTGTAAAAACCTTGGATGTTCCTATTCAAGTATACTTAGCTACAGGTAAAGGATTTTACAGAAAACCAACCACTGGAATGTGGAAAGTTTTATGTGAACAGGTACGGAACCCTTCATATAACTAATTATTCTTTAACATTGTGCTAGAGAAATTTTGATGTGAGTTTTTTTTTAGAAAAACGATGGCTTGATAATAGATATGGCTGAAAGCTTTTATTGTGGTGATGCTGCAGGCAGAATCGCCAATTGGATTCCTGGCAGAAAGAAAGATCATTCAATGGCTGACAAACTAATGGCTGAAAATCTTGGTCTTAAATTTTACACCCCTGAAGAGTATTTCTTGCATAAGTCACAAATTAACGTGTGTATGAAACAGCCAGATTTCAACCCTAAAGAACTTGGGCCTGGAGTTTTCAATGATGATTTAATTCAAAAAGGAAAAGAAGTATGTTTTTTGATTAAAAGAAATATGTAGGTAATTTTTAATTTGTTATAAGACATAAATTAATATTTTGTATTTTATCCAGATACTGGTTTTGGTAGGGTATCCTGGTAGCGGGAAGTCATTTTTGGCAAAACAAATGGAAAAAAGATCTGGTTATCACTATGTTACCGTATGTCGAGATGTCCTTGGTTCTTGGCAAAAATGTGCAGCTGAAGCAACCAGGGTGCTGCGGGTAAGGTCACATTATATTTTTTGCTTCAAACCTTGCTAATACAAAGGTTGCTTTAAATGAGTATTCATTAAACAGAGAAATAATATAATATTGGTTAAGACTCAGGTATAATAACCATGTTATGTGTCACTCAGTTTCCATTCTATGCAAACTCTATCGTCATCTTTCCAGCGAGGCAAAAGTGTAATAGTCGACAGTACTAATCCTGACAAAGAATCTCGTGGTCGCTGGGTGACCCTCGCCAAAGAAATGAATGTGGACTGCCGATGCGCGAATTTGAGAGTTAGCATGGCTCATGCAAGACACAACAATAAATTCCGAGAACTTATGAAAATCAAGCACATTCCAGTCAGTGACATTGTTTTCCATACTTACAAGTAAGTGTACTACAGTTGAGGTTTTTATGTTAACGTGAAGTTCTTAATTATGTTGTTAGTTAAAAATTTTAATTAATATCGAATTTCTTGTTACTCTGCGATTTTTTATGTAAAAACTTCTTTGTCCGCGTAGAGCGACTTTTGGTAGGAGCAAAACGAATGGCACTGTACGGGCGGCGGACTTGGGGTCAGTTCGTCGCCCGAACAGAGACAGGACCGGCAGTCAGGCGCACGAGATGTTCCCACGACTGGCTGCTGGCTAACGGGACCCGCCTTCGCCGGTGGCGAGTCAATACCGGCCGTAGTGGGGCAGAATGCTCAGGGCGACCTTCGTACCCCAGCCAAAAGTAGTAGGAGGAACACCGTGGGGTTTTAGTCAGAAGGAGTCCGATACTCCCCTCCGCCTTCCCCGAGGCGGTGGCAGTCTATGAGGATATCCTCAGGAAAAAAAAAGGGGCAGAACCAACTTATTGCGCTACCGACATGCAAATGTGACGTTAAGTTTTCACTTCAGGCGGCAGCGCCTACGAGTTACGACTACCTATGTCTTTTTATTACATACCCAACGTGAGAGCGAAATTTGAAACACGAAAACTTTGCTACGAAATATTTGGGAGAATGTTACTCAATTACATTGTTTTTTTTTGTTTCAGCAAGAAATATGTTGAGCCGTCAGCAAGTGAGGGTTTCAAAGACGTAATCTCTGTTAGTTTCACTCCTCATTTTGAGGATAAAGATGCTGAGGAAGTATATAGAATGCACTTGTTAGAAAAATGAATATTTATTAATATTGTTAATGCTTGCTATGAAATAAAACAACTGTGATGCGAATCAGCGTGTTTTATTGCTAAATCAATCACGATCATCACTATTTCTATAACATCGTGTAGGCCGATTTTCTTACAGTAACAATGCTAATTAGAACTGCAATTGTATCTTCATAAGGCTTAAAATTCAAACATCTTTTAATTCAAAGGCTATGTTATCAATTATCATGTCTATTTATTTGAAATGCTTTTATGCGACATTGAGATTTTCTTTTACCAACTCGTTCAATTTATTTACAATTTTAACTTACAGCTACCATGAATATTAGTGAAAAAATACTAGGTATTTATTTTCTTATAATTACTAACACTAACACGTGATTACTTGCAACAGGCAAAGCGTGCCCAACATGGCAATGGCGTAATGGACGGATGAATTTTAACAATTGTGTACGTAATTTAAATAATAATTTATAGCGTAGGTAAGTATTTACATTTATATAATCATGATTTAATTTTAAGATCGCACCAAGCTAGCGTACATATAAATTGGTAAAATCACCTAGGAATTAATAGTTTGAGTGTAAGTACCTCTATTACACATAGGTACAAATAAGATCAAAAGGTTTCTTAAGGTATTCAAAATATATTAGAACAGCTAGCTTATGAATACTCACAAAGTATCTAGGCACTAGAATATAATTTTACACAACGTTTTTCCCGTTGTCTAGTTTATTTTACCACCTACGCAATGTAACGTTTTGTAAGTACCCAATGGTATTAGTAGCCAATTTGGCGCGAATCGATTACTAGCAGCTTCTTCATATATTGTCAAATAAATTGGTAATACTTATCAAAGGTTAACACACCGTTCAATTGTTAAACCTACAGGTTTTAGTAAATGTTATTAATTTAATTTCTAAGTACTAGCTAGCTATTTTGTAGCACAAGAGCACTTTATCATCAGCCCGATTACATTTTTTCAATCTTCGTAGATAGGTACTAAATACCGATTGTATCGATTTCATTAATTCAGCTCAATCGTCATGATTATTCAGGTTTACGAGCCAATCAGCCAACTGTATTAACCAATAAGCCATCGTACAGCAATCAATGGAGTCGTGATGGGATAATTAAGGGGCGATGATGATAATAGCATCAGCCTGCTGTCATTCACCGTCAGGATCTTCTTCCTCCGCGTCTAATAGATTATCCAGACTCGAATCCGAGTCATCTTCCTGTCATCTGAAAAACGGCAACAATAATAATAATGGAATATGTTCTGACTGTTTTGAACCAAGGAAGAATTTTCCACCATCAGTGAGGTAACGCTAGTAGACAATGTTAGGTAATAGTTTTCAGTTTATATCCTGCTTTACGTATCAATTTATTTAGGTACTGACTTCACTTTTGGAATGGCTTTGGAATTTGTTCGTGTTGCGGAATTTGTTCGAAAGAGTCACCGCGGCACTGGAATGCAAAGGGCATTAGGAGGAACACGGATAGGTTTTAGCCAGTAAGAGACTGACACTCCCTTCCTGTCCGCCCAGAGCGGAAGAAGTCATTTGATGATTTTCCATGCTTAAAATAAGAAAGGTGTATAGAGCCCTTGATATTTTTACCTGGCTATATACACGGTGTCTATGTGGGTCAGACGGGCGCCGCTCAAGGGTACAGCCGTCGACACGGGCCTCAATTTGCGTCTCTCCAAAGCACTGCGGGCTTGCTGCACAGCCAGATCGCCACACCAACGTTCACAACGAGCGTATATTACTACACCTGGAAGAAATACATAGAAATTATGTGGATCAATATGTACCTACCTAAGCTATCATCAACTGTCCTTTCCTACAAATTAGAAGGCACTGCATACGATGTAACCAAAATACTAATATGTTGATATTTTTACGTTCTAAAGTAGGTATTTACATGGTTTCTCTTGTACGGTCAGCAACAACAATTAACAATGTTACTTTTACATACCATTTAAATGAAATAGACACGAAATAACACAATTCACTACTATTCAGAATTTTAGGCAATACCTAAGAGTTCATTTTATCTTAATTTTAGAAACATTTCGTATTTCATTTGATATTATGCTCAATAATAAGGATTTAAAAATCTGAAAATTAACCTACTTTTGTTGCTGACTGTGCCCTTACCTTACCTTACCTTACCTTTTGTAATTCTTGATCTTATAACAGCCACATTTTCTACGACATTGCAGTACGTTATACCTACTAAGAAACAGTTGATGAATACGTTAGAAGTTTCCTATTTTCCTGAGACAATACTCACCAGCGCCTGCAAATAGGGTAATAGCTGGCCAGGAGTCAAGAAGTAACGGAGTCAGGAACAGTAGAGCAGTCAGCATTGTTATGGGACCTTGGATGCTTTGCGCCTTCCTCATACCCAAGTTGTGAGCGGGCTGCCATGCGCAAATGAAGGTACCCGAAAGCCATACTGCAATACAACATAATAAATACAATCTTTATAGTTTTCTATTCTACTCTGGCTGCCCTTGTGTTGATCTGATAGATTTTAGTACAGCATAAAGAGGTTCAATTCCTAGAGGATCAGTTAGTTTTTAAAGTCTATTGCATATAAAAATAGTGCTTGTATGACCAGATGTATGAACGTGGACGAGGTGAAAGTAGTATATGTAAGAATCGTAGAAGGTGGTGTTTTGTGTTTTCTGGCTACCCCCATGGGGAAAAAGTTTTGAGTTTATGTATGTATAGAGCCTGTTTCTTTTTCTTCTAGCATGTAGGTATATGGAGGTAGTTTTGGAGTAGGTATGTTGGCAGTAGCTACAAACTGCAGGTATATTAATCTGCCGCTGTGTCATTAGATCAACACAATGGAGCACACATTGGACCCCAAACAACTTATCCAGGTGGGAAATACACGATAACAAAGTAATGTCCTTACGTGGTATGCCAGTAGCGAACATAGGCACCCTGATAGCTTCATTGCAGAAGGCGACTGCTATCAGAGCGTCGGCTACTAGTTGTACCCCGGCACCTGCTGCCGACCAGCGTGAGCCACGCACACACGGCGGAGAAGGTGCGCTTGATTCAGGAACTGAAGTCACCACCTTGAAAGGAAAATATTGATGGTTAAATGATTTACAATGAAAATATCGTTTTCTCCCCGTCATTCACCGAATTAAGAAATCCATGGACGCTGAGCCAACTTGGGCACATGATTGAACATATGCTTGGAAACTAGAGGGATGCTTTTAAGAATAAAATCTAATTTCTATTAACCGGCCAGTTCAATGATTACATTGATAAAACTGTTCTGATAATTGACTTTGCGTTAATAGTGGTTGAAGTGCAAAATCTTTGATGTAAAATATTAGACTCTGTTTTGATAGGTACGGAATTTTGGGGCCTTTATCAGGTCGAGGGCATCAGAGGCCGCCCTGGCTGGTTTTCCCTCGCGGTTTTTTGCATAGATTTGGTGGCGGTCTTGCTAGTTGTTAGGATTCCCTTTCATTTTAATGCTACTTATTATGCTTCTCACTTGAATTCTATCTCTATACTCCTTGACAACAGCGTCAATATCTGTGGAGTCATCTCCAGAAGATATCTCTTGCTCACTGGCCTCCGCATCAGATACTACGTCGATTTCAGCTGTGGCCATCGGTACACCGCTGCTGCTGCTCGGGTCGTTCTCTTCTGCTGGACCGCCTGCGTACTCATCGAGCAGAAGGCACTCGCGTTCCTCAGTTTCTGAAATGAACAGTGAAAATCGGTGAATTAATAGGAGTCTTACCAGACTCCTATTAATTCACCGATTTATATTTTTTAGCTACAATAAGTAAAAGGTGGGTATTTGAAATGAAAGGGTAACATTCTGTATTAAAAGCATATCTGTACATATTTGGGTTTTTATCCATATGATTACGTACCTACGGAAAATCCATAAATCAGGATCAAAGTGGAAAATACTTGAACAGTAATCGGATCCGGAAATAATGACGAAATTACAAATAAATAATATTGTACCTTTAGTAGTTACTTTAGACTTGATGCTCTCCAGAGTCTTTGTGTGACGAATAGCAGATGGAATGAACCAAAGTCCAGAACGCTTGGTCTTACTAGCAGACGCTTTAGATCCTCGCGCGGCTTCTCTTCCTAAGCGCTTGTATTCAACATCTGTAATATCACAATGCATAAGTTGTAATATTCCGAAGAACCCAAATATTCCTTGGAATGGTAGGTATATGGTAGACTCACCCCCAGCCTCCTTCTGTTCTGCTGTAGGTACGCATCGCATGATAATAAAATGTAACGCCTGTATCGATATCCCAAGCAAGTGGCTTGCATTCATCAGAGTGATCATGTGTGATAGGGGACACGCAAATGCAAGTATCGCTGCCAAACTTCCTGTAAATAATACATCAATTAAGGCCTCACCCACACAAATATGAATCAGGACTGTAATTTGATAATTCTAGTTAGTAGTTACGTGATTAAGCGATAGCCAGTTATTCTACGGAGTATCGCGGTTGGGTTGCCAAATGACATCATCCCTGATTTATCCGCTCGTTATTACCAATTGGCAGGACGTCGACGTCTCGCATAGTTGCTATCATTACGCAAAACCTCCTAATTTGACTAAATACAAGGCTCTATTAATATATTAGAAACGAACCGGCTGTAAAAACTGCTAGGACTGGACTACCAGTGGTAGTGCTCTCATAGGTCATTGACCTAGTAAGCACTTTCCATTCTGGTGAGGCTAACCCCACCAGGACAGTGAAGAGTAAGGGGCACAGTTCAGTTAACGCTAGACAGATCCCTGCCACAGTCACAGCGGCTAGTACTGGACAGACCCAGCCTGCTGCCCTTGCCTCAAGCAGAGTTGTTACTGGCAAAGCTGCATCGATGCTGTTCCTGCAAGAACATTAATAAACGTGTATGTAAACAGATATGTAAAGATTATTTTTTATTACTAGTAATCAGATGAAATGCTAGTACGTAAATACGTCGTTTAGTAGGTAGGTGGAACGACCTACTTACAGGAAGATAAGTACCTGATGACACTCCATTTAGTTGTTAATCTAGGTACTTACCCTTTTAGCATATTAGTGTAGAGGAAACATAATCCTGATAGTACTATTGTGGGCAGACCAATCATGAGGAAAAGATTTTTCTTAAGCGTTCCATTGTCTTTGGGAAGTATCACGTTGAATGCGTAAGATATTGGTGCACCGGCAGCAAACAGCTAAATAAATAAGAATAATTTACACAATGCGGCTTTAGGTATGTATTATTTAATCAAATTGTCTCCCGATATTAAAATGGTGCCGAAGGTAGGTGTGGTGGCTTACCTCATACACAGTGATCGGTATTGGCAAATTGATATTGGCAATATCGAAGTTAATAAGGCCAAATATGGCAAAGAACTGGCTAAATATATACAGCAGAATTAATAGCATAAAGGTGAACATCATGCTTTCCTGAAACAAATAAAATCATTTTATAATTACATATTTCTTTCAAAATGTTAACAGATAACAGATAGGTAGGTATATTTTAGATACATTCTTAGTAAGAATTTGTCTAATCAAATTCGGCTGACATAAAAGCTTTGTATAAAGCTCTCGACTTTGCACTTTTGAGCCGTATCGATTACGGCAATCAGTCAAACAAAACTGGTAACGAAATATTTAAGTTGCTCAATTATCGATAAAGAAATGTTCTCATAAAAGGTTACACAACAAGTTTAGAGTAAACCTAAATAAATAATAGGTATTTAAGGTACCTCTAATCCGCACATGAACATAGCGCAGACAACCATCACGACGGTGACACCAAGCACGTCAGGCCAGGGTTCGCCCAGCGCTCGGGTTTCGTACCCGAACAGCCACCGTCTGGTACGACCACCCGTCACATGGTCCGCAGTAGCACTCAGTATACGAGCACAGATGGCAACAGCCACAAGATGCGAAAGAAAAGTCATCCACATTGCCATGAAATCCGCGAAAGAACGAAGGTTGCGCTCCCGACGACCTCTGGAGGTTTTAGGTGGTGGAAGTATCTCAGCTAACTTTTTGAGATCTTTGCATGTGAAGGCTGTAATTAAATTCATGTTATAAGTATATGCACACAAGGTTCTTTATAAGATACAGCTGGTGGACCGGACGAAGTAGTTTACAAGATAAATAAAACCTACTGGCTATAGTGATGAAAATGGCTAATAGCATGACAGCGGGGACGGCGCAGTAGCTGGAGTTGGCTGCGGCCAGTGGCGCCAGGAGTAGCGCTCCGAGCGTCCACCTCGCACCGCACGCTTCCCCGCCGCTCAGCGCGCTCAGCGCTTTGCTCATCTTGCTCCGTTCGGTCCGCTCAGTCATCTTCGTGTTTCTGTAAACAAACCACAGGCTCTTAGTAACGCTCTGTATCACAAACACTGATGTTGATTTAATTAGAAGTAAACAAATCATGTAGTTTGGCATAGTAGATGAGAAGATAAAGAAAGAAAAGAAAAAAGCTTGTCGGTGCCAGTAACACTTTTGCTATTGTCGGCATTTTTCAGCAGCATTCAGGCTCAATCACACCCACTTATGAGATAATGCGTTGAGATTACATGACTGTCATTTCAGACAGTAAATAACTGTAATCATACAGAAAGCAACGTCGGCAAATTGCCCTCCATCTAGGCTTTCAATTCTATATTAAGTACAAGATATTCATTGCATTTGTGTTTGATTACTGGATTTTGAACCAAATTAATTGTTTTTTGTTTAATGTAAACTTAAACATTATGTTGAAGTAGAAACCATAATTTATTAGACACCTACTGGGGAAAAACTGTCAGCGAAATTCTTTGTTTAAAATTTGATTTTCTTAAGTATCTCTGTGCAAGCATTTAAAATAAAATATAAATTAAATAACTTACCATTGTGCGCAGCGTAATACCTAACAAATTACGACACTTTTAATGAAAAATCCAATTCTACACAATTTCACTACATTTTCAATAGATTTTCACACACTAAAACACTTTTCACATACAATTTACGTATTTTTTTAATCTTTTAGCACTGAATTTTGGATTTTCATGGGTGTTTTAGCAGTGTGTGCCGGTAAATAAGGTCGTGTTTTCATGTTTATGCGACAAACCCGAGCAGGGTAGAGCTATAGCCGCTTCATTGTTGTCTCACTCGCGATCGATACTGGGTATCGGTTGGGGTGACCATTCTTATGGAAAAACGTTTCGAACCAATCATACTTTTTGTTCTATTTTACACTTTAGCCAGTACTAGTGGTTTGAATACATTTCTGTTGTCATATTTGCTTTTAATTGGCACCTCAAAATGTTTATAATGACGTACTTTTATTAGTTTGTGGCAATACTTTATACAGTATCAATTCAATTGCAATAACTTGCTTGAGACGGTGCCGTCTTCATCGTCTATTTTATTTTGAAGGCTCAATTGCTTTAATTTTCCAGGGCGAATTTCTGACTCCTATTAACGAAACCTATGAACCTATTTACCTATGAACGAAATGATATCATAGCAAACGGTCTTCCTGCATTTATGGCCACTATATGCTTGTCTAATGCCTTCTAATTTTCTAAGGCTTCCCTCTAAACGGTCTACTTGACGTGTAAACCTTGTCTATTAAAGTACTTCCTAGGTAGGTGTATATTATTAAAACTGAGTAGTGTGAGTAGACGTATGCATTTACTGTAGGAATTATATGTCTTTTAACCCTAGTAACGCAGAAGAATATTTTTGACTAAGTATTCTTTTCAGTTTCTGTCCATGTACAGGGTTGAAAATTATTCAGTTGTATAAATAAAATGATGGTGCTCTAGTTCTTCCCTCCATAGTATAATTAATGACGTCAGTACTGAGACAAGTGACGAAGCAAGGAAGGGTTAAATTAATCTTTATTGTTCGAGAAACTACCTGATGTCTCGAAAAATCTCACAGGAATTTGCATGCATAAAAGGTTAATCCAATTAAACAACCTGACTCATGTTCCTTATTGCAGTTCACGGAAGAATTTACTCGCGGCACACTGAAGTCGTGATCGAGTTTCAGACAAACAATTTAATTGAACCCTGCTATGAGTTCTGCATAATGTGTTTTTTAGTGTGTGTTAGGAAAGTTCCTATCGCGTAATTAGCTAACGAGGCCAGATATTTTAATTAAACTAAATTGTTAATGCATGTTTACTACATTGTACCTAAACAATTATGTGTGTCACATCCTACGAGTTACTAAGAATTTCAGTTTGCTATGTTAGTAATATTGATATAATTAGGTACTGTCAATTCATAGGGTCAAAGGCTTAATCACCGCATAGTAAAAAAAATATGATACCTAATGATTATGATTGATTGATTAATTGTTAGATTTTTTCTCAAAAATTAAAATATCGGCAGGTGTATTCTGTAAAAATATGTTTCTGTGAATATAAGGGATGTGAGTGAGTTATCAATCCATAGCATTAGATGGGATGACAGTCGGGTCACCTCAAGTTTCACCTGAATTCACTGACGTAGATTTTTTATAGAATAGCACTGTAGATCGATGTAATCATGATCTGATGTTTTTGTATTGATCTGGCGAGGAGAATGTGTTGCCTTTTGTTTGGTGGGATTAGATTAGACAAAAGTTGTGTCTGGCTTAGCTTCGATTTCAAAGACTAAACAATAACAGTTTAGTTACTTTTATAAATTCATCTCTTATTTTCCGAACCATTGTAATGATTTTGGATATTTAACGGTGTTTAATTCAATATATTTTGTTCTATTTTTGTATTAGCTAGACACGTACATTGGACTATTAATGCTAGATAGTCATGTTAATCATTTTAAATGTTAAATGATTTTGACGTAATTAATTAAGGTTCCGTACATTAATAGGCAAAAAGCGGAACCCTTGTAGGATCACTTTGTTGTAAGTCTGTCTGTCAAAACCTCAGGAATACGTGGAGGTATCGAGTTGAAATGATAACCATATACTCAGGTCTAGTCCCTTGAAGCTGCGATAAAATCAAACTTCAAATTTAACATAAAAAAAGATACGGTCTTATATGCCGCAAAAAAACGTAGGTATATCAAAATGTATTAGGGTACTTTGCGTTGATCTAGGACCATGACATTTAGCAAGTAATATCGTCTTATACTACAAGTATAGGGAAACATGTGAAACACATCTTACATTAGTAATTCAATCTTAAAAAATATAGCTTCTGCGTGCGACTGCGTCCGCGTGGATATTTTCACCCGTGTTAAGTCTGCTGGGGCTGCGGGTTGTTCGAGAGAGATACCGCTCCCCTGGAACGCGAAGGGCACAAGAAGGAACATGGATGGGTTTTAGTCAGTAAAAGTCTGACACTCCCTCCCGCCCCGACCACGGCGGGGGAAGTGATTCCATGATTTCACATCGGTGAAAAAAAAACCGGTATTAAGTAACGACTTTGATCACTGCTCCGCTCCTGTGTGTCGTATGTTATATAGCCTATGATACTTACAAATAACGTGGTTTTTTATTTTTATTTAGATAATGGTGTCGATTCTGTTATGCATAAGCTAAACTTAATTTAGACTATTTCTATCTTTTTCTTTCCAATCAAACAAGAAAGGGACGGACGTGAATAAGACTTGTCAATTTTAGTTGAACAAAACCTCTATACAATTATAATTGGCATGTCAGAACGTGTTGATTAAAAACACGGAAAAGTTCAAGGCAAAACTAATTTGACATCTCTAACTTAGTTCTAAGGTATTATCGTCCTTTTCTGTCGCTGTATAGTTAGTAAGAGATGTCAATTCTCTAATTTTAGTTTAGTTTGTGAACAAGGGAATCGGCACCAATAGCTCGTTTTGATCAAGCTCTATAGGTATTGTGTAACAATTTATTGTATTGTACTAGGTGTTAAAATTGCAACACCTAAGTCAGCAAGAAAACAACATCGTTAATTTTTTTTGTTAGATTTACATACACATACCATGACACCTGTTATCCCCGAAGGCTTAGGCAGAGGTTTACCAATGTAACGTCCACAGTTCACCGGTTTGTTTTAGGTCCCATGTAATAGGGGCTTATTGCCATTAACCGGGCACAAATCCAAACTTCGAGTTGCTACTGAGAATTTCATAGAAAAACCCATTAAACCTTTTTTTGCTCGACCTGGGAATCCAACCCAACACCACTAGGCCAACGCTGTTAGATTTATGAACACGATCTTACATTAGATAACACGTAGGCAGTGGGCTGTCAGCTGTAGCAGCTTTTACATTATAGAAAATAATTTAATCACTGATGGTATACTAGTAGCCTGGCGGGAACAAAAGGCTCGCTCATCTTATCTCCGCAAGAATACAGCATTGTTCTCGAACAGTCATGTTAAACAAAGAATCACAGAATATTACGATACCTACACACTTTTAATTAGAAACATGTTTACATGGTTTCACCTTTATCTACTACCTCTAGGTAGAAAAGGGATTAATTACATTCACGCAACATGTTTTGGTAATTCGCTCATGTAATAGTAATTAATCACCGAGGTACATTAATTTATGTAGTGAATTCTATCGCAACTCCCAAAGATGTTTATGATTTTATTGATTGATAATACCTACCTACGTACTTCTTTCGAACTGTCGGTGTGAATATTTGGCCACTGTTGTGCAACTATAGGCCAAAGGCCTCCTTTTCTCTTTGGCAAGAGGGACATGCATGATTTTTTTAACGCATTTATTAACAAAATATAAAAATACCGTAGTAGAAAAGACAAAAGTGAATTTAAGATTTAAATCGGCCAAAAAATAAGGCCGATATAAGCATTTTAAACTATTAATTACGCACCGATTAGACAGAAAGATCCGAAATGGACTGTGACGTTACAGAACACAAACAGATTGTTGAAAAAAAAAAGAAGAAAAACCATGCATATTTTTGATATTTTCCTATTGTAATGTATTAAATACAACACGGTTAATTACGGACTGAAGAGCTGTGTCATGTGTCAATCTATAGTAGGTATACTAATGTGGATTGAATCCAAAAAACCGTTCATATATGACACCAACCCTCTCTATCCTTAAACTAGTGTGGAGCAATCCTGCCTGTAAGGGTCAAGCTTGTCCCGCCATCCTCGCCTGGGTCTGCCTCGATGTCTTTGGATGTTTCTGGGATCGACATTGTGGTTGATATAGCCCATGATTTTAAAGTATAGAATTAAGTTCCTGTGAAATATCTGACTCAGTTCCGTATTTCAGAACGATACTAAAGCATAGATCACCTTGAGCATGGTGTTTAAGTCATTTCATTGGTTGGATCGAATTTTAATTTCGAGTAGGTACCATTTAATACGAACCAAAGAAATTAAACCAGAAGTAGCCTCTTTTAAAGTCAATTTTTGAATTGTAGGTAATGCTATGAAATCTACTTGCACTATAGTTTTCTGAACGTACCTACGCCTAAGTAGGCATCATTATCAAAAAAAAGCTCATATTTTATTTTATATACTTAGCACAGGTATTAACGCATGATATAAAAAAGTATATCAGCTATAATTAGTATTAAAGTAATAACCATAGGTTCATATTGTGTAAAAATGGGGAAGAAAGTTCGTAGCTCTTGAATACGCACAGGTAGGTAATAGGTATCTATTTTCAAAAACTTCGAAAGTTTCAAATGTTTTTGTATTTAGGTCAAGCAAGTCCTTGCAAGAGACAGGCCTTTAAATTGGACACAAAAGAATCACTTTTAAAGTGTCCAGATGCGTTAATTAACGAGTTAATTACGACGAGTATCCGTTCCAACAAAACAACTGACATTTCTGCCTTACCTCTCGTCTGGACGCCCGCCGGGAAGAAAGCGTGTAGGCGTGTGTACTCTATAAATGCTGGATTCGCAGCTATCCAGACATTTCTCATAACAACTGAGAGCTCACTGGACGTCAGTTGGGAACGCATAACAAAGCTTCTAATATATCGCGCCATTAAAAAGTTTATTGTTGTTTGTGAAAATGAAATTACAGTACGTGTGCCTAATTGTTGGTATTATTTTGTGCTCTATTGCAATGTACGAGGCGTTCCCGTTTCGCGCGGGAAGTATTGATTATGTGAGTATTTTAAATAGTAATAAAAATATACGTATAGAAGAATGTTTACAAAGGCTGGATGCCATTATGTATATTGTGTGTCAAAAGTGAATTGTGTGTAGTTTTTTAAAGCGCAAGTCATGCACTTCTGCAAAAAAAAGGTTTAATGAGAACTTGTAGGTCATAGTAATTTAAAACATATTAGGTACCTAATGAGTGCTTCTTTATACGTACAATGCGAACAAAATTACCTAACCTCGAATTTTTAAATAAGTAATTTAAAAATTCGGTTAAAGTTTAAAACTTTACTTTTCATCGCGTAGTTTGCAGAAGCATATTTCAAGAAGATCAGTTTATTTAATTTCAGCTTAGGTAACGTTATTGTATTTAACTTAGAATTTATTTTTACATTAGCCTGAATTAAAATGCGAAAAAAACACTCATGATCTGCATTTAAAACTATCAATAAGCTTGATTAACATGTAGAGATTACTTAAGGCATTAAGTTCGCCTTAGTACTTTTTTTTTGTTACAAAAAGTTAAAATAAAAAAGTATATGAACAAGTCTCTATTCAATTTAGTTGCAGACTTACAATGACTAAAGCAAAGTTTTGGATTGGAAAGCGTTTTTGCTAAGAGAAATAGAGTTTTTTGTTTATGAGCACAATTTTGCATTATTAGGCGATTACACTTCAATATTTTTTTTGTTACTAATTTAAAGTTAACTTTCTCAATATTAATTATAAAGTAAATGGATTACCATATCTATAATCTTGTAAGAATAAGTTAAAATACGCTACTGGGCATTACAAAAAATAATTCTAAGATGTTCTGTTATTCAGCCCTTTGCAATCATGGTTTAGATAACTTTAAAAATCTCGTAGACCTTCTACGAAAAGTGAAAAATTTGAAAATTCGTAGCATTGGCGTAGCACTGCCGTAGCAGTTCTACGAAAAATATTTACGGTGTCGGAAAACTCTTGGAGAAATCTAGCGACTTGTTTAAATTTACCAACGGGTACTGAATCAACATTAGTGATCGAAGCCCATTCCTTTAAAGGAATTTTTTGTTTATTTATTTTTAAATAGAAACGTGGCCTCACACTTGGCATTTCTCCTGTATCGTGGGTGCATTTACAAGCATTTAAACTTACATACACAAACAGGCAGACCCGGCCATACCAATATTTGTGCAGTGTGGGAATCAAAGCCGCAATATCACAACACACAAGCCAATCGCTTATCCACAGCGCCAAACAGCCATCAAAACAAAAAAAAAACAAACAAAAAGCAATTTTCCTCAATATTTCATTTATTTCAGATGGAAGCAATTCGCCGCATGCAGCAGATCCCGCAGTGGCACTGCATGAGGTACAGGAAGTTCCAGCTGCACGGTCACTGCAGCCGCTGGCTTCTCATGCGGCGAAGCTGATACACTGGGACCTCGCCCAGGCATTGGAGGTTCTAAAACAATCCTTAGCGGCGACTGTGAACTTTATCACGATATAATTTAGCACCTATTTGGAATGTCACTATGAAATTTAAATGAATGACGTAGGGTCAGTTCACACGCAGACGCGACGCGAACCTTGCCGCACCTTTTAATAGAGCGACTCACATAATATCATCATCATCACACAAAATATCACTTTATTCACTGCACGAAAAGATACACATTTCATTGTTCGAATTCGGAATACGTTGCGCCTTCTAACAACGAAATTGTGACAATGAAATGTGTATCTTTACGTCTAGGAAATAAAGGTATATTTTGAGTAGCTCTATTAGAATGTGCGCGCAGCGTTTTGGTATTAACTGACCCTTATTGTGAAATGTTTTTGTGCGTCAGTGACTTGAGAAATAAGTTGTTTATCTAACACCTGTAGGATGTTCTGACACGCAATTTAATTTGTGTCTCCGGTAAATTTACTGTTTGGACATTGAACTAGATTGTCCATTCTAATATTATAAACGCGACAGTAACTCTATCTGTTTGTCTGTTACGCTTTCACGACCTAACCGCTGAACCGATCTTAATGAAATTTGGTACGGGGGAAAGTTTGCACCCCAAGAAGGAACATATTATTATTTATTTTTTTATTAAACCAAAATTCATAAAAATCACATGTATAGGCTACTTTTTTATTCCGCGACTCTGCATCTGCGATAACCGGCATAATTACGCAGACGAAGTCGTGTGCAAAACCTAGTTTTATATAATCACTTAGATTGTCGCAAAGTGTATCAATTGAGACATATTTTATAAAAGTTGTAAATTTTATGCACTTTTAGACTTTCGAAATTATTGACTGACACTAGGGACCTTTCATATTTCTTAATGTATCGTAATATGTTTATACTGTTTACTATTTCGTTAATGTAGCATGTAGACGTTAACTGTTAATTAGGTATGACATCATCTAAGTAGCCGTAGGAAATAGAGGTGTTTATAGTAATGGGAGCCAAGTTCGGTCGTAGATATTTTGAAAATTAATTTTAACAAAATCGTCGAATTTATGATCACTAAAACATTTTTTAAAGCTAAGTGTCTAGTTAAGTAATTTATTACCCTAAATTGTATGTTTCATTGGATATGTATTTTTTAACATCTTGTTGTAGCGTAACTAAAAGTAGAAGAAATGCTTATCTAATATCTAAACTAATATTAAAAAGAGGAAAGATATTTTTGTTTATTTCTATCGAATACTCGCTCCGAAAGTACTGGACCAATTTTAACCATTATTTTACCAATAGATAGCTACAATGTTCCTAAGTAACAAGGGCTATATAACATCATGCTACGATACACGGGAGCAGCAGTGCGATTCTCTAAGCCTCACTTCGTAATTCGAAAGCTGAATCCGCAGTGAGATAACAAAATGGTATTCTGTTAAACACGATCACGCCGGTGACGTCACCACGGTAAGCGAAAACACAACCAAATTCAAGTGGGTTCGTTATCGAAGTGAGCGCGATCACTTTAGTGAGACTCGTTTTCGAGTTTGCATTTTAGAGAATCGCACTACAGAGCAGTAACCAAAGACGTAATGCGGGTGACAAAAGCCACGCGAATCCCTTGCCGTTCGCTAAGTAACTTATATAACTTTGAAAAAAATCGGCATTGACAATATATGTTCATAAAATGTATGTGTCGCCTAATTTTCTGTCGCGAATAAATCGCGAGTTAATCCTGTAGTAAAAGTTGATAATGATAAGTACAGTCAGCAAAAAAAGTAGATTACCATTACAGATTTTTAAATCCTTATTGTTGCGCATAATACCAAAAGAAATACGAAATGGATCTAAAATTAACTTTTGAGGTCTATTTAAATGATATGTAAAGTAAAGTTATATGTAAATTGTCAATCGACTTTTGTTGCTGACCGTACAACGACCCCTTTTCGGGCTTAGTAAACAAACATTAGGCTTGTATAATAGATGTTACCAAATAGTTATCGTATATTATATAATAATGTGCCGGTAGATTAGAACACTGCACTTTCTCTAAACAAATAGTGTCTTAATAACGAAGCCATCTTTGTTGTTTGATTTAGTTAAAGAATATTTTTTGTTTGTTTTAGAAGTTGTTTGTAAATCTAAATAAATAATGCCTACTTAACAAAAAGTTTACTGTTCTATTCTAACTGATCTTAAAATTCTAATAGAGGTAGGGTCACGCTAAAAAAGTGGCAATGATAATGTGATTTTTAAAGTAAAAACCTTCCGTTTTCTTATATTGAATTGTATTTCTTTTTCTGAAAGTATTTCAATTATAATTATTGTATTACATAATACTCATTCTAGTATTGCGTCAGAGGTCAAAGTCTGTCGTAAATTAGTATTGACATGCTTTGATGCATGCAACGCAGTACCGCACCTCAAAGCCTAACCAGTGTGATCCCAACCTAAATTGTTTAAGTACTTATAAATAACTTATCAGTATTATCAACAAACTTTTACGGCTATCTACTAAATTATCAGAGTAAAATTAATTATTGTAGTAGTTTTAGTAGAGTAGGTACTGATACTGTTGTTATTGAAAATAAAGCTATTGGTCTTAATATTTGTTTGATTGTAAAACATGATCTGTATGAAGTACAGGCCCTTATAAGTTACCCAACACATGTCCTTAAAGACGTATCTGTCATAATGGAGCACAAAACGAGATGGGCTGTCTGTAGAGAGCAATGGGCTCTTACATCGGGTCTAACCGCTGTCTTCCTGTTCGGCCTGGTAACTGGGCCACTCCCAGAAAGTGCACACAATATTGTGTACACTATTTGAACAATCGGTGAGTGGACCATTTCGTAATGAAGTACCTGTGGATCATGTAACGTTATAATGCTGTAACGTTTGGTAAGTAACGCTGTAGAGAGTACTCACCGTCTGATGTAACTAGGAAATGCACTTATTAATTTGTTGCCAAAAGTCTTATCTGCAAAGTAAACTTTAATGGCTACCACCGACAACGCAGTCAAAGTGGTCAAATTCTGGGCCACAGCAATATAATTTATAATAATAGTTTTATTTATTTATTTATTATAATATAGTTTGTCATCGAAACGCTAAGAAGAAGTAAACTTTAATAAATGGGTAAAGTTAAAATAATATTACTTGTATTACGATTACGAAACATTTATTCAGGAAAGTTAAATTGACAATAATACTTTTCAGTTATTTATTCGCAAAGCTAAAAAAGCAATTCAGATAAGAAGGCAACGTAATAAGCACACAAGTTCCACATGTGTTTTGAACCCGCTTATTTTATGAATATAAAGCTGCTAAGTAAAGAAAACGAGATAAGCAAAGGCGCTTCACATATTTACGTATTTTTCACATTGCATTTTTTGCTTAAATGGGAAAACTCGAACACTGAATTATAACTAGTTTTCTTTAGGTTTGTTCGCTCTGGTTTATTTTATTATAAAATGTAGGCACTCCACTCGTGGCATACGCTTCTTGAGGCATAGTGTTGAGAGGCATAATTTCGTCATCTTCAGGCAGTACCTGTAAGATTGGCGTGTCCGTAGGTTTGACAACCACTACGTTCTCTCCTCTTTTCCTCTCCATTATGACATTGCTGATGAAGCGAACGGTGAAGAAGAAAAATAGTTCGACAAAACTCAGTAGGCTAGCTCCAACAAATAGTCCTGTTGTACCTCCAACTGACACTGAAAATTTTAAATAGGTTGGTCTTATATCACTATGAACCATGCAAGAGAATATAAATAACATAAAATACCATCACGCCTGTATTCCCCGAATGGTTAGGCAGTGGTGTACCAATGTACTCGTACACCAACAGTCCGCGTTAGGAAGAGGTTTACCAATGTGCATCTACAGTTCGCCATGTAATAGCGAGCGAGCCTATTTGTCATTAAGAATTTCATAGAAAACCCCAATAGCAATTTGCTCGTCCTGAGAATCGAACCCAAGATCTCTAACGATCTCTAGTAGTCGCGCTTTGGACCACCAGGCTATCGAGGCAGTTTACTAAATAAATTAATATAAATAAATCGTAGGTAATAATATTACAGATATTTACCGACTAAATCAAGCCGACTCCTGACAACGTTTCTCTTGAATCTTTCAGTTGGTAAATAAGCGAGAACAATTTCAACTCGGGCCTTCTTTTTGTGAGCTTTACCTTTGACCCTAAAACAATAATGGCTGATAAGAAATAAAACAAAGACAAAGAGCTACACCCACTAAACAAGCTGATAAATAAATGGTAGATAATGGTGAAAATGGTAAGATTTTGCTAAAGCGTTTGACTTCGTTTGCGGATGAATGGAAGCTTTAATTTATTTTATCGGACAAGACCGCCACGCTTTTCCCAGCCCACTGCAGCTCCTGTAAGCCAGAATCAACAGGGCGACCATCGAGCGCCGAGACAATGAAGCTCGACGCGTCCCGGAGAAATGATTCAACCGTCTTGGATCACGCAACGAAATTAATCAGAAAAGATTAGCGGAGGAGTACGAAAAACATAATTTCCAGTTCCCTCCAAACAAGCAGGAGACAGAACAAAATTAGGCCAATAGGCTCAAAGGGATGGAATGTGTTAGATTATTTTAAGTACTCCGGGTTCTGTACTCCTACACATAATAGGTATATATGTATGTGTATATTTTTGTGTACCACGTTTCGTCCAAGCATATGTTTTGCTTGATCGAAGTGTTATGTTGAATTTATATAACCACGTTGTCAAAATGATTAACTGTTATTGGTTTAACCGTTTTGTGTTAACATAAATTTATAATTTATAGATTCGTTTAATGAATGAAATAGATAGCCTTGACGACAGGTTAATTTTAATCGGAGTATTAGGTTTTTTGTACACGAATCAAAGATTTTGTTTGTTATTGGGAAATAAAGGCCTATGTTATAATTCAATGTTGCGCCAGATTATGGTGATTTTAAACTACTTCCATGGACGTTTCGTTTGGATGAAGTGTTAAGGCATTATGTCATCTCAAGATTATTATCAGTTCGACATTTATCCAAATATATTATTTAATATCTTACGGGGTGGTGACATCTTTGATTATGGTGATCTCCGTTTCGTCACAGGATGGCAGACAGTTACAAGAAAGTCCCGGCCGATCAGCCCAAGCTGGCTTCAGTGTAGTCAAGTGACTCGACAGTGTGTTCAGACAGGCCATTCCTGACAAATTGCAACGCGTTTCTTCAGCTGAAATATATTTCTTTGGTTATAATACTCTTGTAGCGGCACTTAAGATTCGTATCATTAAAAATAAAGAACCTTTGTATCTTGAAAGTCTATTAAAGGTCAAATTGTGTGAGCTACTTATTATTGTTATTGCTAAACAAGTTCACTGAGATATTATTACAGTAATCTTATTGCGTTTGGTTTTATAATAAACCAGAAACTTGCGCCTGAGGGGCCAGTTGCTTTGGGGATTCATTCTACATTTAGAGAGCGAAAGAGTTTAAGAAGCATTTAAAATATTGATTAAAGGGAAGTATTCTTCATGTTGAACAGTGAAGCTTACAGCTGACAAAGACTGTGGTGAGCAGTGTACACTTATGGAAGACGTCTAAATTCAATAATAAAAACCTCTAACGTAGAATGGTCAATCGTGATGTGATTATTTATTTATTTGTTTGTTTGTTTATAATATATAATACAATACATTAAAAAATGCAAACAAAGTAATCTGCTTTTTAGAAGATATTGCCGCGATAAACGTGGCCACTTACTGGGCCCAAGAAATAAGATTATCATTGACTCGAAAAGGAGAAGGTAATGCAAAGAGACTCACTGGTACCGAGTATGAAATGGTCGTTGCATTGGCACAACTCCAGCTGTGCTCGCTTGCGGCAGAGCACTGTGCAGGCGCTGTACGAGTAGTGGGGGTACAACCCCCCCTCGTTCTCGTGGTGGAACCGACAAGCACGCTGCTCCGACGTCGTCTCCGTTATCAAGGGATCGTTTTCTATGTTGCGCACTGACAGGATACGGCTTAAATAAAAATACAATAAGTAGTTAGAACAATGTTTAAAAAAATGTAAGTTTCTATTGAAATATTGTTGTGGCTATAAGTCTTAAATGATTATTCAGCCGAAATGTGAGCGAGTAAATCTATCAATAGTGTTTTTGCATAGTGGATTAGCGCTTTTCATTTAGTATTTAGCCTAAATGACTTTACTGCTGTATTCTATGCCTAAGTTTCTTTAAATAAACATTATTATTATTATATGCTACATCCGGCACTAAGGAAGTAGGTCCTTATATTTTTTCTTTAATTGTTATGATGCCTATTTTTATTAGGTAGGTAAATCCTACCCCTACGCTTCAAACTATATGGTAAACTACCATTTTTAAGAAGCTACCAGCTTTAAGCGTTCGTCTCAATTTGATGATAGAAACCTTTACTTTAGATTTTCTTTGGTATTTACTCACCGATAAATGTAGCCAGGTTGTATCTTTAAAGTGGAAGAATGCAGTGTAGTTACAGTGGGTACTTCATCCTCTCCCAGAGTGTACATCTAGTAACATTGAAAAGTTTATTTCGATACTTACAGAAATAATTTCAAAACGACCGTGATATAAATCAAACTTTATGTCGCTCTAAATTTACCATTGTCGTCAAAAATGCATCGAATCTAATAACTCCTCGAAGATTTTGCAAATTGTTCACCATTGGGTATGGATGAGGTTCTCTGAAAGAAAATGGTATTTTCAGAAACAGTTATGCATTTACTAACCAATACAATAAATAAAACCGTTACTTTGTTTGT
This sequence comes from Caradrina clavipalpis, assembly GCA_932526535.1. Classification (NCBI taxonomy): domain Eukaryota; kingdom Metazoa; phylum Arthropoda; class Insecta; order Lepidoptera; family Noctuidae; genus Caradrina; species Caradrina clavipalpis. The sequence continues at coordinate 8,244,795 of OW052100.1, forward strand.
ATGGAATTCAAAATGAAACACGGTCCTATGTCGGTTTCTATTGGTTGGAAATATTCACAGCACGGAAATTCTTCATCGTTGTAGGTGCAATTCTTAATGATCTTGGTGCATTTGCTTCGCACCAGACTTGCGTAGTAGCTGTAGTTGGATTTGGGGCACAGAGGATCAGGGTTGGGGTTCAGATAGCATGTACCAACTAGTACGTAGTTGACTCCACGGAAGTAGGCTATTTCCTTGAGAGCGTCCTCTAAATCCAATAGATGACCGGGAGGCCAAATTCTGTGAACAAATACCATAAACCTTTAGCAAACGATAAATTCCAGAAATATAATCAATCATCATAATTTTCTATGGGTGGCAAGGCAACTGTATTTCGTTCAACAAAATTTTATGCGTAACTATGAAAACTTATTGTTACTTACGTGTCGGACACGTTGAAAATCTTAGGGTTGTTAGCTATTTCACAAATGGCCACAGTAGGCATTTTCGTTTCCCATTGAGTGTAGGTGGTCTCCAAGCCAAAGCTGATGGGGCTAAGGATGAAAGCTTCCCAGGCCGAGATGATGAGGAGCGCAGACCCGTACCACGACAGAATGACTAGCACCAGCCACAACAATCTGGTAAATATCTGGTGATTAGCTTAGTGTAGTCTTTTCTAATTTTATATGAAGCAGAGTTTTTGGATGAGCTAATCTCCAGAACTACTAGTCTGATTCTGAAAATTCTTTCACTAATAGGAAGCTACGTTATCCTTTAATGGTATTCATTACATTTTATTGTGAAAAATTAGGGATTCATACAAAAATTCACACAGATGAAGTCGCGGACAAATCTAATAAATAGACTGAAGACATTCGTTGCATGAATGCCTATATTCTAAGAACCTTTGAGCGTAATATAAAATCGTGTATCTTACTGCCTTACCTTTCAGTCACATGTTTGGTATCATCAGCAATATAGTGAATACCAGCAAACGTGCAATTAGCACAATAATCTTTAATTAATTCCTTACATATTGCGGTCTTCGTTTTAGGCATAATGCAAACTTTATCAAGCTTTGTTAACAAGTCCTTTTAATGTTACCGATACGGCTGATGAACGTAATATGGTCATTAAAACGGAACACCAGTGGTGCATGTTGTGCAAATGTTATGAATTATAAATTATGTAAAATTATGAAATGTCATGATTATAGGGTACAGCGCAACAACGAATGCCTAGGTGTTCAAGGTCATTACGTCCATTTGGAATAAAACAACCTTGTGTATGTAATTGTTTTGTTTATTGATAACAATGGCGGTTCACACATGAAAATCAACAAGAGCTCTAAATCAAAATAATGTTTTTTTTTTTTTACAAAATTGTACTCGATATTCACTTTGGCACGGTGGCACTTTACTACACTAACGTTTTTTAAGTATATTTACAAAATTAAATCTATCTTAGCCTTGGCAATTATATTAGATAGGACAAAATCGAGACCCAACAAACGTTTGATAGGGGTCATCGTTCTTCTTTATTATTTAAATTCTTAATCAAATCTAACCAAGAGTTGAATGGTCAACAGATTGAAACCTTCGTTTAACCTATTGAATATGCTGACCATTTAATGATTGGCTTTATGGTCGATGAAGTTAAACCTAGTCTCCCACATCATATACTACTACTAAAAGTCGTTACAAACCTTACACTAAATTTTTTGGAAACCTCCGATTTTTTTTTTTTTTTTTAATTAAACTCTAAATAACGAGTTATAAATCTACAAGTATTGTAAGATATCTTGGGTGGGGAAGTAAGATGGGGCATAAAACTCCCGTTCGTTCCACTCTTCAGACAAAGTCACGGGGATGTGGTTGTTTTGATGACTGTCTTCCGAAGGAAACCTTTTCCTCGGAATCAGACCGGCGTGTGTGAGGATTTTGTATATTTCTTTGCGTGGCACGTCATGAGCGTCTCGTGCGTAAACCTTGAACATAAATGTAAGTAGTCAATGTGATGTCCTGAACTGGTTTGCTAAATAAATAACGAAACACTTTGCAAAATAAATGGAATCATTGTAAATGTTAGAAATTTATTGTTTTTTTTCGAAAATATCTGGAATACTCCAGGCGATTAATACCTATTTGATTATTGAATATGTGTAGATATTTTCCCGCCACACTATTCCCAAACCATTGCAACTGCTGTAAGCCAGGATCAACAGTGGCGACCGCCAGAAAAACGCCGAGGCAATGAAGCTCGACGAACTCTGGAGAAACAATTCAACTGTCTTGGATCCACAACGAAATTAATCAGAAAAGATGAGCGGAGGAGTAAGAAAAACGTAATTTCCACTGTGTTACAATTCGTGGATATAGGAATGTTTGAATGAAATCGATTTGTACGGATGCCAGCTCATCAAGCTACTACAATCTGTCAAATTTCTTTAATAGATTTTCAACTTTATCACTGTAGTGTATGGTTCAAAGTTGATTGGGAAAATTTGACAGGTTCGGGTAGTTTGATGTGCTGGCGTCTGTACATTTAAACTCGCTTTCCCACTTCTTACCAGATTCTCTCCTTTATGTAACAGACTGGCCAGAGGTAAAACTTGCAGGAGGTGGGGGTTGCGTAACGCTGGACTCCTCAGTCTAGGATGCAAGCTTTCCTCTTCCCGTCGCACCGCCAGCACGTCTGGGTGGGGAGGCGGCAAGCACCTCACTAGGCACGTGCACGTTGTAATCAACAACACCAGTGACTTCATTGTTAATGGAAACTGCAAATGTTTTAGTAGATTTTAGTGATTGTTGTAATTATTTTCAGTTTCAGTACTTTGAGACCCGGGTAAATCTATTTTGTTATTTAATATTTTTTTAAATAACAAATATTTGTTAGGAATAAAACTTCCTAGTTTACGTTGTGCTTTGTTTTTTTATTTTATTTTAACCGCTTTTGATCCCAAAGGAATACGGATCAGAAGGCTATTCTAAAAATAGATCTTTACGCAGGCTGTTTTAAAATGTAGAAAGAGATAGTTATGACAGCCCATTGGTTAAGGAACCTGCTTTCATGCATGAGGATCTGCTCAAAATCGGGCAAGCACTAATGTTTTTTTTTTTCAATTCATATTTGAACAACTTGAGTATACAGTTCATATAATAAGTGAACCTGTTATCTTGGATATCACGAACATCATGAGGATAATACCTAATAATTAATAAAAACAAGTCTAAAATCACCAATCCACCTTGAGTGGTGATCAATTCTCGAACTTTCTATGTATGAAAAGATCTTTTTAACCATTAGTGGCACAATAATAGGCTACTATTATTTTAAAGCCAGACAGTTGATAAATACGATAGTGAAACAAGGCGCCTACTTAACATGTGAGATAAAATCATATCTGCAAGGAAATAACAGGAGGGGTGCGGTAACGCGGTATCCACTTCGCAGACTATAGAAAAAGGACGATAGCCAGTCGGGCACGGACAGAAATGATCGATCGAATAACAAACTAGGTATAATATTGAAAACAAATGGAGTGAAAAATAATAATAAAAGGAAACACGACTGACTACAAAATTTTCTTGACTAAAAATTAAGCATGGTAAAATCATAGAAATATTGATTGCTGCGTTAAATAGGTGACCCGTGATCGGCTAATGTGACGTGACCGATGAATATCAAAGACACATTAAAGAATTTATACTAACCTATACTAGGCTTACCATACACCCCCCCTCCCCCCCCCCCCCCCCCACCCTCCCTTGGCTTACCTATATAGGGTTTTTCTATGAAATTCTCAGTAGCAGCTCGGAGTTTGGATTTGTGCCCGGTTAATGGCAATAGGCTCGCCCCCTATTACATGGGACCTAAATATACCGGCGAACTGTGGGTGTACATTGGTACACCTCTGCCTAACCCTTCGGGGAATACAGGCGTGATGGTATATTTTTTTTTTTTTTTTTTTTTTTTTTTTTTTTTTTTTTTTTTTTTTACTAATATAATAAGGCTGAGTTCTTTTGTTTGTTTGTTTAAACGCACAAACGCACAGATATTATTTCGCGGACATTGGTGTGGGTTACACGTTTACTTAGTTTTAAATATATTATGTCATACTTTATTGTAATGTGTAACTGTTTTATGTCCCAATAAAGTAAAATAAAATAAAAATAATCTCTAGAACTACCAGTCGAATTGGAAAATATATTTTGTATATAATAGCCAGATTAATGAGGAATAGTAAAGTATATGCTAAGGCTATATAACATCACGCTGAGGCCTACAGGAGCGGAGTAATCAAAGGCGTAACTTAATGCGGGTGAAAATAAGCATGCAGAGAAAGTCACGGACGGCCAGAAGCTAGTGCTACTATAATTTGTGTAATCATATTTATTAAAATTTAGAACAATGCTTGCTCTCTTTCTATATAAGTGTAGTGGGACTTGGGAGACATTATTTTGTCATGAAAACGTCAAGTGCTTTTGTCATGAATCATAATTATTCACAGTGACCCGTGACATATTGTCTAGCCATAATTGTCGAGGCAATTCTCGTGCTATTCAAAACAAACGTTGCATAAGGTGTTAAAAAACCTTTAAAAGTCATTAAACTTTACATTATTACGACAGACTTTGTTTTGATTACCTATTTCACACATTATGCAAATGATGAATACTCAAAACTTAATTCTGTAGAGAAAACTAAAATATATGAGTACATAGATACGATATGAGATAAAAATACATCACAAACGATTAAACAATTCAATTTTATGAACTCTTTGATAATATTTTGACGAGTACAAACACACACACACACACAGTCGTCGTTTCGTCTAATACGCAGTAATTTTCCAAACACATGCAACATTTGCACTTGACACTAATAAACAACTGTTACTTGGTAATCGTAAGAGCAGTCTACGGCTGACCGTTACACACGTGCTTTCGGACAATGCCTCAAGGTCGGAGAATCAAAACATAACACACTTTCAAACCATCAGCGGAATAGCGGACAATCCAATCTCAGCGGTTGGTCAACGCCTGAGAACTTTAAAACCTTTACAAGACTTTAACCAGATAATAACACAAACTGCGTAAAAAATAAAAATAGAATGGACGTTGGACGATCAACAAGACAAATAAAACATGCAGCGGGAACATTACGACATTACGACAGACACAAAACAACACACGAAAATTATGCTGTTGCTTAACGTGACTAGATGAATATTTCATATTCTGAAAGGAATGCACGATTCAATTGATTTACCAAATTGCAACATAGGTCGACGATGGATAGATATAGGAACTAATGATTATATGCACTATAGGCTGTGCAGTTTGAAGAAGAGCTTAGCTACGATATCGAATATTTATTATAGGCAGCAGTGTATTCAAGGGTAATGGGGCGTACTTTGACCTTACCAGAGCAATAGTTTTAATCTACATTTGATTGTCATTTCATTCTATGCCTAAAGCAAAGGACACTATGACAGCAACATTGGGAGAGCTGATGTATAGTTAATTATCTGCCAGTATTATATATTTTTAGGGAATTCACACCAATGAATTGCATTCGAATAAAATCGAGATAAGACGTACCGAAAATGAAAATTGATGAATTGAAACAAATGTTTTAAAAATGAGATGATGCTACTCCAAGATGAAAAGTGACAGTAGTCAAATAAAATGTACTTATTTAAATTATATTTTTGTTATTTTTTTTCTATCAAAAGACATCAACGCCTATGCCTTTAGGGTACCCTAAATTATACAATATCTTTACTTTTTTATTTTGCAACTGACAGGTGGTCTTGGCCGTACCTACAAATTGGTACCTACCTACGTTATAAAAAAATAGTAAAGTATTTTAAGCTTACCCAAAAAACTGTAAAAATCCTTTAATCAATAAAACACAGATTTCCCTTGATCAAAAACTATATCCCGAGTCTTTTCCACAAGTACTATATAACCAACACTCCACTAAGGTACTGAACACAAAAAACTTCGTAATTATAAATACTATGGTATGTATTTATTGAAGCTAGTGTCTTCGTGTGAGGCTGACCAACATTTGCAATGAGGAGACGCCAAGAGAATGGTCAGCGGCGCCTCCGACCCACCTCCACTGCGTGAGTTGCGCTAAGCCTTAGGTATTTGTTATGATGATACACTATTGGTACATGCATACCTTAATAGGCTCTAGGACCTTCTAAGGAAAAGAAATAGTATGCGAAAAAGAAGAAAAAAAAGGAAAATGAAAACTTTTTATAAAAAAGACCTTCAAAAACTACAAAGTGAAAAATAACTCTAGTTTTGGAAATCGACGGCTTTTGTTCTATTTGTTGTTTTGTATTGCCACGGATTTCCAAAACTAAAGTTACTTAAACAATAAAAAGAATGTTCATTATCGGTCTACAATTGACCGAGAAATCGGCGAACACAAATAAAAAAAATACATACAGCCGAACATAGACTAGAACCTCCTTTTTGAAGTCGGTTTATAAATCAGACCACCACATATGTGTAAGTATATTTTTTTTTTTAAACAGGTGACTGTCATGAATTGTCTATGTAGTGATCGATTGGTATGAAAAAAGCGTGGCAAGTAGGTTTACTAATTTCTATGGCCAAAATAATAGAAACTACAATTTTCAGTAAACATTTATTGTTTCAATAAAATTATAATAAATAAAGATTTCTTTTTTATTTATTTGTAACTAAATTGGGATTGCCAAATAAATATAAGCACAAGACTTGTTAAAAAATACAATTGCAGTTACTCACGACCTACCTATTCAGCCTTGCTAGCTGTAAAGCCGTCATAATCTAAAACGATGACTCATCTAAATGAATTGCAAAACCAATCCTTTTTAAATAAATAATAGAATTCATTGCTCTTCGTTATTTTGTGATTCAAGGATATTGTTTGCGCTCTACTAACTAGTAAAATTACTACGATTATAAATTATCTTTGAATGAGAAATTCTTAAAATGTAACAGTAGTAACTTAACGGTGATTTTATTGTTAAGTAACAAAACTCATAATAAAGACGGCCATTCTCCGAAAAAGTGTCCTTCGCCTAATTACCGTACCCATTTTTATTTTTCACCAATTTGACTTAAAAACATTAAAACATGAAACACATCAAAAAACGAATTCAATAAATTAATGAAGCATGCAACGCTTCATTAATTTATTGTTTTAATTAATTTGTTTATATGCATTTAAGTCAAATCGGTGAAAAATAAAAATGGGTACGGTAATTAAAGACGTACGTATTCAGAACATCTGTCATCTTTTAAAAAGATTATGCTTTATGATAATTCTTCAAATGTTCTGATCACTACACGAGTGTAAGTACCTAAATTACAACAAACTATAATTATAAAGAATTCGAACTTGAGACCTTTTGATTGACACCCAACTGTTAGTCTGTTCGTTTAATAAAGGCACTTTAATAAAGCTTAAAAGGCTCATATTTCACATTTTTATGGCTACTATTAATGTATAATAACAGCTTGTTATTATTAGTTTATTACGCTTTGTTATGCAGTGGAGGTACTCACGTGAAAATAACGTGTCTAGTGTGCATTGAGTTTATTTTACAACTAGCGAACTGGCCGCGACTTCGTCCGCGTGGCTTATTTCACCCGCGTTAAGAGGACGAATTGGAAATTTTGGCATCAGTGATCTCTATTTTTGTCAGTAATTACGAAACGTATAAAAATGTGAGTTGGTGATCTGAATAGTTCATGATGAAAGCCTTATTTTGTTAGTTTTCATTACATGATTAAGTAACTTTAGTAACAGAGAAAAAAATATCAAACATATCTCTTTTTAAATAGAGATTAACATCTTATGGGCAAACGGGACCGATTTTAGCCTCTCAACTTGCTCTGTAGACAAGTCTATAAATACTCTTTAAAATTGTAGAAGGATTTTCTCAAGTTATCATTTCCGACTAAATAAAATAACAAAAAGCTTACTTACCGGGGTGTGTGCGGGTTGCGGGGTGCGCGCGCCTGGTCTAGAATTATTGTTAAACAATTCGTCGCCTTAAGTTACGTCTTTGGATACTGCTCTGCTACCGTGTGTCGTTGCGTAAGGTTATATACCCTATTTTGCTAAGGAATAATGTAGCTATCTATTGGTGAACAAATGGTTTAAAACGGTCCAGAAGTTTCGGAGCATATTTGGTACAAACAAACAATCAAAAAAAACTTCCTCTGTATTGTAATATTAGTATAGGTAATGTGTGGTGTAGGTACCACGGTAGTTAGCATGTAGCATGCAAGCCATCATTATTAACAGAAGTACCAATGTTCACATACATAGTTCTATAATTTATGCATCGACAGAGCTTTAAGTTTTTATCGTGAGTAGTAGTTTGTACCCAGCATGACAGGTGTAAAGTGTCTAGTTAGGTATAAATCTAATGTTGATAAACGTAAAATTATTGCCCGTTTTAATATTATTCGTATTTACTAATATGATACGCACGTAACTCTGTTGTGAAACTTTAAAATCAAAGGTAAGCAATGAAATCGCAATTAAACGTGTTTCAAAATTGTTTTTATTACTTGATGTTTAGTGTTTAAGAAGTGTCGTGATGGCCCAGTGGTTAAGGCGCCCGCCTCCCATGCACGAGGTTGTGGGTTCGCAACCGGGCACGGGCAAGTACCAATGTGACTTTTCCTAATTCATATGTACTTTCTAAGTTTATCTTGGACATCACTGACATCAGTAACCATGTCAGAGGCCCTTGAGGCGGTTTAGAAACTCTGACACTAGGGTGTGTGAGGTCGTTAGACCTTACTGTCCACACGATAAGAAGAGGAAGTGTTTAAGAGCAATTAGATTGATGTTTAAAGAAAATAGGAAGGTTAATAATTCCAGCACCAGCCTATTATTGACCCACTGCAGGGCCTTTACTCATACAGAGAAGGAACAAGACACGCTTGCTTAAAACGGATTGGCGATTTAAGTTTTATATTAATTTATAAGTCCTGGTTTCCTCGCGATGTTTCCTTTATTGATGTCCAAGATAAACTAAGAAAGTACATATTATTATGAATTGAAAAACACATTGCCCGGTATGGAATCGGCAACCTTGTGCTTAAGACGCGGCAGAAGCCTTAAACGCAGGGCTATCACGACATTTATTTAAAAAAAAAAATACTAGTGATCCTGTCAGGTCCCATTTTCAAAAATTGGGAGTGCCATATTCACACTAATGACACACTGATTCAATATAAGATACACATTCGAGTTGCATGGGCAGACTAGAGTCAATAACAATAAAATAAAATAGAATAGAAGTTTCCATATTTTTCAAGCTTTTCCTGCTGTTTAACACACACGTTCCTTGAGATTACTGATAGCTTGATTATGGCTTGTTAGATTACTTATATTTAGGCCTTTATTAGGTTTAGCAAGAATTATAACTGAAGCACAAATTACCGCCACTACTATACTCTAGTGCTCGATACTAGGAACTATAAGTAAGCAAGAGTTTTACCTTGAGAAGTTAAAGTATTTATTAGTGCAATTTTGTGTGATATAACAGGTCTTACAGATGTTCTATAGTAGCATTTTTTTTTTAATATTTAGTTACACTATTAATGTAACAATATTAGAACATTAATGGACCATTGACGAATATAAATTAATGATTACTAAATACAAATAAATTAAAATTCTCTAGACATATAAGTAGGTAGGTAGACGAATATTTATTATAATGTGTCTCGTGATACGTAAATGAATCGTGACAAAATCTATATTAACTCACTAAAATATTATAATAACATGTGTAATCTGAATAGGAATGTTACGCATAACTGTTTCATTGTCTCATGCAGATTAGTTTACGCAAGAGCGCGTGACCGGCGAAGCCTGCGCGGGCGCAAGCCGGCGGGGTACGCGATGGGGAAAGGACGTCAATGCTGACCACCTGACCAGATTCTGTGGATGTAATAACATGTGTTGGTAATGTTACAATGATTTTGACGAAATTTCTGCTCTACTGTAAGTATATTAAGTTCATAAACTGTTGCAAGAATTCAAAGTGCTGCGCGAACTTTATTCCATGAATCTTTGTCCTAAATATTATGTCTTTATATAAGAGCACATAATAAAACAGAAAGAGTAAGTTTATTGTTTGCAGATTATGTGCTGGAAAAAAATTACTATTTACATAATTATATCATATTTCTTGATTGATGTTCCCTTATCTCATTCTTTTTTTGTAAGCGATCACTACATTTGCTCATATTTTAGAAGTATTTAAAAACAATCTTAACGATTTTGTTTTAAACGACAAACATGAAACAAATAAAATCATTGCAATATAAAAAGGTAAAATTCCACTTGTAAGTGAACGTGGGCGGTATCGGAGATGGTCGGATTGTTTGGCAATGGGTTTGGCAATTATGTCGCGAGTCCGATCGAAATACTACGCCTATGATAGCACGGCGGTCGACCTACCGTCATGTGACTAGATTTCGTCAATGTTGTTTCCAGTTTGAACTATTATATTTCTAGGACAGCGATTCTTGCATGGTGTTTGCTAAATTTAGAATTACTCACAGAACGACCTTGAATCGAGATTGTTTTAAGTATTTTTTTGTGTTGTAGGTTATCATCGACGTCAACGTAGAGCTGCTATAAATCATATATTATCGCGTTCCAATCAATAGGCACTAGTACACAAGAAGAACCGATAAATCACAGCAATTAACCTCTCATCAAACTTGATGTTATCGTCAAATAGAATATTTAACAACTGCTATTTACTTTCCCATATAGAACCTTAAAAACAAATTAGACCCATCGCTTGGTACGACCAGTGCTCATAAAAATTGTTAGTTATAGTTAATAAGCTGGTCAAACCGGGCGTAAAATGGATAGATATTCACAAGATTCATTTGAATTTGCATATCGACGGCGTTTGCGCAGGAGGCCTCCAGAACCTAACAGACTTGATGTACTAAAAGCGAGCTTCAAGACAGTCAGCAAGGAATATTGTAAGGAGTCCTCCATTTGCGGGTTGAAGCATCTTGTTGACGAAAGTACTCCGTTTATTGAGAGGTATGTACCCATGTGGTCATACGTAATCTTATTACTAATACGTATAAATATGCAAGAGTGGATGGATGTTTGTCAGTCAATCACGGGTAAAATTCGGGTCTTCGGATGAAATTTGGTATAGAGATAGGATAGAAAATAGTCTGGAATAGCACATGTGAAAAATGTGGGATAAAATATCAACTTTCAAGCGGATGAAGTCGCGGGCAAAAGTTAGTTAAATACTTTGCGGAATAGGTGGGTTAACACATACGTGTGGATTATTGCTCGTTACTGAGTTGCAGATAAACTTGTCATGAACTTGTTCAGCTGGCTTTTGTAAGGAGTGTTCGCAATTACTGCTTATCTTGAAGTAGAAAGGCTTGGATTACATCACTTGAGACTATATACAAGTTACCTATCTTATATCAATACTGTGTAGACAAATCGACCTTTAAAGAAAATTGGTACAACATTGTTTTTTGAGGCAGAAGTTTTATCGTCGTCTGTGCTTACTGCCTCTTGCGATTCTGTAAATATTTTTTACTAATTATCCTGGTAAATAGGTCATTCATTTGTTTCGTTCACTCTCGGCTCTCCTTTTAAATGTATGTCTAGTCGTTCAGACTTAGCGACACTTTTTTATTTGAGGTTGGGAAATCATCAAATGACTTCTTCCGCTCTGGGTGAAGCGAAAAGAAGTGTCAAACGCTTACTGACTAAAACCCATCCGTATTCTTGCTTCTGGCGTTTGAGTTTCACGGCCGTGGTAACTCTTGCGAACCAATTCCGCAACCCTGGCTGGCAATAGCCCTAGAAGGCCACTTGCGACACTTACCAATGTTTTTTTTTCATTTACAGAATAATTTGGGTCATAACACTAGTGATCGGCCTAACCTGCTCCATATCCCTGGTTTGGATGACGTTCGACAAGTACTACAGCGCGCCGCTGGTGACCACGCAGTTACCCGAGGGCGTCTCCGTCAACAACATCATATTCCCTGCCGTCGGCATCTGCACTAACAACAGAATCAGCAGACATGCTGCTATGCAACTTGCCAAGAAGTTGTAAGATGATATCTTCTTTACTTAGTATAAAATAAGGACCCTCGTCGTTGTCTGTCCTTCTGTACGCTTAGGCTTAGATCTTTTAGACTACCTAAACGGGAACAAAGGTACGCAATGGACTTTAATACAATCTTCATCAATTTATAGAGTGATTCAAGAAAAAGGTTTATACTTATAGAACCTTACGCTAAGATGGAATGGGAGCGGAGTTATACATATAAAATGTGACTGCGGGAGTGACATAGCTAGTTTTTGTATAAGGTTTACTTGTACCCTAAAAGAATTTCAAAAAGAACAGTAGTTAGGTAGTTTTTAGCATACAGTTGAACTGCTGCTCAATCTCTGGAGGAGCCGCCCTTGGGAGGTTTTCTCATCTCAGTGCACGATCAATACGTAACTCTGCTATCTACCTACAATACGGGTTCTAGACTCCACAATAAATTACGTAGGTACGTTATCAGTTTTAAAGAAGAATATTGCTGTTTGAGGGTTGAATTGTGACTCTTTTAAAAAGGGGTGCCTGAAATGGCATTAATGTCTTATTTTTCTGCTGACCATGTATTTTGTTACGTTGCAGACTGAAAGCAGAGCGAAACCGTCATTACACTGAGAAGGAAATGATGTCTCTTCTCTTTGGTCTCGGACAGTTGTACGGACTAGGTGCAGTGAACTTCAACAACGTGTCGCCGATTCAACTGCACTACGCTTTAGGCGAATACGATGTCCATGAGCTGATGCGGAATGTACGTATTTTATTGACCAGTGAATAATAAGCATTAGTTCAGTGTCTGACTGCCTCGTTCGCCTAGTGGTCTTGGATCCGATTCCTAGGTTGAGCAAAGTGTTATTGGGGTTTTCTATGAAATTCTCAATAGCAGCTCGGAGTTAGGATTTGTGCCCGGTTAATGGCAATAGGCTCGCCCCCTATTACATGGAACCTAAACATACCGGCGAACTGTGGGTGTACATTGGCACTCTTCTGCCTAACCCTTCGGGCAATACAAGTGTCACGGTATCTATGTATGTTTAGTGTCTGGTGTGTGTGTAGAGTATCGATATTTTGTAGCTAATTATTCTATACCTTCCAACTGATAATATTCTCTAGACTAGACCATTAGCCATAGGCACAAAATCTTAAGTTTGCAGTTCTGAGTGTAGATCATCCAATAAGCAAACAAACATAAAATTCCTAACTAAGCTAACCATACTGAGTAAATATTGATTAACGATCATATTCAGTAGATTCTGTTAGCTTTAACATTAACTTTACGTTTATTGACTGGCAGTTAACACCTCGATGTGAAGATCTGCTGGTTCGCTGCGTTTGGAACACGCAAGCGAGGAATTGCCTAGATTTGTTTGATTTTCGTCTGACTATGAACGGGTACTGCTGCACCTTCAACTATTTGCGACTCCATGATACGTTATTCCAAAGGTAATGGAATATTTTGAAATGTCTTTAAACCCACGACCGACTTTTCGACCGTTTTTTTTTAACAACAATAATAAATAATCATTTCATTTATCAGCCCATAGATAAAATACATAAAATAATCTAATACAATAATAAACTAATACATAACAAAAACCTTACGTGTTTAACGTAATGTTGACAGCGGGCGGTGTGTTTCGCTGCGTGGTGTCGCGTAACCGACCTCGAAAACCTTCGCCCATTCCGTTCAAATGATCCATCATGCCATCATTCATTAAAAAAAATCCATTCGCGCCCTTTTTTGTGGGCAAGGTTGGAAAATATGAATTCCAATTACACCAGCACACATGGCCGACAAAAAATCTGTCGTGGGAGCTTAAGACTTAAGTTTAAGCTTTAAGTTTTAACAATTGTTGAAATACTTACTTAAAATGTTTATATTGTTTGCAGTAAAAAGAGCAATACTAGAAGCACTGACATGTACAGGTATGGCAACAAATCATTCTTTGACTTCGATCAGGGGCTGAGAGTTTTATTACGACTTAATGAAAGTGACGACTTTTTCTACAACATACCGTTACTAGGGGCTCAGGTATTCGCTTACATACAGAGTGGCTCACGTAACTACGTTTGAAAGAAATTTTTGAAAGCCTCTCCATGGGCTTTCTAAAACAATTTTTCCCTTCGAACAACATTACAGTGTGTTAAGCATTTATAATTTAAAACAAAATAGAAAATGGAACCGAAAAAGTGAAAATAAACAAAATCTGAAATCAGGTTTTCCCAAAAAAAAATTAAACATCGTCCTCCTAAATTACAAAATCGCAGAACATACCTACATGGATTTGGGAAATTCATGAAGAGAGCCTCCAAAATTTCCTTTCAGACGTTTTTATATGGTCTAACCTGTATACTTATTAATAATACATACTTTTGGGCGGAGCAGATGTAGAAAAAATGTTTTCTTTTGCAGCTACAGTTTTCAGATGCATACGACTTTCCTGATTCACCAAGTGGAAGCTTCGCGATGCAAATAATTAGTCCTAGAGTTGAAGTAAGCAAATATAATATTACTACTTCACATAGTTTAAAAAAGAGTCGCTACCGCTGTACGCACGCTTAGATCTTTTAAACTACGCAACGGATTTTAATGCAGTATTAAGCAATACATAAAGTGATTCAAAAGGCAGGTTTATTATACGTATAGAATATTACGCTTTTACCAATAGGAGCGGAGCAGAAACCAAAGGCTGTACGCGGGTGACGCCGCAGGGTATAAAGCTGAAATGTATTAAGTCGTCAGCTCAATGAATTGTAACAATGACTTTCCAGTACGATGAAGGTATTCGCACGAGTGAGCAACGCTTTAAGGTATATTCTTTAAAACCCATTCATGTGTAAGTTTCGTTATAGATGTCGGTGATGGTAACAGCGAGTTTCACAGAAGCGTCTCGAGACATCCAACACGTGCCGATCAAATTGAGGGAATGTAGGTTCTATGACGAGTCGTCCTATCTCCCGTTTTACACGTACAGCGATTGTATGCTAAAATGTAGAATGCATTTCCTATTGGACAATTGTAAATGCACGCCGTTCAATATGCCCAAGATGAGTAGCGCTAGAACTTGTAACATGAAAGATGTGCCTTGTCTGAGGAACTATTATTGTGAGTATTTTATGAGTTTTGTATAGGTATTGTTCAGTATTATTTTACGGGGCGTAACACGTCACATCACATAGCTGTTAACGACGCAAACTAAGGAACCTTAGGCTAAAATTAATGCTGGGAAAAATCATTGATTATGATAGCGCGGAATGTACCGCACGCAAACATTATGCTTAGGCACTTGTCACAGTACAGAAGTTGTGGAAGACCAAGGTGATTTAAAGTTTAGTTATAATATTTAATTCGTAATGTTTTGAACCTTTACTATCTCATCTCCGTAACTAGAAGGCTTCAAGGTATAATTCAAAAGAAAAAAAAACATCGCAATGATAGGAAGCACATGCGACTGTTGGTTTTGTTTAAGTGTTTAAGTGTCTCTTTTTACACCTATTAAAGTGTGATAATATAAATAAGCTAGTGTGCCTATGACAGCGAAATCCCTGTAAACGCTAAGAACACATAGCCAGTCCACAGAAGCAAGTGGTTAAACAATCCATTGGTTAAATTGAGAATACCATCGTCATAATAATATATTTTTGGTTCAGCACAGTCCATATCTATACGACCAAACGTAGATGAAGTTCCGGACGAGTTAGAGCTGGACACAGTTAGCGGAGGAATCGACTGTCCGATGTGCAACCCGACCTGTTCCAAGACAGCATACAGCTATGACTTCAACAATGTGCTCATATACCCGGAGTATCTCAACACTGTGCCGGATAGTGAACGAGATGTTTGGTTGTGAGTACTGCCTTATAAAAAAAACCCTGCATGTTAAGGCCAAAGCACACACGCTACTTTTAGCATCGGCGATCGAGAACCTCTAAAACACGGACTTTTAATACTGCGATGGAACGCCAAAACGCGATGCAGCATCTATACAGTCCTAAAAACGCAAATCGCTGATGCTAAAAGTAGCGTGTGTGCTTTAAAATAAATAAATAAATAAATTTATTTATTTGCTCAAACACATGTGTACATACAATAAACAATCGCATGCAAGATATTAAATTGGAGAGAGTTCTAGACATGTTTGCCATGAACAATGGCGTGCAAATATAATTTTGGTTAATTAATATGGATAAATTCCCATCATCGATCTATTTCTATCACTAAACCATTTACAGTTAACATTATATAAATGTGTAAGTATATATTAATGAGTTTTAATAGTCAGTCTCTAAATTAATGTATATAATGTCAAGGTATATTTATAATTATATTAATATTAAATCTTATTATTTTGTCATATTATCTAATTGAGTATTAAATTATATCGAACCAAATTTATCATTTAAAAAGTCACTTACATTATAATAGGCTTTGTCAACAAGAAATAATTTTACTTTTTGCTTAAATTGGTCGGTACTTAGATCTTTCCAACTTTTGGGAAATTTATTATAAACAATTGGAGCCATGCAAATAACACTTTTGCGCATAAGTGCAGTCCTAGACGCATGCAAACAAAGTTCAGTTTTATCGCGTCGATTTCGGGGAAAACTTTCTGCCATACGCGGAAATAGATTTGGATTCCGTTTTACAAATAAAGCCGTTTCTAATATGTAAAGGGACGGTAGTGTCAGAATCTTGTAGCGAATGAAATACGGCTTACAAGAATCTCCAATGTCCAATCTAAACATTGACCTTAGACATCGCTTTTGGGCTTTAAAAGCAATTTCCTTGTTGGTGGAATTGCCCCAAAAGATCACACCGTATCTTAAAATTGATTCGGTTAGCCCGTAGTACGCTGTTAGCAAAGCATCTACATTAAGTGTCCATGATAGCGTGTACAGAGCAAATGCACTGCTACTAATCTTTTTACAAACAGTCTCAATATGAGTCTTCCAATTCAAATTACGGTCAATTATTAAACCTAGAAACTTTGTAGTAGTAACCACGTCTATAGTATTATTATTATATTTAATGTCAAATTTAGGAAATGTCAATGCACGTTGGCCAAAATGTATAATTACTGTTTTATTAATATTTATTTTCAAATTATTGTTATCCAGCCAATCGATTGTTTTATTTAACGTATAGTTTACATCTTCTTCATACAAATCTCGATGGCGACAAGGTATAGTAATCGTGCTATCGTCCGCGAATAGTGTCATAGGATGATTAATGGATTTCGGAAAATCATTTATATAAAGGATAAAGAGAGAAGGTCCTAGTACACTTCCCTGCGGTACACCATGGATAACATTACGTTCTTCAGATAAGAATATTTCCTCTCGTTTAGTGTCACTGTTTATCCTACTGATTTCCGTCACTTGTTTTCTATCGAGTAAGTAAGATTGTAAGAGTTTTAGTATATTTCCTCGAATACCGTAAGTCTCGAGCTTTTGCAATAGTATATCATGTTGTACGTAATCGAATGCCTGCGACATGTCACAAAAAATTGCACAGACTGGGTTATTTCTATCTACATTTGTCATAACTATATATAAAAAGTCATAGATTGCCATATTAATGGTTTTGTTTTTTCTAAAACCTTTTTGTTCGTTACAAAGTATGTTATGCTTTTCCAGATACGTACTAAGTTCTTTATAAATATAGGATTCAATTATTTTAGAAAAAATTGACACTAGAGATATCGGTCTGTAGTTTTCTTTTAACTCTTTATCCGATTTTTTATGTAATGGTTTTACTATTGACTTTTTTAAAACATCTGGAAACGTGCCTTCACAAATGCTTAAATTAATAATGTGGGCTAATGGCTTACATATCTCTTTCGCTACTGATTTAATTATTTTTGTTTGTATACCGTCATATCCTGTGCTATAAGTATTATTAAGGCTTGAAATTATTTTCATTACGTCCTGTGGTAAACACGGGGCCATAAACATGGAGTTTTTTCTGTTCAAAATGTGTTTTGTGACTTTGGTCCCGGAATTAATTCTCGGTTGAATCTTATCAATAAAGTAGTTGTTAAATAAATTTGCAATTTGTTTTGGATCCACAATAGCACTGTCATTTTCTTGAATCGTATTAATATTATTCTTTAGTATGTTTAGTTTGTTTTGATTTATTATTTGCCAAGTAGTTTTCGACTTATTTTTTGATGTTGTTATTTTGTGATTGTTTTGTGCGCGTTGAGTTAACTGTATGATTTTTCTATAAAGCCTAGAATAATTCTTAAACCGGTCCTTATTTTGTTGAGTTGGTTTTAATCGGGCCTGCCATAATAATTGGCGTTTCTTTATGCTGCAAGTCTTTATACCGCGTGATATCCATTTCTGCTTTTTAAATAAATTTACAGAAATAAGAGTTTTAGGAAAACACTGCTTATATAAGAATGAAAATATGTCTATAAATGCGTTATATGCTACATTTGTTTCATTGGCTTCAAAAACCTCTGAAAAAGTTAAGCTACTTAAATACGATTTAAATTTGTCAATATGTTCTTCATTATAGTCCCGTTTAAGGGTTCGCCATTGATTTATGGTACTAGTTATATTAATAGGACACTTAAGTATTTGCGCCGTGTGGTCAGATAATGCTAATTCTAACACTAAAGCGCTGCACGACTTGTTAAAGTTATGCGCAAAGTTGTCAATGCATGTCTTAAGGCGAGTTGGTTGATAAAGTGCAAGATTTAAATTATAACTTAACAATAAATTTTCAAATTCAATACATTGATTATTTCTTTTTAAAACATCAATATTAAAATCTCCCGCTAAAACTATATTTTTATAGCATTTTTGTATTAAAATACGTAATATCATTTCCAATTTATCCATACACTCATGAAAGTTATTAGGATTTGGTACTCTATATATACAAACGAAAACGATTTTGTAGTTAGTGAGTTCAATGGCGCAGCATTCAAAAACACCAGTTGTGGATATTTTGGCTATTTTGGGTAATTCTCTCCATTGATGTCCGTTTCTAACTAAGATACATGCTCCACCTCGCTTACTCTCTTTCCTACAGAAACAAGCAGCCAAGCAGTAGTTGTGTATGTTAAGATGCTTTTCATAGCTTTCCATCATGAAGTGTTCTGTAATTAATAAAATATCTACGCGCGTATTTTTTTCTGTTAACTCTTGTAGGCAGACCGTAAGCGCGTTAGACTTCGCTAGCAATCCTGCAATATTCTGGTGCATGATATATATATAATTAGTCAAGAAAAAAATTGTGGTTACGTTCATTATCTACTTCTTTATCTTTCTGGTAACATTCCATGTCAATGTTTTGTGTAATGTCAGTAATCAAGTCCAATAAATCCTTAAAAACAGTACGTAGTCCATGCTGATTTATAGATCCTGAATAGGTTTTAAACATGGTGTAGTCATATTGTAGATTGAGATTACTGTCTAAAAGATATGCATGTCCATGTGTCAATACATCCAGGTAAAGAAGATTGTTAAATGTTTCCACTCGACAGTTGAATAAGCTCGTATCAAAGGGATATTTATAGGTGGGTAAACATATTATAATATTAGTATGCTGTACAGCTTGTAATGTATTTCTTAGGTGGAATATAATATCATAATAGTTGTTGGTTCTCTTAAAGTCTTCTTCGCCAAGAAATACCACACAGAAGTCGTTCATAGTGTAGTTCTTTAACTTCGTGCCCAGTCCGTTAAGCAGCTCTTCTGTATTTCCATGAGGCTTCAAGTAGTGGCATAAATCGTACTTATCATTAAATGTATATTCAGCAGCTAATAGCATGTTGTTATTTTTATTACTGCTCAGTATACATACTTTAGGTTTTACCACACAATTTGAGTGTAGCTTTGAATTATTATTGTTTACTATAATAATATTATTAGATCCTTTCTGTTTTTGATATTGTGGAGTTGAGCAGTCAGTCGAAAAGTCCGTTTTCTCTAATGGTTGGTGATCTTTATGTTTTACAGCTTGTAGTTGAGATGTATTATTTGTGTTCGGTGTTTTCGCTTGACGTTTTTTTCTTCCTGATTTTGGTGTCAATGTACTCTCGGTGGTTCCTACTTTTTTATAAATCTCTATAACATGTTTACATTTTCCTAATTCACATTTTAAATTAGTATTTTCTAAATTTAAATTTTCTATCTCTTTGGTCTTTAGTAAACAATATGGGTGCAATGTTGCCATAGTTACATGATTTTCGTTTAAATTCAGTTCATTTTATTCAAACACAATACCTTTTTGCTTGTACCTAACTGGCTGCTCCAGACTTTGAAGTAGCTAAAGAAGAATTCAAGTAGCTAAAGGTATTTCCTTTTTTAATTGGTTTGTACCAACTTAGACTGAAAAGTTTCTGTAATTCCATGCATAATATAAAATTTAAACACGGGGTCATTTGATGATTTTACCATCTCTAAAAAAAAAAAAAAAGGGTGTTTGAATTTTTAAAATGAATAAGTGTAGTAGGCGTACAGTACAACCCTACTTTCTTATTATAGTTAAGTAGGTGTGGTCAGCAATAATCAAGGAGAGAGACAGACAAGAACACAAAACAGATTTTTGGAATAGAGAAAATGTATTTGCATTAATATAAAACCTACATTAGTATTTAAAAATTTCGAAGAATTATTATAAGACTATTCAAATACATAAAGTACAACGCAAAATCACATTTGTCAGTTTACTTTCGTATCTCAAAAGTTTTAAAAGTGCAGTTTGGTATAGAAGTCTCGTTTTGGAAAAAAGCCTTTTCGATCCGCGATTTGGGGCTTCCCTCCTTTTGGAGCCATTGCTTCATTTTCCCGACAGCTACCCTAGGCCCTTGCACCTGCCCAACCACAGTACCTTGAGATGTATTCATCACCCATCCTTTGAGTCCCAAATCTCCGGCTCTCTTCTGAGTGTGTTTCCTAAAGAAAACACCTTGCACTTTGCCGAAAACTTCAAAGTCGACAGATAAATTCATGTCTGCCATACTGATAATAAGTTGTCGAAGCGAAATTGAATGAAAAATTAAAAAATAGAAATATACTATTTGATGAAACGAAGAGTCTTCTAACTGCTTCTAACTTGACATTTTGACAGTTGGTTGTTGATATCGTCGTTCGGGAAACGAAAGATAAGGGCGTTGTTCATGCCTGCTGTTCTGTTTAAATTCGGAAGGTTGTCATGGAACTAACAAGTAGGCCTATATAATAAGAAATTTCACAACGATTTATTTAAATATTTTTTAAAGTAGCTTTTGTTTGTGACTTCGTTTGAGTAAATGTCAGTTATCGTTATCGCGGATGCAGATGAAGTTCCGGATCAAAAACTAATCTATCTTTTTTTGGGGCATAAGGTTAGTCGGCCCCAAATTTTATCAAAATTGGTTCAGTAATTTATTACATAATCATGAAAAAATTACAAATAAACAAACTTACCTTTTATAACATTAGTATGGACAGGTAATATTGAAAGTAAAAGTATCATGTAAAACTAGAGTTCCATAAAATTACCTCACGTGTTAGAAACCTACATTGTAGTCAAACCATCTGTAAATGAAACAACTCCAGAGAACAAACACGGGAATACACAGCACTTTGTTATGCGGAGCGCGTTGGATACATTGAATACATTCTGTTCTGAACTAGAACAATGGCATTTGTTGCAGGCAAGGCGTAAATTTCACCGGGACTTCGCAAGTTCACGTAAAGTACGCGAGGGATGTAGCCGATTGTTACGGCCAGAATGTTATTATGAAGTGGTTCGATTTGATTAGTAAGTACCTATTGTTATTAGCCATACTGGTTTTTGTACGTAATTTCGTTTGCATGGGCCACGTAATTCGTAAAGTAGGTACTAAGTAATCCGGAAAATTTATTTTATTAAAAACTTTGCACCACGCTTGGAATTTCTCTTGTATAGTGATTGCGTTTACAAACATAGGTTTACAACATGTAAATTCACAACACGCAAACAAACAAACAAACAAACAACTAACCCATAAATGGGAGACCCAGGATCCTACCGTACTGTGCACTCGTGTTCAGTCATGAAAATACAGTTTACATTTTACGGTATCATTAAGCGATAACCATCAATAGTATCGGATATGTATTTCCAATTTAAAGCAATTATTTGTAGTAAAAAAATAGTCTAATCGTTTTACAGTGAGAGGTCATTATAAGTCTGATGATGCCTTCTTCTTCTTCTTCTGTCTATCGATTGGTGTGGTTCTCGAGTACCACAAAAATCGATAGACTGCTGATCGATGCCATCGATCAATGCCAGTCTGAATATGTCGATCCATTGGTGGTAGTAGAATCTATGGATCGACATCGACTAATCCATTTTACCATCGATCGACAGTCGGTCGATAGTTATGGTACCTAATACCCTTACTGATTTCCTGTCATTTGTTTTTCGTCAGGTAACATTGGCTCAACCTGTGGCTTCATCACCGGTTTCAGCTTCGTCTCTATATTAGAATTCATTTACTTCTTCACCGTGAAGTTAACACGAGAGGTGCGCATGCGGCGGCAAGGTGTCAAGGGAAGTACTAAAGTGACCATACAGCCTCGGAAACAAGCACACTTTGAGCCTATCAGGAGATACCGACCGTTATACTGGAATGAAATTACAGCCAGTACACGACCGGGACAGTGGTCCACCTAATTATATTAAGGCATGAGTTAAATGATAAAAATAACAGCCTATAATTGTCCCACTTTAGGGCAAAGGCCTAATTTCGTACAGAGAAGGCACGAGGCTTGATCACCACGCTCAAGGCGGATTGACGATTACAGACCTAAATTAATTATAAGTCTAGGTTTCCTCACGATGTTTTCCTACACTAATGTAGTGATGTACAAGATAAACTTGAAAGTAGATGTGAATTGAAAAAGTCCCATTGGTACTGGTCCACGACCTCAAGCATGAGAGGCGGGCGCTTACTTACTAGGCTATCACGACAAGAGATAGAGTTCATTATTGTGTGTTGAAAATGTTACAAAATTAAGCCACAAAGACTTTTAGTAGAGGCACTGGTTGTGGAAGTATTTAATAGGGTAATTTGTTTGTAGTGGGTAGTAAGTAGCACAGAAAAGCTTTGTGTAGCAGTAGGGAGCATTTGTTAGAACGCCACGAAATAATTGTTATCAGTATATTATAATGGTTCAACCATTTGAACACCTGTGCGGTTCTCATTCTGATTAAAATCTATGTTGGACTTAGGGACCTGTTGTAATTTTACATTACCATTATTTATTTGTTCTGAATTATGTATGTTATTGTTAAGCACGTAAGCTGTTGTATAAAAATAAAAAATCTTAATGAAAATGGTTTAGTCATTTCGAAGCCACGGTACATGGTATACCTGTGTTATTATGCCATCAAACGAGTCCTGGAGGAGGTATTTAGAGATATGGTGGAATGGGATCAAAAGTTTGCCGCAAACGACGTCTATTCATGGGTTTAGATTCATTGCTGATTCTCAAAGACATTGGGTTGAGAGGTAATAAAATTTTTACTGACTATGTTTTTATTTATGAGTAATAAGACTGCAGCAAAATGTTGGATGCAGGCCGCTTCCATCCGGTAATTTTGGTAATCTATGGGGTAGGCCTATGTCCAGCAGTGGATGTCCTACGGATGATATGATGATGATGATGATTGATGATGAACTACTTACAATACATTATCTGGAAAATCGAGAAAATTAACATATTTACGTTTGTTTCAGGATATTTTGGCTAATAGTTGTAGCTTTATCATGGTATGGTTCATCCCTATTGATCGCAGCCCAGTACGATGCTTTCCAGAACAACCCCATTTCGTTCGTGGTGGAGACAACCTACAAAGATTGGAACACGGAGTTCCCGGCAGTTGTTGTTTGTGAAAATGACAACTCGAACCGTGTGGAAGCCATATCTGATCGGTAAAATTTGTTTTCCATGTCGTTCAAAAGGAGAACTCAAACAAAAGCGACTTTATATTAAAGTAAAGCTTCATTGTTAGAATTTTAAAACATCTTAGTATGGTACTACTAGGATCTTGATATGGCGTTGCTGTGTTCCGTTTTAAAGAACGGTGTAATTACAGGCTCATCAGACAATTCAACTTTGTCTCTGGGATGGCAACGAATTTGCAAGGCCTCTGGTATTGCAGATGTCTATAGGCAGCGGTCACCACTTAACATCAGGTGGCCGTCGGCTTGCTTGCCATCCAATGACATAAAAAACTTAAAACATATGTATAACACACACATAGAAATTGGATGATTGGATGGATCGAAAACGTTCTAGCTATTCAACATTTCCATTGATTCCAAAATTGTGGATCATATCCACAATTTTGGAATCAATGGAAATGTTGAATAGCTCTAATAATATCCTCCTCTTTTTGAGGGGGGGTCTATTCAAGTGGTTTTCATTATTATTTTCTCTAGATTATGGGGTGAAGATCACGATTTCAATATGGAAGAAGTTTTGAAAGAGCTTGCCTTTTTTAAAGGTATTACATATTACACTTCAGAATTTTGTAACTTGGTGGACCCGTTGCCGGACTGTATGCAAACGAACCTGACATATTATGCTAACTTAGTAAGTACCTAAATATCTTACAAAGTAAATTTAATTTTAATAAATAAGTAGATAAGATTATCTAGAACATCTGTGATCATAGGTATGTAATTGCCATTTATTATTAAAACTTCATATCGTGTTGTTGGTTTGATATAGGAATTGCTGATTAATATGCACATCAGTGTATGTAGGTGCATATTATTGTCTGCTATTTTCAGACAAGGAAATCTAGAACTTAACAAAACATCTTTAAGAGCATTTTCTAAAAAATATTTAAAATCTCCTAAAAATCTACGAAAAAAGCTTTCAATCATCTTTTCAGGTCAGGAGTACTTGTGAGGAAACTTTAGCGAACTGCTCATGGAATGGGATTCCATTCGAATGTTGCAAGTTCTTCAGACCGATGGACACTGAGCTCGGAACGTGTTTTGCTATTAATACTTTGCAAGGAAGGTAAGGGAAAGTGCCGATCGATGCTTGTTCGTATGTGGAAGGTACAACTAGGTACTGTACGTAATAATCTGTTACATTATATAATTATTTTATACTAGCTTCAGCCCGCGACTTCATCTCTTTTTATCCCACGGAAACAAACACGAGATACCATTTTTTGTTTAGCCTTATGCGTGTCAAATTTCAGCTTAATCTATTCAGCCATTTAAGCGCGATAGAGTAACAAACATCGATGCATCCATCCTCAAAACCTTTCGCGTTTACTAGGTATAATGGTAAGTGGGAAGTAGGATAGTAGGATTCCGAGAGTAAAATTAGATTTCAAAGTAAAATAATTAAAAACAAATGCAGTAAACATCAAAAGATTGGTAGGCGCCAGTCTACAGAAAGTAAAGTGTAAGTGGATATAGTCTATTTCCTGACAGGGATCAATTGATCCAACGCAAAGATTACCTAACTACTAAGCATGGTAGACGTGTTATGCGTAGATATATCAATGTACATATCGCTTAGAACCGGTCCTTTTGGAAATCTATGCGGGAGGCCTTTTTTTTTTTTTTTTTTTTTTTATAGACGGGAAATCATCAAATAACTTCCCCCGCCCTGGGCGGGGCGGGAGGGAGTGTCAGACTTTTACTGACTAAAACCCGTCTATGTTCCATCATGTGCCCTTTGCGTTCCGGGGGCGCGGTATCTCTTTCGAACAACCCGCAGCCCCGGCAGGCATCGGCCCTCAGTGGCCCCATCCAATTTTGCTGACATCTCTTTGAGGCGCGCGTGGAACACGAACGCGCCGTCGACACGGTCTGTCGCTAGTGAACGTACGGACGGTGAGCTACCCATTGCTCACCGTCCACAGACCCGCGTCTACGGTGGCCGGGAGTCGTCACGTGGCTCCCGACGCCCGGATCGTCTACCGCGGCGGCCGCTGGGACGGGGGACCCTCCTTTCCCTCTCCCGTCCCGCCGCCTCCTTCTCTAGCATTACAGCTTCGCAGAAGGAGGCGACTGCTTCCCATTCCCCCTCGCTCCGGACCATGGCCTGGACCAGTGCCGGACGCGAGAGGGCGCCGCCGCCGATGGCCGCCTCGAGGACTCGGCGGTGCTCAGCCCAAGCAGGGCACACCGCCAAAGTATGCTCCACCGTGTCCTCGGGGCGATCCTCACAATGGTGACACCCGGGCGTTTCCTCCCGCCCGATGAGGTGCAGGAACCTCCCGAAACATCCGTGTCCGGTGAGGACCTGCGTCAGGCGGTAGGTGAGGGCGCCGTGGCGCCGCTCCAGCCACTCCTCAAAGAGGGGTCTTACCGCCTCAATCGAGGCGAGCCCTGCACGAGGTTGCGACAGTCGTTCTCTCCATGTCGCCATGAGATCGAGCCGGAGTTCCGTCCGCAGGGCGGCAATTTGCCGCGGCAGCGGAGTTTCGCCCCGGCCCAGTGCCTCCGCGCGCCACTCGTGTAGGCGCGCGAGGACCAGCGCCTCCAGATCCCATGGCGGCAATCCGGCAAGGAGGCTCGCTGCCTCGCCGGAGATCGTGCGGTATCCGCGGATGACCCTTATGGCGATCACCCGCTGGGACGCGTTCAGGTAGTGGGCGGCAAGCCGCCTCAAGCCCCGCGCCCACACCGGGGCCCCGTAAAGGGCCATCGAACGCACGACCCCGGCGTAGAGCCTCCGGCAGGAGGCGTTTGGCCCCCTCAAATTGGGCAAGAGCCGCTTAAGAGCGGCCGACGCCCGTGCCAACTTGGGAGCCAAACGTCGGAAATGTTCCACGAAGTTCCATCGGCTGTCGAGGACAAGTCCCAGGTACTTCATCGTCGACCCGACGCCGACGGAAACCCCTCCTACCGTTATTTGGGATCCCGAAGGTGGCGCGTTCCGAAGCCCATGAAAGCACAGGACTTCGGACTTGTGCAAGGCCACCTCGAGACCCAATTGCCGGATCCTCTCGACGACTATCGCAACCCCGCGTGTCATAAGGTCGGCCGCCGCCTCGTGCGACCACCCCTGCGCCAGGACCAACGTGTCGTCTGCGTAGCAAACTACGCTGGCGCCCTCGGGGAGGTCAGCACGTAGCACCCAGTCGTAGCCGATGTTCCACAGGAGCGGCCCTAACACCGATCCCTGCGGAACACCGCACGACATCTCTCGCCGGTTCCATTCACCATTTCGACCAGGGTAGATCACGGCTCTATCACATAGATAGGCCCCGACCACCCGACGGAGGTAGTTCGGCACCCGGTGGTACCGGAGTGCCTCCCTAATGCAGGACCAGGGCAGGGAGTTAAACGCGTTGGCGATGTCCAGCGACACCGCCAGCACAACCCTGCCCCGGGACACAGCATCCCCCGCCGAGAGAGCTCTCACGCGCATGATGGCATCCACCGTAGAGCGCCCCCTGCGGAAGCCGAACTGGCAGTCCGCAAGGTCCGGCCCCATCCCAGACAGGTGCCCGACGAGGCGGCCCGCAATCACTCTTTCAAAGAGCTTGCCCACCTCGTCGAGCAGCACGATGGGCCGGTATGCGGACGGTGAGTCCGCAGGGCGCCCAGGCTTCTGAATGAGGACCAGCTTCCCCGTCTTCCAACGAAGTGGGAACCGGCCCCTCTCCAAACATGCGCTTAGGAGCCCCTCCAATCGGGGCCCTAGAGCCTCTGAGGCCAGGACCCAGGCTTTCCCAGGCAAGCCGTCGGGTCCCGGGGCGGTATTTTTGCCTTTCAGCTTACGTACCGCCACCCTCAGGTCTACCCCAGTCACCTCTGGTGTGTCGTCGTCGGTGTGGTCCGCTTCCGGCATCGCAGGCGGCGGAGCCATGGGCGGGGGAGGATGTTCTCCCCGCGAGGGGAACAGAGCGCTCACCACGTCCTCAACGAGCTCCGGCCGGAGACTCTGCGTCAGCGGGGGGGCCCAGGTGCGGATCTTGTTCCGCACCGTCTTGTAAGGGCGCCCCCACGGATCCGCGTTCAGAGTCCCCAGCAACTCCTCGCGGGCCTGAGATTTGGCCCGCGAAATGGCCTCGTTGAGGGCGGTCTTCGCCTCTCTGTACCCCTCGTACAGCTCCGCCTCAATGGCCGCCGCATTCGGTGGCCGAATGCGGAGCCTGCGATGATGGGCGTACGGGTGTCGCGCAGCGACGCATGCCTCCCGCAGCGCCGAAATCTCTTGCGACCACCAGTACACCTGCCGGCGGGCGCCGCCTTGCGGGACTCGGGGCATTGCCACGTCACAAATCTCGGACATGGCCCCCTGGAACCGCTCCACCTCACTGTCTATGTCGGCAGGCCTGTCCGGTGATGACACCCAGGCCTGCACGATCGAGGCTTCCAGGAGGAGCTCCCGGTCCAACTGCTTCAGCGCCCAACGCGGACCACTCGGGGCCTGCACGACCGGCGCGCTGGAGTCCGGGGCGGAGACGTCAAACCGGATGTACCGGTGATCGGAGTAGGTCTCCACCCCCTCCACAACGCGCCAGTCAAGAACCCGCGGCGACAGAGCGGGGCTGGCGAACGAGATGTCCACCACCGATTCGCCCCGCATCCGCACGCACGTGGGTACAGAACCCCGATTCAGGATGACTAGACCCTTCTCCAGGGTCCAGTCCTCCAGCATCCTCCCCCGCACATCCGTGCAGCGAGAACCCCAAGCCAAGTTTTTGGCATTGAAGTCCCCGAGCACTAGCACGGGGAGGGAATGGCTTCCGACGACGACACTCAACCCCATGAGGGAGTTGTGGAACTCGGCGAGAGTTCGGTTCGGGGAGAAGTAGCAACCAACTACAACGATCCCCCCGAACCGGGCTGCTACGCACCCCTGTCCTTTCTTGACTCCCTCAAGGGACGGGGTGCCGGCGGCGGCCGACGCAATTATGGCCACTGAGCCGCTAAGGTCCTCCACCCAGGTTTCTCTGGGCGGGACAAAGTACGGCTCAGCGACCACGGCGATGTGTATCGACCACTGCGCCATGCTCTGGAGCAACAGATCCTGAGCGGCGACGCAGTGGTTGATATTCGCCTGTAGGAGGCGCAATGGTGCCGTTATTGGCAGTCCATTGCGCCCCCCTGAGTAGCCGTTGCAGCGACGGCAGGCGCAGACTCCATGGCGGCCGCGGGAGCGGCGGCGGCGGCGGCGGCGGCGGCGGCGGCGGAGGCGGCGGTGGCGGCGGCGGCGGCAGGGGCAGCGACGGCGGCGCGGGGCCTTCCCCCGGCCTTGGCGGGCACGGCGCAGGCCTTGCCCCCAGCCCGGTGATCCGCGGGCTTGCTAGCCCCCGCACATGCGTCGCAGTGCGGCGGGGCATCACAAGCCGCGGCCTTATGCCCGGGCTGACCGCAGCGGAAACACAAAGCGCTGCGGTCGACCTCCGAGGCGCAACGGCATGCCACGTGATTTCCCACGTGGCAGCGGAAGCACCTCATGGGCCTGGGCTCCAGCAGTCTGACCTGCGCCGATACCCAGCCCACCAACAGTCTACGGCCCCCAACAATAGCCTTCGCCGCCGCCACAGGGCAGCTGACTGTTACAGCCCGCATGCCCGAGTGCTCCGGACGGATGGTGCCTGCCCTGACCTGTTCGGCAGGGCATCCACCCGTCCTGGCGACGGCGGCCACCACCTCCTCCGCGGTGACCGAGTCATCCAGGCCAAGGATGCGCAGGTCTGCGCATCTGACGGGCCTGGAGACTCGGGCCTCGTCTGCGTCTAGGGACGCTCTCAGCCTTTCGGCTAGAGCGTCTGCAGACGGGCCGCTGGTGGCACCGGGGACCTCCAACATCCTGGCCCCCGTAGCCGTCACCCGGAGCCGGAGCCCTCCGGTGATGCCGAGCTCCGCGAGGTTCACCGCCGCTCTAGCTTTGCCGAGGACCTGCCCGTACGACACGCCCCGCTTCTCCGCTTCCGGCTGCAGTGTAATTACCACAGCCGCGGATTTCGGGGCGCGGAGCTTAGCCTCGGCAGCTCGCTGCCTGCGCCGCCGCCGCTCCTCTGTCCTCCTGGTGGCCGCCCTGGCCGCTCTGGCCGCCTTCCGCCCCTTCTCCTTCGCTCCGGCCACTTGCCATTCGGCTTCTGCCGGAGGATTGGGATTAGAGGGCGGGGGGGGCGGGGGCGGCTGGGACGCCGCCTTGCCCCTCGAGGACATCGCCTTTTGCACCGGCGCCGGTTTAGCCGGAGCCGGTTTCGCGGGGGCCAGCACAGCCCTGCTGGGGGGCTGGTTGCCGGGGGGCTGGTTGCCCGGCCTCGGCACAGAGGCGGCGGCCGCATAGGAGGCCCGCCTGCCGCCCGTGGCCGTCCCGCTCGCCGCCAGAGGGGGGCGCAGCACGATTCCCTCCAGCACGGAGAACCGAGCGTGGAAGGCCTGCAACTCCCTCTGGACCAGGGCCAGAACCTGGTTTTCCACAGGCACGGTCCCGGGCTGGGGTTGGGGCTGGGGCTGGGGTTGGGGCTGGCCGCGCTGGCCTCCCGACTTGGGCGCCTGGCGGGAACCGGCCCCGCGGAACTCGGCTAGGTCGGCCTGGAGCCTCCGGTTTTGCTCCATGAGGAGCTCCACCTCAGCCGACAGGCGGGCCACTTCCGCCCGTAGCCGCGGGACCTCGCCCGCAAACCGGGCCTCCGCAGCCGCCGCAATAGTGGCCGAAGCCTCGTGCATGGCCCGAGACTTCGACCCCCGCATCTTTTTGCGCGCCACTCTCGCGACCGCCGCATTTACTTCCTCCAGGAATCTGGACTTACGCTCCTCCTCGGAGCCGCCAGGTGCACCTGCCTCGTCGCAGGACTCGACGCGGGTCGGGTGCTGCCCTACCACCGCAGGTGTTGCCGGTCGCCCAGCAACACTGCTCTTCCGGGCAGTCACCCTCCCAGGGCCTCGCTCTTGGACCCCACCGCGTTTGCTGGTGGGGATCTTGCGAGCCGAGGCCAGCTGCTCGCCGTCAGAGGACGCCCGTTCGTCCTTCGATCTGGGCCGCTTCCTGAAGAAGTGGCCCAGATCAACCACCTGATGGCGGGAGCCCAACGGGCTCACGGTCACCATGCTGGAGGCCGAGTCGGACTCCGACTCGGCATCTCCCTTTCCTCCTTCTGCGTCTTTGTTTGTGTTTATATTAATAGTTTCCATTTTGAATCCCACGAGTATTAACAGTTTCCAACCATCCAACCAAAAAACAAGTGGTTCGCACTAGCGACTGATGTCCCATAGGGACGCCCGTCAGCCATACATCCCGTCACGGTGCGCCGCCGCTTGGGATTCGGGGTGACTTTTTATAGAGGGTTTCTACCTCGCGGTCCGGGCGGTTAAGCCAAGACCCTCGGTGCCAATCGAAGCCGCGAGACATGACCACGACACTCCGATATGGGGTTACGATGTACGACGGTGACAGAGAAGGACCACCCTCCTCCCTGTCTGCTCGGTGGCAGGGTGAGTGCACGCCGAGCCCGTCCTCACTCCTCCGCTGTGCCCTCTGCTGATCAGAGGGACACGCGGAGAAACGCCCTTGGTCCGTCCTCGGACCCCGCCCGTCAGAATATTGGCCACGAGCAGTGACATTCCCCAAAGAATAGGAATCTCTTCCCATTCCTCAGGGAAGATCACTACCCGCGCCCAGGGTGCACCGGCCAGCCGGCTGCCGTTCCCTCAAGACGTGTCCGGAGGGACAAGCAACCGACGGCACGCTTGGAGGTTTTCTGACCAGCACCCCATGCGGGAGGCCTATGTCCAGCTGTGGACGTCCTACGACTGATATGATGATAACAATGATGATGTTGCTTGAATGGTTGGATGGATGTAACAAAATATATGCAAATATTTTTTATCTGTTAGAGAAAGAAATGCTCCTAGATTGGATATGGTGAGTAACCGCACGACTGGACCTGGAGCCATCAAATTTGATGTAATGGTGACTGCAAACATCTACATTCTGAACGAAGAAGAGGTACCGACGCTCACTACTATAGGCTCAGATGTGTTAACAGTTGGACAAGAGATACTTCATAAGTAAGTCTAAAAACTTAACTAAAAACCCTTAGTTTCGTAAGTCGGCGGGTTTTGGTTCTGTTTGTTGTTTTATATGGCCACCGTTTTCCGATACTAAAGTAGTAGTAGAGCTCATTGTGAAGGAGCTCGTCCAGGGCAGTACTACCACCGTACCTATTTCTGCCGCACAGCAGCGTTGCTGTGTTGCGGTTTGAAGGGTATGGATGCCGGTGTAATTACAGGCACATAAGACATTTCAACTTTGTCTCTGGGATGGCAAGGCCATTGCAAGGCTGCTGGTATTGCAGATGTCTATAGGAAGCGGTGACCACTTAACATTAGGTGCGCCATAAATGAATACGCCAGGCGATGTTATTAAAAAGAAAAAGTTATCGTTATACGACTATGTAGTTTTTGAAGGCCGTTGTCTTTTAAATAAATCAGTTTTTTTTACATTCCCCTTTTTTTGTCAGTTTAAAATACATTTTCGTGTCTCTAGGTTAAAGAGCGAATTGGAACGTCGATATGAGAAGAAGAACCTCAATGAAATAATCACGTCCCGTTGTGCCATTTTCTGTGACACGCGAGGCTCTCGTAAAACGATGGCTATCTAACGAGTTCATCGAATTAGGTGACACTTAACAAATTGAGTCCAAGGAATATCACATGTAACAGTGCTGTAATAAAGTTAATTTTAATAATCCTTGATATGATTTTGTAGGCGTTATATAACCATACGCAACATAGAGAATGACGCAGGCGCTCGCTTGATATCGCCAGAAAAACGAAAATGTCGCTACACAGACGAGAACTTCTTGCAAGTGTATCACCACTACTCTTATACTGCGTGCACTGTGCAGTGTAGGAAGGATGCACAGCTGCAGCTATGCAACTGCACTAACTACTTCATGCCGAACGTTCAGGAACATCTCAGATGTAATGTCAGCGGCATTATCTGCTTAAACAGTCATGTCCATGAACTTTCGGTAAGTACTTAAACTCGATAGTATGAGAAAAAGGTTCTCGATTTATATAACGCATCTATAACTCGACGCCATACCAACGGCAATGTAGTTAGATCAAGATTCCTCGCAATTATATTGATACTATTTCATAAGCAATTAGTTGGGAAATAATTGCATCGGGATTTGGAAGACTTGAGTTGATTGATTGTTTTTAAGTGATTCGTACACGGAAAGTAGGTACTTATTTGCAGAGATTACTTATTTTAGAAACCGTCTCAACCACCAACCGGAAATTATGTTTTTCTTATTTCTCCGCTAATCTTTTCTGATTAATTTCGTTGCGGGATCTAAGACAGTTGCATCGTTTCTCTGGGACTCGTCGAGCTTCATTGCCTTGGCGCTTTTCTTGTGGTCGCCACTGTTGATTCTGGCTTACAGGAGTTGCAGTGGTATCCGCATGGGAAAAGAGTGGCAGGCTTGCCAAAAAATATACCGTCTCAGCGACAAATTTCGAGAAATATAATATTCTTTTAATGTAGGTCCTCAAAGCTAGATGGTCGTCTCGTGCTGGCCTGTCTTGCAATTGCCTGCCATCGTGTACGGAGGCAGAGATCACAATCACAAAGGACTTCAAGTTCGTCACGACTGATAGCTACGCGAGTGTCCAGATAGAGCTGGCAGTGCTGCCCAGCGAACGATACAGGAGGAATGTTGTGCGTGGTGTGCTGGATTTAGTCGGTAAGAGATTTGAATATGATGTATCTTAGTTCGATTGCCAGATCAAGCAAAGTGTTTTTGGGTTTTTATATGAAAGTTAGAATTTGTAACCTGTTAATGGCGATTGGCAATAGGCTCGCCCCCTATTATATAGGACCTAAACATACCGGCGAACTGTAAGTGTACATAAGTACACCTCTGCCTAACCTTTCGGAGAATACAGGCGTGATGATAGTACCTATGTATAGTATATTAAGTTTATACTAATTCCATATTATCCGATGACCTGACAGGTAGACACTAGAATTCTGAGTACCTAATGACGAAATCATGTTAGTGTGATAAAGGATAGGACGCTAAAGATAAGCAGCCGCTTTTGCAAGTCATAAAAAATCGTAACACATTCATTTATTCTCAAGTTTCCCAAGTTCGATTCCGTTGCATACTAGCTGATCCAATAGGGAATAGCGCAACTTTGAAGGTGTGAATATTATAAAGCAAGAGTGAATAATTATTCACAATTTGAATAATTGTTTATTTTGGGAGTTAGGATTTGTGCCCGGTTAATGATGGCAATTCGCTCGCCCCCTATTACCTACATGGGACCTATACATAGCGGCGAACTGTGGATGTTACATTGGTACACCCTGCGCCTAATACAGGCGTGTTGGTGTGTGAATAATTATCCCTATTTTTTCAGTGTCTACTGGCGGAACTGGAGGATTGTTCCTAGGTGCCAGCATTCTTAGCTTTGTAGAATTGTTCTACATTCTGCTAATTCGTCCCTTCTGCGACATATACAGTCAACGAGACGACGATCCTTGGCACAGGAGGTTTGGTATGCGACGCCTTCAAGATAACAAGTTTAAACCGAATTGGGGCTGGACTTATAACGGGAAGGTTGGCGACAAGGATAAAACTAAGAATGAAGATGGCTCTGGTAAATAACCGACCAATAAGGAGCCTATGGCTAAGTCTTATATTCACTTTTCATTCGATATTAACTGGGCAAGATAATAATGCTCTAATAAATACTATAGGAGCTATTTGTTGAATTCTAGATACAGTGAAAATGTAACGTTTACTTTTATAAACCAATATTTATTTTTCGTTAGTTTTTCTATCTCCCAGTTATCTTGACATGCGTAGTTTTATCTTATACAGTCAAATAATTTGCATAGCAACCAATCTACTGTGTGTGTTCTTTGGTGGTGTGTTTTGTTCGTAGTTTAGGTAAACAGTAATAAAAAGATAAAGTCTATATGAATTGTGTTTATTTACCTAATGGCTTATACGTACCTACTTAATCATTTTGCAGGCAAACAGTATCTGTCTGCGATTTCTTCAAAGATTTCAATAACCTTTTCTTTGTAATCAGAATTCTTTTCCATCATTTGCTTTATAAATAGTCCTTTATTTTTGGAGAGTATATCATCAAACTGGGCATTATCACAGAAAATATCTGTAGTAAGATCATCGTCTAACCAAAACTGTGGTATAAGACAAGCACAAACGACGAGCCCCCACTGTCTTTGTTCATCAGCAGAAGCCATAAATTCTTCTTTTCCCAATATTCCATCAATTTCGACATTATAGTTAGTTAGTATTGTCCTAAGCTCTTCATAGTAGGAATTCAAAAACATTTCGATATTTTCTTCTCTAAATGTTGGGTCTAGATTACAACAGAGTAATACCATGACATCTCCTGCTGGCGGTTGGCACCTTATCGCTTGAAAGTCAACCAGTACACAATCATCTGGCTCCAAATGGCCCTCTTCGGCCTTACTGTAGTGGAACATAAGGTTATTATTCCATAAATCACGGTGGCAGATAACATACTTTTGTTGAGGAGAGCAATTACTCAAATTCAAACCAGTGTCCCACACATCCCGCCAACGGCTTTCAATCAAATTCATTTCTGTTTCGTTATACTTTGAAAACGACTTCATAGCTTCTAATGCCCCTAGCATACACTGACATAACCAATCTGACGCAAGATGGTATCCACCTTTGTCTAGATTCAGTTCAAATTCTTCATTAATTCCCTTGTATTCTCCAAAAGTTTCTTTACTTTTTTTCTCTTCGTAAATAATGGAAGATGCGTGAAATCGAGCTAATGTCTTTAATGCTTGAAGGGTGTGAGCCATATCAAACCTATCGAATTTATTTTGTAATTTATATTTTTTGGCAATTAAATCTTCATAAACCATTGCATCGTTCAGAATTGTTATTAACCTCGCAGACCACGGTTTGAGATCTGTAATATGAACAAATAGAAAAAAGATTAGGCACATCATTTCATGAGGTCTAAATTCCTCCTCACTGTAGAAACTCTGGCTGGTTTAGCCATACTTTGCAACCTTTTTTATAAGTTCAAACTCTGTTCTAAATTAGAATCATCATCTGCCTAGCCTTTTCCCAACCATGTTGGGGTCGGCCATAGACTACTACTATATGGGGTCGGCTTCCAGTCGAACCGGATGCAGCGGAATATCAGTATTTTACATGGAGCGACTATCAGACCTCCACAACCCAGTAATGGGTAATACGATACTCTTGGTAAGACTGGTTGTCACTAGTTGTCAGACTTTCTGGCTTCTGACTAACAGTAACGACTGTCAAAGATCTACAAATGACAGCCGGGACCGTGCTTTCCGAGGCACGGAGGAAACTCGCTATGGTACCCACCACACCCATCCACAGACCAACCTCGGCAAGCGTGGCTTAACCCGGAAGATCGGTCTAGATGCTGCTGTAATTATTTAGCCACGAGCTCCTCCTGTTCTAAATTAGAATAATAGACTAAAAAGTCCGCCACGAGGGCAGACAAGATGGGTTAGCTTTAAAATAAAATAATTAGACCAATACACGCAATAATAAAATTTAACAGTGTTTTAGTAAAGTGTAGTTTGGAATCACACAACTGCTTCCCACTCATTACACTACCTACTCCACTATATCGGTAACAAAATCAAATGTCTACTTACCCGGTATTTCAATGTTCTCCTTGATTACTGAATAGAAAAACGCTTCTTTTTCAAAAAGCTGCATTTCCTTCACCATGTTTGCTTTTGCTGCATTGGATCTAGAAATGGCTTTAATGAAGAAGTAAAGAACTTTCCTATTCGACAAAAGCACTTTCACTTTCCAATATTCTGCTAGAAATCCTAACATTTTATCACTAGCAGGATAAACTGAATAGTTTTCTATAATTATCTCTTCATTGGCACGGTTGTAGCTAGCCAAAATTAATTTTATATCTTCTTCTGTTATGTAGCTAGCTTGGTTGTTAAGTTCAATAGTGGTCGTCGTCATTTTTCGAGAGAATAACTAAGTAGCTTTTGTATACGGACAACTTCTATTGCAATTACAATTAAAATGCGTCTGATAGTCAAAAATAGCATGTGATAATAGGTAACATGACAATATTGTGTGAATCGCTAAACAAATATTGATATCTTTATTATAATGTAAGAGTAAATAAAGATAGGTGGTTAAAGGAATACCTAACTATGTTTGTTGGCATTATCAGTCGTAGGCTGCACCTACCTACCTTCCTACCTATTTCTGTAGGCGAAATGAAATGTCAATTTCGCTCGTGCATCAGTAACACTATATGATTGGAATTATTCTGCCTGATATTACTAGGGCTGAGATCAAACGACTGTATGTCCGTTCAGTAGTAGTAGAGCTCTTTGTGAAGGAGCTCGTCCGGGGAACTGCTATCACCATATCTATTTATACCTCAAAGCAGCGCAGCGTTGTTGTGTTCCGGTTGGAAGGGTATATAAGTGCCGGTGAAATTAGATATAACGGTTATATTTGGATAAAAAATGACCTTAGGGTTAAAAAAGATCTGTTCTGAATTACGTCGAAATTCTTCTTTATCGTGTGGGCAGTAAGGTCTAAACGACCCCACACACCCTAGTGTCAGAGTTTCTAAACCGCCACAAGGGCCTCTGACATGGTTACCGATGTCAGTGATGTCCAAGATAAACTTAGAAAGTACATATGAATTAGAAAAAGTCACATTGGTACTTGCCCGTGCCCGGTTGCGAACCCACACCCTCGTGCATGAGAGGCGGGCGCCTTAACCACTAGGCCAACACGACGACCACTAGGCCAAAATTAGGTCGAAATTTATAGGTAGGTACTACCTTATAATAATTAAGCTGAAGTTTTTGTTTGATTGTTTAAATGAACTAATTTCTGGAAAAACCTACCGGTCAGATTAGAAAAAAAATGGAAAATGATAGCCAGATTAATGAGCACTAGTCTAATATAGACTACAAAAAATACACTACAACGCTACAACCCACGAGACCGGAGCAGTACCTAACCATAGACGTAGCTGATGAAAAAAAACGTGGGCAGGAGCTAGTGGTAAAGTACAATGAGGTAATATAATTAAAAATCCGGCAATAAGAAACTATAAGCAGATTCTATCTTGATAAAATGATAAGGCAGTAAGACAAATAAATAGAAAATATCAGTTTATTGTAAGATAGGAGGTACATAAGTACCAACACATTATTTATTTAGTTTAATATTTAATAAATCTAGGTACATTATTAGGTACAAATTAAACAGACCCACTAGTAGCATAGCGTCATAGTTAATTTATTGAAATTATTCAAAGCTTGTTTAAATATTTTTTGGATACACAAATCTTTCCACAATTTCGTCCAATAATTCAGTTACTCTATTTCGGTACTTCTCGTCATCTTTAGCTACATCTATAATCTCTTGACTACGACTCACTACGTTGGCTCGTTTTGAGGACTCGGGATCACAAAATATCTCCTCTCGTTTCTCTTTACTCATAGCGACAATAGGTGTTATAATCGCAGACTGCGTTAGTCCGAAGACTATACTTTTCTTGTATGCTTCAGTCAGAATTGTTTTATCAAATATAAGCTTTATATCTACATCGTTAGCCTGTAGTTCCTCATAGAGAACTTCATAGTAAATTTCGATAAAATCATCTGTCCATTTATCTCTATCAGTCCTTGTAGTATTAAAATATATCAGTGAAGACAGGTCAAGCATCGGAGAAGTATAAATAACTGTCTGGAAATCAACGAGCAAAGCGTGACATGCTGAGTTTTCATCCTTTTTCAGGAAAATATTATTAGTCCAAAGATCTCGATGTACTACTGCGTTCCGATACTCCGAGCTAGGCTTCATGAGCTCCACGGCACTGTCAAATAATGTAGGCAGTATGGACTCTACATATCGATTGAAGTTTGGTTTGGATCTATATTTGGAGAACACTTTAAGATAATCAATCGCTGCGTTTCTCCCCGTGTCCCGCCAGTCGTTTCCACTGTTGGGCTCTTGAAGGTAATCACTATAATCTTCCCATATTCTGTATGGTCTATTCAACTGGCTACTTTTCTTCTCTTCATAAACGTATGACTGAGCGTGAAACCTAGCTAACGTTTCGACAGATGCTTTAAGTTCTTCAAAAGTCATCGTGTCCTGATGATTTGGCATTACGTATCCAAGAAGCGAGACGTTTTCAAATACAAAAATTTCTTCTCTGATGAAAAGTAATTTTGGGCGCCATTTTCGTGACCCTGTAAAATGTAAGCCACAATTAGAAAAGTAGGCGCGTATATTACAAAATGGTGTCCTGTATGCAACCATTTTAACTGAAAGTTGGTACTTAAGAAGGAATATAGCGAGTTGTTGTGTGTAAGTAAATATAAATATCTTACCAGTGCCTTCTTCAAATTCATTAAAAAGCGTACTCAGCATGGTGTACTCTTTATTAAAGAACCCAAGCTCCCTAAGATAATCTGCCTTCCATTTATCGTTTCTCGGCATACACTTTAAGAACAGATTGAGGGTCGATTTGATGCCATTCGCCTCTACTTCTATTATAAGTTTCATATGGTCACCCAGATATCCAATAATTTTGTCTGCAAAGTCCTCCATCTTCCAATGTAATACTTTTGTAAACCCACATTCTTTTGCTATGAAATTAATTTCATCTCGACTTAGTAGGTCCATTTTGTGCGTGTTTCTTGTAACATTAGCAATGTATATAATGTCGAAACAAATAAATGTAGTATTTTATAGAGTAGCGTGGGTATTGAAGATAATATTGTAACGACAGATAACATGGAAAAGTTACAGTAAGGACAGCAAATAAGAACATAAATGGTAAGTTAATAATATTTAATTGAAAAGATAAAACAGTTGGTAAGGCTACATCTATACTAATATTATAAAGAGGTAAAGTCTGTGAGGTTTTAAGGGTAATCTCTGGATCTATAGAACCGATTATGAAAATTCTTTTACCAAGAGAAAGCCATGTTATTTGCGAGTGTCATAGTCTACATCACATCACGCTACAACAGGCGGGAGCGGAGCAGTAACTAAAGACGTATCTTAGCGCGGGTGAAACAAGCCACGCTAGTAAAACGTATAAAACAAACAAATGCACGTTATTATAAAATTTATTAAAAACAACTACACGCCAAACATAGCAATGGTAGAATGTAAGTCTAGGAAAGGTTCGTTCATGATTTTGTTTAATTTCCTTTCTTTTACGGCTTCGTAGTTCGGCGTCCATAGTTCCGTCACTCTTGGGGCGTAAGGTCCATTCAGCTTTGACTCGTCTTCGTCATCACTGGAATCTTCATCAACTTCCATCGGCTTATCTTCCTGGGAGTCGTCAGTTTGTTCAGGCTGCTCCATACCAGAGAGACGTTGTAGGAATGTCGTGCAGAGAAGGCTTACTGGTGGGACCATGTGAGGTGACGCTAGCGAGAACTGCAACAACGAAAAAATATAATTAAACAGGGTAACTAGTTACATTCACGATCTTCTTATACTCAGTTCAGTTCGTATATGCAAAACGGATAGTTTATCTTAACAGTCGTAATTCTTTTGAATACTTCTTGTGAAAATTCTGGTGATTTTAAACATAGAAATGTTTACAAAAATTATGACCTACGCGTATGCCGAAAAATAAACTCCAATAACAGCGAAAATACGAAGGCATTTATTTATTAAGTATGGTTTACTAATAGGTACCGGTCGGTAAGTTTTAGGAATCGGGCATTATTCTTTTCGTGTGGATTGACTCGTCTTAAATTTTGTCCGTTCAGTATTGAGCAACCTGTAAAGCTCTATGATTGGCCTCATTTAGATCTTAGATGGTGCAGGTGATTGTGTACGATGGGCAACTAACGCATGTCCTGTGATGGTGCTCCACACTGGCACTGCGTTCGGGATGGGTGAAGTATGCCCCATTAGCCATTCATATTCACGATTAAAACGGTTGTTTACAGAATAAGATCTTAACATTTTCTTACATCGGTACCTATGCAGAAGTTATCATAAAGTAAATACCTACTATGTTACGCAACAGTAAATGCCAAGGATTAAATTATCTTAACAAAGGAGGTAGGCTAATAAACAATTGAACAAAAATGAGTTTTACCTTTTACATAATTATTATTATATTGAATAACGACGCAATAATCAAAACCAACCAATCAATGACTAGTACAACTATAATGGTCAAATACAGTAAATAAGTAAGTAATAATAATAACAGCCTATTATTGTAACACTGGAAGACAAAGGGCTCTTTTTATAGTAGGTACGAGCATTGTTCGCCACGCTTGCTTAGACCTGATTGGAGATTTCAGACTTAGCGTCACCACACACGACCATTGACCGATAATTATAATCGGTCGTGTGCGGAGACGCTTAATTATATAAATCCAATATATTTCCTCGCGATGTTTTTCCTTCAGAGATGAGTAAGTAGAAAAGGCTTTCTTTGCAAGGTAGTAGTAAGTCTTAGTATTCAGCACCTCTGCCAAACCCATCGGGGAATATAGGCGTGAAGGTATATTTTTTATCATTACCTGAGCTATAGTGGAGCCAGCAAGGTTGTTGACATCGATGACGTTGGTATCGGCGGTCGTCGACTGCACCTCGGATAGTTGTTGCTCGGCTAACAGCGCGCTGAAGTTAGATGCGGGCAGTTTACGGTGCGATATCACTTCTAGGCGATTCTCCTCCGTTTGTTCCGGTTCTATGCAGTAGATCTCCTGAAAGAGTTTGTGTATTCAATCACATAGTTAAACATATTGAATTATACTTGTTAATGCGCTTTGGCCCCCAGGAGTCGCGCAATAATCTATACTACTATTATAAAGAGGAAAGATTTTTTTGTTTGTGTCGAATGGACTCTTAAACCCCTGGACCGATTTTAACCATTTTTCCACCAATAGATAGCTACTATTACGATACGATATTCCTAAGTAACATATTCTTTATAACATCACGCCACGACACACGGGAGCGGAGCAGGAACGAAAGACATAACGTAGTTGAAATAAACCACGCGGAGGATGTCGTGACAGTTCGTTAATACATAATAAATGAGTAAAACATATTATATGCTACATGTTATTGTATTATATGCTTGTGAGTACTTACAGAATTATTTCTCATAAGGTACAGTCGAATATCATCATCGAAGCATGTGCCGAAAGTACACTGTTTGAATACGCCTGTAGCTGGGTCCAGGAGACGCTTTTTCGTTAGTATTGGTTTCGAGTTGTGAGGAGTGAACACATATACTGAAATAAAGAGCTGACATTAGCCTACGATCCTAATTGCGATTGGCATATAATTTTGCTTGTATATAGACTGTAAGAATGTATAGAAACTGCCCGAATAGGTAGAATTACGATAAATGCTTCAAAAATAAAGTAATGGCGCTTGTATGAAAGATCATCACTTGAGAACGACTTAACTGATATGGCTTATTCTGTTTTTGCTATGTTCGTAATTGTAAGGAGGCTTGAACCTACACTTTGGATGAGATTTTTCGATGAACATCTCAAATTTAAAAAGAAGACGTTCTGTAAGCCCGTGCGATCCCAGTGGGGATCATCATTCATCTGCCAATCGTTTTCCCTACTATTTTGAGGTCAGCTTCCAGTTTAACCGAATGTATCATTAGACTGGAAGGCTTTGGTATAGTATTCATTAATACCATTGTTTTACATCTATAGCCCCGATATCATGTGGTAAGTTTAGTTGTCAGCAGACTTCCCAGGTTTCTGACTATACTATGACGTAACGACTGTCTGAGAATGATAGCCGGCAACAACTACTTTTACGTGTTTTTTGAGGCACAGGGGTGTGACAGAACTGACTTCCAAACACCGGGCTGTTACTGAAAAATTCTTAATCGAAAATCCAATAACATTTTTTGCCCGACCTGCGAATGGAATCCAGGACCACACGCTCATAAGTCGAGCTTGCGAGCACGAGGCCAACGGGGCATTTAGGGGTCACTAGTTGCTTATAAAACTTAGGATACTTACCATCATTATTTTTGGTAGCTACAGCCAGTTTATTGGAGAACCGGTGAGCGGCCAAACACGTAGGATTGATCTGTACGAGCCACTTCACTGTCAGCGATAGCAAGCTCCACACCGCCACGCAAGTTTCTGTTGTGCACACCAACTGGAAATAAAGGATACGCTTGTATATTGCTTACGAATTCCAAAAAGAGTCTGTGTAGCTTCTTTTTTTAATTATTTTCCTACTTCTACTGTATGTACTCTTTTAAACATATTATTGTTACTCACATATTCTTACTTTTGTACCGAGCTGTAAATTTTCCCAAAAAAAAAAAACGTTTTTAGTAGTAGTAGTAGCTCTTTGTGAAGTATCTCGTCCTGGAGAAATACTACCACTATATTTATTGTTACTTATTTCTGCCGCAAAATAGCGTTGCCCTGTTCCGGTTTGAAGGGTTTGGGTGCCGGTGAAATTACAGACACATGAGACATTTCAACAGACAAAAAAAAAATAGGTGGGCAGTCGGCTTGTTTGCTATCCAAAGATATAAAAAAAAACTAGCATGCAATAAATAAATAATACGTCTCTAAGTTTTTATAGGATACTCACGTAATGTGCCGCGTCTCTGTTCCCGAACTGAACGTGGACCCCTTTTGGCCGTAACGCAGGATGACACAATGTAGTGCTAAGGTTACACAGATGGGTGTCCCATAGCGTCAACTTGCAACCGAACCACGCAGCGATCAGAGAACCGTCCTGTGATATCGCTACACCTCCCATATCATACTCGCTATCCCTCTTCAAATGCACTTTGACTGTCTCATCATCTACCAACGAATGCTCCTTATGAATATTAAACAATTTCTTTATAATATCCTCATCCTTTTCAACCTCTCGCAAATAAGGCAAATCCTCATCCCTACCAGGCTTATGCTTGACGCCATCTTTGAAACAGTTTAGAACACTATTTGAAATGAATTGACCAATCCCAGACGAGTAGTAGCACGCAGTTAAACAATTCCACGCGATCTTTTTGCGAGTTGTTAATGACGTGTTGTCTTTCTTCCATATTCGAAACTTTTGGTCTGTGCCGGCTGATACGCAAAAATCGCCTC
The DNA here is from genome assembly GCA_932526535.1 of Caradrina clavipalpis. Lineage (NCBI taxonomy): Eukaryota > Metazoa > Arthropoda > Insecta > Lepidoptera > Noctuidae > Caradrina > Caradrina clavipalpis. Next base: position 8,289,016 of record OW052100.1, read on the forward strand.
TATAGTTTAGTGCTAAAGAGATTACTTTGCAACCTCCGTGGGAGAGATTGACGCACGTGTTGAGTTGGAAGGGTGTAGCGTTTTTGGGTTGTGCTGACCAGAACTTGAGTTTCTCTTCTGGGTATATAAGGCCGTCGTTTCTGTATTCAGAGGTTACAAGCCAGTCGCCTTTGCCGCTGACTGCAGCGCATGTCACTTCTGTATCTAATGGCAACAGATTCCACCTCTCTGATGGTAAATTGTTCATTTCTGTTATGTCAAGCTGCAATGAGGAAGAGGAAATTTTAGTGTAAGTAAAAAAATATACAGTATAGGTTACCGACTGATTCATAAAATCATAACATACCATCACGCCAATATTCCTCAAAGGATTAGGCAGAGGCGTACCAATGTACACCCACAGTTCACCGGTATGTTTAGGATCCATGTAACAGGGGGTGAGCCTATTGCCACTAACCGGGCACAAATTCTAACTCCAAACTGCTATTGAGAATTTCATAGAAAAACTCAACAACACATTGTACATTGGTACACCTCTGCCTAATCCTTCGGGGAATACAAGCGTGATGGTATACTAAACTTAAAGCATCATTCAAAAATGGCACTTACATTGTAAAGCACTTTGTCAGTAGTAGTGGAGTATAGCTGCAGATGGCCTGTCCGTCCCGCGGTGAGCAGCGCGGCGAGCGGCGCGTGGTAGACGAGCGCGCCGCCCACCGCCCGCGCCGCCGGCGACACGCCGCCGCACTCCAGCACGGTGCACACCACGCGCAACTGTGCGTTCGCTATTACCACCGCTGGAATTGTAATTATTGGATTACAAGCAATACTGTTTATATTTAAAGACAGTGATTGTATATACGTACATATGTATATTATAGTATACAAATGTGAGCGCAAACACAGGAGCCGTCCCATTAGACTATGAGAGTTAGAGAAGAGGGAGTCTTTTCTCTAACTCTCATAGTCCGATGGGACGGCAATCCGACACAACCCGGAAGAGATCAGGCGCAGGCTTAAGTGCTTGCCGAAACATGGGGTGTCACACTACCAACTTCCAAACTCCGGGCTGTTACTGAGAAATTAAACTAACACTGTTTTCCCGACCTGGGAATCGAACCCAGGACTCAACAGTCGTGCTTGCCACCACGAGACCAATGGGGCAGACAATGATTATTTAGGTGTTTAAGTAAATCTCAACTCTAGTGCTAAAGTAATAAGGTTGAATTTCAATGTTTCTTACAATTGTTGGTTAGCGTCAAGGCAACATGACTGTTGTTTGTAGTTATGAATCTGATCATTCCAGGCAGACGAGGGAGAAAGGCCTTCTCATTGGCTCTGTAAGCGAGGTTGCCCATAGTCCATTTTATCAGAACTTTCTCCATTCCACCAGTATACAGATAATTGCCTGAAACATGATAAAATACATTTTAATTGGATCTGAATAAAATTTGCAAAGTCTACAAAGAGTTTGGTACCAATACATTAAAATACTCATTTATCATTTGAGGTTTTGTGTACCGGTTTTTTTTTTAGTTCATAAGTTATTTTTTTTTATTATAGTATTGGTTACTGTAAGGGTGAAGCCAGAAAAGCATAATTTTTTGAGTTGTGAGTCGCGTAATTTTTGCTACATTCGGTTTCATACAAAACTCCCGTTTCGCTCAGAAGGGGACACAAAATAAGTTGTCAGTTTCAAAAGAAAGTAAATTATGCGGCTCAACCCACAAAATTACGTTTGTATGGCCTCACCCATATACATAGAGGTGCCTTTTCTGTATCGTTTTCTAAATTTTATTTAAAATTACCTTGTAAGGAGAAACAGGTAGCCAGTGGGGGTAAAAAATGCCAATGTAACACTTCTCTAGCAATTTGTTTGTAGTCATACAAGTTTCCTCTGATGACAGTGGTTCTTCCCAACGTATCTGTAATAGCTACTGCGCTCGCGTTATGATGGGCTGCCACAGACATAATGCGGTAGCCATTGTGGTTAATTATTCTATGCACAAACAGAGAAACAATTATTAAAAATTTAAATACTTCTTGAACCTTATAATTTTATAAATTGATATTGTTCTAACTTGAAATTAAACTTACTGAGTCTTAATATGCGGTTGTTGAAGGTTCTGTATGTATAAGAATTTTGTTCCATTCGTTACTGCCGCATATCTGTCTCCGTTACACCACCCTAGCGATACGCAGATCATGTCATCAAACGGTGGTCTTGTATCTCTGTATTCATAGATCAGTGCTCCAGTCTTAACGGAATATGTACTGAGACTTAGCTGTTTTTGTTTAAAGGAGCTTGTAACGCAGCATTCGTTGCTGTCGACCAAATCAAATGTATGTACTTTAGCTTTGTGTGGGAGTTTCAGTTTCTGCAAAGAACAAAAGTTATGTTTAAAAAATTGTATTGTAATTGTATTGTAAAAACTTTTCAAATTAGTATTTAATACCTACCTTACTTTAACTGCCTATACCAAAAAAAAAAAACTAATATTAATTTGTCTTTATTATCTAATGTGCCATTGTTTCTGTTTCAATGTTTTTTTTTTAAGTCACGTATTAATTGAAATAATATTTTAAACTACAAAGGCCAAATTGCTACATGGCTAACATTAGCCAATAAAAAATATTTTTAGGAAACCACTTTACGAGGTGAGCTTAATATAATTATTGTTTTCAAAATACTAACAATTTCTCTAAGAACAGCTCCATTCTCCCACGTCCATGTTGTAACATAGCCAGTGTCTGAACATCCATACAAGTTATAGTCTTCATTTTCCGGAAACTGTATCGCAATCAATTCATTTATTGGCCTCTCCGTTTCAAGAGTACGGACACATTCCCCTGTTTGAATATTGTATACTCGTACAATATTCTCAACGATTATTGCTACTGATCTGAAATAAACATAATACTGTATTAGTTGTTGATCGTAAGACAACTTAATAAATATCTAAACATGGTAATTCAACATACTCTCCGTCCGGTGAGAAAACAGGACGACGTTCGATGATACTTCGGCCTGCTTTTCTATGAAAATTATAATTAACGGTTTTTTCACTACCACCATTCACCATAACACCCATTTTAATGATTTAAAAAGCTTTATTTGTATGTTTTTCTTTACTCATTTATATAAACACACGAATGTAATGTACCACTTGAACATATGAGATAACCTCAATTTTTACGTTTTTGAAGTTTCTTTAGTCTAGTCTTTAGCATAGGTTCTGAAAGAGACGTTTGTATAAGCAAGAGAGAGACTGCTTTAATCATAATATGCATTACATCAGAGACTAAACTTTTTAGAGATTTTTATCTGGAACGCAGTCACTTTCGTTCTGAAACACAATCATACTTTTTTAATGCAATGTTACCGATAAAAACTATACCTTCATGGATAAAAAGAGGCATTCTGCGGTATTCATCGTAATCATCGCCAAATTATTTTAAATATAATACATACTGGGTCAATATTGTTTTACTTACACTAGAAAACTCACTCTTTTTGAAGAAGGATAAGTATGTCATTCCTGACTTTCTTACCTGGATCTGAAATGCATGATCAATATAATAATTAATAATAATGTGTTATTAATTTTTATATTAATCATGCTAAAATGATAAAAAAATATTGTAATTACAAATATGTTTCAGAACGTTAACAATAACGTCAATGTCAAAATCGACAAAAGAAAACATGTGTCAAGCACTGTCAAGTAGGCATGGGCTTTTGGTTTTTAACGCAAACTGATATTTATCCGATTTCAGATTTCAAAAACGATTTCAAAATCCGTTTTTAGAAATCTGATTTCCATAGCGCCAAGTCTAGCCAATTCGCTCGCGTACTTAGATTTCGTTGGAATCAGATGGAGAGTGCGTGATTTGTAAAAAAATTATTTAAGATCACATGTAAAACTTTTCTGGCGCATTTAAAAATCGGCATTATTTTGTTAATTTTCTAATTTTCTTGTTTTTGTTCTCGTTTTTTTTTTTTTTTTCAATCCTTGTTGGATCCAGGTTTGCGTTTTAAAAACGCAAGTTCTTCTGCTTTAGATGACTTTGACCGACATCTCTTTTCGTTAACGATTAGTCGTATAGAAATTACGTAAAGAAACATTAGTTACATACATTCTTAATCTTCATAAACCAAAATACATCATAATCTCGAAAATGTAGTCTTTAAATACTTAGCAGTAAAGATGATATTGATCGCATTATAATGTCCGATGGATTTCCGAGAACCGAAATCTAAATCACACAAAATTCGCGCTATCTTCTTTACTCCGCTAAGTTACGTGCAGTTAGAAAGAGAGAAAGCGAATTTCTAACAAAATCCAAACGCAAACTGGCTAGTTTGCGATTTCGTTTGGCGATGAGATCCCGAGAACCGAAATCTAAATCACACAAAATTCGCGCTATCTTCTTTACTCCGCTAAGTTACGTGCAGTTAGAAAGAGAGAAAGCGAATTTCTAACAAAATCCAAACGCAAACTAGCTAGTTTGCGATTTCGTTTGGCGATGAGATCCAGTGATTTTATTTTCGATTCGTTTGGTGGTAGATCGTTAGCGTTTGGTTCGGCTAGGTAGATTTTTGAAATCCAATCTTCAAGTTTGCGAAATCGATACGAATCGATTTTTGTATGAAATCGGATTTTGGATTCGTTTTGATATATCGGACACATGCCTACTGTCAAGAATAAATAGCAAATAGCACGGAATTTTAAATTAGTGATATATTGTAATTAAATATTGTATGTGTCTTTCCTTTATAATTTACCGTCCTTATTTGCTAAAATACTACAATGTCTGCCGAAATAGCAGAAGCTCAACTACAAGTTCGGTTTATAACCAAACAAGAACAGTGAGTATCGTTTGTGCATCCGGCGTGGCGAGGCATGCTTGGCTGTGATACATTAAATATTTTGTTTTTGTTATAGATATGCAGTACCAGACAATCCTTATGCAATTCAGAGTAACATTCAGTCCACAGAGCTGAATACGTTGATAAATGCTTTGCTTAAAGAAACAAACCCATCACTTAAAAAGGCAGTAGAATTCGATTTCTTAGTATGTGGGGAGCTGTTGTGTTCGTTGCTCGCAGAGCATTTACAAGAGAAAGGGGTATCTACAGAGGATACATTAGAAATAGAGTATCTGGAAAGATTTCCTGCACCGGCACCACAGGATTGCTTGATGCATGATGACTGGGTTTCCACGGTCCATGCACACACAAACTGGTAAGTGAATACAAGTTTTTATACCATTTATTTTTTCCCAAGTAGTAATGACAATGGCTGAGAACAGAGAAACCTTTGTCCAGGGTGTTATCTCCCTCTACATTATGGGCTAAATAGAAAATAGAATGATGAATAAAACTATTTTAATCTTCTAAGGTGTATTCTTGGTTATTGCTCATTTTAAAATCAAATTGTTAAAACACTTTATTTTTTTACAGGATATTATCTGGTTGCTATGACAACAGCATTCACATTTGGAGCACTAAGGGTCAACACAAACTTGCCATCCCCGGACACACATCTCCAGTTAAGGCCGTTTCTTGGGTCTCCTTCAATGGTGATCAAGCAGTATTTGTAAGGTGAGCCAAATTAGCTTATTATTAAGTTATCATGATTATATTAACTAGCTCCCCGCGGCTATGTTGCGTTTTTGGATACTACATTGCTCCCGTGGGTGGTAGAGTGGCTCTTTATGGGTAAAAGAATTTTCAAAATCGGTTCAGCAGATTCAGTGATTACCTCCTACAACCACACAAACTCACAAACTTTACCTCTTTATAACTTAGTATAGTAAATTTTGAGGTATTGTTAAATGTGACCTAACTACCTAACAATATGATTAATTTTCATAAAACATTGATATTATTTTAGTGGCTCCCATGACCAGTCAGCGATGCTATGGGTATGGAACGTACCTCGCAACTCTGTGGACTGCGTAGTGACTTGCCGCAGTCATGACAAGGGTGTAGAATGTCTTGCGGTATCAGCCGATGCCAATCGCTTTGCTACGGGCAGCTGGGACAACAATGTCTGCTTATGGAGTGCAAGTAAGTTACTTAATTAATGATTGTTTTAATTATTTTTTGGGTCGGTGTCCTGTGTCATTTTTGAATGATGCTTTATACTAAGTGAATTTTGGAATCGCTAGAGGTCTTGGGTTCGATTCCCAGGTTGTGCATAAAGCATAATTCGGTTTTTTTTTTCTATGAAATTCTCAGTAGCTGCTCTGAATTAGGATTTGTGCCTGGTTAATGGCAATAGGCTCACCCCCAATTACATGGGACTTAAACATATCGGTACGCACAATGGTCCATTGTAGGACTAAGTGCGGAAACCAAACCCCCTAACATAGAACATAGAACATATTGGTGAACTGTGGGTGTAATTGGTACACCTTTGCTTAACCCTTACGGGAATACAAACGAGATTGTATATGAAACAAAAAATAAAAATATTTATTAACTTATGTGCTTCATTTCCAGGTTTATCAGATGAAGATAATGTACCAGCTAAGAAAAGAAGTAAACCAGATCAAGGAAACACAAGGGTTAGTGTTCTTAATCTTACTTGTGAACTATTGTTATCTGTCATTACAATATCACCTTGAAAAGTCTGACTGTTAGCTACCAGCACGCCACCCGCAAGCTGTCACCTTTTTGTCTTGTCATTATAACAGATATTTTAATGCACTTGGTTTTAAGCACTGATTTGAATGGCAAATGACATGCTGTTATAATGAGCAAAGGTTCTTTAGCCTTTTTTTTTTAAGTTTTCTAGTAGGTAGTTGTGGTGTCTTGAAAAAAAATGAATGAAATTAAATGAAATGATGAATGCCCTTAATCCAAAACAGAACCAAAAATAAAAAAAATATTTAGATATAAGTACATAATATATTTTTTTAACATTTTTGGAAATTTAATTTCTTATGTAATTTAGAAAGGACCTGATATTATTTACTACGTCAGACTTGTTTTGAGTCTAAGTTTATCATTTTGATTGTTCAATAGGGGCCATTGTCAACTTTAAAAGGCCACAGAGAGGCTGTGTCGGGTGTGCAATGGATGGATTTCAACACAGTGCTCTCCAGTGGGTGGGACCATTTACTCAAGCTGTGGGACTGTGAGCTGGGTGGCATCAAGCAAGAAGTTGCTGGTAAGTAAATGCTTTTTTTCATCAATATCAATAATATTCACCAGAGTGAGTTTGGCCACAGTAGCTAATCTCAATGGAGAAGAGTCAAGGGAGATATTATAGTGCACAAGTGTATGCGCAAACACAGGTGCACTCCCCCTTTCCTAACTCCTATAGTCCGATGAGACGGCAATCCGACTCAACCGAAGAGAGATTAGGCTCAGGATCAACGGCTTTACGTTCTTTCCGAGGCATGGGGGTGTCACACCTCCAACTTTCAAACTCTGGGCTGCTGTTGAGTAATTCGTAATGGAAATCTCAATAACATTTTTCAATCTCGCAATCGAACCCAGTACCCCACGCTTAACAGTTGCATTGCGACCACGATACCAACTGGGCAGTTAAATCAAAATCAATAATATTAAGTTACACAAAGCACTCGTGTATTATTTCTGCTCTTCTCTAATGTCAATATGAACATAACGAGAAATGTACTTTATAGGTTGTCTAACAGATCAATCTTCCTACACGGCAAAGAGATGCCCCGAGAGAATTTGGGATTAGGAGGATTAGCTGTTTCACCTTGTTAATTTTAAGACACTTCTTATACTTACTATAATATTTTGTTTCAGGCAACAAAGCATTCTTCGATGTGGACTGGTCTCCCCTCAACAACAGCATAGTGACCGCGTCAGCAGACAGACACATTCGGCTATATGACCCTAGATCTACAGGTATTGATATTATTTCTGCTTCATTATCATTGTTTCTATGTCAGATTATCTTAGCTTTTCCCTCACTACATGAATGGCTGAGTGTCATCTCGATATTGACTTCCAGTCCACCATAAGATAGTACTACTACTAAGTACTAACACATTCACTCATTGGCTAAATACAAAAGCTATCCCAACCTATATACCCAATCAGTAGGGCCCTATTGATAGGGTAGGCGAGTGCGATCGGGTGATCGACCTACCAGCAGTGTGATTCTCTAAGCCTCACTTCGTAATTCGAAAGCTGAATCCGCAGTGAGATTACAAAATGGTATTCTGTTAAATACGATCACGCTGGTGACGTCACCACCGCGAACGAATACTATACCAATGGCAAGTTGGTTCGTTGGTTCGCGATCACTTTAGTGAGACTCGTTTTCGAGTTTGCATTTTAGAGAATCGCAGTACAGTAGTCCCTATCTCTCTTTCTGATACTACACTACCCTGTCTCGGAGATAGGGACCCTACCAATTGGGTAGTGTAGTAATCACCTAAGAACGGATGTCGCGACGGGGCCGAATTATTGACTTTCATGTGGATGAAGTCGCAGGCAAAAGCTAGTATCAGATATAGCTAGTTGTGTAAATAGTATGATACCCAGCCTCAACTACAGTTTTGTAAAGTATTCTTTGTAAAGTACTGACTCTATTTACCATATTTTTTGCCATTTTCTAATCCTCAATATACATATTCTCAATATATATATATACCCATATATACATATATTTACTGTATAGTGTTGTACTACTCAAAGAAGTGTATAAAACTGATCATACAAATACGTATATTTCAGAAAGTATCGTGAAGACGACGTTCACGTCTCACACTGGCTGGGTGCAGTCCGTCCGCTGGTCCAAGACGCGAGATACCTTGTTCCTCTCTGCCGGCTACGATGGACAAGTGAAATTGTGGGAGACTAGGAGGTATGTAGCGGAGTGTTTTTCTTCATTTTAACATTGACATACCATCACACCTGTATTCCCCGAAGGGTTAGGCAGAGGTGTACCAATGAACAGCCACAGTTCGCCGGTAAGTCTAGGTCCCATGTAATAGGGGGCGAGCCTATAGCCATTAACTGGGCACAAATCTTGACTTCGAGCTGCTACTGAGAATTTAATAGAAAAATCCAAGGGAATCGAACCCAAGACCTCTAGTGTAGCAGTTAGGCTTAGCACCACTAGGCTAACGAGCCCGTTTAATTTCCATAGGTTATTTTATAATCCACCAGCGATTATGAACTGCAAGCGTTGGCTTTAATCAAACAATCTCTTTAGTCAATTGCATTGCAGTCACTAGATATGAAAGGCTTCCCCCAAGTTGTGAATTTGTTTTTTTTCGTATATTAAGTCGTCGTATTGTAAGATCTATCAGTGTAGAAATAAGGTTCAAAATCAAACGATTCACAAGATTTTGTCAACTAATAACTTTTTTATTTATTTTTCTTTCTAGTCCCCGCACGCCTTTGTACGATCTGAGCGGTCACGAAGACAAAGTCCTGTGCTGTGATTGGTCCAACCCTGCACTACTCGTCAGCGGTTCCAGTGACAACACCCTTAGAATATTCAAAGCAAAACACTATGGAAGCGCGTAAGGGGTTAATTCCATTTTATGACTGACCAATACCTACCAGTGTTCGAAATACATTTTGACGTTTTTTATTTTATTTTTATAAAATATTTCGAGTTTTATTCAGAAATGAAGCGTCCGTTTCAGGTATACGTCATGTTATATAGATTAATATTACTATTAGTGGATAAGATGAATAATAAATAAGTTGAATTTTATCGTTTTCTAATTTTAAAAGTATCTTTTTACCAACCAAGAACCTAGGTTATAGAAACCTACTTCAGGACTTTGCTACTTTTACACCAGATTTTGCTACCACACAATTATCAACCTTGCATTCCTTAAAATAAAGTCGAATACAAATAAAATAGTTCGTTTCTCTTTCTGATTTGATGCTCTCATGTACTTCAGATGTTAATGTATTTTCGACTTTATACATATACTATTTACTTGCTGCATTATTTATTTTGACCAAATGGTTTGTGTGTGTGATTGACTCGCTCGTAGTAGTTCAGTCCGTTTAGTAGCATTATTCGACTTTTATTATTAAGTTACGTTTTATATCTTAAGCATTAAATACTACTAAGGATGTTTGGCAGATTACGTCTCGGAGTTCTAAGAGTGTTATTACACAAATACAGTCGTCTTTTAGGGATCATTTAAAGTCGATAAATTCGTTTTAACACATAAGTAAAATCGACTGTGTACATCTGCCATATCATTATCGACCATTGATTTTGCAATGTTTGATGAATTATCGATTGATCTATATTTGTTAACAGTCTGGAGAATTGCCCTCACTATCAAACACACACAAACAAATCCACATTCATATGCAGTTTGTAATCTTGACTATCCATACTGCAGACAAAATTCAGCCAAGAAATCTGCTATTTCAACTTTTTTGTCGTTTGGAAAACGAGGGCTATTCTGGTAACTTGTAGAAGTGTTCGCGTTCCAATCTCAATATCGATCTGTCTTACCTCTATTTTACCTATTTTGGACAAAATATTTAGATTGATTGTCGCTGAGATGAGATTACAACTAGAATTGGAACGTTTTTAATTACCAGAATATGCATTCTCACCTTCCTGAATTTGAAGTTAACCCCAAACTTCCAAAACAGCTTTAATAAAAAAAAATCTTACATGTAAAGGAAATGGAAAGAAAATAATGAACTAGATTTGGTTTCGCTTGTTTTATTCAATCATTTTGCTCTTACAAAATATGTTCAATGCAAAGGAACATGACTCGTCACAATAAAACATGCTTCTTAGTACCATTTTGATTTATTTATATTATATTTTAGATTCCATTCAGCATAACTATAAATAATGCGGGTCACATAAAATGCTCATAGCACAATATAGAAACTTGCAAACACTTTGTAACAAAATAGATACATAACTTTCCTCTTTGTCTTTTCTCTGCGAGAAATGCTTTTACACTATTATCATAGTTATGCCAAACCTCACATCATAACACAACGAAGCAACATGTTCCTTAAAAATAATCTGTCTTACCAACAATTTCATTTCATTTTTTTTTACATTTTATGAAGTTTTTATTTTTTGCATTCATAATTCTATAATACTACCTAACTAAATATTTACCTATACTATTCTACTGTCTAGACTAGTCTGCTGGGTAGAACACCACACTATATTAATACACATTGGACAAATACATTCGTATCGACACTTCCGTTTTTTTTTCATGTAATTTTCTTCTTTACACTTAATCAACTACATAACGAAAGAGGTGAAAGCAAACTTGTCGAACTGAAACTTATCAAGAATGTGTTCACTATTCTCTTAGACGTGTTACTTACTAGAGGGGGCGGCGCGGGCGCGGCGTGCCGGCTTCAGTCCATTCAAATTAAATTATTTAATAAACTAACAAAGGAAACTACCCTAGAGCCGGCAGGCGCGCCCGCGCCCCACACCCGACAAATATATTAAATCTAAGGCTCTAATCTATCTATCTTAGCGTCGAAACATTGTTTTCTATTCTATCCTATCTATAGTTAAGCCTAAGAACTAATCCTAGCCGTCATTCGTTATCGTGCCCGTAGCTTCACTATTCACTGTATCGACGTTTCCATTCGTTCGCTTATAATTAAATGACTTATTTTTAAAAACATCTACTTAACATTTCTATTCTTCGACATGATTTTCAGTTGAAACATAGTTTTGGTTTTCAAGACTTGGTTCCCCAATCGCATCTTTGTGCTCATCTTATGTTTGTTTAGTTGTCTCTACATATATTCATGTAAGTTATACAAATCATCGTCCGTAATCTCAAAGTATTGTTATCAGTTATCACACATGTCTAGAATGTACAAGTGAGTTTAACTAGGAACATCTACGATTCCGTCACGTTCAATTAAGTTTACATCATGTGTGAAAAATGCAACGATTAGACAGCCACATTATTTTTTTAGTTGTTAATACAAAATAGTTTAAACATAGTTTTTTACATTATCACTACGTTTATGTAATACGGTAAGTTCTCTATTACCTGTAAAAATATTGTGTAAAGCACATGCAACTGCTATACTGTATTCATACCTGAGCATTACATTAGAGGAAGCTGAAGGCACTACCATCAAATCAATTTATTATTGCTTAAATGGAAGGGAAGCATTAGAAAAATAATTTCGTGCTAAAATACTTTGCATTCGACGGTGTTCTACTAGACAGGACCGTGCCACGCTATAACTACAAGTCACTTAGATGAATACGTCACGTGCGACACGTGACCTCGTTTTGGTACATGACTATTCTAAAATACATATTCGCTTTAGACAACGATTTACGGAAACAACGATTTGCCCATTGGAATGAAACTAAAACATTAGAGCAAGGAAATCATATGATACACTTATAAACGGTACGTTCAACCAAAGCTTGGGTTAATTTCATAAAGTGAAATTATTAAATTTAATACATTGACATCAATTTTAAATGCAAAGTTTAGCGGGAATATCTATCGGAAGACTGCATTTACAGGAAGCCACAGTGTACGTGGAACACTAAACGATCAATACTTAACTAAGTACCACGCGACGCTCGGTACTACATTGCACTTTATGGTTATTTCACAAGTAAAGGCGGTTCTTAATCAGTACAATAAAATTTGGCTTGATCAGACGTCGTGCTAGTACGGCTCTGATCTACGGAGTATTGTGGTTCAGTACGTCTCACCGAACGTTCCACCGAGAAAAATGACGCCTTTCATTAGAGTAGACGTGAGTTAGAATGCGTCGAACCGGCTGTGTCACCTCATTGCGATCGTACGGCAGGTCATGAGGCAGTCAGCTAATACAACTACTATCTGGGGATACCTACGTGTTTGCGTTTTGTCTGTTTACACTCGTGAGTTAACGTTATGCCTCTACGTGGAAGATGTTTAGCAGTAAGTTACTAGTACGAAACTAGTGGAAGTTTTTTTGAGCTAATGTATGTACATTTGAAAAAGTAAGTCAATTCGGAACAACAGTACAGTTTCAGCCTTTTCCTGAATAAATTAAAGTGATTGTTTACAAATCCAGTACAGATCTACTTACTCGTTCAAAATCTACGTTATTCATTCAAAACCTGTCGTCAGCTAGTTTCAGTTCCTGTATTGTTTCTTTAAAGTCGGTTCACAGGTTTTGAACAAAGAGGTTACCGCTTAATTGTCAGTTAAAATACAGTTAATATATCAAACATTTAACTAGTGTTCAGTCCCTGAGTTGTATAAATATTTTCCTACTTCTTACTCGACTTTAATGATTTGTATACTTTGGTTCTGATGAAACTCTTGACGTGCCAAAATAGAATTAAACAGTTGCGATATAGTAGGCTTTTACTCGTACCCATCAACAATGTATATACATGTATACATATCCATGTATAATTTATATATATTCAATATAAAAATATCAAATTTCATATAAAGTCATAAAGTGTACCCAAAACCTACGTGATGGTACAAAAAGTGCTCAATTACACCAAAACGGTGTTTACACTTTGGATTTCAAATCCATTTACATTTTATAATGTGGAAATCAATCGTGGAATTTTTATTTGAGTTTTCTTCTAGTGGAATGTGCCGACCGCCTACGAAATAACAACTACAGTTGATTCAGTACATGATTCTCAAAAAAGGATCATTTCATTATTCACGTATTCAAACATGTGTTTTCAACGTACAAAAATTTGTATAGACTCGTAAAATGTATAAATAGACTTTACATACAACTGCTTATTGCTAAATGTTGCCATGTCATTAGCACTGTAGTGCCTACAAGCGCAGACGCCTCCGTTGGAAGTCATTACCCTTGCAGTAGTCGTAGTACACGGTAGTGGTTCGTGGTTCAGCTGGCTCGCAGAGCTGCGTGTACCCTACAGTCTACACCTTGCAGTTCCTATGTTATGAACCAAAACGCGGGTCAGAAATATTTTGGAAGTTAAAAGTAGGTATACATAAATTCAGTCTGTGTTCGGGTTTGGCAACGACGTTATTGTTATTGAAGTTTGTTTCACTATCGCATCTCACGCAGGAAATCAATAAGAAATACGATAATCCTATTTGTGATGAGAAAATAACGACTAAGAAGGAATATAATTTTACGTACCTCTTACAAGTAATAGATTTGTTCAGGGAGGTTGTTTATTTGTTGAGAGTGATTTTAATTTGGCTGACAGCCCATACACGTGGCGCTCGTTGGGTCAGTGAGCCATACGAAGAGAATCGCGATCTTTGGAAGACTGCGCCAGTATGAACATTTATTTTGATAAATAATACTGTTTTTATACATATCCATACACATATTCTGGGAACATAATGAGTCAGAGCACCATGCTAACGTATATAAGTCTACACAATTCGCAGTCAGGATGTTGTTCCCTAGCTGAAGGCCGGAGGTACCTGCTCCAAGCTCCTGTAGTGAAACTTATTTTGCTTTTACTACGCAGAGCTGCCTGAATTTATGTTTCCGACTATAAAATGACGCAACGACTGTATTTTAAAAATACCTAAACTCATCGGAAGATTCTAAATCTCCGGCTTTTTATCGTACAAGATCTAATCGGTGTACCCACCATTACTAACCCTTACACACATAATCATTTCATTATTCTTTACAATTTTTGTTAATATTTTTGATTCCATGATATGACCTTTTCCACCTATCCTTCTATCCGACTCTCAGATATTGCTCTCCTCATACACTCCGATGTAACAAAAAATAATTTAAATAAAATGACACAAATGATTAATTTAAAAATTTCAATATATACTTTTGTATAGTGTGATTGCACCATTTGTTTGATTTTAGTGATGTTCATTGTTTATGCGTAGTCAAAAAACAAACGGTAACGTAATAGTTACAGTTTTGAGTATGACACTAGCAATCAAATAATATGATAAGATTTACCGATTTTTCTGCATTGAGGACAAGTTTAATTTGTCACTTCATGCAAGAAAACGCTCTATGCTAAAATAAATACCTAACTATCTTAAATAATTCTGTCAACATGTACGAAATCTGCGCCTAAAATCTTAATGAATTTTCATAAAACAATAATAAAATTATAATGCAAAACACTTTTAAAATTGCAACTATATCTATACATCAAATCCTCTCCTCGAACCGTCAAAAGACCTCATCAAAACATCACAGCAAATCGAACGTCCAGCATAAAGCCAAGAGGACCAGCCAAATACGAAGCCCGTCGAGGAAATAAATAGTCGAGGCGATCAAGTAGGCTTAACAACTAGATAGAGGGCGAGAGCTTTCGATGAAGTCTATAACGGCCGCAAATTAAAACTAAAACAAATTAACATCGTAAAAAGTCACAGTTGCTTTGATTTTTGGCTCGTGTACAGCACGTAGTGTTGTAGCGTGGCTTACGGTCTACTTGGGAGGCGGGTACGGCTGGTAGGCCTCGTCGGGCGACGCCGCCGTGGACGCGTGCTCGCTCTCCATCGGCATCTGGATGATCGGCGGGGTCGGACCCGCGAAGTACTGATACGGGTGCGACGTGAAATACTGCAACACAACATCGTGCCGTCTCAGCGCTCTATCGATATATTGATTGCCCCAGGTGTGTTAATTTTCATTTCTTTTTTCCATTGAACGGTTAAACATCATCCATCTTTGTGTTTATTATTAATTTCCCATTTTTAGCAAACACGAGGTAACACCAGGCACTTAGTGTCGTATAGCAGAGTGGCAGCATAACGTGTGGCAGAGAAAGCGAGAGGAGCGCTAAGTGAGCGGTGGATCGTAAGCAATGGGACACGGAAGGTTAGAGCGTTCGATTACAATTTTACTGTGCACTCACGTATAACTCATTTTCCGGCCTTAAGCTGTCCCAGTTTACCTGGAAAACAGAGAGTTACTCATCAGTCTTATAATGTTTTCGACTGAATATTCTCGTAAACCTCTGACTCGATACTTGTGTAGTTTAACGGCCGACGTCTGTTTTATAGCTGTAGCTAACCACCGCACTCCTCGTGTCCCGGCTTGGAGTACAACTGGCCCTCTGAAAGATCCGCAACACAGTTCTTGCGGTGGTGTAGAGTAGGTAAGACAGGACATTGATGCACCTAATAGAAACAAATGGGCCAGTTGTTTAGTTGTGGAATGAGTACGGGACACTTACGTATTGGCTAGGCACAGCGTCGATGGGTAAATGTGGGTGCGCGGGGTGCGTAGCGTGGTGCGCAGGGTGCGCGGGCGGGATGAGCGCGGCGTAGGGCGCCAGCCAGGCGGCCGGGTGCGCGGCGTGGTGGTGGTGGTGCAGCTGCGGGTGGTGGTGGAACGCCGCCATGCCGTACATGCCGCCGCCGCCGCGGTACACGCCGGCGCACTCGCCGCCGGCGCCAGCGCCGCCCACTCCTCCGGCATAAACACCACTTACAGCCATTGCGGCCTGGAATTACAAATAAGCTCCATGATACCTCTTGAAAATCATAAAGGATAAATTTAAAAATGTTCAGTGCTATGAAAACAAAATCTTTAACAGGTAAACCTGTTTAGGGCCAAACTCAGCTGAGCCAGAATAAGGTAATCTGAGTAAAAAATAAAAGTATGCGACTTCTTTTCTTTAGTTCAATGAAGAAGTTAAAGCCGCATAGATAACGAGTTCCATATTTATATAATACGACAGTTCCCTGCACTTGTTACTCGCAGCGACTCCGTCCTGATAAAACTTGCACAACTATCGCTGCCGGAAGGCGACTTATGCTAATTTTATCGCTAATGAAGACTTTGAGTTACGTAAGGTACCGGTTCTTTACCAGAACCTCACGTTATTTGACTAACGAAATTAAAACTATAGGCGGCCCTTGTTGCTATGTGGCGATTATCAATCAGTCTAGGTCTGCTGGTCTAGTACCTAGTCTAATAGAAAGAGGTAGATCAGATGTTGTTTCATGTTCACCTTCATTAAACAATGAAGGTGCTTATTTAAGTTAATACTTACTTAAATAAGCAACAAGTATTTTGTTACCATGATTTTGTAAACACCAAATTGAAAAGAGTCTTCGAGTTCCCTGTTCTTCTACGTTTTTGAACAAGCTTTAACTTTTCGTCTAAATTCTTGACAATTCGAAAGTGCCTGTAATTGGTCTAATTGTAATAAATGCTTTGACTTTGAAAGCAACCAGAGTTAGGGGTTGCGTTCAAAGCAGTGAAAAGTCTCAAATCCCGAAACTTATTTATTAGATTGCTGTTGGCATTTCATCTAGGTAGTTCGATGCACATCTAAGTTCTGACGTATTGTCCCACCCATTATGGGTGCTACTTATTTGTCGGTGCCCAATATAGGCTGTAATGATTAATCGTCTTGAATCAAAACATGTAGGACAATCCTTAAACGTAGGGTTTGTGTTCTAGCTATTGAGTTTTGATTATGAATGTGACGTATGGCTATCCGCCATAAGCGTAGGCGAAAACCAACGACATGATGGATGTATTGTGTGAAAGATGATATGACTAGGAAGGGGATTACTCCTGAGTTGATGGTTATTAAAGATATAGGGCCTCGTGATAAGGGCAGGACGATGAATAAGATGTTAATGATAATATAGAATGGATGGCTGTCAACTGACTACCTGGGTAATGGAATCGGCGTTGTCCCTCCATCCTCGTCCATTGTTATCGTTTTGTTTGTTGTACAGCGCCTTTTTCTTGTTACCGCCGTCGGCGAATTTAACTAGTAGAGGCTCCTTAGCTCCCGGGATCGGGTTACCATTGAACATCTGAAAGTAATGAAAATATGTTGAGTTTCGTCTTGAATCACTTTCGTTTCGAAACAATAAAAAATCAGAGGAACCTTCGCATGTTTTGATGCTCAAACATGCCTATGAAACAATCATGTATAATCAATTTGCTTATGTGTACTTTTTTAATCACAGAGACTAAATTAACAGTTTCATACGACAAACATAAAAATAATGTGCTTTTGGCACATAAACATAAAGCTTACTATTTTCTAGATGGACGTATAAAGGTGTCAAATCAGTTTCTGAGATTAGATGCCCTTTAATCTAAAGTGATATTGTGTTATAAGTTTCACTTACTTGAATAATCTGCTCGCACTTCTCCCTGGACTCCATCCTAGCAAAGCCCACACCTTTGCTTTGGCCGTGGGTGTCACGCAAGATACGCGTGGACACCACTTGGCCAAACTTGGCCAGCAGTTGGTCCACATCATTCTCCTTGAAGTGCGGCGGCAGGTTGGCCATGTACAGGTTGGTAGGATCCTGTTCTTGTTGCTGTAAATGCCCCGGAGTAATAGGTGAAGAACTTGCTCTCCAAATCTTCAATGTTTAAAAATTCAAATTGGAAGTTTCAGTGACATTGTTAGACAATTTCGAGCACCACTAAGGGTGATTAGCAATAAACAAGTGCTGAGACTGAAATACTTTGAAAGTGCTTAGCACAATCAGATATTGTGGAAATAGAGGTTCTTATACCATGTGTCAAGCCCCGGAACCATTGTAAATGCTTTGACATGTGCGCTTACGACACAAAATATCCATTGCATGGTTGCTTTTGCCACCCACCATTAGGAAAGCATCATTCGGGGAGTTATTACATACTGCTTTATTTACATGTTTCCAATGTGTACGTGTGTGTGTGATGGAGCAGACTGTGACGTCACAAGATATCATCGGCTGCATGACAACATGTCTTGTTTATTTAGTTAACTATTAATTTAAATGTCTCTAAGCGTTAATTTGACGTGTCTGTGAAATTGTTCTTAGAATGTTAAAATTAGCTTGAAGCCCGCATAGAATATCTAGACACTGAAGCCAGCTCTCACGTAAATCAGCAGATTGATCTAATATACTAACATTACGTAGGTGTTATCAACGACATGGGCATATACATTAGCATAGAGATTACGAAGCTAGTTAAAATTCGCATACACACTAATTTAATATCGAAAGCATAGAAATACCCGAGCCCAGTAGCGATAATATAATTATACATTGTTATAATGCTGAAGCATACGACAATAGTATAGAATTAATAGGATGAAACAATGTCTGAAGTATAGAATTAAGTAAGCTTTATATTTGCGTCGATTTGCGTACCATTGAAGGGATACCATACTTACAACACATTAGTGTTACATTGTTCGTTTGTGAATACGCTGACACAACATTACCACTCGTGTTGTTTCCGAAAATGGACTACACAAATGAATGATCGTGTTCTTTGGTAGCTGTGTTAATACCGGGACATTTCAAAGTATTTATCGCCCATATTGTCGAAGATCTAAACACAGGACCTACTTCTAGACAGTCAATCTATTGAATCAAACAAATTTAGGCATTATAATGGCTGAAAAATAGGAGCACGTCGAAGATTGCACCTCAAATTACATGGAACGGGATGCTTAATGCTACATATTATGCACAAATTTCAAATCTAGCAAAGTTTACAAGATTAGGGAACACTCTTTACTTTCAGTTATGTTAACAGCACTTCTTATATAGATAAGGGGGTATAAGTACTAAAGCTATAAGTAAGGGAAGACGGAATAAAGGGTTGGATCAATGGGGAAGGCAACTGTCTAAATGGCGGAAAGTCTGCCATCTTCCTAAGTAACGGCCAGTATAAATTAAATTATGAAAGGCTCAAAGCATTATACGATTCCAACTCCCGACAAGAAACAATCGCACTGTGCTTAATTTCACAGTTGCCATTCCTTTTGTGGTTAATGGCTTTTGGACATTCATTACATATTAAAGGATTGTAGTCGGAATAGGGAGTTAAGAGTTAGTATTTTGTAGGTCTTCTTAGTTAATTCGAAGGAGCAGAAGTAGAAGACGATGGGATGAGAGAGCGGACAAGGAGCAGGCGGTTAGTCATAATAGTATTACTTGCATGCACAACGTACACGGTTCAGTCTACGCAGGAACCAGATACCCACTTTAGCCATCTGGGCCTGAACACCTTTGGCTTGTAATCCTTTAACAGCTGCCTCAGCCGATGCGATTGTTTCAAAATCTACAAAACCGTAACCTGAGAAAACAAATATTAATTATTTTACCGTAGAGAGTTACCTTTGCCGACGGGGACCGCTTAAAAAAAGATTTGTTTTAATAATTTCGATGACTCATGCTTGTTTTTATGTATGTAGTAACAATATATCTAAAATTCCAAAGAAAGAACAGCTATGGTACATACACTTGATATGTAACTAATGAGCGCGAGTAATTGCCTACTCGACATTAGCGTGATGAAAATGTGACATCGAAAAAGGGTAACATCGTGATGAACATTAAAATTACTGTGCATACTTCATATCGAGGTAATAAATTTAGTATCATCTGTGCTTGGGTGCAAATTAGTGAACATGATAGTTAATATATCTACGATAAAAATATATAAAAAAAACATTTATAATATGATAATGTCATAAAATATGAATCAAATTGAATGTATCTAGTGTTCGTGCATATATTGGAAAAAAGTCTCACCATAGATGGGTTAGTTTAATGAAGGTAGGTATATGGTATTCTAGAAAATATTAATATATTGTTTTAAATAATTCAATTACGAATAATCGTATCAATGCAACTCTATTCAAGTAATAAACTGTAAAACAATATTTAAATACATACGTGAGATACTATGCACAGATTTGTAACTAAGTATAGTACTTTACATGTAGATAACTTGGTAACTCGCTATGACAGTGTATAGAGAAGAGGACGTACTGTATGAATGTTGTTTACCTTTACATTTATTTGTATTTTTATCCAATATTGCTTTTGTTGAAATAATGTTGCCATACCTGAAAATAATAGGTCAATTAAAGTTGGTAACATGATCGGGGACAGATGTTGTGTGCGCGTGATAAGACCTACATCTGGCACATTTGCACGAGGTCCTTATCGCTAGTGTTCTGGCTGAGGCCTCGGATGTAGAGGTTAGTGCGGCTGAGTTGTTCGCCGGCCGCCCCGGTCGTGGAGGCGGACGATGCCGGCGGGGGCGGCGCCGTGCTCAGAGAAGTAGAGCGCGTGCCGCCGGCCGAGCCCGTGTTGGACGACGACGACGACGCCGTGTTGGCGGGCGAAGCCGCCGTCGGCACCCGGCCACCGGCCGCGCCACAGCCGCCCATTCCAGTGCCCGTGTACTACAACAAAACAACATCTGTTAAAAACTCACATATAACATATAAAACATACATATAATCACGTCTGCATTCCCCGAAGGGTTAGGCAGAGGTGTACCAATGTGCACCCACAGTTCGCCGGTAACACACTCACATACATACATATATTAACCCTGAAAACATAACACTCTTTTGTTTGGGGCCCTCGAGTAAAAACTTCATCAACACACGACAATCAAAAAGTCCAACTCAGTTTTGGATTGGGTTTCCAGAATTGCGGCATTGTGAATATCATCCATAATTGCCTCGAACGAGCAGAAATTAGGGCGCTAAGGACATAATATTAAATGTCCCATCGTTTACGGAACCGCACCACAGTTGCACTTCAGATTGGGATCGCTTTTAAATCTTCAGGAGGAAGGAAATTTTCTTGCTACGGCCAATCCAAGCGCGGAGTTTCTTTTAAGATGTTCCATATGAAATAAAACATTCGTTCAGTGCTATTGCTGCACTTATTTGACTTGAACGAAAACTTTACAGATCATCATACGCTGATACTATACTGTTATAATTATCTGGTTTTAGACTTAAAGTTTCCTAAAGGAGCTGGTCTGGCAACGGTCCAGCTAATCCTGTCCCCACTCCCCCATAATATTGATTACCCCTAATCGTAAAATGCATTGCTTCGGTTTATTTGAACTTATGACATAAACTAAAAGCAACATCTTGATTTATGACTGTGTAGAACAGCTTGAACATGTTACATAACTATTTAATTAAACGTAATTCTGCATGTATAATCGAGACATGATGTCGATGGCTGTAATCCCGGTGAACACGTTGTAGGTGTAACTCGGTGTCGGAACGATTACATTATGTTCACTGGATCAAAGTGTTAATATGTGCGCTCGTAGCAACTTAGCGAAACGGCTGGAATAAGTCGGCACGCGGAGCCGCACCGAGGCGACTTCATTGAAATAACTGTTCTCAGTGAAACGCGTTAAGACGTCGACTATTAGTTATCTAGCCGAGACGAGTAATGAATAGGGAGGAGTAATGAGCGCATGCCGATTCTGAGCACGCACCCTTAATCGACTCGCATGCTCGATACCCGCCGAGTTAAGAAAAGCCAACGGTACGGATTGCACGTGCTCCGTTCGGCGTTCCGGCAACGCTACAATTTGTTAATGGATGAACAGTTAGTTTGGATTAACGAGGAGGCTCGGGCGACTGGAAATAGCAATTTGGTTCGATAAACATGTATTTAACATGAAAACGCTAATGGATATATTTTACATTAGATACTCGTAGCGTGAAACGACGCTTTGATAACGCAAACATGAAATTGATTACAAGGATATCGTGTAATCTGAAGGTATGATCGCTATGAACGAGGCACCATAACCCTGGGTTTTATTATGGTATAAAAATATACCCGGTTTAGAAAAGAGAGCATTCCTTAACGCGTGCGCGATATTTTTCCTTTTTACAGACGACAGAAAAGTCATTTATTTCTTATAGAAAACGCGAACCAGTCGTTATTTGTCTTCGCTTACGTTTCCACCAGTACGGTACAGAGTACAGTGGGTACTCCACGATGTTCTGCTATTTGCATTTAGTTAACATATTAATCCCATAAACTGTGCGTGTCGTTGACGTAACAACTCATCAAGTGGAGTTACATATTATGCGCTGTAAAGTTGCCATTTGTGTAATTAAGTTCAGGGTACACATATAATTTTTACCTTTAAAACGTTTTAAGAGGACATTTCCCCGGGGTTACAGGAGGAATTTAGATTCGTAATCCAATTGGTATCTTCGTAGTAGACGACGGTAATTGGACCAATTTGTGTTAACTGCCGGAACGACCACCGCGGCGATACATACGCCAACATAAAAACAAATTAGCAAAATACGTGGTTTATACCGCCACGATTACGATAAAGAACAAACATTTTATCAAGTGAAAATAAAATGGGTTGCGTTTTTCATTATGGAAACTATAGTTTGTTAATTAGTTTCGCACTGAAACTTCAAGGAAGTTAATAAACAATTTATGTAGTTTCTATTAACTTGGCTTGAACTTTGACAGTGGGTAGACTAGGTCCCTAATTTTCCAAATTTGGTTATCCAGGCGACTGACGTGCTGTCTACATTAATATATTACTGAAAAGCTGAATAACTCCCCTGAGGTTCTTGAAATTAAATGTTGAAGTGGAAATTAATGTAGAGCTAAAACGTATTATTTTTAATTGTAGGGGAGAGGGTGGCAAGATGGGGTACTTAAGCTTTAAAGGTCAATAATATAAAAAAATACATAGTGAAACAATCACATTTATTTTTTAAACAACAACTAACTAATATTATTCAAATATTTGGTGTCATTTGCAACTTTTGGTAACACATTTAAAAGAAAAAAATAAATAAAAATAAAAGGTGTTTTGCCCCGTCTTGCCCCATGGTGCTGGTAAGATGGGGTACCCCCCTTGGGTAAGATGGGGTGATGAGTATGATTACAGAGAAAGATGATTATTTGAACTGGCAGAACTCGCAGACATGGGTGGCTTCGTCATCATCATTATCTATTCCTGCGCAGCTGTTATGAGCCCATCTTCCACATAAAGAGCATGATATCCACCCTTCAAGGGAAACTGAATATAATTCCTCACAATACACGCATGGTGTGTCCTCCTCTTCTTCACTTTCATCTCCAGATGATGAGACTCTTCGTCGTTTTGCTGTTTTCGTTGATCGGTTATTCTTCTATATTTTTTTTCTTTGATTATTCTCATTGGGGGCAAGATGGGGTACCGTTACCCCATCTCGCCTGTAGAGCCATTTTATGAAAAAAAATAAAAAATAAATAAACAACCAACAATCTTAAAGAAGCACTATACTTACCTTATTATAGGTTAGTTTAAGAGTCAATCACAGCAACACCTCACCAGCTAACGTTATTTAACAAACCACAGTCACGTGTCAAACCAAAAGAAAATATGATAAGCAGTTTGCAGTAAAACACTTTTTTTGAATTTTTTTCGACACGTGCACTTATGGTGCACGAACCACCGGGCGGCTGAAAAGTATCATAGCGGCGCGTCGAACGATGAATGAACGAGCGTGATTGGTCAATTTGAACTGTGAATTTCGCTGGGTACCCCGTCTTACCCGCTACCCCGTCTTACCTCCCTCTCCCCTACCTAATCTATGTTAGCCTTCCTTCAACTAACACTGAAGTGCATGTTCAATTAAGAAATAATGATTAATGTAATTGACACAGTTTACAGTCCTACCAATCGCTAATAGGTAGACATCTTTTAAGTGGCAGTTAAAAGGCAAAATGTGCGATTACCTAGAGCTATTTAAACTGTAGTTCACAACGAGTTCACATTATGTCGGCCACCTGTGCAATTTACTCAATTTAACTTTATTATCTGCTCGGAAATTTGGATGGGTAATTAAGTGAGTCAGGCGGGTCCGCCAGTGTGCCTACTCGCGGACGGAACCACCGAAGTTTGGTTACACTTCGGCTCCCGTTTGGAGTGTGTTGACGGAAATACTAACCGCTAACTGTGACCGAGATTTAACAGAATTTTACGATGCCTAGTAGAGCTGTATCTTAAAATAAATTGCTGCAGAACTAGGTTTTAAAAGCGGAGAGCGAATGTACCTAGCAACCAACAATAGAATGAGTGTTTCTAGCATCTACCCAATTTGAACATTAGTACTTTGTCTTTATGTCCTAAATGCCTTAACCGCTAGAGTTACAGGAAAACATTCGTAGAGAATCGTTCATAACCTGAACTATTTAAGGTATGAGTACTAGAAATTATAGAAAGCGCCAAAAACCTTCCCCATACATTTTGTACGAAAAAACGATTCATCCCATCGAAACATTCCTTGTCCTACCTAGAAGCAAAAGTGCCTACATATGTAAGTAGAAAATCATAGTTGCATTGATAATACGCAGTAAATATTACCAACCACCCTGTATATTAGACCTCGCGTCTTATTTTACCGTCAATTACAACTTCATACATGGCGCGACATATCACCGCTATTCTTCATATTTCAAACACCAGAGCAGCTAAAACATTTCCTCTCTAAACATCACAAAAATAAATCACGGATTATATCAATACTTAACAAGCGAATTTTTCAAACATAAATAATAATCCTGTAAGCTCCTGAGAACCGGGAAATCTTGCCGAAAGTAAGTTCCAATCAGTCTGGCTTAGCTTCGACAGGTGTCAAATGTACCGGAGTAGGTACTGAAGTGACGGAACCCATAGGAAGACAGTTTATGACAAGTAATCATCACGCGTCAAACTTGTGCGAACTTTGACGTGAGTGCCTACTTTGTGCGAACTTCGACATGTTTTGTGAATAAATGATTTTTGTTATAAATTCTTCGAATTTCCCTTATGTGGTTATTTTTTTCGTTGTGTGGTTGCTTGTATTTTGTGCTGAAATATTTGTGAATTTCTCAGTAGTAGCTAGGAGTAAGGATTTGTGCCCGGGTAATAGCAATTGGCTCGTCCCCTATTACATGGGACCTAAACATACGGCGAACTGTGGGTCCTATATTGGAACACCTCTGCCTAACTCTTCTTTTCCCTACACTACGGGCGTGATGGTATGTGTGTGAAATATTTGTAAATAAGTGTCTTGGTACGGTGGATAAAGCCTATAAGCATAATCCAAGTTTTTATTAGTTCCACATAATAATATTTTTTCAGGCTTTCACATAAAATTTATGAAAACTATAAACCGTATAAAATAACTAAAGTGTTGGCAAAGCTATTATGACACTAAGTTTCTTCCTAAAACACTATTTTATTCATTTGTATAGTGTAGAAAGGACCCATAATCTTATTAAGTGTTTTTCCTCAACAAATTCACTGTGTAATAGTTTCGAAGTTAGATAAACTTAACTAGAGTGTGGTAAACAAGAAAATAGTCTAGTTTTTCATTTCACTACGAGGTAACAACGTTTACAATGATGATTCTACATAAGTAAGTTTAAAAAGTTCTTGCTCTCTCAAGCGTGAAAATATAGGTACCTACTGAAAATGACTTCAGAAAAGTATTCAGGAGAAACTTATTACTACTTAATTCATTCAAAGCAGTTTTATTTCCAAAATCAATTCATTCGATAAATAAAAGCCTGTGTTATGTCAGACAGGACATGTCAGTTAAATACAAAAGTTACTCCAACGTAACAGCCACATCAGCTGTTTTAAGAGTTGCCGCCGCGCCGCCTGCAATCAACATGGCAATAAAACACGCGATTTTAATTTTGTCCTCAGTAAAATTTAATGATGTAACGTGAACGCACATCGCCCATCGGGAGCATATGACTGTGGGTGATGACGTCACGCGCGTAGGAGGGCCGCGAGGGGAGCGGAGCAGTATCTCAGAGGCATGAGGGTGGCAGATAGCACTCAACAGTTGGTCCCGGCTCGATAGCGCAGCGCGTGCGTGCCGCGGACCACGTCACATGGTCCGCGAACACGCAAACATCGAACATACTTGTTGTAACTGCATTCGAATTACCCGCTCACGTATCAACGTTAATTAGGAACATGAAATTGGTGTTAACCCATCCGTTTGAATTTTATAATGAGTTTTATAATACGATGGAATTCCGGTTTCAATTTTAAAACACCCGCGCGGCCGCGGCATTTGCGGTGGCCAGCAAGCTCAGTGCGCGGGATCCAACAGATTCACGCCGAAGCTCACGAAATGAAACATAAATCCCATTCAATCTATTTAAATTGAGCACTCCATTTGTTTTATCGTCGATTCAATCAGGAAATCGATCAATTCGTTCGCCATTTACTACGGCGAGACAGTCCACTTGATGAGTGCCTACATTTATTAGATTGTACGTTAAAATTGCCTTTTGAGTCTACAGATTGGTCAATAGGCTCTTTATTTAATTTCAGTACAGAAAATCTAAAATTACTTAAGTAATTAATTAATTGCTAATTAGGCTTAACTGAAATAGTGGTGCAATTAAGACTATACATTATTCACATCTGAAAAGGAGCAGCCACCTAGCCTCTGATTAACTAACAAAAGCAGAGATAAATAGGGTTGCTACAAGATAATTGAAGCGAGAATACTCGATTAGATAGGCTTCGGACGGTGATGGACAAGTGAAATTAATCACTTATAGCATTCAGAATACTCCCCCACTTATTAGTAAGCAGGTACCTACTAATTGATGCTTGCTGAACTGGAGAAAATATCTATTGCTTTACACACAAAGACTAGTTTAATGGCTCGTTGATCATCCGGTGCTTGAGTCCGTAAAAAACGTTATGATGGAGGAGTAGAAAAACAAAACCATTGGCAGGGCCAAATGATTCAGAACACTGGTGGGTCATACTCAGAAAAAGTGTACATTTGATATATTTTCTTGTCCCGCTACTTCAGATTTAAGTAAACATCTAATAGTATGACATGTTTTCTTTTCCCGCCCCTTGTTGTTATGTTAGTTTATTAATATGAAGATTTCTCTGGTATTTTAACTTTATTTATCATCAAAAGATAAAAAAGTTGAATATCAAAACATTGCTATAAATATCCTCATACATTTTTTTAGTGTCCCAATGACCATTACACATTTTCAGAGATGAATTGTTACGAATATTTATCGCTTTTCTTAACATTGACTGTGGCTATATTGTTCAAGTATCATCAAGTAACTAAATAAGACCAATTTTATTCGTAAAACATTTAAAGAAGAATTTATTTTAATTAAACAAATGTTGTCCCAAAATTATGAAGTTTCCTTACTCAGGGTTAGTAACTCGTAATAAAATTTGAAACGCGATGATTTAAGGTGCTATAATTTGTTTTTCCTATTCTGGCAAAATTATTACTTATGTCAAAATCACTCTCACGGCAGCCATTATGTTTTCGCCATAGTCGTGAAGTCAAGACGTGTATCAAGTGAATATTTACAAAATAATACCTCAGGGTGATAAACGTCGATTTTTGTGATAAGTTTATTACATTTTTTGTTTTCTTAAAATGATCTTTTCTTATTTTTTGTATTATCTTAACGAATACACTCAATGCTTGCAAGGTAAAACCGTGGTTTACGTAAAAGTATTTTTAGAAGTTATAATTTCTCAGATTTTATTCTCATTTTCGTTATATTGCGTTACGTTACGAAACTGAGAAATTGTTAAGCTTAGTTCACAAAAGCGAGAAGTGCATAACTATAGTTACCGGCTCGTAAGTTGGCCAAAGATTATGGTAAACTCGCGCACGCACAATTTCGTTGCCAAACTAAAATTATAACATTCCTTTATTATTTCTGATATTTTTTATTGATCTTAATAAGACTGATAAGCCAAATATAATCACTTGTTTTATTCGCCTAATCCTTGTGTACCATACCTTATGACATCAGTTTCGTGACGGAGATTTTCAGTATCGTTACCTATCAGTTTAGTTACAAATTTAAAATGTACACTTTTTCTGAGTATGACCCTGGTACGAACGAATTTAAATATCGGTAGCGGCCGCGGCCCTACCCTCTGTCACACCGACATTAACATAATTCAACAAAAAAAAACACCCTCACCAGAGAAAAAATGATTCCTTTTTTCTGCGCCTTTTGACCCGACCTATAGTTCACAATATTGGACAAGTTTCACCGACGACGCTGTACCCTACCCTATAAAAACAATTTGATGTAACTTACATTATGTTAAACATTGCCACGAGGAAGGGATAAGAAAAGAGGAGGCCTTACAGCATACAGTCAAGACGAACAGAATCTACGTAGTTGCTTCAAACGAGAGGACAATTTGTCGCAAGCGCATCATGTTTAATACAATAACCTTCTTTTGTATTCGGATAAATATGTGTCGGTGTCGGTGATAATGTATCCGCGGCTGTTCACGAGGGCTAGGGTCCTTCACCTTCCGCCAGAGCCGAAATAAATCTAATTCCTTGGATGACAGATATCAGCAAGCCTTGTTTATTTATACTTTCACCCCGACTTATGGGAGGGTGGCACACGTGGGACGTGCTGTGCCCCATTGTACCGAAATAAACTATTATACTCACAAAGTCAACACATGCACATCACGTGATTAGATAATAGCAAAACTGTATTATTTAGGAATATTCCGAGAACCATACACACTGGTATTCATCAATCGTTCGTTGGGAAGTAATTGATGACCCTGGCTCATTTATAAAATAGACACAGTTAACAGTGGGTACCTACGTATTACCGTGTTCGACATTGAAAAAGGATCTTCTAAATATAAATTATACGGCAGCGAAACCTTCCAAAATAAATGTGGTAATTTCATTTACAAAAAAAAATTCTCCGCTGCGAATACATTTAAATATATCAGCATAATCTTTGAGTGCATGCGTGTGAAAATGAAGCGCCCAGGAAGTCAAGTAGCTTCAGTCTAGATGATTATAATGGAAACAAGGGAAGGAATTACTACTTTAATCTCGGCCCTAGCTTTCTTCGTGAACCTTAGATATTAGCAACTCTGTATAATGTACCTAAATAATACAAAAATATGAAAGCATCCTCGTTGGGTATCGCTACAGAGAGAGTTACCTACGGATTAGGCAGGGTTCGGACGTAAAACACATTAGAGTATTACAGTCAGACACTTCTGTCACTCCTTACGATAAAAACGTTGGGTCCTTTACTAAAAAACGTAACCTCTATTTAGGGCTGCCATATTTGGGAAGGGGCGCGATGGATCTAACAAGCTTCGGAGTTGTGACAGCCCTGACAGCTGACATATTCCGGTCATTAATCAAGCGGTCATAGATATATGTTGCTGCTACAAGCTGGGACTCCGAAGTCCGATCAAAGTCGTGTTCACTAAAAACGGGGACAATAAACTGATTAGATACTATTGTCACGGGATTTTAGTGGTACACGGGGCAATTCTAGAAATAAATAACCCACTTACTATTTTCACAGCGGACATCGGCTGTTCTCCATTTTATAATAACAATGAACTATAATGGAGGTAAAAGTGTTAATTTTTACATTATTCAACGTAGCGTTTAAAACGGTAAATGAAGACACGATGCCGACACAAAAGTTAAAACAAAACCTGTAATTGATCGCTTCAACATAATGTTACAACGACAGTTAAGAATCGTCGGAACTGATAAGTCGCCTATTTTACGACTAAGATTACTTTATCGGAAAACAAAACGTTTTTTAATGTTCTTTTATTAGTACATACACATTAAAGTGTTGATCGTATCGAATGGAAAACGTGACAAGTGGATTAGGTGGACATGGAGCATAAAGAATAAGTGTCGTACATTCCCGATAATCCCAGAAGAAAATGCTTCTACAATCGGATCTTTAACCACGATATAGAATTGGACAAGTAAAAGGAAAACTCGAGTGGAGCAAATCGCATAAGCGAAGTTCTTTTTCAAATGTTTCTCAATGTAAAAAAACGAGTTCAGTATCGGCGCGGCGACCATGAGATAAATCCTGAAGGAGACGCGTTGTAATAAAACACGTACGGCTCGGGGAGCTACATTTTATTTCGAAAAGCGATAAGGGCGCGAGAAATTCCTTTTACGAGATTCCTGTGGAGGAGGGTGGTGAGGTGCAGCCGTTCTTTGTGCAACATCTGGTTTGTGTCCGCCTCGTAAACAGCCCAGTAAGCTCTCTGTGCGATGACACTCCACACAAAACTGTGATTGCACACAAAGAATCAAACACTGTTTGTTGGAAAATATTTGTTACCGTTTTGTTAAGAATGTTCTTTATCAATTCAACGCTACACTTTTCTGTTTGCTGAAAGACTCAACAATCTGATTTGCCAAAGAAGATCTGGTTATCATTGTATGTTTTGTATTTTTTATATGTGAACATGTATCATATTGTTATCAATCTTGTGCCTTGCTTAGAGTTTGCGTGCGGAAACAATGCACGAGTTCACACCCAACGATAAACTGAGTAAACTTCTAAATTAACTAGTTTTATGCAAATCACGATCTAGTTGTGTTGTTTTAAGTGCTCCGAGAAGACATTAATCACATAATATTGTTTGTGTGTAATGCATAACGAGCTACAGCGGTGGCGGGCGTAGAAATTGATGGAGCGATGTCAACGAGCCGACTTCGCGGTTAATTATCCAGTCCAGGGCCGCAAGCAATGTTGCCATGCTGCCAGGGGTTCGCCACTTGCTAACTAGAATTCACGCTTATTGATTTAAACACAGTATCTCAGGTTTATTGAAGATGTTGTTTACATTAAAGAAAGTAAGGTTAATAGTCACTTATTAGTTGAATGAAAGGAAAACGTTTCACAACATTAAGGAAACGTTCGCGGTCCGGCAGACAGCGGAACCTCCGGCCGCCGGAGCTCGTAAACCCGATCGTAAACTTAAACATACCTCATTAGAACATGCAGAAGATGGCGCCGGCTAAAGATTCTGCTTTATTTATGGGATACTTGCGCTCAGTACAAGGAGACGAAATGGGGGTGTTATATTGATGGACGTATTTGGTGCCAAGATAATTGACTGCGCTACGTCATTCGTAGCGGAGTTTTTAATGCGAATACTTCATCGATCTTGTAGCTGAGAGTCAACAATTTTATCGAAATACTTCACATTAAGTCTTTAATTAAATATTTGGCTATATTAGCGAAGAACTCCTAAAATTGTTATTATAATGCTACGAGTGCAACAATGCTACATAACCGTAGTTTGCGTAGATCTTTCATAGAGGTTAGCCCACCAAAATATATAATATTTATGATCAAGAATAATTGTTCTCATTCTAAGACAACATCTACATACTTGTGTACAGGAGGAGTTCAGGATTTCGATATCATAGAATTGAATAACAAACATTTAAACAACATAGGCGCATACGCAGCGACTACGCCCAATAACACGAGAGCACGTGTTACATTCAAGACGTGTGCCGGTATAAAAATAGTAAGTGCTTCATGATTCATATACCTACTTGCTGAAAGAATGCCGGAAGAAGGATAAACATTATGTATCGCGGAAGTTATTATTACAAACCTATTATGAAACGTATTATTATTATCGCATTGCATTGGTGGGAGTTGCGGTAGATATGCGTTTCTGAGAAGTGCGCAGTAAATGCAAAGAAGGATGAGCAAATGTACTGTTATTATCTTAGACTCCAGTAGTTTCTAATCCTCTTATTTTCCTTCCGAGGCAGTTGAATAATGTCCATTGACTTAGTGCTTTCTCTTGACTCAAGATATTTTTCTTTTACAGTAGTTCTGTTGCAGTAGTCTAGAAAAGAATGGTGGGCATTTCTTAATGAACAAGCCCCACCGTTTGTATGGGTAATAGTGTTAGGTAAGAGCTGGCGAAATTTCTCGGAAACTTGAAACTTAGGACACGTACGTGGGTACCTTTCATGTTTTATGAAGTATCGACGTTTATGTTATAACAGCCACAACCACCCGACCGATTCCGCTAACCAAACTCCTACACAATCTTGACATTCAGACCTTTTGTAACTATGAGAAAGGTACCGATTCCCAGGTTGAGCAAGTGTAATTGGGTTTTTCCATGATATTCTCAGTAGCAGCTCGGAGTTATGATTTGTGTACGGTTAATGGCAATAGGCTCACCCCCTACCCTACCTATTACATGGGATCTAAACATACTGGCGAACTGTAGATGTACTTGTACATTTATACACCTCCGCCTAGCCCCGCGGAAAATACAGGCGTGATGGTATTGTTTATATGAATAAATTATCATCATACATATACCCCGGTTTTTTTTAGCATATCATATACCAGCTGATCTTTCCATGCGTGATGATCATGACAGTAGTGCTTAACGTCTGTTCATCTTATGGGTTGCTGCTGTTCTGACTTACCTGATGTTGAGTATAGGGGCTTGGAGCAGTAGCGTACTGCTGCGGCTGTGGCGGCGGGTAGCGGCAGGGCTGCGGCGCATAGGCCGCCGCCCACTGCTGCGCTCCGCCGCGGTACTGAGCCCCCGCGCTCGCCATGCGCGCCGCGCACGCGCCCGCGCCCGCGCCCGCGCTCGCGACCGTCACGGCGCCCGAGCCCGCGTTGCTCGCTGAGCGACAACCGCCGCCTGTACTCTGTTAACAATACAGAAATGCTTTTAGCATTATACAATTAAAACCAGAAATTATTTATATATACTATTAGCCCTACATTAGGAATTTATCCTAGGAATTGGGTAGTAGACACCATTAAACAACAATTCTAAGACACAACTTCACTAAAAAAACACTTTATTTTAACGCTGAAAACCCGAAGAATTTTTAAATAACTATAAAATTCGATTTTTGGTTGCTTCGAAATCAATAAATAGTTTGTGAATTAAGATGACAAAAAAGTGACGTCATAGTTTAGTATTGTCATACAAAGTCTATGGGGAAATCGCGTTTTGACAGCTCATAAAAAGTACGTCAATTGATTAGTGGTGTCATCTACCCAATTAAATAGTGCAGGGTGTAATGAAGAAGCGCTCGGTTTAACCCTTTTGCGTGAGCCTATAACCTACTATTTATTTTAAAGCTACGTGCTAAGGACCTATGGTAACATTCTGACAGTTGTGTAACTATCTTGCTATTGCCATTCGCTAATATTCTTTTCTATCAGGAGTAATAGAAGCATGTCAGGTTCCAAGTGACTATGGCGAATAATAAACGATCTCTATAGATAATACCTTTTTGTTTAGAGGCTCGTGCATAGCAATGGAATGCGACTACCAAGGTTGATTACTAGTGAAGAATAATTATCTAATTACTCAGCCCAATTCATCTGTATACATTAGAACAATGCTGCTATTAGGTACTACAAACTGTATTTTTGCTGTAGATTAAAGCCATGAGAAGCTAAGAAAATTAAAGATTTACGGTTAATAAATGAAGCTATCGTGATTGTGTAGTCGGTACAACTTTCACTGCAAAGCGGCCATTTGTTTTACTAATACATGGCTCATATACTCCTATCGGTTCCCATAATGGAGGAGGCAAAGCCAGGCATAATTTAATTTTAAAATTGATTTAGTACCTAATTAGTTTACCTACAATATTCGATGCCTCGTCCTGTTTTGCTAGAATTTTAGTTGGTCCTCCTATATGTTCCGGTGGCGTCCTTTGAACGCTTAATAAAGTTAGGTTGATAAACATTTTAATAGTACTTAAATTATTTGGTACATTTTAGTGTAAAATCTAATTGCCTCATTAGTCTAGTGGTAACAAGTTCGGGCATGGACCGTAGCGTAGCGAAAAGTAACAAAAACTGATGCGAATTTCAAAGCCTTGCATCCTTAAGCAGAATAATCTTATTGTGCTTACTTACTTCTTAAAAACAAATGAAAAACGCAGTTTACCTATTAACGGATACTCGTATGTATCGGCTTTAGATATTTGTACGGCAAAGTTGATTCGGATATTCGGAGATCCAAATGGATACGATTAAGTTTATTTTTTAATGAGCAAATCTAATCCAGGAGCATCAATCTGCTGTGCGTATATCTTTGGGATCTGAATGTTGCATCACGCCGCTGACGTAGACATATGGCTATAACAGATTGGCATCTGTGTGCCGAGAGCCGTGACGGAGCGTGTCTGCAGACTTTCGCAAACGTCTAGAATACCTTATACATGCACATAATGTAGTACACAGATCTATGTGTTGTACTTGTGTACATCGTGTTCTCGTAACTTTTCTGGTTGGTTTCTATTTTTTGGAAATACATCCATGTAAGTACCTACTACATAGCGAAAAAGTTATAAATTGGTTTATTATCTCCCTTAAAACATACTAACAATTGGAATTGGTACAACATTGGAAGAGAGACACTTGCCCAAACTAAGCAAAGCTTTTGTCTTGAATCTCCTGGCCCCAACCGAAAATCTTAAACGATGAATAAATGGTTTTGCGTAATAATATTGTGTGTTTTAAAGTGCACAATGCATCCGGCGATTTACTTTAATCACTTCTGTAGGCATAGGTACTTAGGTACAAGAATGCTGAGCACTGAGGCTCATCATACAAAAGTAGGTACTTGAATAATAATGATACCTAATCATGTACAAAGCTACCTACTTCTTTTAACCGCAGCTCTACACTAGCTCGACAATGAGAATATCGTAAACCAGAATCCACGACAATTGCCACCAAGAATTTGACGCGAACGAGAATTAAATTCACCAGGACTTCCAAGACAGTTCAACGTTTCACAATTCCCTGTGGGTGCGAATTAAGTTCAAAGGAAAAAATCCAAGAAAAGAAAAAAGATATTCATTCGTACCGAGGTTAAGAGACGCTAATATTCAGTCGAAGAAAAACTTGGACCATTAAAAGCTAAAGAAACTGCTTTTAAAACACCATCATTGATGCTTATTAGACGAACGTAATTTATTGCGATTCCAGTCATTTGTCTATCAGAAACGCCTACATCGTACGGATGAATAAGCACAACGTACTGTTGTGTTACAAGCAGGTACAAGTGGTACAACTCATGAATACAGGAAGGTTTAAATGGTTATTTAGTTATAACATTGCGCCTTAGGGCTGTGATATGAAATTTTTGTTGTCTTTATTTGTTATTCTGAGCGAGTGCGTTCACCCAAAATGAGATTTATGGGGGCAATAACAATGTATAATTTCACCCAGCGACCCCCATCTTGGGGACTTAATTATTTGAGTCACGGAATTCGAAAAACCCACGAGAAAAGCCACAAGGATCAGGGCTTTGTTAAGGTTTTTTTCTCTCTCGATAAGTAGCATTCTTATACATTTAAAACTATTTTTTGCTATTGAAAAAATAGGTGAGTATGTCTGTAAGGCGCTAAGCCGGCAATCCGCTTAGTGTGCGTGGGGCCACCGACAGGGAATTAGCGTAAAAATATATTTATTTTTGTTACAGTAAAAGTAGAGAGTTCATGTCCACTGTAAGCCTGGCGGTAGCAGATTAGATTATATCTTTATTGGGTTTATTCTGTGTTACATTACGTGTAAAGGTTATCGACTACCTACGTTACTAGTGTATTGAAAATATTGGAACATTTCCGAGACGTTATGTAAAGTCTTACACTGAATTGTGGTCTCTTACATTACATTAAAGTGAGTTAGTACGTCGTTAAGGCTACGTTAAATAAAATGGCAACATGAATTTTAAGGTTTATTGTCAATATTGTCATGAGTCTACGTAAATGAAGTTCCCTTCCATTTTGTGTAACTCATGAGCCGTAATTCAACCTCGTCCAACTAAATGCTAGGTAGGTACTTCCTTAGTAATAAATCATTTAAAACGTCTAGGTTTTTCTTACTATAATTCAGACAAAATAGCCCGAAGTTTAAACACTTTGCTCAGAAATGTCTGTTACACGAACAAAAAGAAAAAGCAAAACTAAGAAGTTAAGTTGGATTTGCTTACGTATAAAAGTGCACGGCTTTATTTCTGCTTGTCTGATGCAAACTGAAGTATCAAATCTTTTGCTTACTATGTCGCCAGTGAGGAAAACACAAACTCGTCGAGCCGAATAGCAGAGAATTGATACTCGAGCCAGTGTTCACGTCTTTTGTGGAGAGCTATTGCGTTTTCTTGTTGTCTGTGGAGATTTAGTTTTATGTTGAGTGGGACTGTTGGCGTCGGCGGGTCGCGCCGGCTCTGTCTCGACGCCACGCCAGCTTGTTGCTGCCTCGTGCCGCGTGCGCCGCCCCCCTCCCCCGCCCCACCACCACCACCACCACCCCCTACCCACTAAAGATCCGCTTTTAATCTAGAATGGACACGCCTGTAACTATAGCCTCGAGGACACTGGAATTGCTTTGTGATATCCCCACGCTGCTTACTATTTATACGGCATCTTCTATATCAAGGTTACCGCTGTGCTTGGTTAGATGTACCTACTCGAATTATTTGGCTTTATAAGAATCGCAAATAATATTTTACTATGCTGTGTACTGTATTACTTTTGACTGAAATGAATTCATTAGTTTTTTGAAAGTTTTTACATATTCCTTAAGAATCTCTTTCTTAGCGATATTTTCGAATAACACGCATCAGAAAATGGTTATAGAAACAATAATAGGCACCTACCTATATTGTTTTAGTTAAACAAACGACTATTCAATATCTACCAGAAGTTAATTATTCATTCAAGTAGTACAAACAAGACTGGAACGATTGAGGAAATTATATAAGTTGCTTGTGAATAGATAGTGAACATGAGCGACTCGGGATACCACTATAATCTTGGCAGAGAAGTAACAAAGTTATTGTCCATTCAAACTTTGATGGACATAAATTCGATACGACCAGGAATCAAAATCAAATTCGATTCGGTACGGAATAGTGTCTTATTACATTTCATGACTTTATTGTGTTTCGTCTTTATTTAAAGCGAAAGTGGAGCTATTGAGATTTCACTGCTCGTTTAATGGAATTACACACGGATTTCACGTCAGCCAGTTACAGCAGTTACAGCCAGCCTTTGCCGCGTGTCCAATACGTTCGTATAGTCTTTAAAGTTGTCACTTTGAACGTTAGCCAATAAGAGGCAATAAAATTGCTCCCTGTAGCTACTTCTCGACTTTAGTAAGAGCGACCAGGATCAAATAAAGTGGGGTTTCACTAAAAGCATTGAACGACCACCGGTTTAACGCTCTCCAGACTTTATTGGACGAATAACATTTTTGTGCTATCAATGTCCTTGTTGAATATGGCTTTTGAAATACTACTGTTGTGAGCTAGCAACTGCAATCGAGTGGTCATTGAGTATAATCCCATAATTATATTTCGAGACAGTTGCCCGGCTAAGTGAAATTCTTAATTGAGTGGGCGACCACCAGACGAGGTCAACCCTTGCGATTGCGACGGCTCCGCAAATTACGAGTCGCCAGACGTTTCAACTAGTCACAGACACATCTTTGGCCTCCCCCCGGCCGTCGACCGCATCTAATCCATCCCGGCTCGTCTGATTACCGGCAGCTCACAGCGGCCCGCAAACAAAGCCGCGATGACGAGCGCAGTTGTCTTCCATGAATTCCGGATACCGCTCCCAAATTGTTAGACCGGCGGCAATGTAAATAATTTGTACTATGTCGCTCGCTATGTTTCGACTACATCAATGGGTACAGCTATCCGAGCGTCACTTTTGAATAATGCGTTTTATTGAAAACCAACTCAGTTTTTTATTGGACGTTTACAAATACCGGTGGAATAGATTACTCACAAACGTGACAAGCCTGACCACTTTTAAAATACAATTTAGATTGTTTGTTTGTTTTCCGCCTACAAAAAGTTCGGGTTGGTGTACGGTGCACCTGAAGGTGTACAATACAACAATGAGTGAAAAAAGTTTGTTGGCTATACAGACATAGACGTCGGTGAGTCATTGAATGACGCTAATCTTAGCAATTTCCCCGAACAGTAAATAGTGAATAGCAAAAAACGTCATCAGTCACTCAGTTCACTGAAAAATGTTTACCTTGCGTAGGTCAGTTACGTTACGTGTGCCAGTTTGAAATTGCAGTTTACATTTGCGGATATAAATATTATACGTTTTACAGTAGGTACCTAAGGTAATAAATGATAACTATAATATTATCAGAGTTGAGATCAATCAATTTTTCATTACCAATGACACTCATTGAGAATAAACGCTGTAAGTACATCCATATTTTAATTTAGATCGTAAGACTTTGCAAAATTAGTCATCCTCTGTAGCTTAAAACAACATACAAAAAGGTGAATAAGGTGAGTAACGCAGTGTGCACATTTCTCGGTGGCCATTGCATGTAGTCACTCGATCCGCGGTGACGCACTTGGCACATGCCAGCAAGCAACTTGACCCCAACACTGATCCGATCGCTGTTTGTGTCCAATAATGGCACATGGAGAACGACAATACACTTCATATTAAAAAGCTACAATATGACAAAGCTCTTCGAAAGTAATGCAGTTGTAAAATGCATAGAGCGTGCCGTGACTGCATCATTATGTGTGCTATAAAGCTCGTACGAGTGGTACAACTGTGAGGGGACATTATTCAGCAGTTTTTGCTCTGGCTGGCGGCACATTTGTATGCGATTCGCTTCGGCGACGGCTGCCCGCGACGCGAGATTAGCGCCTGCCACCGTACACGCTGCGTGATTAAACTGTTTCCGCTTTGCAGATATTCCGTTTTGTCTCTATCTCTCACGTCGATGTGAACCACGAAGCCACTGCGGTTGAATACTACTATTTTATACCACGAATAATTTGAGGTTTAATATCGCATGTGGAGCGATAACGGTGCGGTGCGTAGACGGCGGCGTGCGACTAACATAACAGTGCTAAACAATTTTGTGAATGCAACGTGTTGCATCGTAATAAGGAATTCCACACCGCTAGCGGTACACTGACGCCAACTCCGGCGTACTGCAAAAGTGCCTTATGTACTTTGGCATTAATGTGTTGTTGCACACACACACTGCCGCTACGTGTCGGTATGTGTGTCATCTCGGTGTAGTGGTGCGGTGCGGAATGCGGCCGCGTCCTTCGGCGTACGCCGCGCCGGATCATTTGCACACAGGCGCGCCAGTTCCTATCCAATCCAGGCAGACATTTTATTGCTTCCTAGCTATCATCTAGATGTCGAGTAAAGTTCTGATAAGTTAGTGAAGCCGGCCACTTGATGACTTCTTGGAATATCGCTCGGTCACTTGAGGAGGGTACAGCTACGGTCTAGCGGTAGTGTTTAATACACGCTCACTTCACAGTTTACTTTAACAGCGCTTGCACTGCATACTTGAAAATATTTAAACAGGTTTGAAAGCTTTGATTGTTAAATGCGCAGTAGGCTACGTGCTATGTTTATGTATGTAGTCTTGCAAAAATGTAGACTTAGTCGGTTGGAGCGGAATGGTGTTCCCGTAAAGTTTATTTTATTAAATAAATTTGTTGCCCGGAGCCTTAAACCATAATTAAATGAAGTCTACATCCGAAATTTTCGTAATATATTTTTTACCGAGACATGGCAGAGTTGTAAGCTTAAACTGAAATCATTTTAATCTGCTCAAAGGGATTTGCATTCATAGATCCGAACTAGCAAGCTAAAAGGATAAAAATACAATTCAAATAATAATGCAACGAATACTTAATAATAATTATATTTAATCCAGATATATTTTGAAAGGCATCTACAAAGCGACGCTCTGGGTCGTGAATGTTTTTAGATGACCTACGTTGAACCATGTGCAATAAGATAAAAACAGATTCCATTGAAGTCGTTTCAGTGGTTTCTTGGAAGTTTCCGGACAAAGGATACTTGTAAACCCATAAATACGCAACCGATATTAGGTGCTATAGCGTAGAACGACAAAAGACCATGCAAAATGTTCCTGGTATGCATAAAATGAGAACCTCCATTTTAAAAATTGTTGAAAAATCTAGCTAGGGTACTTACATCGGCTTGGTAACTTAGCAATCTCGTACAGAGAGTAATAATTGCCAGGCTACGAAGCGCAGTAGCCTGCATGCAGAATACATTGTGGAGCCCCGGGGAGATTTATTGTTCACTCGCGCTCAGAAGCCGTAATGGTGTCGCCCTGTCGTCAAACTATGAGAAGAACGAGCCTGCGGTGATCGCCCAAATATGAGTGTTACGCCTTACTTGGAGCCATAAAAATTCTTTGTCTGGATTCCAACAATATGTATAGTATGTATAAATAACGATATGGTACGTAGCCAAAAAGCAAGTAGACAGAAACTATCAAGCCTACTAGCGGATGAAATATAAGACAAGATGAATAGCCAAGAGGCTGCCGAATATTTGTTCACTTAATACCACGGTAGAACAAACGACTTGGGGGCTCATAACTTGTAATCAAAACGTCAAAATAAAAAATGATCTGAGGCGAATTCGTTTCATTTTAAAAGATCTTTTCAACGGCGCTCTGCGATGATTAAAGAGTACAATCCCAGAATCATTTTTCAATTTTCCGTCCAATGGGTATTATGAAAGCATTTCCTTGTGAATTTTCATCAAATCTGTAATATCGAAAGAACTACGAGTATGTGACATTAGTGACATATGAAGGGCCGAATATGCCATTATAAGGGTCTCCGGCTCAGACGTAATCCTAAAAAAATATAAGAAGCCGTCACGAAGTCGAAATATAATAATCTCTTAAAAGGTATAACGTGTC
Organism: Caradrina clavipalpis; assembly: GCA_932526535.1. Taxonomy (NCBI): domain Eukaryota; kingdom Metazoa; phylum Arthropoda; class Insecta; order Lepidoptera; family Noctuidae; genus Caradrina; species Caradrina clavipalpis. Next base: position 8,330,335 of record OW052100.1, read on the forward strand.
GTGAGTTCTAAAACAAAAGATATCAATAATTCTGGGCACGAAATAAGAGATTGGTACCTATTGATGCATATGGGACTGGGTATAGTCTTTATAATAATGTAATAATTAATGAATGTTTAACAATACTTTCGAGCGTGTAACCCGCGCCCGGAGCGGTGGTAGCGTGTTACTCTTAATTACACTCAATTACTCATTAACGTTACTTTCATTGACATGCCAACAGATATAAATTGGTGAAACGTGCGTACTTGTATGCTCATGATTGAGTAGTTTTTTTATAGAGCTTCACTTACAATTACGTTTCAATTATTGCGAATTCCGATTGTCATGGATGACGAACATATTGAACATAAATGTGGAGGCATAAAATAATTTACGAGTAAACAATTTAACCGTATTGTTATTTTTGAGAAAAATGTACCCATTGTAGTTCTGAAGCCGAAATGCTGAGTCGAGATTTATCATTCATATTTTTTTGTGTCGTCGTTGTGCATTTTTATAAACATACCGGTTGTGTTCCGCATCTGCATCCAACGTGAGTCATAGGCTGTTACTATTAGTCATTAGACAGGTTTGTTTACTATTTCATAAGCACAGAATGGGTTTAACATCAGTGGCTTCATTAATCGTGTAAACCGACACTCTGTACAGACACTAATAACTTTCTATTCAGCTACTCGAACTAACACGTTTCTAATATCAAAATATCCTGTTTAATATCAACTTCTAGATTAGTATGATAAGTACTAAGTCTTTTTCCGTGTATTTGAGAACCCAAATGTTTATGCATAGATTGTAGTCAACGTCAGTCCTATTTCGGTCACAAATCTCTTGCTGACAGATGTTTATTTATTAAACTGTCCGTACCCCAGCGTGGAGCAAAAAATTCGTCGAGATAAGGGTTCAACAAAAGGAAAAGACGAAATCCTCACTGATTGGGATTACCAACGTACTAAAAGCGTTGTAAATGTTGTAACAGATAACGTTGGGTCAGATCACAATAGAGGATCAACAATACATAAGTGTAAGCCCGAAATGTGACGCATAGTTATCGATTTCTAATCATACGCCCCCGCGCCGGGCGACGGCACCGGTTGTGGATGGTGTCACATCTAATGTTGCCAAATTGAACATACCGCAGGCCACAGCCGTCGGTAAACGCAGATGCGATTACGAACTTTTGTTATTCAAATAGATATATGTTAACCGTGACGTAGCCTTTGATAAGAACATGGTAAATACGACTCAGTGACGATCGGAATTTTTGGAATCCTTAACGCGATAAAAGCAGTTCTTTACAAAGATCTATAGCTATTGCCTCGTTTAATTATATCAATCGCAGGGGAAAAAATAGAATATCCTTCAACTATCTATATAGGAACCTTTACATTATGTAGTGTTCATTGTGTTTTCCCTGACAATGCGTAGTGGAGCCCTGTTTGTTATCAATAGTGCCCGCTGGGCTAGCTGTATATATAGAAGTACCTATATAGATACGCATTGTATTTAAAGCTAGCCACCACAGTGCGATTGTGAAGGGTTGCAAGTCCCCCCATCGTTTGTGCAATTTAGCAGATTATTCCAGTCTGCGGCAAGTTGGTTAGGTATTGTCTCAACACCTCATATATGTTTCGTATATTCGGATATTCGTACCTAATACTGGTATTTATCTGTGTGTGCGTTACATACAATATTTTATTATTGTTTTCGATTAAAAATGTATGCATAGGCATGTGTGTTTTCCTTACTTATAATATACCTAAAACTGGTTTGATATGGAATGTATTTATAAAACAATTAATATTCATCTTTGGTCGGTTGGATAATGTCATGAACTCATAATGCAATATGAGAGAATGGACAATGTCTAAATAAGTTTCGAAGGAAAATTGATTGTTTTAAACACACCACTGATAAAATAACGACAGTTATTATGTTATCAATACAACATAATTACTTATTCTAATTAGGAACTGATATAATCAACGCTGTTATTATCCAGCCGGTAAATGAGACCCGGGAACCTAATACCCGGCGTTTTCATGTATTCAAAAATATAAGCAATGATGAAGTGATAGTGTTCTATTTACAGTGTTATTAATAGCGCCCAAAAATATTCATTTTTGCTATACTTTTTATCTAAAAAACAATAAAGAGTTCATTACAGTTTTATTTACGTAAAAACTGATAAATTTAAGGTTGTTTTTTCGATGCGTTATTATGTTTTATAACGCAACGTAAATAAAAAGTCCTACTAACCGCTTTCAAACTTCGTAGAAACGTGATTTTCTAATACACTTACTAAATACAATAGTTTGTTCTGAATAGTGTTATTTAAAGTGGTAATGAGGGTGGGGAATGTCGTGCTCGGTCACGCGACGTCCGGACCGGCCTGTTTGGACTTACAGCCACATGGAAATGAGCCTTCCACCTAAATTGCCTCAACGATTTATTTTATTTCACAATATTAATTTTCCTTTGAATTCATTTGTAGAAAACATGATTTTTATAGATGACTAACTTGTGCCCGCGACTATGTTTGCGTCAACTTTGATCTATTATACCACGCTAAACGCACATATTTCCAGGATAAAAAGTATCCTATGTCTTATTCCACACTACAATCAATTTCAGTGTCAAATTTTATTCAGTTTCGTTCAGCTGTTTAAGCGAGAAATAGTGACAAACATCCATCCATCCTCTTCTCATTTCTAATATTAGTAGGATAGCAGGATTAGTAGCACAAACTAATTATTCTTCAAAAAGAAAACCAGTAATTTACTGCTAAGTTGACGATTACTACATGTGTTAATAATCACACCTAATTGTCGAAAAACCGGTGCAGATATAACAGAGCCTGTAAACACGGTATCGCGTGTACACTACGCAGATGGAAGCTTCGAGTAATCTCACGGGGATGACGCATGATTACTGATTGTCTCCTTTTGACGTGTTGTCTGTTGCATGCACAGCATCACAGCGAGGGGAATTAATTTTACCTTCACACACACAACACGGTACTGCAAACGAAATAGACATGTACGAAAAGTATCCTAACTAATATTATAAATGCGATAGGAAGTTTGTATGTTACCTTTTCTCGCCTAAACCACTGAACCGATTACCCTAAAATTTTGCATATACGATGTCAGGTGTAAGTACAGAAACGGACATAGGGTACCTTTCATCCCGAAAAAGAGTACTGTTCCCGAGGAAACTAACAATAGCGTGCTTATAATAACAGATGGCGCCACGTATCTTTCGAATTATAATTGAATATTAAATATGACGAAGTCGCAGGCAAAAGCTTGTGACAAATAATGTACGTCTAGGTGTATGTTTTTTGATAAAAATCTGACCGATATGATCGCTTAGACTAATCCAAGGTTGTAATCAATAAAAGACACTTGTAAGACAAATGTTAATTTCAACAACAGTCTCTTGTCATTTTAACGCGTCCGTCTGTATTTAGCCTTTGTTTTAGTTTTACAACTGCTATTTTAGTTTCAATTTGCCGCAGTCGGCTGGTATTAACGTAGACGTGCATTTGCTTGTAATGTAAGGGGTAAATCAGTCTGGACGGTCTGGTGGGGTGCGTGGGTGGGGGCGAGGGACTTTGATTGATGACGATGGGGCCACATTGTGCGTACGTTTGCCCATTGTCCGAGCAACGTGAATCGAAACAACTGGACCAGTAATACAAATGAGCTCTTTTATTGCTGACGATTATCCCTCATACGATAAGTACGATTGTGCGTATATTTTCAAGAAAATGACGAATGTTCATTTTTTATTTTGCCAATACAATCACTACTCAACGTACCTTAATACCCTTCGCAAATCTTTTCGTTTTGTTTGTAACGTACATAAGGATAAACTTATTGAAAGAAAGAGGAAGTTTTCTCAAATCATAAAAAAATGTACCAATATCAAATATGGGTGTTGTGAGTGGAACGACAGTTTCAAAACAAATAAATGAACTGAAAGAAATTTCTCGAGAGGGTACAAACATGAAACGCGAGCGAGTGCACGGCTGTGAGACTTGTCGATCGTACGACGTGCCATGAAATAGCTTGGAAAATAACTCCATTCCCGCGGGCACGACTGCGATTCAATCAAGTCTGATTCACAATTTTGGAGTTCGTTTACCGAACTGGCGAGTAAATTGAGAAAACGCAACCAAAATAGCCTAGGGATTGAGAGAGAAAAGGATTTCGTATTTAGGTAATCGTTTTACGTCGTACAGCCAATTACTAAAATCCAGGGAAGTAGGAGATAATGCCGTTGGCTTACACGATCGTAAACAGACGGCGCGCTCCGCAGTTTCATTTTATTTCCGCTTTTAATTCATTTAAGAACTACATTGTAAGAGAGGGCTAGATTCAGAGGGACCTGTCAAATTCGCCGTTATATCTTCACTTAAAAGGCAACAGAGTCGTAATGCTATTAGAGCAAAGAGCTTTTCACTTCGTATCTTAGAACTGTAGCGACGTCGATAGCTAGCTACAGTTATACAGACGTATTATACCGTCTTCAGGAAAACGCGAAAACTGTCTTCGGCCGAAACGAGAGCTTTATGGAGAAACGAAAAGTGCACTACTACGTAATCTTCTAGAATTTTTCCAAGTACGAGAGATGTTATGTGTACGTTTTTACAACTTTACAAGTACTTAGAGAAGTTTATGTCGTTGTAATAACTTGTGTGTACATGTACGTTTAAGTTTAAATTGCAAATGACGATTATCCAATATGGAAAGCGGTTCCAATCACACGGGTCTTTAGACCGCAATATGCCGCCGCTATTCCTTCCCCGAGACGTTGACATTGCCCAAATTAAACCCCAATATTGAATGTTGTAATCCAACCCTTATTGAAATACACATAGAAATATAATTGCTTTCATATCCCATTACGGGCGAATTCGACCAAACTTTATACCTAGTTTAAGTCTTATTCTGCGAATTTTAAAGTGTCAGATTATCTATATAAAATTGACAAACGTCCATTTTATTCAAAGTTTAGAAGATAGATTTAGATAAAATCTACAAAACTTAGAACTAAATAATGTTTTGTTATTTCAAATTATAAGTTTCGTGAGACTGATTTTGTTCGTGTGTACAGAGCTATAAGAAATTGTTGTAAGAAAATTGTGAGTAAAACTGCATTTTGTGAAAATAAAAGTGCCTAACTTGTACTAGATTTGTGCAGAGAGATTGCGTGCATTTCATTTTTCTACCTTTTACACGAGTAGAAACAAAGCGATTAAGTTTTACACGTGAAATAAATCGTAATATTGTATAGTGCGGCATAATTGTATCACATCGTATAAATGTAACAGATGGTATCTGACCTCTTGGGGGATGGGGCCCACTAATTTATTTAGCGTAACATCCTAAGATTTATACATCATGACGGCTCACTGAGGAATTGTCTAATGTAAATCTAGTTATACATTCACTGCACAAGGTAAATACTACATTTTATATTAGATAATATAACAACTTTTATTATAATATAATAGAAAGTTATGTTTTGCTATAAATTTCATCCAATTTATTTCATTATTCACCTTGTCATTTTTATTTAACTTCCATTTTAATCTCTGTACGTTAAACGAATCGTTATGAACTTCACACACCGTGAAAAGGCATCGGTTATTCTCTAATAAAAAAGGAACAAACTTGTACAGAGTAATAAAAACATAGACAGACAATGTGTCACGTTCAGAAGGCTACTGTCAGTATCGGTATTGAATGGCGTAGCCGATTGTTTGCGCAAGGTGGAGGTCAGCCCGGTCGCGTCGAGTGCTCTCCGACGGCCCGACGATGCACTCCACTTTGACGTCATAACCTGTCACTATATTTGCACTATTTGACAGACTATTGCTACAATCAATAAACCTGCCCGTTTGTGGGATATTCAACCAAGGAGTAGTGAACTAATGGAGCTCTCATGCGTCTTTCTCGTTGTACATTTAAACTGGACTAAATAGAAAAATCACCGGGATTGGGAGATCGCCAGAGTCGCATCTTGAAACGTCATGCATTGTAATTCTGATTGATTGTGTCTGTAGGTAGGTAGTTATTTAGTAGAGCGCACGTGTACGCCCCCGCCTTATCGCTCTAGTTGTAACTCCTGCACGGTGCTCAACACCAAAAAGGTATGATAAATGTGTTGCACATTGCTCCCCTAAACCCTTCCTAGGATATTTATATTCCGGACTCCTTCTGTCGTCACGTATCGATTCATTTGGTTCTTATGCGAGGCGGACGGTGACTAATGACGTGAGTCCGGCGAATAATGTCCTCCATTTTAGCGTAGAATATAGTAAGCTGGCAGGAGACAAGTAGTGATGTACCTCGTTGACAGCTTCGTTCCGATAATGATCGTTTGCGCAGGCTTATCGGACGTCATTAGCAAGTTTGATATCTGTGTCATTAAATAAATATTAGGTTTTGTGGAACAGTCATCTAGTGCGATTGTAGTAATCTAGATCCGCCCACGGAATATGATATAGTGTTGTAACATACCTAATCTGTGCACACGAACGTACATTATATTTATTAGTTAGGTACCTATCTACGCCACAAATGAAATACCCAAAGCTAATTTTCTAAATTCCTCGGTTCCCACAGTTAACCGCATCATGAAACGTACACTTTGTTGGCACCGAATTAATATAGATGCCATTACCATAGATATTCAGTTGGAAGATTTGCGGCATGCGATTACGAATATTAATATTTAGGTTAATTAAACTTGAAAGTTGAAACGGCTTGCTCGATAACGGAACGAATAATCCGGTAAGATTACCGATTTATTATAGGCAGGTGGATAGGTATTGCGGTAGGTAAGTGTGTTCTGTTAATTAAGTAAAAACCACGGGAGTACAAAAAGACGTTATGATCCTTTTTTGTTTCGGTGGTCGGTGCTAATCCGACCTTTGTAGAAAGATAAGATAGTTCGACATTGTGAAATCACCAGAGAAATTCAAATTGTATTGTATTTTGAATTTTAATGTTCTATTATTGTAATTCAATTTTGTCTGTGCACAACACGTAAATAACAAATAGGTAGTTGTGCCGAAGCGCGGCTGAGTTTGGGCGGCTCGGTCGTCGCCCGCCGCCACGGCCGCCGCCCTCGCCCCTATAAATACATCGACAAAACACAAAAGCAGATGCACTCCGCGAAACATTTTTAATTTTAATGATGCGACTTTTGCAGGAATCAGTTTCAAACGAATTACTAAAACTTGTACTATGTTTATTTTGGTTGTAGGTACTGTCTGCTCTTCCAATCACGATGCGGACAGACGTTGAACAGAATAGTTTTACGGTATCGGGAACTTTGCTTATTTTTTAAGTATTCTTGCTATGAAACCCGTGGAGGCGAAGGAAATTACTTTTCTAATGAATTGAACTGAAATTCTTTCAATCAAGTGCGCTTTCCTCGAATACGCTAGAGAAATAGAGTTTTTTTCATTCTTGATTAGTGTGTAGGAGATTTTCATCCTACGCCGCGTACATGCTTTATTGATTACACTGCTATAGTGACCTTTTAGTGTGAAGAGAGAGAGAGAGAACATATGAGGCTTAAGTGCAAATATCGATAAGAAAATTTCAGATTTCGAATTATTTTCTTTAGAATGCCTCTAATTTAATTTATAACCTAGGTTCTTGCAATAACGTCTTAAATACCTTTTCTCTATCCATTAAATAGTCTGAAAGCCGTAATAAGAACGATCCCGCCCCATAAGGAAGAATCACGACAGCACCTTTTAAATCGGCTCAATCAATTGAGTAAACGCCGTTTCTAAATGGCACAAATCTGAGAGAAAAGGAAAACAATTAATTAACTCATTTCCCGCAATTAACGAGGGACGGACACGAAATTACTTAAGCATCTCTGGGTAATCAGCACCGGGTAGCGGAAGGCAGCTTTCCTTTCCGTGCTCGCTCGGCTCGCGATAGCTCCGCTCCGCTTCCGCCGCCCTTTGTCCACCACAACAATACAGTTTTCGGTGAATCGAATTGAAACAAAACGACCAACACACAATCTTTTATCGGTTGTTACGCTGACGTAGGTAACTAGGTAGGTACGATATTTTCATTGGCTATGTTTGTATTGAGTTTGCGACTGTCTTGTGTTGACAATTGCTCTGACAATGTAGCGCGTTGTGTCGCACGTCTTGTCGTTTATTTTGTTATATTCTGGTCTTTATTTGTTACACGTGTAACCCTTTGGTTAGGTGAGACATAAAAGAGAAAAAGACCCACAAAATGTGCAACTAATTAGCCCTCGTGCGCGAGTTTGTAAAGCGCTCAATTGACCTGCAAGGGTTGTATTATAGGCGCCCGTGCTCAAAGGAGTGGTTTCAAAGAAGGCTCAGTAAGGCCGGCCCCACACCGACGCAGGGGGTTGAGGAAAGGCGCGTTCCGTGAAAATGATCGCGTTCACTGTTCTCGGTGTCTGTCGTGTTTACAAACAAGCATTTAATTGACGCAGGAATTCTAAACACGCCGGTGTTAAAGGAAAACAAGCATCTCTCTCCCCGCCGTCGGTAACAGCCGGGTGTATACCGACACAATTCACTAAGGGAAATACTTTTAACAAAAATACTTAACTTCGAAGAAACATATGTACTTACATTAGTATAATGCAAAGGGAATACTTTATTCCGTCCCAAAATGAAAGATCATAAGCTTGTCTTGATACTTGGGACACAATGATTTTCAACGAATTACGAAAGTATAAATAAAACAAAGTGTATTACATCCGAGTTTATAAAGCGCTTTATGTCTGTGGAGCGTACAGCATGCATTATTCACAGAGAAGAATAATCTGTGTACTAAATAATACAATGTACCTTGTTCACCGGGGGACGCGGGCTTCTTTTATTTTTAATGAAATCTCCTTGTTTGCTTAATTGCGTGCGCTACGACGATGTATTCCGTTACAAAAATACAATATTTTCGCGACTTGCTTCCACAACAATGAGTTTTCAGGGAATTGTTAAATTTTCAGACCGTCTGCACAAAAATAGTTCACTACAGACTCCGTGACTTTAAGTCTAAATATAGGTACTGTCTGTAATACAGAGTGGGTTCTTAATACATTAGTAATGCGAAATTGTAACTTAATATCAATAAATGTTTCCTGAGGAAGTGTTCAGACAACACGACACATGTGGAAGACAAGTTAAGCTCATCCTATTTGTTACTTTACCTAATCGTTTTTGCGGCGACAACTCACTGGAAAAAGGTTTCATTTTAAGAAAACTGGATTCCGACATCGTTAATTTAAAACGTTACATACTCAACAGTACAAAAGAAAAACCCAAGCACTGCTAAAAACGTTTATCTTTCATGAAATAGAACGCCTAATGAAAGTTATTTTCTTTTTCTTCAGTCGCACTTGAGTTGTCGAACGAAGCAAAAACTACGCTTACTAACTGGACATGTCGTGTTCGTAGTTGACAAAAACTTTGTAGTGGAGCTTGATGAAGTTTCTTTATTCATAGTCCGATAGCTATCAGTTCAACGCTTTATGTGCGTATATAATGGACTTCAGCCAAACCGTAAACAATACTCGAGACACGCTTTTTATGAATCTAACATTCGATAGATACTGAAAGATTTATAGCTGTCGGACGCCGCCGGATTATTTCTTGCAAATTCAAGACAAGCGGTGTCAGTTTGTCTGAATATTCATTAGTTACTGAGTTGGGAGTTAATACCGCATCCGATTAATGTTGATATTTTCCCGCATTTAGCTTTCGTTATTCAAGCGAGGGAGCTTCGAGCACGATTCAACGATTTGTTTTCGGTGGACACATTAGCGACTGTTTCACTTCGCTTTGTGTATGGCTTAGTATTTAGAATGGCTTTTTCGTGAGCCGGCCAAAATTAATTTAAGTTGAACGAGGATATATTAGGCCACATATTTCATTATAATGGATTAACAACGCCGGAAATTATTTTGGTCTCTATATCAGAGTTAACTAAGTTTAGTGGCTCTTGACGGGATCACGGAACTTTGAAGGAGGTACTAATAACAGCATTGCATCAAGTATTTAACAGCGGAGCGGCCACGCAGCGGCGCCTACCCTCGTGGCCACTAAAACAAAACTTAAATCGCCGTGCCAAGCCGCAAGAAAATTCTCTAGCGGAAACCGCAGACCGTTTTGAGTAAAATATTAAATGCGCTGTAGGATTTGTTCGTACGGGCACAGGCCGGGTTTAATATTTGATGAAGCGCTGGCTCCCCGTCGACGACGTTTTGTCTGGCCCTTAATTGCGGACTGATGCGTTCGCGCCGCTGTCCCGAACTCGGCCGTCGTGGGCACAAGAAAATATTAAAAGGTCCCGTGGCGCTCCCGCAGCTTACTCAGCGAACTAACTGTTTATTGCCAGCCTAGAGACGTTAACGCCTATAAATTTTATGTGTGTTCGCAATGCCGCCGTAAAATGTTGCAATATTGCTAAATCCCGTTGTTTTTCTTCGGAGTACAGAAACAATTGAAGTTACAGCCGACTCTGGAATTACGGCGGTGCAATTTTAAAAGTAAATCTTTTAATCTTATTACGCTTTACACTGCGTGACTTGCAAATGAGACGATTTAGTAAAAACATCAAGATAATTAGTCATTTTCCTTATACGTGTCCGTGATTAAATCAGTCTTACAACGTATAATGTTCAGCAAAGTATTAATTTTATTTTCTTTTAAAATGAAATACAGAACATATATTTTCAGGAAGCCATTGGCTAAGATTTGATCAACATTTAATTTTCTAGCATTAAAGCAAACGAAACTAATAAATTTTACAGTTTAATTCCGTTCTTAGTCAACGCCGAAAAAGGCGATTTCCAAGCCGAAACGATTCATCCATTAACGTAATCTGTAGATGAATTTCAAATACAAATAACGAACGTTTTCCTGACGGCTGAAGCTCAGATAACGACCGAATCCCCACTCAAATCTTTACGTTTACAGTTCCGCATCCAGTCAATATAAAAATTACATTAGCACGTCATTCGTTGAAATTTACAGTTGGATGTAACGAGCGGGATGGTCAGAAGAAACAAACAAGACACGCACTGTTGGCTTCAATTACTGCGCGTACGATATACGACGTCGTAAAGAGATCGCGAAGGCTTCAAGGGACAGTTGTCGCAAACACTCGGGTCCCGATACTGGCCGCTTGACAAATCGCTACACACATTCGGAATCGTTTGTTACACCGGAGAATTACCTGAGGTCCGCACTATCAACCCATTTCGGGTCCGACACGTTTCAATTCGCACGCTATAAAATACTTTTTGCGATTTACGGTGGTAGAGGGTTTGACTCTCTTACGAATAGCTTCAACCTTATGTTTGTGATCTCTAAAGAGTTTGAATGAGGTTTAATGTGGTGTACGCAATTTATATAAAGCTGATCGTTGCATTTCAAGTGTGCAAATCTAGTCCTATTTTAAGCTAAAACTAGTTTTTGTTGACAGCAAAAATAAGCCTTATTACATGATTGGCTTACCTTAAAACGAAACTCTTTTTAGTTACCACTAGATCAAAGAGGCAACCAGTGAATTATTGACCACCGATTCCTGGCCTTTCTGGGCTCTGTAAATATTCATGTAAATTGCGATATTTTTTGAATATTCATCATGGCCTAAGAAAACGTTGTGATTGGCGCAATAATTAAAACTACTCACAACATCAAAACGTGACGCAATACCACGAAGTGACGTTTATAAACGTCAATAGGCGTATTTGCGTCACGCATTAATAAAATAATTGTGATACTTACTCGGTATACGAAGCTGTTACTGTACACGTAACTCCGTTGCGTCTGGCATAGCGAATTGTTACGTACCTGCAAGAAAGAGATAAACATAAAGTTGCGGATTAGTAAAAAGCATTGACTGGTTATAAACTTATAATCTAGCATAATATAAGTAGATAAATTACTAGCATAAATCTATACGTTTCAGTACTTAACTACTTGTACTTAAATCAAACTACGATTAACAGTATAAAGAGTTTTCGATATGTTTTACACTTTAAACGGCTTATCTTATGTGAATATTTTTGTAAAACCCTTTAAATAAACGGTTATTGTATAAGGTTAACCCTTATTATAAACGGCTTAGTAAGCACTCTCTCTTATGGGTTATCCGTTAATAATAAGGCTAACCAGTTCAACGTCTTATTGTTATAATTGGTTCCCGCTTCATGGGGTTAGAAAGGGTTACCCGTAAAATATGTTGTATGGTTCATAAGGGTAACCGATTAAACGGCTAACCTTTATAATGTATTTGCACTCTTCCTGGCAAAATTAAATTTTAGAAAACTCTTTCAGGCCTTCTTAAATGCAAATATTCCCCAATTATAACTCAGTGGCAGATTGTTTTTAGTGAAATACCTTTATAAATAAGGATATCTTAAAAAGAATAACATTATGTAGAATAAAAGGTTTTAAAATAAATTCACCTTGAGCCATTTGTCCCTTCGTATCTATTTCATGGGCTCTTAATTCCTTAATTTAATTTACCGGTAATCCATCCGAAGTTTTTTAAGATGGTTTTTTTATGTACCTACATGGCTTTGAACTTTGTTCATACTTATTTGATAGAATGCGAAGCCGGTGTACTGTTTGAATAACTGTTATGTTGGTTCGACGTTTATGATATTTTTAACATCCTATTAGCATAGAATTTTAAAATAGTGATAGAAAAGGTCTATGAACTAGCGGAAGAAGGAAGTTGAATTAAAATTCTCCACGTATAGCCGCCCAGTAAAGTACTAATAATTGAATTATTTATGTGTCTGTGTCCGTAGATATTTCACGTAATGAATACCTATGAAGCTTTAACAGAAGGTAACTTTACGTACAAACTGGTCACATGTGCTCCTTACATGATATTACTGGTGAGAACTACTTAAACTTGGCACATTTTAAACAATCAACTGCACACCTGTTAAGATCTATGGGTAACCCTACAAAAAGTATCATATAACCGGGTAATTTGTCAACACGTAACAATTAACAGTCGTAATTAGCCGAACACGGTGGCAAGTTGTAAATAACTGGCATAGCAACCCGACACTAATTCAAAGTAATAAATAAAGAAAGTCAGCCATCTAATTACAAAGTGAAATATATAGTGATAATGTTGTACGACGCAAGTGATAACTTCATTTTAGCTCGTGGATTATTTTGACGTTTTTCTTTATATATGACATTGTTACCGTTAGGTATTTATGTTAATTAAACAAGAATGATAAATTATAATCCTTGGAAAGAAACGCCCAATTGTTTCAATTTTTCTGTCAGTACGAATCCCTTTTTTTAGGGTTGGGAAACCCTCAAATGACTTCTTCCGCTCTGGAGCGGAAGGGACTGTCAGACTCTCACTGACTAAAACCCATCCGTGTTTGGAATACAAACGGCATTAGAAGTACGAAGCTCTAATGTTAAGATAAAAACTGAACTTTGCCTTTATTTCTAATGGTTATGCAACTTGTAATGTTTACTAGTTTTTGTTGATAACTTAATTGTTATTATCATAACAATTTAAATAGGTACTTACTATAATAATTATTTGACCCTTGATAGTGAAAAATTGTATGTCATGTTTATACGTTATCATATAAAGTGACTTATTCAGAAGTTCACGACCGTCTTCGTGATATAATTAAATAAAATTTGAATTACTAATGAAACTAGACGATAAGAAAAACTGTTTAAGCTAATCTTGACGGTAAATTACACAAATAATTCCGGATCGGCTGATAATAAACCCGTTAAGCTATAAAATTTTAAATTAGTTAAGTAATTAAAACTGTTAGTACTGTAATTAAATAGGTCGTTTTAATACGATTATGGTATTTGCAAATAATTTAGCCTTTTTAATCCATGATTCTTTTCTTTGTTTCCTTGCTTTTTTACATCAGAAATTCTCTGTACCGTGTTATATAAATTCACACACACAAACTGTAGGCTAAATATTTGTCCCGTACGGGAATCGAACCGACATGCAGCGTAGCCTTCATCGCTAGGATCCCCCGTCCCAGCGGCCGCCGCGGTAGACGCTCCGGGCGTCGGGAGCCGCGAGACGACTCCCGGCCACCGTAGACGCGTGTCTGTGGACGGTGAGCAATGGGTAGCTCACCGTCCGTACGTTCACTAACGACAGACCGTGTCGACGGCGCGTTCGTGTTCCACGCGCGCCTCAAAGAGATGTCAGCAAACTTGGATGGGGCCACTGAGGGCCGATGCCTGCCGGGGCTGCGGGTTGTTCGAAAGAGATACCGCGCCCCCGGAACGCAAAGGGCACATGAAAGGAACATAGACGGGTTTTAGTCAGTAAAAGTCTGACACTCCCTCCCGCCCCGCCCAGGGCGGGGGAAGTTATTTGATGATTTCCCGTCTATATAAAAAAAAAAAAAAGCCTTCGCTCAACTACTGAGCCAGGAATGCCGTTAGAGAATGGATTATTTGTACATAAACATAGGTTTATTATTTTAAATTATTCAAGGAATAACCGTCAACGTTACCTTAATCACTATCATAAGATTTATAAGTATGTGTGCGTGTGTGACCAATACCTTGCCTTTGCACGGTGATTTTAAAACGTAGGCCTATTATTTACCTATACTCAAATCATTTTAAATCTATACTTTAATATAATAAATGCTACATAAAATCTGTCTGCCTGTCTGTTACGCTTTCATGACTAAATCACTAAACCGATTTTGATGAAATTTGGTACGGGGTGGGATTAAACCTTAAAAAAGGACATAGGCTACTTTTTATTCGACAAAGTCGCGGTGTAGAGCTAGTTGCTTTTAATTTGTTCATCTTCGCTATCAACCTATTTCTATTTCACCTTTGTGAGTCACTATTATACCTACATTAGCCGCCTGCATACACATGTTATATACATACCTACATCCACTATGTAATGGGTGCAAACCAATTATGTTTCACACACAGTTACTAATTATAATTTCCTCGGCGCTGCCATTCGGAAAACTATGTTTAGAGTGTTCTATTTATTAATTAGTAGCTAAGTACGCTGCAGTGAGCACAGTTATTACCACTTAAATTAGTTGGAACAACGTTTTGGACTTTATAAAATTTTAAACTGGCTTCATTTCACTGTGCAACTGTTATAATAATGTAATAATTTTGGTTCAAGTTGTGGCAATGCGTCGCTTGTACAATATTTCTTCGTATTTACAATACACAGCACGTCCACCTATAACTTTGAATACACAACAGTGTAGGTGGTATTCACGCTGTTTTAAAAAATCATGCAAATCCCCGTGTTGGAATAAGATTCATGCATGTATGACAGTTAATTTAGTATCCAGGCTGTAGTCGTGGTGACATCCATCTATTGCTCGTAAGGACATCGCACATTGCCTTGGGCCCGCACCATTCAAGAACTCACAAAGCGCATATGCTAATAACACATTTGCAATTAAGATCGCAACACCCACAAGGGAACGCCATTGTTTCATACATGTGAAATGTGTCTACTTATTATTTATATAACGATACAATATTTATAATAATAAATGCAATTCAATCTTGCACAATGTTAATAGTTTTGCAATTGAATAAAATGTAAGATAAGCGAAAGCTTTTTATCGAGTTGAATCGCGACAGTCGAATACGGAACGGACAAGAATTTAATACTGAATTATGAAAACATTTCGTTGATAAAACTTTCGTTCCACCGCTGATACTAATGGAACGAATTTTCAAAGTAAAAGTTGTACAACAAGCAATCTCCTGGCATGGAAAGTTGGGCAAATTTCAGTGGAGCACCGACCGGTGAGCATCACCAAAAGAATGTAATAAGGCACAGGTGCCGCAAGTTCTTTATTGGATTTCGCACGTTCCGACTCGACGTGTTTGATAGCCGGAAGATTCTTGCTAAACTCTTTGCTAGATATTAATTTTCCTCCAAAATTATCTTTAGACTTGTCGGCAACTATTGTTCGAATGTATTTCAGCTTGGGGAAAGTGGGTTACGTTTATAGCGCTCACCTGTTGAGCAGCCCCTCGCCCTCGCCTCCGTCATAATAAGATTTTACGTTTTACTTACACGTCAATGGAAGCGCTTGTATTATTTACACAGAAATGAAGAGCGATTTACGATTACATAAATTAATGGTATGTTGTTATTGTAAACATTAAAATAAATTACATGGAAACGCGCTCATCGTTATCAAAAACAGTGCGAGTCCGATGATGCAGCTGTGTCACGAGGTCATTCCGAAAAGTGTTTCTCGGTGAATGACGACTGAAAGGAAAAGTATAGGCCGCAGCGGTGCGCGCCGCCGCTGCAGATCGTGTCATTGACACATGCAAATTCGAACAACGCTTCGGTGTCGGGTCATCGAACCCTCCATTCAATGACTGTCGAAAGTTATCCGTGAATACGACGGCGGCGTAGCCTACAAAGAACTCCTGCACCGTAGCCGTCAAGCGATTGTAGCGTTAAAAATCATTGACGAATAAGGCGAATTTACCTTGCAATCGCTCATCCAACCAAAGGAGAACATTATATTATGTGTCTAGTCCTTCATTTCGTTATTGAACACTATTATTCAAGGTAAACAGCGACTTGTCGCGGGTGTATAAGGTTGCTTATTTGATGTGTTCGATTGAATTCGACAGATGCGCGCTGCTACACGAGGTGCGTCTGGCCATTGTATTATTAGCATTGCGAATTTCGACAAGCTCTCGGTGCTAGACGCCATTCGCAAATACAAACGGTTGGCATGCAAATCTCTCTTGTCTGTAGGACGACATTTACATGGTTTGTTAGGCGTGGCCTCCAATCCAGCAGACAACTGTATTTATTAATGTATTTTTTTCACTGTTGCATCGTTACTGTAATACGCAATTTGTTACGCTTTCGTTGCCGTACGTGATGTATAGCGGCTATTTCTCATATAATGCGATACATGTCGGTTTGCGCAAAGACTTAGGTGTATTATCAACACTCCGTGTTATTATGTTTGCGAAGCAAGCATCATATGTGCACGGCTGGCGGACGTTGAGATAAGCGGGCGTCCTTGTCCGCTGTGATGGACGTAAAAACTCTGAAAGGATGACCTAAATAGCGCCGAGAGTAATCTCTGATGTGTGCTATCATCGCGGGAGATGGTAATGTTGATTGTTGACCTAATCTATCACGTGACGTCATGGAGCTGCCTGCAGCGAGCCTGCCGAGGCCAGACGGCGGCGTGTAAACTTATTGTACACACACGTACCTATGTATATGATTCATGAATACTTGGCATTTAGAAACTGTAAGCAGCCGTGTTTAATTTATTTTGTTAGTTTCTCTTGCTGTTCGACAGATGAGAGAAAACACAGTGTATCAGCTGTTTGTCACCCTACACGAGTTGTAACAGAGTCAATTGTGGTAGTTAAACGGATTAGTGCAGCGCCGGTGAGGGTCGGGCTTATAGCAATTGCGAATCGTGATGTTTAACTGAACATGTAGCTTCGATTGCCACCTATAAGGAAGAAGCGTGTAGATAAATTATTAAATTTCACATTCGTTCACATAATCACGTCATTGTAATATACTAAGTACTAGGAAGAATATACTACAACAATTTACGTAATAAAACCGCATAAAGCCGCGTAGCTAACATTGATTTACAGTAATTTAGTGTGAAAAGGAAATAAATACTTGTCTGTTAGACGTCTTTCACAAAACAATGACATGATTTATCGGCGAGAGATAACTGTTTACACGTAGAATATCGAGCCGTCTGTTGTCCAGTCCACACAGCCTGCTTTGTTGTAGAATGAGATAAGATTAAAGATGTTGGACGGACCCGGGGAAATTAATGATAAGTGTAGTTAATTTGGCGTAATTTGTAACGGTGCTGTGACGCAATTTTATTTCTAAAAAGAATCATCCTATTATATCGAATTCCACATTAGGTATTTAATAATCTTTTCGTTTAATTTGTTTCTTTTAACGATTCAGTAAAATAGGTTAACATTCTATTAATTTAGTTAACTCAAGTGTTAACCGTTACACGGCAAACCCTTTCTCTTACTAATTACTTTGTGGGAAAACATGTTCATTTTTAACAAACAAGCTCTATTTGAATAATAAAATAGTGTGTACACACTAAAGCATGTGTGTCGTGGTGGGCAAAGCACAGTGGAGGTGCACAGTGCTGAGACACCGAGCAGACGGGTGCGGCGGCCGCATGAGAAGCTGGCCAATGGCCGCATTCCTTATAGTTGAAAGTAACACGGTATCCGGCTGCGAAAAATTACCGTCTCGCTCGGCCACTAGCCGGGGATTCTGCTTCTAATACATTACAACATTACGGACCATTCCTATCTGATATTACATCGATTTTAAGTAGATCGTATCTATACTAATATTATAAAGAGGTAAAGTTTGTAAGTTTGTCAGGTTGTAGGGGGTAATCTCTGGATCTACTGAACCGATTTTGAAAATTCTTTTACCCATAAAAAGCCATGTTATTTGTGAGTGTCCTAAGCTATATAACATCACGCTATGACACACGACAGCGCAGCAGTAATTCAAGACGTATCTTAAGGCAGGTGAAATAAGCCACGCGTTTGAAATCGCGGGCAGAAGTGAGTTAAATACAAAGTTGCGACACAGCACTAGTTCACAGCACGCCCGACTGTGCAGATATTGTCCTATCATGATGATTTAGATAAGTGTCAATGTAATATTATGACGGCGGAACGTTTTATTTATCACCGAGTTCGACAAACTCTCGCTCTTTAAGATTGTACTTATATAACGAATGATTATAATTAACTTTTGATATGCAGGCTGTATCGACAGGACTGACATGCAACAATAAGCACACAATGTAGGACTTACCTACTTCTTTACTGTGTACCTTTATATATAGAACTTCTACATTGTATCCATTTTGTATCGAACATACTTTTTTTTTTCGTGTCGTAGGTACTTACAAGTATATACGTATCTGTTTTGTGAATTAATACTGTTTTCTTTTACAGTAAAGAATCCAGAAAAACACACTTCATTTGTATTAAATTTTACTAAAGTCAAATAAGATTTCCGGAGTTATAAAAATCCTATCCTTTCCATAAAATGTTATAAAAGAAAAATAGCCCATTCAAATACGTTTTTAAAAGTATGAATGAGAAATATGGCCGCTTTGCAGGTAAAATATCTGCGAACGAACATTATAACTGCAATGAAAGTGCGCAATTCTTTTCCTGTTCGATTCGAACTCGGCCGGGGCGGCACACGAGCTACGTCGTGTGATTGCTTTGCGCGAATTTTTTGTACGTCTGGCGCGCAGGTGTCTTGTCGTAGGCAGAGTTGAGAGACTCGAATACTCGATGCTTATTTTTTTTACTGAATAGCCTTCGACCCGCCTTGCCATTGTTTGTTTTGATCGTCTTTTTTTCAGCTCATCGTCTTTAGACTTGCGAACCTGGCGTACCTGCTAAGACATTACCGTCGGATCCTAATTTATGGGCAGATAAAATAAAATGCCTTAAAAGAACATCGAGCGCTTTTAACAAACACTAGATAGTTAGGTAGTAACTGTAAATGCTTACGAGAACACGAGATTTGTAAACCGTTGTGACTGGGATGGGTTTAATGATACCTGTCTGTCGTTCCCATGACACGAATGCGTGCCAGTATTTTGTACAAAACAGGTTGGTACAGCAACACGGCATTTACTTAACGGCCCTTCATTTACGTAACGTGCTGTGAGATTGCTAAAATGAATGGTGTGGTTCCCAAGGCGGCGGCGGCGTGGTGGCGTGGCGGGTGCATGCGCTGGGCGGGCCTCTCTAGTGGTATTGCGTTCCGTTATCTTGCGGTCATCAGTCTCTCGGAACGGGTTGCGGGCCCCGGAGGCGATACACCGGAACTGTCGTGCTGTATACGGCGCACGCGCCGGGCACGTCCGCGTGTCGCCGGAGTCGTCTGACGTGTCGCGTCACACTGCCACCTGACGTGCATCACAGAACACCACGCCACTTACTATCGCGCAAGTAACACGGCATGTTTCACGACTTGCCTGCGTTAATGTTATATCGAGTGACCCGTTCATACCGTAAAGGTAACCCTAGCGCATCAACGAATGTGTTGGCTGGTCCGCTGGCCGTCTAACAAATGGATTCCGGAAATTTTAGTCTGTAAATTCAACGGAGCTTTCGCAGACTTTTGCAAGTTGTAGGTATTTCGCAACTTGGCATGATGAGGCAGAAACTTATGGCTGTGATCATGAAACTGCTGCCAAATCAGAACAGCTAATAGAATCTGACATTTACTATGATGAGTAACCTGTGTGAGTAACAATAGCCAGACAGTTAAGAAATAGAAAAAAATTGTCAAAATATGGTCACTCATATTTAAATGTCGATTTATCAGTATTAGGTATATTCAACAAAGGCGTCATTAAGAGACTGATTACTACAATAAAGCGAACTTAATAAAAGCTAGGGGACCGTCACTTCCCCGAAGTTCGACTTATCTTACTAATCATTATCCACATTCAAAAACATAATGACGGTAATAAACCATAATAATCGAACCATAAAAACATAATGGAAAAAAGATATGATGACAATGGCGTAGATAGACAATTCAATCAGTGTAATTAATTGTTAAGTTCCTACTTCATAGTACCCGTATGCGCGTGCCCATAGTGCGGGCTTGGAGGGGGGAGACCCAGGGCCGGGGGAGGGGGGGGGGGGGAGCTGTGAAGTTATAAATAATTAATGCGAAAGATAACTGTGCCGCGTGCGCCTGGGCAATACGTGCACTGCAAGCACCTAATTGCAGTGAGTGATGAAAGATCAATAAATGTAAAAAAATACTCAATCGACAATAACACTTTTTCATCTCAACAGAGAAGTTTTTATAAGCAGTTATAACCGATCATAATTATACTTGGTCGTGATATATTGCCTAATAATGGAAATGATTTGCTAAGTAAAGAAATAAATAACTGCAGTCGATGATTACGCTCTGGCAATGCATAATTGCACTGTAAAGAGCTGCGAGTCGAGTTAAAATAACTCTTAAAGCTCGGAAAATAGATATACTTTTACCTAGATTTGATTAAACCTGGCTGCATAAAGCTGCGTAATGTAAACTAAAAAATCCGATATTTTTATATAGGCAGTGTTTTTCTGCCTCTAAAACTGTTTTACTGTTTTAAGATAATAATATTTTACATGAAAATGATTAGAAGTATCGGTGTCTACCTAACAATAACAAAGGTTAACCCACATAAATTAAAGTGGTGTAGCAGTGAACAAATGTGTGGTTAACACCGACCGAAACCGAGCTAAGTTGATAACAGATTGCTAACATATTCTGCTCCGATATTGAAAAATTTTGTTAGATTTTGTTGAAAGGTTGTTTTTAAAGTGAGAATTTGATGAGTCACCAGATTATTGTTTCAACCCGCAGAATATTTTTTTCAATAGAACTTGAATAACAGTTGCAGTCTCACCGTGAATCGCTTTCATTTAAATTTTTGCTTTCACAAAGTTTCTTCCCCTTTTATTCAGCTCAGAGTAATGATGGTCGGCGCCCTAAATTGAATTGATTTCATTAATTTTATCTGTGTTTTTTGCTATCACTGGCTCATGCTTTGAACTTATTAATAGCACCCAGAAAATAATTCTACAAAATAAATCGGAATGAATAAATAATGAGTGGTTTTCTGGGAAAAAAATAATTAATAAGGATAATGAACGTACTGAAATCAAACATATTTTAAACAAGGTAAGTGTTTGTCCGCTTTGATAGACGGGTTACGGACTTTGTGCACAAAAAAGCCGTTGCTTGCGGACAGGAAAATTACTGTGAAACCGTACACCAGCCAGTAGTTACGTCTGCAGTTGGCGGTAGCAGTACAAACACAAAGTTGCGACTGACGGTGGTCAACATATCAACCACTTAGTGCCCACCACGCTTTCCCCGATGCGTTTGAAACTTTATCCGGACCGTTACCAACAAAATGCGTTTTTAAACTCATATGCGAGGCCCGGGTATATTAATGGATCCTACATGCAGACAGGGTAAACTTTTGTTCATACAACATTCAATTTTAAGAGCATATTAGTATTTTCAGAAGTATACAACCAAACACTGAAATACATGACTAAAATGATAAATGATTGAATCTTAGGTCGTATCATGTCGACACGAGCTTGACACTAAATAACGTTCTCAAGATACAAGTAAGCATATTTTTAGAAGTTCAGCATTCTGAGAGTGGTAACAAAGTGAGTAAAGTGAGCGTATTTCATCCTTGTCGGGTGCAACGAGACACTTAGGTCTACAAGCGACGCGGCGACGCGACGCCATCTCACATAACACAATGCGCACACCGTAATAGGCTTGCCGTTGTGGTGGTCTTAGATCTTCCACTTTAATCCGCAGAACTGAAACCGAATCGTGTTAGGGCGAAGTGTTTCTGATTGGATGGTTTACATCGAATTAGACAGTTTGCATAGTCATTTATCGATCGTTCGTAGATTCTGTTGTTGTGTGTCGTTTTCCATGATCGTTGTAAGGAAACGTTGTTCTAATGAGCAAACTACAAATTCATGTTCACGATTAGTACACTGTTGCACGAAAAACAATTCAATTTAAATGCTAATTAAAATATGTGCATGTAACGCTTTATTGAATCCAAAAATATACGTGTGTGGGTAAAAACTGCATAATTCATCTGAATATTTAACATATACGAACATATTAACGTGGCTAGTCAGACGCGAATCATGCCCTATTTTAAGATCGTATTCATATGGACATTAGACTGCAAGATGGTCCTTGAGAATCGATTGGATCGATTTACATTCCGATTGGATCGCACTGTGTATCGATTGAATAAATTAGACGCCAGATATACTCTCGACATGTTTCAATGTATTGTTCACGCCTCCTTCATGTAATATTATTCATTCAAAGTATCAGATACTTCGAATGATGAGTACGACTTAAGTCTTCTCTAAATGGCTATATTAAAATTTTACGTGACTATATAAGACTAAGTGCAGGTAAATACGTTATTGTAGAATTTAACAGGTCCTCAGAGAGTACTAATGTAATTAATTACAGTCTGCACGAGGAAGCGGAAGGCCGTCAGCCTGACTTCTCCGGTCTAAACTAAGCATATGATATCATTTAGTAAGTATCATATACTCACTGCCACTTAGCATAGTGGTCCTAAGCGCGACTGCTATGTTAAAGGTCTTGTGTTCGACTCCTAGGTCGAGCAAATGTTATTATTGTTAGAGTTAGAATTGGTGCCGGGTTAATGGCAATAGGCTCGCCCCCTATTACATGGGACCTAAAACATAACGGCGAATTGTGGGTGTACATTGGCACACCTCTGCCTAACCCTTCGAGGAAAACAGGCGGGAAAGTAAGTAGGTATCATATTCTCACTCACTCATACAGATACCATCTCGCGGACTATATATGATAAATTATTCTGATATTCGCATCTGTCGAGATTGAAAGCGGATGTTAAGATAATACGGTGAACTGTTGTTTTAAACGTTCAGTCCACGCCTCCTTCGTGTATTTTCATTTCACGCCTGATTCTGTCATAGCGTTGATTGCCGGCCGGTGATTTAGGCAAGTTTCCAACACGGGTATGTAAACAAAGAACAATTTTGCTAATTAAGTGTTCGGTGTGTGTTGTGCGATGCCAGACGGTATTTGGGATGCGACGGGACCCGATCTACGAAACTTCAGTTCCTAATTTCAAGTGCACCTTTGATTAAAGTAATTACTAATTTACACCTTTTTATAAACTATCAAAGTCTACAACAAAACTAGTGGTATACTTTAAAATTAGCCTCATCTCGAGCATGTCCATTTTTTTACGTCTGAACATAAAAAACATAACACATGGCCAGATCGAGACAGCAACCTGATGACCTTTGAAAAAATGCAGTTGGAGCATTTTTATGAACTTGATTTCTCGTATTTAAATAAGCAAATGAAATCTTAAATGAAAGCCAACATGAATTTATTTATTATTGTAAATAACTGCAAGTAAATATTAAAGTTGTCTTTAGTGATAAAGAAGAAAAATTACGAGGATTTTTTCCAATCCTAGGAGTTATAACTGTGATATTAGTCACGTATATTGAGATTACCGACGGGAGATAATCCAGCGTCTATGTATGAATGCAACAATGCAATAAAATGTAAACGTAAAAGTGCAATGTTGTGTATGGGGCGTCGCGGGCGCAGCTCGGGGGGCGGGCGGCGCGTGCGCGGCCCTGGCGATGCCGCAAGGTCAATGGCACGCGCCTCTCCCGCTCGCACACCGGAATTCCATATTTAAATCTCGTCCGCAGAAAAATGGCGGTCGACTCCATTCCGCGGCCGCGCCGTGTGTACGGAGAATTAATAAAACATGCCTCCCACTTTTTCTTATCGTTTTTTCCGAGTATCGTTAACAACTTGGTAACAGTGCGGTTGCAGTTTGCTGTTATGTTGTGTCTGTTCGATACTTGCATCCCGTAACTACGTGTAAGAAAACTAATCTCAATATCTCATATACATATTGCTACACTTTAAAAATTTTCTGCTATCTACATATTTACGCGGTAGTAGTTCATGGTTAATTCGTAACGGTATTTAAAAAGCCAATAAAGTTTAATTGGTGTTATGTCTGAATGCGTTGCGCGACCGTATCGCGTCGGTGAATAGCAAACACAAAATGTAGCGTTTTTTCGTAGCAGTGACGCTACGATATGTGGACGAAACGTAGACACGTAGGCAGATGTAGCCACGTAGTCACATGTAGCCACGTTGGTAAATGTAGACTCATGGGTGTAGGTATACGTAAAGCGGTAGCGGACACAATTAACTGGGTACAGTAAAGTGCAAGTCACTGGCAATCGGAGACCGCTCGGATTTCAGCACAAAAGCGTAGGGCGTCGGGGACGGCATGTGAATTTGGGGACTAAGCGTAGCAACCACTAATGCGAATAACAATAGTGGGGGGTTTAGTTGAAGAACACTATACAGACAGTTCATTAGCATCATGTGGGCAGCTTTATTTATAGCTTCAATAAATACATAAACAAGTATAGATAGGTACGCAGTATGCAATGCTTAAATGAGTAATCTGCGGTTATTTAGTATACACGACTGTACAAGATGATTTTAGAATGAGAGAGTAAACAGGATGCACCTACAGCTCAGTAAATTATCTTTGTTCTCGTAGACGACTCCTACGCCACAATCTTTTGTTATTCAGTCAGACGTTCCGTTCATCCATTAAATTGATCAAAATCTATCTAGTGGAAGACCGGCCCGGCGGAATAACTTTGCAATTCCTCTTCAAAGTTGGGGAGCAAAAACCCCTTTCACTAAACGTAAACGAAGGACGTGTAATTCCACTAGAGAGCTACAAAAAGGAATAAACACGCAGTCACAGTCAAATTGAACGCACGCAGTAACGCGGCGAAATTAATTAATGTTCCCTTTCGTGGCGCGCACTGAAATGTTTTAAAAGCGCCTGATCCTTGGAGGGACGGAGTACGAAGTGCAAGTCATCGGCGCGTCGGCGGGCGGCGGCAGCGGGCGGCAGCCGGCACTGAATTTACAGCGCAATAAACAACACAGAAACAGAGGAGCGTTATCTACTAACAGCTCAAATGAACTGTCTCGCCGTCGACCAAGAAACAACAACACTGAATCGCTAAACGCAGAAATCACTATCGCCAACACAACTAAGTATTTAGCGATGGCGGTACTGACTTACTGAGTACTCCATCGCTTTCTTTCCACCGCACGAAACAAAGGGCAGTTCATCGTACGAGATTTAGTGCGAGCGTAAAACTAACCACAGCGAATGTGTAGTTCGGATTTACTGAGTTATAAATCTGAGTGGTGTCATTGGACAAAGTGGGAACTGGAAGAGCCGACAGAAATAACTCCTTTACTTACTTTTAAAAGGTTGTTAACTCATGTTAAGTAAACAGGTATAAAGAAAATTAGTTAGTGAGCGAGTGCCGGAACTGCATGCTTCATAAATTTATTGTTAACACACTTACACCTGGCGCTGCGCTTTAATATCGCTCGAGTCTATAACACATTTAGACATGACATGCATTCAGTGAAAACGTATTTTATTTTTATGATCTACGGCTACAATATTAACTTGTAAGCTATTATTTGCACGTAGTAATATTAATAATATGTCAACGGAAATAAATCACGGAAGGAGAATTAACAACGAGAGAAAACCAAAACATTAATACAATGTGTTAAGCTCTACAAGGTACCTAATGTAAGCAATTTGCACGTAGCTTGGGAAACGATTGCCTATTTAATAATTATGTAAATGGAGAAGCCGTTTATGACGGTTCTAGTACATCCAGTCGTAACGTTTCCGCGGGCCGGCCTCGCCCCGGGCCATTCAAGTGTGTCCGCTCAGGAATGGGTGCGCTAAGTGAAACGATACCGGAGATGAGACACGGCGAGCTTATTGCCTTCACATTTCATACAAACTTCGGGAGCGAAACACCATTATCCATCTGTTCATGTATGCTTTTATTTTAAAACGCTGATACTTTTTATGCATCTGCAAACAGCAGCGGATATGAGGCATTCTGAGGTGCGAACGTTGGATTGACGTTAAAATATATTATTTAATTCGCGAAATTTTGCAGCATTGCGATGCTACGAAAATCGCTGAAAATGCTACGAAGTTCAACTGTCAGCGTTTAATAAAAATCGTGCGTAATCCGGAGGTGACATCAAAAATTAACACAACAAAATGTTGACATGGGAATTAGTTATCTTTGAACACAATCTCCAAATCTGAAAAACTGGAGAGAATGGAGAGTTTTAATGAGGCGCTGTGACCGTCGGCCCTCAGTACCTTCATTTGTGTAATGTACTTATCAAGAATTTGATGTTGTTCAGGATTAAGCTTTGTTACTAAATAATTATAAACCTCTTTTGAGTCCCATCTTAAGCACTTCATCATTCAAGTCTTTTGTATTATTTATTGTGGAAAATATTTCATTGGTGCGGAGCTTTCAGCTTCAAAATTCATTATATTTAAATCCCAAACCGTAAAATACTTTTTACAATAAGTATACCAAGGTCTATAAGTGAAAAAACTCTTTGTTAGCGAAGACATTTTGGTGAGAGAGTATTTATTGTATTCGAAAATTAAAAGGAAGATAGGAATTCCCTCGGGTGGGGGAGGTGAGGCGCAATCAGAGCTTGCCGGTGGATGGCAACCTTAAATACCAGACTTAATTGAACAGCTTCCGGGTTGCGCTCGGCGAACCTACATAAATATACTGTACGGAAGTATTCGCCACAAAGGTATTCCTTTTACACTAAACACCTACATTCAGCGAGAAAGCGATCTTTCACATAAATAATTTCAGCCGCGCTCCCTGAGTTCGCAAGATTCGAATATTTTGTAAAGAAATTTTATTTTGCATCTCAAATGTATCTTTGATAAAAACGCTGTCTGGAATGCATATCGTTCTTTAAACGAGACTCGCATTCTAAAGTAGCGGAGACAAAAGTATAAACGCTAAATTTACTTTCATGTTTTTGTCTTCGACTTCGAGGCACGCATACGGAAGTTGAGACAATACTGTGATTTTTCAGTACAACTTCAGTACTCATGTTCTTATAACCTTGGCGCCTAATGCGCATGAATATATGCAAAAACAAAGGAACAAAAATAACATTTTAATTTTAGAAAATAGCTTTGCATTTTCATTTCAATTCATAATGAGCAAAATCCTTCAATGTTCCTCGGTTCCTAACAGTAAATATTTTACTGGGTTTAAAAGCGAAATGCAATGTTTAACCCGTTTCACTGCGCTATTTAGAAACGAAAATTTGAATGGAGATAAAGCTTGTCGTGCGTTGAAAGATGTTCGCGGAAGCTTAAAATAATATTTTGGAGAGTCGCATCGCCCCAGCTCGCGAACTGGCAGGAAATGAGGCTCTCTGTCCCGCCGGGAAATTGTTCCTCCCAATCATAACGCTCAGTAGAATCTCCCTCCTTTGAAAGACTTTAAAAATAATGGAACAGATTTGTCTCTCAGTGTATTACAGGAGAACGTAAACGCAGGCTTTAGCGACGGCTTTACGTTTTGTAATTCACTGGCTCCTTTGTACGACAACATTGGAAATAAAAAAAATGTTATTCCTGTGTTTACTATCGTCAAAGGCCTCGCCTCAAAGCAAAATGTAGCTGCGATTGAAATAAGTAGATACAGCAAATGGGAATATTTATCTAGTTTTTCCTGTTGGACGAATCAGAGCGCCTGTTTCCCAAAAGGGCTGGCTTGGGGTCGATGTATCGGGCGCATCCGATTGAATTAATCACGGAAAACGTCGCTCTGTGCAAGTGATAAATATATCTCTACCTACACGTGTACATGTTGTCGATGGGGATTTCAACTTCAAACTTTTAGCCATATTGTGCGGAGGATATGCCGTGTGTTACTCGATATTTGGTTTAGTTTTATCACAACATATTATTGTCTTACAGTAACGACACTTAAACTTTTCATGAGGCTAGTAAAATGTAGACGATACGGGTACATGGTGAATGTTTATTGTTACTCGTCGAAACAAAAAACGCAATAAATGTCAACTTTATGTTATTATTTGTTTCGTTTTAACATAACATAAATGTCGGAACACTGTTTTCCCTACTTTTACGCGCAACATTCACAACGACCGGGCTCAAACATGCTTGTTAACAGCTGTGTAACTATTGACCAATATTATTACTTTCTTGACATGTAATTAGGTGAAGAAAATTGAATAGTGAACTTAAAGGTCTAGAGGCAAATGCCACTTGAGCGACGCTGCGGGTAAAGTATACAAAAGCTGTTTATAATAAAACTTTATTATATACAGACAGACGCTGTAAAGCATAACGGAGCACAATGGGCAGACAATATTAATTCTTATTTCCTCCGTACACAATGCCTTATTTAAATTGTGTGAGAATATTGTTCGTTTAAATTAATATCCAATTTAGTATGAATCGATCAATTTGGTGTCGCAATGAGTGCTATTTATAGGGCCGTCAATGATTGTAGGGAAGTGATGAGCCGACACGGGCTGCCGGCGAGCGCACAAAGAGCCAATTGAGCGTGCTCGTCCAATCGCAGGCGCAGCTGACGTGGCGTGTGCGTCGCGTCGCTGTTGCCTCCAGCCCTGTTCTACGAACGAAATATTCCAAACTATTGGAACACAAATACATGTCTACAAGAGCTTTGGACTGTTTTTCTTGCATTTAGTAAAATCGGAGCGCAAGAGAAGTCTATGCTTATTACGGTACCACACCACGTGTGATACGAAAGATATAGATAATGTCGGATTCGGCAAACAGAATTGGTGTTGCAATTGTCCCTACGCAGCGGTGATCGCTT
This sequence comes from Caradrina clavipalpis, assembly GCA_932526535.1. Taxonomy (NCBI): domain Eukaryota; kingdom Metazoa; phylum Arthropoda; class Insecta; order Lepidoptera; family Noctuidae; genus Caradrina; species Caradrina clavipalpis. The sequence goes on from OW052100.1 coordinate 8,359,811, forward strand.
ACCATCAGGCGGGCCGTTAGCTTGTGTGCCACATTCAGTGGTATAAAAAAAGAATAAATTTCTCAAAACCAATGAAAACTAAATGTTAAATTGGCATTAAAAAATGTAGTTCATTGAAAATTAATGATAGAATCTGAGTAGTAAAATCGGGCACGAGATAGAAAGGGCAAGTGAGTGAGTTCACATAGCCAGATGGCCACCAATGAATGAGTCGTTAACGAGCCGACTAGGCGTAGAGGTGCCCTGCATCGGGCGCTGTGACTAATGTTAGCATCCTTTAACCTTAGTGAATGCATTCCGATTTCATAAGGATAATGTCATGAAATAGGAGCAGGAAAATTATTTTGAGGATATACGTGGTTTTAATTTATTTGGAGTGGTTATTATTTTGTTCTAAATTAAGCAGCTATTAGTGTGGAATATTACAGTATTTTTAATACAATTGTGGGTGTATTTGGTGTTCATTTTTTATTTTAGAGAATTTTACACGAAAGTTTTGCGAAAGTCATGTGTGGATTGTAGTTCTGTGTCAAGGAAATGTTTTTCGTAAACTCTACCATGTTTCAGTCTAATCTAAGAGAACCACATTAAATCATTTTTTATATATTTTAACAAGATCTATGTACGTCCAGCTTAGGTAGACAACCGAAGTTCTTAAAACAACAAAGTTACTGAAACATTCCCAAACTCGCTTGAAAAATCTGCAACGAATACAAAGTTTCCATCGTAATGCTCAAAGTCCCAAAGTATTGATGTAACGAATCAAAACGAACAAATTTAAAGGGAGCCAAAGCGGATTCAAAGTTAAAGTGGGGGCGGAAGTTTTATCCGTTATTACATTAACGTGGCATCAAACCTGGTTTGTCCAAACCAAGTCCCATCAGATAATAGCGCGTAGGAAGGATAGCGATTTCGTCGAACAACCGGGATGCGCCCAATTCTCGCCAATAAACCCCCCCGAGATATATCGACCTCAACGTAGGGCCGTTAGTCATGCAATCGCCACCTCTATACACTACGTCATAAAGAGGAAAATCGGTTATTATATTCGACGCTTATCGCATTTCGTGATAGATAGCTTTTGAATTGACCAGCGTGTTCTGTGCGGCGGCACATACCACACATTCCACGTGCTTATAGTGAGTCGATTGACTGATGCCGGAACCATTAATATGGATGTACCATTTAAATTGAGATGATGGATTCTTACACGATTTCAGGAGCTAATGATTCCGTACAATGGTACCTACCTACTTACTGATTTAAATCGTAAATCCTTGGCAGAAAAAAAAAGTGTTCGTGTTTTGTTTACCAGCATAATACTTAATCCAGACAAAAAACGGTGACTTCCCAGAATCGCGTTCTGTTATACGATGATACAACAAATCCTGTTACTCGCTCTCAAAGTGGATTTGAACAATTTGAACAGTTTATCCGCGGCCTTGTCGCGCGGCGACTGTTGCCTTAATATGCGTTTTTAAAATGGCATTTATGGTACACTTATGTGTTCGTCGTTATCTGTGGAGTAGTTTGACGGTCGTAAAGCGACGTAATGCATCAATGACGGCATCGCGGAGCCACGTGACCTCAGCGCAGGCCTGACGACGCCGACGTCGCACTCGCTATGATTCACCGACGAGCCACCGAGCCGAGCGCCTAACATTCCAGACCCGGCCGCATAGGTAATGGGAAATGCCATATCGTAATAAATACACAAACACTATGTTAACACTCTTATGCATCTCATGCAAACGTTTTCACCTCATACCTTCATCTTCTATTGCACGTAATCTTTCGAGTCACTAATAACTTGTGGAGCGAGTTTACTGGCAAACCAACTAATAAATACATATTAATTGAAGCAAAGGTATTTATTGTGCGATTGATTAATAAAGTCTCTAGACGATGGAGATATGTGCGGAATGCCGGTTGCCTACACAGTTTCAATTCAAACATTCCGTTGTTTTAAATCAGCATGCGCCTGCGCCGCGTAGCTTTCGCGGACGCACGCTGCAACTGGAATGGAGTCGATCACGTACCGTTTCGCGTTTAATACGTTTCTTGTGCTGATTCATACCGAACCATAAATAAACATTCGTTAAAGATGATGTATTACAGAATGGGTAATTAAAATCTATGTACTTGTGATGATTAAAATGCTTCGCCTATATTATTCATCATTGTGATAAAACGATATTTTTGTAATCAATGACGTGTATGCGGTCAGCGTGACGATACGGACTTACAGTAACCATACCACATGCAAGGAAATATGGCCGTTTATTGTTTAACAAATTGATTACTTTAATTGTTATACTGGTTCCACAGTGCAAATGTTTGAGCAGTGGATGCTGTGTATTTTTCCCGACAAGCAAAGCTTTTGAAATGAAATTGGTACACACCACAAGGCAAACAACAATAGGTAAGCGGGGTAAATATTACTGTTAGCGGTGCATCGTTACTGAGCACTGGGTGACCCACTTCCACTGGATAATAAGCATCGAAACAATGAATTTTGTGAAGCGATTAAAAATAGAAAGCACATTAAAACTTTGGAACAGAAACTGGAGCTTGGAGTCAGGTAATGAGTTGGTTTATGATGCCATAAATGTTGGGATGCACCGTACTAGGACATGCATTAGAATGACGTTTTTTAACTTGGTGGATGAGCAGCATACATACCTACAGTCATATTAATTCCATAGGAATAGGAACTAGGAATATATTTTAGAGGTGAAAGGAGTGTAAGGATTGTAGCACGAGCGCCCTGTGGTTTTCCCCCATGGGAAAAAGGCCTGAGTTTATGTATGTATGTATTTTTGAATAGGAACTACTGTTTGTTACTCTTTGTAACTGATGTTTGTTACTCTTTCACGCTTAAACGGCTGAACGGATTTGAATGAAATCCTAATAGTCTGGAATAGCACATAGGCTACTTTTTATCTCTCACTCTCTCTCGGTGGAAGTCGCGGTCAGAAGACAGCATTTTATATTCGTTAAATTCAATAAAAAAAACTATTTTAAAAGTAGAAAATACATTTTAAAAAACAATTACTTAACGACAAGCATTTTTCTGCTTGTAAGGCCCATAAAATAATTTAATTAAATAACTTCCTCAGTTAACAATAAACCTTTTACAAAAGCCTCTCATACACAGATATGAAATCTTTAAACGGTGCTAATAACGCTGTTTTAATTACATTATCATTACAAATGAGATTTCCAATTTTATGGTGAGAATAAAAAATATCTACTGACATTTTAATTTACATCAGATGGCGAAGTTTTTAATTAGTGGTGGACTGGTGGATGGAGGGGTGCCTTACGCAAGGCGTGAGGGGGGGGGGGGGGGGGTTGGAAAGCCGCACGCGACGCTTTTTATAACTTTTCCGGTTTCCTATCTGTTATCCAGGTGTAGATTTGCGATTACGACAACATTTTTTTGCTGATTTTTTATAGCCCTTTCCTGGAATTGGGGATAACTTATCAAAGTTATATCGTGCAGGTAAGTAATCGTAAAATGATTAATACACTTCTCAATTGCTTTTTGTTATTTAAGTTAAGGATTAATAATATTAAAGCTAAGGTATTCTACCCAATTTCCCACTACATTTAGAGAGGACGTATTGCAAATGACCCACGAATCAAATTAGGCTGGTTCTAGTTTTATTTTTAAGCTCATCACTTTGACCCAAAACTACAACATCAAATAAATTACGACATTGATATACACACACAACATACAGTACACATTTATTGAACACAACATACACAAGACAAACAAACACACACAAAATTAAGCTATCATATGAATTGCAAGATTTTAGCCCTAAATACTCACCGATGCATGTGCGATAGTATTTTGTCGATAACATATTGCTTATGTCTTGATCCATAACCCTGCTAGCAATGGTCGATGTGGGACAGATGCTCTGCCGATGGTATAAAGTTTGGAAGAACTTATATGCCACCCCCATACTTCAAACACCGGCAGGACATCTGCCCCAATTTTTCTTTTGATGTATGGTAAATCATCAAATGTCTTTTAGTAGTGTCAGACTCTACTGACTGAAAACCATCCGTGTTCCTTCTTATGCCCTTTGCATTACCGGGCCGCGACTCTTTTGAACAAATTCCGCAAACCTAGTAGAAACTGGTTACCCTGTCTAATTATTTTACCACCTGAATACAAAAATGTGCAAATCAACAATAGACAAGTCTCGGATTCAATTTGGTAGCTGAAGACGAAATCTGGCCAAATGAGGAATTATCGACCTATCCCAAACATAGCTTCATTGTCGCATTCCTTCATATGCTATGTATCATCTTATTTCCTGCCAATTATGTACAAAACTGCACATTTCAGGGTTTCAATGAAACAAACTATGTAGGTACTAGTTAAATAAGAGCGTGGTCAATAGCCATGAAAAGAAGAAGGATTCTAGGAACCTATTACGTGTTCAACCAAAACCCTTTCCAAAATATAAGTGACTATTCTTCATGGGCTCCTTATATGGAAGTGCTCTTATGATGTTTGTTTGACTAAGTACTAAGTACCATATTCACGCGCCACCACACTTCAGGTCTATATGAAAGTATCGCATGTAGTGTTTTGCAAAGGCTATCACATGGCAGTCAATAAGGTCGGTGATCGCGGTTACTCGACAAATATTTGCGCCATAAGATCGAGTGGAGAGCATGTTGTGGTCAACACAAATACGATATCCGCCTTCGTCGTGGACTCGTCGCCTACTTGTACACACATGCAAACAAATGTGCAACTATTATCTACAACAAACGTGTATACGTATTCTATATAATAAACTACCTATTTATTTGCATAAAAACAAGCGTGACTCATCGAAATGCTTTCCGTTTATGACTAAATCATGTACTTTGTACTGAACATTTCCACTAAATATGGACTTCTACGCAAGTGATTTGAAAGTCAACAAATGATTGTTAGAACAATTAATTTCAATAAATAGTACACAAAGGGTGGCCGAGTGTCGTGCGTGTGACGTCACCGGCCTCGGGTTGAACGTGTGAATGACTAAATTCGTTCAAATCGTTCATGTTGTACACGACCGCTAAGCCCGATCGTGATTGGCTGTCTTGTCAGGATAATGCGGGCGGCTCCCGATCGAGGTTATGAACCCTCTGATTTAATTGAAGTTTCAACGTTCAGCCCTCGTTCGACTCTGACATCCTCAGACCACTGTATTGTCCGCATTTCATTGACAATGTGAATGTAATAATCACTGAATATTCACTCGTGAGCTGGTATTTCCTTCTCAACGACAATAAATCAATTAGATCTTAATTATGCTTCAATCATTTGTTTACTTTTATTTATCACTACACTGGATGCGGACTTACTGTACTGTCCTGTCATCTTACGAACGAGAAGAATATCTGTACATACCTGAAAAAGAAAACAAAAATGCATGTTATACACAGTCTGAAAAATGGAAATGTTAAAAGCAGTAAGTAGAACATAAAAATTTGACAGACTAAAAGTCTGTCGTCGGGAGAAAACGTTAAATACTTTGAAAATGCTTCGAGCGAGGATTGGGGCCGATGGGACGGAAACTTCGGTGGAAATTCGATGGTTGCTTAAAACTTAAAGCACTCGGTCGTGCAACGAAATATTTCTCGCAAAGAAATTTTAAAGTAACATTTTTGGCACTTATATTTTTGCAACATGAAAAACGTCGTTTTTGATGGTGGATATAATATTCATTTTCGAGTACAAATTCTTTCAGCTTAACAATAAATAAAATAGCACTATTTTTTTCCTTTTTTTCTTTCGAAAGCGCAAATAAATTTTGCTTTTCATAGTTTGTTATCTTCGATATTAACCAATAATAGATAATTAAGGAATAATCAATCATAGGTCTTCTTATCAAGTAGGTATTCGATGATTAATTTTTGATTAGGTCATCTGTGCTCTCTCTTCGTTGACTTATCGCACAGTAATCAGTTAATACTTGATTATCTACGACTGTAGATTAACTTACAGACAAAGAGAGGCCTATACCTAACAGTGGGTGAAGTCGGCTGTGGATGATGACGATGACGATAGCGAAATATTATCAGCCTTTTGTTTGTTTTCATTTTTGTTCAGGAGTGACTACATTTAGGATCGCAGTAAGACTCAGTAATGTAACGCAGTAAAAGTTGTGGCCTAGAATTTGGCTAAAATTCTAGGCCGCAACAATATAATATATTATAGTTTGTCATCGAAACGCTAAGAAGAAGAATATGAATATAGAAATTATTTTATGTAAAACGAAAGTAACATAGTAAGGAATGCGCCATTTTATGCAGTCATAATGGTATGTAAGAGTATGGCCACAAAACTGCGGACTCCAGCAAAGAATACTTTCATGGATTTTACAAGTATTACATACTTATTCAAGAATTACGGCAGTTTCCATAAGTAAGCTCACAGCAAGAGTTAATGGCGAAAAAACTTATGGTAGGTCCGCGTTAATGTAAGAGCTTCTAAATAACTTGTCGCCGGCCTCGAGGCACCTGCAAGCGACGCCTAATGGGCCCAATTATCGACGTCTTTGCCGCACGCGGAGAGGGCTATTACCCCTCCCAGGGCGAAGCCCTCTCGCATCTTGCTGAAAAGAGTCCAAGAGTCTTACAAGCACAGTAACTGCACAATATTACGCCTGAAGAATGAAGAAAAAAGTACCCAGACGACGAACGAAATGACAATTATTTAATTATTAGAAGTCTTGGGAAAGTTGGTAATAGTTTATAAATATATCTTAAATTCCCTACGTGCGTGGTCCAATAAAATTGTAACTTAAAATCTTTCCAGACAAATCGCTAAAGTTTTCAACGAAAAATTTTCAAGCGAACTTTTAAAATTAGTTGGGGCAACACCTATTGAATTGATTTACGATGTGCAATAAAACGGCACTGTTATTTGATGTATGTGGCTCACTCGGAATGCATGGGGCCGATTTGAAATAAAGTCGTCGAAGGTACATGAAGCCGGTATATCATGTAGTGCGTTTAGTGGAATCCATTTAATGAAATACAAGTTGCTGAAAGATATGCAGGTTCGTACATGAACCAAAATCACTGTTACAAGGTTTTGACAATTGAGTCCCCCCTGCACAAGCCCAGTGTCATTGCTGCTTTCAGTGGCGACTATATTAATACATCCTGGCTTACAGGATCTACAGCAATATGGACGGCGGATATACTCGAAAAAAAAGGCAGAATCATTTGAGTCAATTGTGGTAGGTATGTGTGTGAGGCCAGTACAGTCAATACGTGTACAGGAATAACGTTCAAGATGTGATCTAACATCAATCGTAAAACGTTCACGGCCGCGATTGTTTGCTGCCTTATCATTGTAGTTGAGTTAGGTAACGCGAGCATTGTCGCACTGTCGCACATGACAGACTACGACCGTTATCAGCGCGGTGACATCCACGCGCGTCGTGACGAGGGCTCACTACACACCAGATAACAGCATTTCTATTATTTCTAAAATTACTTTTATAACATCGGTCGAAGGTCTTGTTCAATTAGAATTTAAATTGGTGATTATGGAAACAACATTCAGGTCACTTGACACTGTAATCCTTCAGAAAGTACTAAACTTTAAACTTTTTGTTTCTTATTGTTACAGCGTTAAAGATTACCGGTTTACAGTGAATTCGAATACAATTGGCAACGTTTTGTTCTGTGGGGCCCTGTGCAAGGTTCCGCACTCCGTCTACAAGCTCGTTCCATTGTTACAACTTACAAGACACGGCTCCATACAGTAAGATAGTATGAAAATGAAAGTTGATGCTCAGATAACAATCAGACGCCTCACATGTACTGTGGTGGATCGATAATTGCATCGCATATGGCACGATTTCATACAACTGTTCATCATGTGTTGCTGAATGAAAATAAATACAAAACAAGTCAAATGTGTGCGCCAGTATCGTGTTCGTGAATAACGCGTTGATCCAAACGTTCAACTTTTGTGCTCCGTATAATTTGTATCGCGAAAATTTTAAACACGATTTACTTCACCGGAATGATTTATTATCCGACTAAGCGAAGCTAAAAGGAAGGGAATAAACCTTATTTCTTCTAAAGTTTCCTTCTTATAGCTTCGCATTTATTTTTTGTCGGTAATTCCTCGTGAAACTACAGAATGCTGCTGAAAACTAGATACAAATTACAATTCGATGTCGAGAGACATAAATCATTTCTTGTAAGCCCTCCGTTCCGTTTCTATAATAATGTGGCTAATATTAGATTTATCTTGGTTGAGAAAACCAGCTAGTCGAAGCTAGTTCTATTTTTTATTGTTATTTTATGTGGAACGAGTTAATTGAATGCTTCGGTTGCAATCCTAAACGTTTATAATTTATTGTAAACTTTACAACCCGCTGTAATTATTTCTTATAGGTACAATGTCGGAGTAATAAACTTACAAAGTAAACAATTAAACCCCCTTCTCATATTATGTATTAGTACAGCTTGAGGAGCACTCCCCTCCTTCAGCGAAATGTCTCGTCTCAGAATTACGTGCAATTTGGTGTAATGTACACGGATTTAGTGTCCCACACTCAGTTTCTATTAAGTTGCTCTAGATCTAAATGTTATAGTAAGTAATGCGGGATTATATTCTAACATTAAAGGAGGTGTGGTGTGTACTGGTGTAGCTACACTATGGTGGCCGTAAATCGTGGAAATGCGCGTAAGTTATACCAGTGTTACAACAGAAAGACATTCCGACAATTTATTCTGTACATAATGGAATATGCGGACTTTGTAAAAGTCTAAAAGAAAATCCCTTTAAACATCGTTGATGCAGCAAAATTTATCTCAAATCAAAACAGGTATTTCGACAAGTTACCATCCTGGGGGATGCCAAAAATGGTCGGCTACAGATTTTACGGTTGCCTGCATACTGCATGCATAATGTCCGAGACGAGATTTCTCCAAGAATTAAAAAAGTTTGTGTTTTATTCGAAAAGCCAGAATATTAAACTTGAATAAGTTAAGCAATACGACGACTTTTGATCAAAGGTTCAGTTGAAATATTTTTGTATTAACTTATTTGCGTCGTAAGTATACCTATATAATATGAAACAAGGCGACTTAGTAACTAATATAAAAGTGGTTATCTACGCGCCTCGCAAAGCACTTCTTATTTTATCGTGAATTGCAACAAATATTTGCGATAACGAGTAATAAAAGTTATATGTTCTATTTATGACGTCACACATTGTTCGATTCTGTTGCTTTAGAGTGCTCGGTGTATTATTATATTGGATATTTAATTTATCTAATTAGAACAATCGAGACTTAATTGCTTTCAAGAACATCCAACAAGGTCCTCCCTGGGGAGCAAAATATAATATCTTTAATAATCTCACGTCTCTCTTCAAAGCATAAAATATTAAGTACCTACTCCTAACATTCATTTAAATATCGTATTGTGCACAGAAACAATGTAAAATAACAACATTATGAAACATGCAAAAACGGTGATATCGCGATTTGGCATAATAATAGCATGATTATCGGCGCAGGTATGTAGAATCCTTTATCGCTGAATAACCTTGCTCTACACGTGATGCAGGCCAGGGTTGAGATATGGCCTCGTTGTTTCAACAGAGGAGTACAGACACTAATTGCCAACGACAGGAAGCCTTATATAAACCCTAGCCGAACAAAAAAAAACATGATGGTTGCGATATTGCGTCACGCTAGCTGTTGGCGAATAAAATAAGACGTCTATACAAGAAACGCGACGGAGCTGCGATCAATCTGAGGATCTAATAGCGGCGTCTGACCTAGCCGGCGCCACCCGGCCGACGCACCCCTACTCTCAGACCGACTACGTAGGTGGAACGACTCAGCGTTTATTCAGGGCTGTGTCTTGTTCAACCATCGCCTATATTGTACCCGACGACATGACATGACACAAATTATTATGGTAATCATCTTCCAAGTTTGGAATAAATAATACAGCACTTATTACTCTACGTACACAGACGTCGAGTTAGCTCAAACAATTTTGACCGAAACCTTTCAAATCTTATTCTGTTAATATCCTTTTCTTTGCTTGTGTGTAGACAATTGTTCTAAGTGATTCATGTCCATGCTACGAAAAGATTTTTTTACATGACGTAAGCACATGAAGAGTTTGCTTCTGAATAATATAGGATGTAAGCTAATTTTATTAATAACTTACATAGAGGCATAAAATCAATCACTAAGACAGACATTATTTCTAGAGCTTAGGTCGGCCTAAGCAAATAGAGCTATAGGCTCTAGCTCAAGTTTCTGTGTAAGAATAACATTGTAGCTTAAAAAAACCTGGGATTCAAAAGATGATAAATAATGAACAGTGAAACTTGAACATAAATAACAGTAAGGTTTAGAATTACAGAAATTGTAGGGTGCACCTAGCACCTACCCATTTCCAGAGGATGTAATTGGAGTCAAGTACGAATCGAACTTTTACGAGTGTGGTCGTAAATGTGGCAGAGCGCACGCGGCGCAGCGAACGGTACGTCCGGGAGACGCGGCGTACGTGTGTCACGGTGCATCCTGATGTGTGCGCGGTGAGAGGCTGTGCGTGCGCCCAAACTGTGACAGCGGTACCGCGGTGTTGTGGTAGGTCAGGCGCTCGGCGGACTGCATTCCGTGCAGCCGGCGTGCCCGCAGCACAGCGCGCCGCTCCCACTAAATATAGCCTGTGCGAAGTGAACGAACGCGACGCGACACAACGTCGCCGACACGCCGCTTAGACGCTGCCAATGAAATTGCTAAACTATGAAAATTGCTGTGAAGTACGCGGGATGCGATCACCACTGACTCACATCAAGTTCCCGAGAAAAACGTTAATCGAACACTTTTTGCGACAAATTGTAGAAGCTACGACAACCTCGTAGCCGTAGCAAAGGCGTAGACAGAACAATTATCACACGACCGAGTAACTTTTGAAGTTCTTTAATATTTTGAATCTATTACTCATGTACTAATCATATTTTAGAATGTAATTAAACATATCAACTTCTTAATTCAACATTAAGAATTGATATACAAACTGCTACGCGTACGTAGCGCGTACGTAGCACTTTCGTAGCACATTTGTCTAATTGTGACAACACCTTCAGTTGTTTCCAAATATTTCCCAAAAAATTCACCAAATTGCGACTTGAACTTTGCAACTAATTGTTTACTGGATAAAGAATAATTTATGTTGATTGGTTTTCGAATTTCAACATGCAAATTGTTGAGATAATTTTAAACGTAACCGCTCAAAATGGATCATAAGACTGAGTGCAGAACAGTGTCGCAATGCGACGTGTATGTCTTTATATGAAAAAAAAAACGTATGCCCAAGATGAGTCCAGACGAGCAAAAATGTCCGGCGACATGTCTGCGGACGCTAAAGAATGAGCATTTATTTGCTTATCGGCCTCATAATGCGCTAACCGTACATGATAACGGAACAATGAGTGTAAACCAGCCGCAGATGCCTACATTAGTGTACACTCAGATATGCTTATCTCCTTGTGTCAATACTCTTTTGTACTGGCGATACGGGAGTCTATTTGCCCTTAATGCGCTCAGCATTCTTCGATGTTGAATAACCTGCTGACAATGGAGTGACCCATTAGTCGGCGATTTGGTCGTACGTTTTACACTGTTATCAGTGAAAAATAAATGAGAATACTCACGAGTGCCTTTATTTATCTGTGCTGAGACGTGTTTGGTATGTTATCGGTGATTGCTACATAAATTAAACGGCTTAATTGTCACCAAATATTTGGAATTTTGCTTCAGAAATGTGGTCGCGTCTTCTGAATACATAAATAGGCATTTGCCTTTATTCAAATAAGTTTCTGTATGTAAGTTCGGAAACGAAAGTAAGGGTTCAAAGTGAGTTATCGACAACTATAAATAACATTAAGGGTGCTTTCAGTTTGGTAAATGTGACTGTTCTAGCGACGGTTCGTCAACAATATTATTTATTGCGATAACAAGCTGGAATATTGTTTGTTAAAATTAACTTTGACCTGATATATTTGACCTGTGGAATTCCATCGCATTCTTTTGGCCGGACATTATGTGACAGCTAATTATATAAGGTCATAGGTCAAATGAATCTAAATGTACTGTGAATAACTGATATTATAGTTTTATTTTTAAATAAAAAACTTAGTAAAACATAAATGTAATCTGGCTACAATGAACCGTCAAATTACTGTTATGTCGTATAACAAAATTATCAGACTTTATATACGACATAATAATATCTTCTCATGTAACTTTTTGCAAAAAATCTAAAATGTTATGCAAAATCTATAACTGCTTCGTAAACGAGTTCGATTCCTAGGTGGAGCAAAGTGTCATTGGGTTTTGTGCCCGGTTAATGGCAATAGGCTCGCCCCCTATTACATGGGACCTAAACATACCGGCAAACTGTGGGTGTACATTAGTACACCTCTGCCCAACCCTTCGGGGAATACAGGCGTGATGGTTTGTGTCATGCAAAACTTCAGAGGTGTTAAACATTCGGTTTTACTAAAAACATTTTAATTTCCACTACCTACTGATAAAACAGATATGGTAAATGCATTTGAGTTACATGAACACGATAATTTACCAGTATGATGTAGTTAACAGCGTTACCTAACTAATCGTAATGGACGTCGAGTTTTCTAGTAAAGTGGATAGTGTGAGTACCTACACCATTACGTATACAGACTGGATAAGGTATAGACTTGCCAACAAAAAAAACATGTGTCATTAAAATTAATCACCTTCTCTGGTCATTCTTAATACTGTGGTATGCGAAAGGCAGTTATTTTGTTGTTGGAAATATACAAAACGGTTTTCATAAAATACATTTACAATTCTATTAAAACTAAATAGCATAAGGTAATGGATTTTGTGATAAGTGTCAAAACTGAATGTGAATTGGCTATTTTACTGCAAAATTTATTATAGCTAACGTTACTTTTGTCAATAAAACGATTTGACAAGATTAGTAAAATACTATTGGTTGTTTGTTACACAAATAAACATGTTCTTGTGCTTAGGAAAATATAATTATTATAATTATTTCTATTGCATATAATTATTTTCCTTTTTCCGGATATTATTTTATTAATTATAATTTTATTCATACTTTCTTTATGTAGCCACATAGTGAGTGGTAACTACCGGAATCCGCGTATCAGCGCGACCTTCGCAAGAGCAGATTGATAAGAGATAACAAGTTTTGTTGCTGTACGTGTGAACTACCTGTAGGTACCTACGTGCTGTATAGTTTTCATTGTTTAGCTATATTATACAATCGATTATTATAGCCTCATTGTTATAAAGGTTTTATGATACTTGAGTAAACGCAAGTTTTTCTAATACGTAATCATACGTGCGGAGGCATGCCACAAATCTAATTAGTTAGTTAAGTCTCGACATATAACGTAGATAAGCTTGCGATCAATAAATATTTCCATTAGCAAAATATTGGTATTCGGTGGCATGTTGCGGTGGTAGTGGGGGCCAGACAGTCGGCGGCGATTGTGGGGCGGGCCCGGCCGCTAGACGTGCGTTTTGCGCAAGAGTGCAGCGCGACGGGAAGTCAGCTGGTCCGACCGACTCGGACCGCATGCAACCCGCACTCACCACCTCGATTCACTAATGCACCATTACATTAATTACACTCCTTTACACCGTCCATGCTCTGAAATTTCCAATCCGAAACCGATTTCACCTCATTACAGAAGACAGACGTGTCAACTTGAAACATAAAACGATTTTCCACGGACGAATGAAGCACCTCGATTCGTTGCCCATTTTCGCAGTAAACCGACACTGTTTATCAACACGCGCGCTGCACAGCGCGACGACACTTGACATAAGTCTTGTATTCCTCAGCGAAATCATCGACGTTTGGCAGCTGTCGGCGGTGATGTCCGAGATGCTTACATGCGGTCTATCGGGAGCTGTTTCGCGAGCGACTCGAAATAGACACAAAGTGATGTCGAGCGCGTGCATGCAGTGATAGATCGCACTCACCGTGCGCTCGCAGACAGTCGTGCCGGTCAGCTGAGCCGTCGGCTGCGCGTGCTGCTGTCCACTGCTCGCCGGCTGCTGCTGCTCTCAGAGCGTAAGATCCGAAGAAGCGCACTGGCTGCGGCTACACTGCACGCGGTTCAAACGAGCTCCGATCTCGGATCACGGAGAGGGCACAAGTGGCACACACACGCGGATCGCGACTGAATGCGTCAAGCGAAGGCAACGTGCATCGCGCTCTCGCGTGCTGGCGGCGAGAGTGTCGGCGAGCGACTGAGAGCCGAGCGGGGGGCTACCGCCGGCACCCGCGCCGCCCCTCGCCGCCCACTTCCTCCGATGAATGACAATAATGGAAGACGTTCAACTCGCCCGCAAACCGAATAATATGAATCATTGCATTAGGGTGCAGCCCCGCCCGAGTCCAGCCCGCGAAACTCCGGTCCGCGCCTCACGCCATCAATATTCACGGAGGGCTACCAATTTGCAATTTGTCCAAATTGCTCGAGCGGTTAGACACACCGCATATTGCACCTCTCGCCTCTGACAGCTGATTCCTGTAAGAACACCAACAGGCGTCCGCAAGGTCACGTGCAGTCGGTTGTGCAGTAATTAGGTACAGCATTGCGTTGTGCTCTTGGGCCATCATGGGAGGAGTTCGCAATTAGCAGGTTCACATGGCAGTCGGTGCTGTGGTGCATCGCTCGCTTGCGACGCAACTAATCTTATCAGCGCTAATCTAATCCGGCGCGACGCCCTCTCTTGTGTTTTCTTCCAATTGTGTCCACTCGAGGTAAATTAGTGGTTTTCTCCCGGGAGTTCACAATAAACTCCGACAAAGTTCATTGTGCTGTAGAAAAATCTAATTAAATTGAATTGCATTTGCACAAGCGATTATACTGGGTTGCATGAAACTATCGTGATTGCTGCCTGATTCAAAGTAACGACTTAAACAATAAAGAAGAAGTATTAGAATGTAACCCTGCCATAGATTAGTTGAAGTAAAGACTTTATTACGACCAACTGAAAGGTA
Organism: Caradrina clavipalpis; assembly: GCA_932526535.1. NCBI lineage: Eukaryota > Metazoa > Arthropoda > Insecta > Lepidoptera > Noctuidae > Caradrina > Caradrina clavipalpis. The sequence continues at coordinate 8,374,908 of OW052100.1, forward strand.
CGAGAGATCGTACACGAAACCTAATTTTTTATATCCTACGCAATTTTACCTCGAAAGCCAAAGTATACGGAGATAATAGTAACAAGCAAATAAGATTATTTTCATCAAATTCCATCTATGTTTTGTTTATGCGGTTTTCCTTTTTCGAATAAGCCGAGCCCGAACCGATACTTACGAAGCATGTTGGAGATCATGTATAGCAATAATGTTGGTTTAATGATGGCAAAAGTGAATAAGTGGCAAGCCGAGCCTAAGAGTATCATAATAACCAGTTTTGTTGAGTCAATCTCAAAACTTGTGCAACAGATGAGGTGTCATTTATTTTCTATTTCATTTACAGAAACGGATTTGTAATTTTAACTTGCGCTTTTGGAGTCAGAGACTGAGTTTACATCGCTGGAGTAGACACTCCATGAATTGTTAACGTTTAGCAAATCCTACTAAATCAAGTCGCGACTAAAATCAGACATTAAGGCCAGCGTCCCGGGCTCGGTGTCGCGATATAGCAAACTTTTATTTTTGTTTTGTCGGATCCTTAAAGTTCATCTCGTCTAGACCGGTTCACCCACGCCCACACTGCACAGATTTCTGCATCTTGCAACCGACCCGCCATACAAGTTACTTTATTTCCCTTTTTATTCTTTTGCAATACACCGAGATATTGCCTCTCCATCGCGTTAATAGTGAAGCGATTCATCGCATAAAAGTATAAAACCTACTTTCATGCCTCGCGCTCGTGATCTGGGCTAGACTCGCCAGTTTATTTTAACCCTTGATCAATATCGGTGTTAAATATTTTAAGCAAGAAAAGGTTCAGAACTGTTGTCAACTAGGTTACAAGTGCCTACTTTTAACTGAACTATTAACAAACACTTTATTTAACACTTTATTTATTTTTTCATTTCATTTATTACAGTCTAGCTTCTGCCTGTGACTTCGACATTTTTCCCGATAAAAAGTATCCTATGTGTTATTTCAAACTACAATCTATTTGAGTGCAAAATTTCATCCAGATCGGTTCAGCCGTTTAAGCATGAAACAGTAACAAACATCCATCCAACCATCCATCCTCACAAACTTTCGCATTTGTAGGAAGTAGGATGCAGTAATATTTCCTAAAAATATATATTTATCACAAGGATAGCACGTAGCAGTTATTTACTGTCTAGTTATAACATTATCAGTAACAAAATGACATCATTACGGACCATCGCCGTTTCCTCTGTAGCGATGTTATCATAATAAAGGCATGATTTCCAAAAGTTTGTAACTGTGTACGAGATTCGAATGGTTATGTTCACGGCATGCAAATTTATACCTAGATAGCCTAACTTGAAGGTTACCATGTACAAGGTAACAATGTTGATGGAGATTTAATTACGTGTGTAATATCAGTAATATATAGACAGTCGCGAGATTGCTTTCCATAAAATTCGTGAGCATACTTTTTATTTGTCGAGAATAATTCCAATTAGCCTTACTTTGTTATAACGCCCAAGAAAATAAAGTAAACGGATTCGCAGTTATAAGTACCAATAACTCGCTATAAAAGGTTAACAATGAAATCTATACAAATAGATGAAATTGAAATGTCTGTTGTAATGTCAGAATAGCAGCTTTTTACTAAATGGATGGTTACACGGTACTTACACAAAAAAATATCTGTCTATCTGTCTGTTTGTTCTGGATAATCTCTTAAATTGCTGTACCGTTTATGACGGGACTTTCACTAGGAGATAACTGAGGACAATTAAGAATCACGCAAAAAACGACATTCACGCAGACTACAATAAAATGGAATCCCTTGAATTCAGAATGTTTTTTTTTTTAGAATGCAAAAAATCGATTTGCTTAAAACCAAGTGCATAGTAAAAGTATAAGTAAAGGATAAAAAGTTATAAAACAGTTATATTGACAATGAGGGTCGTTTCAAATTAACATCACTAATGCAATTGTCCTTCTACCCCTAGGCTTCATAAAATCACACGGCCGCATTTACAACTCTAGTATTCCAGACTCATATGAATTGAAGGTCTATACTAAGCATTAACTACTGGAAGGGACGACACTCGAGGCTCCCCAACCATATAGCAGATAGACTAGGGATGTCCCAAACTGATCCTTCAGAATAAATTTCGTCAGAGAAACATGCGCCAACAAATTCTTTCTATTCTTGTAAATTTGAATTTACGAGCCCAAGGAGGGGACTGAATTTGTTCGGCATAATTTGGTTCTGCGTTTCGTTTAAACAAATCATATTTTTTTTAATTTAAGTGTCTCATTTGAATTTGTTCAATGGTCTTAAAATAATTTTAAAACAAATCTATAAACTCGGATCCATAATGTTATAAACTAGCTTGTGCCTGCGACTTCATTCGCGTCAAAGTTGATATATCATCTCTCGAGAACACAAAAATGGCATATAAATATTCTATGTGTTAAACTAGATCAATATCTATTTGTGTTTTAAAGAACTAATTCCCTGAAGCCATTAAATAGTAAAAGAGTAACAAACATCCATCCATTAATTTGTCCTTACAAACTTTTACATTTATAATAGTAGTAGGAAATACGATTGTATCAACAATAATATGGCGACTAACATTGAAGCACTACCAATTGAGATATGCAAATGTAAGCTGCGTATCAAACAAATTATATACAAAAACAAACAATAAATATATGTATGCGTACGGCTCAGCCATGACCGGGCAATTTATGCTTCATTAAGATGATTGTTAATTAAATTAAGTTGTTAAGCCGAGCTGTATTGGGGCAATTTATTTTTTGCAGGCACAATACCGTAGCAAATCCCCAATGGCTAGCCGAGTAAACGCTTACAGATCGTTGTGAAGTAGCCGACTGCGACAGTATGCAGGTAAAGCAACAAAGTAAGTCATTTTAATCCGTAGAAGAATGACGGGTGCTTTGTAACCCTAGAACGAATGCAGGGTTAAATAATGCGATCATAATACAAGTTTAATGTTCACTATGAGATTTTATACACGTTTTGTGTTAGCATCGGATTTATAGTTATCGATGCACGGAAGTTTAAAGGATATTTGAAATTAGTTTAGGGCAATAATGAATATATGAAATTTAACTGTTTACAATATCTATATGACTAACTAACGAACCGTCCCGGCTTCGCACGGATGCAAATTTCCGACTTTACGATTTCTAAAATATATTTTTTTTATATAAATCTTATCCAGCATTTTATGAACACGACAAATAATAATTAATGAAATCAATCCAGCCGTGCTCGAGTTTCGAGCTTAGCAATACATTTACCTATTCATTTCTATAATAGATAATAATTTCAGTTTTAGCTCTGCCACCAAAATACTATCCTTAAAGCGTTTATTTGAACCCAAAATCACACGGTGCTCATGTAAAAGTGACATTTGAAATAAATTCGTAATAACTAAAAAACTATATTCAGTATTCCTTTGCAGCTCGCGTTCCATCTGACCGTGTGGGTTAATCCTGAAATCCTCTGAACTGAATTTCACTGGTTTCATCATACTCGAACGTAAGCCTATTCTTTTAAGGAGGTTTAGTCTTCTACCAGTAAGTCCTGAAATAATATCTAGAAAATGTAGGTACTGCTAGTCTTTGAGACAGGGCAATTTCATTTTAGAAATGTAGGTACGCAAATAGAAAAACTGTTTCTGATTTTCTTCTTTAATATTCTTTGTTATTTCTATTAAAAGTTTATGGTACGTTGCATTGTGTTTGCTCATTTATCTTGCCCCAAAGCCCGGGTCGCATGCCGCCGTTGACATTACGTTCATTTCTCAAATATTATTACTAACTCGTACAACTTTATCCAATAATAAATCTACTTAGCGAAACCTGAAGTCTTGAACGTTCTATTTTATTTCTTGCCAAGGTAAGCTTGCATGACTAATTTGTTGTAGCAGGTATTAAAGTCACCCTGAGAGGGTATTTTGTTTTAAGTAAATAACATTCTAATTTCGCTTCCATCAAAATGTGTCCATGCAAATTATTCTCGACTCGTAATTTTAAAGGCAGAGACTGTAACGGCATGACGTTTGACATCAAATTTAACTTTTAACACATTAAAAGAAAACTTAAATTTCATTAGAAGAAAATAATCTAGTGAATTTCCTGTGAGAGCGATAACAAAACCACGAAATTGGATTTCGCGATATAATCTAGAGCTGGTAGTGACAGGGCGAGCCGACGGCACGACGGCCGAGACCCGGGACCCGGCTTTTTGTCGCGGTATACAACATCTATTCCACTCTTACATATTTACCTACATTTCACACAATTCTTTTCCTGGTACCGAATTAGAGGAGCTTTCGTCGCAAATTCGCGGGACAATATTTCATTTTTGGGTTTCCCTATTTCATTAGTATCATGATCCCGCTTCTCGGAAATGATGATTGCTAATGATATTACTTATGTTCTGTCAAAAGTCAGATTTGGTGGTCCAGGTTTATTAAAAAGTAGAATAAGAAGGTATGTAGTACCTAATTATAATTAGTTTCCGTCAAAGAACAAAGACCAACATTTAACTTTATGTGGGTAGGGCGTGATTTTGTGCGACGTTGAAAGCTGTGAGCTGTGGAGCATATTCTTCTAAGCTTAGTTATATTAGGATATTACGATCACTGATCCTTTTGCCAAGCATGGTGTTTACGTTTATGAACATATTTTCCTTAAGACCGAAAGAAGCCCCGTATGTTTAAGAGCTGAAATAAATATATTTTGTGACATTCAGTTCTACGACAAACTTGTTATTTGTTCTTGTCCATCTAGGCGTTAGTGTAACGATTAGTTGTAAAAATACCCGTTCCCCGGATGAAATGGGAATCAGGGGCAACTTTTTATTCATTCATCATTTCAATCCACGGCGTATTTAATGTTTTTATATCGTAAAGTGTCCGTGTAAACAATACATTGATATAAACGACTTTATAACCGCCACCAAAAAATACTCGCGGCTATTTTTCAGTACATTTGACGCCGATTTGTTTCGGATATCGGTGAACGCAACTGAATCACCGTGATTGCATTGTTTCTTTCAGCGAATTCGCTATTGGCGGACAGTTTTATACAATCCTGGAATGATGGTCAGGCTTAACGACCTTAATCAATTGAAGTTTACATGTCACCAACTAATTTTGTAAAATGGTTTTCTGCCTCTGATTTTTTGTTTTACAAGTGGATATGTAGGAAGTATGGAGTTCCTTCCACACTCTTCTCCAAACTAAACTAACTTTTGGATGGGGCAACTAGGTTTATTTTTTCTTTTAATGACGTAGCAGGACTGCTACGCTAGAGGTCCTGGGTTCGATTCCCAGGTCGAGCAAAAAGTGTTATTGGGTTTTTCTATGAAATTCTCAGTAGCAGCTCGGAGTTTGAATTTGTGCCCGATTGATGGCAATAGGCTCGCCCCCTATTACATGGGACCTAAATATACCGGCGAACTGTGGGTGTACATTGGTACACCTCTGCCTAACCCTTCGGGGAATACAGGCGTGATGGTATTTTTTTTTTATATATATATATATTTTAAATGACGTTTAAAAGTTCCTTTTAATGATTTTATTTATATAAACGATTCTACATTAACTTTATGTTTACAGGTTCTTTTTTTTACACACTGTATTACAGACTTACAGACTGTATTTTTTTAAAGTAATTTCTGTTCTTATTGAATATTGTCTCTAGAACACTGTCATTAACCTGCAGTCAGACTTCCAAATTCTTGGTTTCCTCAATTAGGTTAGGTTATGTAGTATCTATGTCATCAAAGAACAATAATGTCCTGTTACCGTGATTGATCTCAATTCTCACTAACCCAAATAAAAGTCATGTCTATTGTCTAGTCGCGGACCAGTCGAGATCAAAATATGTATAAGGTTTCTATTGTTGCCACGTTGATTATTATATCTATTATCCCAACATCAAACACATTCACTCATTTGATCAACAAAAAGATTGGTAGCGGGATCGATCTACAGATCGCATTATAGAAAATGGCTGGAAGATGATATCTTTTATACTAGCCTATACCATTCTGGAAAAGGGATAGATTTCAAACACATTTCTTTTTTTAAAGTTAAAAGATCGAATGGCAGAAAATATGGTGGAATGACCCCACATGTGAGAGGTATTCATTTTATTGAGTTCAAAAAGATATATTTATATAACTTTATTAATACCTCGTTGTGCCTCAGATAACGCTTTATTGCAACGCCACATAATAAATCATTAGGTATTTATTTACGATAGCATGCTTCTGCAACGTGCACGTAAAAAACGTTCCTAGTTTGTTTATTGGTGATTCTTGACGCGTTTTGTACGTAATGTGCCAAAATTTCGTAAAAAGTAATTGTTTTTGCCTGTTTTCAGGTTATTTATCATGTTTATGTTATCAAAAGACAGATTGAAGAAGCAGAAAGGCATATATTTAGTAGGCATAAGTCGAATCGAGTTTAGAACTGGAAATATGACCATCCTATGTCAATTTGTCAATAAACACAATAAGTCTCACCTGTTGTTAAGAAGAAAGCCTTCAAATTAAATAAATATTACGTGCAAACCGGATATTTCCAATTTGAAAATCGATCTAATTTCCGACACGGTTACTCCTCGCGCTCTTGTTAGGATCTCTGGCACAACGAGTATTGTTTTCTATCGAATTTTGCGATTTTCGAAGATCTAAATCAAAAGAAGAAGAATATAGCAATAATAAAGAAGAATAAGGAAGAAGATTTAAATCTGAAATGATATTTTTGCAGTAAATTCAAGAGGCATAGTCTATGTAGGCGTATGTGTGGTCCAAACTTCGAAATATATTTCCTAGAATGCCGGGAGAGACGTCTAGATCATATCGAACGAACTCACGCTGAGTGCCAAAACGAAGTGATAAGTCTCTGTAACATGGTGCATTGTGGCGTTCCGTAAGGCTCTTGTTCAATAGTCTGCTATTGAACTTAGATTTTACAATACCGAACCATGCATCTCAGGTTTTTAGGATAGTATCGTAATGTGAGGTGGGATGAGACGCATATGACCATAAGAGTTGTGAATATGTGATTAGAAGGAAGGAGGCCAAAGAAAAGATGGATGGATTGTGTGAAGAATGATATGGAGGGAGTCAGTGATAGCATGACGGATGACCGGTCGGCATAGATGAAGAAAATGTGTTGCGCTGACCCCAAGTAACATAGAAAAAGGGCAGGAAGATGATGATGATGAGGAGGATAGTTTCGTAATACATAATGACTACCAATCCTTGGTCGATAATATTATACTTCCTAACCAAATACTAATATAAACAAACGAAACGAAAGTTTGTGACGATGGATGGATAGATGGATGTTTGTTCCTCTTTCACGCTTGAACGGCTGAACGGAATTAGCTGAAATTTGGCATACAGGTCCCGCTTTTATGTGCCTATAGTATAATTTAGATATTTTGCCAAATTTTTAAGTCTACTCAGACAATGTTGCGGGCAGAAGCTATGCTATATATGCATCAGGTATCACGCACGTACGTAAATCTTAGAAATATAATTTACATTTAAGCAAAATTGTATTTATTTTATAGATTGTAAATTTGAATAAATGTATTAGTATAACTATAACTGCGGGTTGTTCGAAAGAGATACCGCGCCCCCGGAACGCAAAGGGCACATGAAAGGAACATAGACGGGTTTTAGTCAGTAAAAGTCTGACACTCCTTCCCGCCCCGCCCAGGGCGGGGGAAGTTATTTGATGATATCCCGTCTATAAAAAAAAAAAAAAAGTATAACTATAAGACCTAAAGCACCTTATGCAAAAGTGACGGTCTAACCTTGAGAAATTTCGAGAAATACCACAAAGCCGGGAATGATATTAGGCAATTGTCTGATCACATTACAAGCTGATATGATGAGGAAAACCGTATCGACTTTTATACACAGTATTAGGTACGTGACTACGTAGAGACGAATATCTAATACATAACTAGAATCTGCCCGCGATTTCGTACGCGTGGCCTTTTTACTGCTCTAAGGGACACAGCACACACGCTACTTTTAGTAGCGCGAATCGGCGAATTTGCAACTGTATCGATACTGCATCGCGTTTTGGCGACTCTCTGCGTTCGATCGCAGCTGCCAAATCGCGCGATTTAGCGATGCTGTATCGCGTTTTGGCGACTAACTGCGTTCGGACGCAGTATCGGAATCCCGAACTGTTCCGATGTTAGATCGGGTCGGCTGTAGTGTTGCTGATCCATTGTCGATTATCGATAGTTTGCCGATTTGCAATGGTATTGTTTATCCCACTAATTTTATAAATGCGCATGTTTTAGGTTAGTTAGGTGGTAGGTTAAGTGTTAGGTGGATGATGGATGGAAACATTCATCCATCCATGCTCAAAATGCATAAGTTTGTGTGGTCAGAAACTTCGCATTTTTTACATTACAATTACAATAAATGGATGGATGGATGTTTTCATCCATCCATTCATCATCCATCTATGCCTCCTCACAAACATTTGTATTTAAAATCCTACTTATATTATAAATGCAAACGTTTGTGTAAAGGGATATATGGATGATGGATGGAACCATCCATCCACCCATGCTCAAAATGCCAAAGATTGTGAGTTCAGAAGCTTTCGCATTTTTTATATTATGAATACAATAAAATGGATGGATGGATGTTTTCATCCTGGATGGATGAAAACATTCATCCATCCATCCATCCCTCCTCACAAACTTTCGCATTTAAAGTCCTATTAATATTATAAATGCGAAAGTTTGTGCGGTTGGATTAATGGATGGATGTTTGCGTAATGTAAGACGTGAACTGGTTATAGGATGTAACCAATACCGCCTCCGGAGCGATTGACATTTTCGGTTTATCAATATTGCAGGCAGCAGTGCAGCTTCATTAGAATCTATCGTAAGTGTGTAGCTTCGTCAAAATCACAACACAACACTAGTCGCATTATGTTCCACATAAAGGTCTGCCCCCACGACCGATAATCGGGCTGATTCTCGGTCGTTTTTTCTCGCCGGCAAAAAAGTCTGTAAAAAATCGGCCCGATTATCGGGCCGATTTTTGAAAGTTTTATTGAGTACATACACCCTGACGACACACGCTCACACACACGCGGAACTGAGTGGGTAATGTCGTACCTTATAGTTCCGAGACAGCGACACGCCGGCTGACGCTGAAAACCAGCGCTGTGGTTCCGTGTCTCGTGCACGGGCCACGGCTTTATGCTGAACGTCAGCCTTTTCGCGCGGTAGTAGCGCATTATAGATTATTGTTTTTGTTATTTTTATTTTTGTGTTGTGCGTCGCTTTCGCGAGAATAAATGGTTTTTCTCTCTTTCTTTTTTACACACAGACAGCACAGACAGATTTTCAGTTTTTCAGTGGGACAGTTTTTTGTTAGTTTTGATTATCGGTCGTGGGGGCAGACCCTAATTATGTCAAAACGCTGCGATCGGCATCTTACAGTGTGCGGGGGGTAGCGATTAGTCGCTGAATCGCGCTTCCGAAAAGCGACTAAATCGCTGCGATTGGCGATTTCAAGTGTGCGGGGGGTAGCGATTAGTCGCTGAATCGCGCTTCCGAAAAGCGGCTGATCGCCGATTCGCGCTACTAAAAGTAGCGTGTGTGCTTTGTCCCTTAATGACGTCTTGGGTTACTCTCATATATCATGCCATGGTCATGGTCATAGCGTGATGTTATGTAGCCCAAACTATTCCTTAATACAAATAATATTCTTCCAATTCGACTGGTTATAGGTTTGGAGATTAGACGCGTTTAAACAAAAAAATAAATAAACTAAAAGAGTCTTCTGCTTTATTATATTAGTATAGATTAGGTACCTGTACCTACGTAATATTACATAATAGAAATATGTCGAACATGGTTATATTAATTACTAGCTGACCCGCCACAACTTCGTTCGCGTGGTATCCTACCCCTACCCTACCCTACCCCTACCTTACCCGTACCCTACCCCTACTCCTACCCTACCCCTACCCTACCCTACCCCTACCCTACCCTACACCTACCCTACCCCTACCCTACCCTACCCTACCCTACCCCTACCCTACCCTACCCTACCCCTACCCCTACCCAACCCCAACCCTACCCCTACCGACATTATAAGTATTATCACAAATCTTTTGTATGGGAGTATAGAAAATTGTTGTTTTTAGACTTTTTCAGGTTTTTTTTTTTTTTTTTACAATATTTCTCCCCGTAAGAACCATCCTCGTACTTCAAGGAATATTTTAAAAAAAGAATTAGCGAAATCGGTCCACCCGTTCTCGAGTTATGCGCTTACCAACACATTTTGCGATTCATTTTTATATTATAGACTAGCTGACCCGCCACGACTTCGTTCGCGTGGTATCCTACCCCTACCCTACCCTACCCCTACCTTACCCGTACCCTACCCCTACCCTACCCTACCCCTACCCTACCCCTACCCCTACCCCTACCCTAACCTACCCCTACCCTACCCCTACCCTACACCTACCCTACTCCTACCCTATCCCTACCCTACCCCTACCCTACCCCTACCCTACCCCTACCCTACCCCTACCCTACCCCTACCCTACCCCTACCCTACCCCTACCCTACCCCTACCCTACCCCTACCCTACCCCTACCCTACCCCTACCCTACCCCTACCCCTACCCTACCCCTACCCTACCCCTACCCTACCCTACCCTACCCTACCCTACCCCTACCCTACCCCTACCCTACCCCTACCCTACCCCTACCCCTACCCCTACCGACATTATAAGTATTATCACAAATCTTTTGTATGGGAGTATAGAAAATTGTTGTTTTTAGACTTTTTCAGGTTTTTTTTTTTTTTTTTTACAATATTTCTTCCCGTAAAAACCATCCTCGTACTTCAAGGAATATTTTAAAAAAAGAATTAGCGAAATCGGTCCACCCGTTCTCGAGTTATGCGCTTACCAACACATTTTGCGATTCATTTTTATATTATAGATTATCTCAATTGTTGTCCATTTAGGCATAGGAGCTTCATACGTTGTTTACCATTTGTTTTTGCATCTCGAAGCTTGTCGCGCATCATGTCGCATGAAGCGCTTGGCTGTGGCCGGCGGGTAACTCTCGTAGTCCAATGGGACGGCAATTTGTCATAACCGGGAAGAAATCAGGCGCAGGTCCAACGGCTTTACGAGCTTTCCGAGGCATTGGGGTGACGCACCACCAACTTCCAAACTCCGGGCTGTTACTAAGAAATTCCTAATTTAAAAACCCAATAACACTTTTTGCCCGACCTGGGTATCGAATCCAGCACCCCACAACCACCACATAACCAACGGGGCAGTACCGACCAGCGTACTACTAACATAGTACTGGAACTCGACACAGTGCGCCGTAAAATTGATATTTGAACATGCACAATAATGAAAGCTTCTAAATTCCGGAAATTACGCGTCTCCCAATGACAGTGTGAACGGTGGTTCCGTATGCAACCGAGTTTAAAAGAGAACGTATCCGGTTCCGCTGCTGGGGTATTCATGGGAAAATTGAGAAATGTTTATACAATCTGAACATTTCATTAAATATGATTTTATTGTTTCATGTTCCAATTCAAAACTTCTCTAAAAAAGCACTTTATTTTACTCATGAAATCGATTATTTTTCAATTTATTGTAAAATTAGATTTATACTTACTGCAAAATCAATAAATAGTTAGTCAATTGAGTAGGCCACCTAGTGACGTCACAGCGTGCTATTGCCATACAAAATCTATGGGAGAATCGAGTTTTGACAGTTCATAAAAAGTATATCAATTGATGGTGGTGGACATTACCCAATTGACCCATGGTACGAATTTCGACTGCAGTTTTCATCGTTCGTCAACGAGGTTTTCGAGTATAGGTACTTCCTGGGAACCTTTACTGTATCACAAACACAAATTGGCATTTCCTTTTATCTTTTGATACACAATGATTCTTGAAACTTTATCTATTTGCACGTAGGTGTCGTTGTTATCAACATTTTATCAAAATAACAAAGTTTAATCGAAACTGCCTCTGACGTCACGAGACACCGAGCGGCGATTCTCAGAAAATACCAACGGCTTTCGTCATTAAGATGATAATTCGAGATAGCATTAATGACTTTACTTTATCATTATCGTCAAAAGTTCGTCGAGTCTGCGATTTGGCGGTAAATATTTGCAGTTGAATCGATTACACCGATAACTAGTACACTGCACTAATTGTATGGTTTAATTGTGTGGTCAAAGTCCATATCTGGCCCTTGCTACGAAATAAGAAACTATTTGAAAATATTATTGCGTAAAAATAACGGTTATTCTGTAAGCGCTTATAAAACTAAACACACAGATATTTTAGTTAAGCTTTTCTCAAAGATAATTTCTTCTAACTATGCATAATAGTATTAAAAAAAGCAATTTGCATTAATTAAAAATGTTAATTAGAATTTTGCCTTGATTATTATTTTTTATCTTAAGTACCTACACGATGACTATTAAATTAATTAGTACGTCATAAAACGTTGATGAATAAATATTGAATACTAGTCCAATATACCAGTTTCATTAAAACAGAAAAAAACTCTTGTTGAACAGAATGTACTATCTAATTGATTAAATCTTATTAAAACCTGTCTCCATTAAAAAAAAACATAATAAAGATAATCGTGAACAACTTCCCTTTTGTCATTTATTTAACAATTATATAAATTGAACTAGAATTCAGATAGCGTGCAGAAAATAATAAATTCTAACAGATTGTCTACATTCCTATCCTAACATTCAACTTTATTCGATTCAAGGGATCTAAAAGATCACGGACGAAGGCAGTTATTATTTGTAAAAGGCGTTAACTTCTAATGAACTTTACACCCGTAACTCTTAAACTATCCAAATTTGCCGAAGTTTGAGTCACCGATAAGCTCCCGTAGGCCTGTGAACTTTGTACCAATGACAAACAACTCAAACCGGTGAACTTTCTAAGAGGTTTAATACAACTCTTTATGTTGTTCTAATAGATTCCCAAATCTTTGCAAAACATTTCCTGGAAAGCCTCTTTCGTATCCTTTGCATATTTGAACTTACTTATAAGGAAAAGTACTATTAAAAATAAAGATTGGGACGGTTGACAGAGTACCCACGCAATGACAAAAGGTTGTGTTGGTAAAATAAAAAGTACTTTATCGATTTCAGATTATGAAACTAGAACTAACAATGTAATCGGTTTATCAACCGATAAAACCAATTGTCTTGTTATGTTTATTGTTTTAAATTAAATGTTAAATGCAATATTTATTTTATCTACCAATAACATCAAATCATATGATAGATAAGAAGTGGGCAAGTCTAACTTTATACAATTTAATTCGAAACTCCACTCCGTGAGTTCTCTTGGAATCATAAATGTTCACGTGTGTTTACTTTAGCCACCACAGCCGTGCGTCTCTATGACAACATTCCGTCCTGGAGAAATAGTTGGCAGACTTCAAAGTTGCCAACTTGTAGATTAAATGAGATAAGAGATTAAATTCACCTCTCGTGTGTCTTTACTTGAGATTGTGTGCTTTGAAGGTAAATATTTAGATAAAGGCATGTGACAAAAAGGTCAAACTCGAGACGAGTCTGTCGTGCAAACAGCGATTAACTAAAATAGACTTTTTGCCTAACTTGCGTTATGTCCCTACAGTTTTAGTACAAAAACAAAGCCAGCACAGGCGTAGTGGATCAGGATACAGTAAAAACATAGTAACAACCGTAATTTCGCTTCGCATTCCTTAGTTCATCTAAGAAGGTGGAACGGAAGGCAGTGTAAGCGAGTGGACGTTTTTCTCGGAACCCTCGCCACTAGCGGTAGCGGTGCACGGCTAAAATGGAACGTGCGGCCACTTGCATCTTATGTATCTTATTAGCGTGTACACACTTGGATTTCCGTACTTAAGTGGCGATGGGACACGGCTAGTGTATTACTAGAACCGTATCGAGTAACTATACCTATGCTGGAAAACTGAACAACTTTAAATTTTTTAATTAGAAAATATTTACAGTTTTATTAGTTCTGTTAGTTGATCAGTTTTGTTGGGTCTGGTGTATGTGAGTTTATTTGTTTGTAAACTCACCCACGATAGAGAAAATATTCCTAGTGTGCGGCAACGGTAAAAAAAAAGAAAGAAGTTAGATGGGTTATTGTCTTTTATTTAACTAAAACTACGAACGTGCACGTTTTTCCATAGTTTTTTTAGTTACAACACACTGCACGTTAGTAGCTTTCATAAAGTTTTTGCTTTGATACGAGGCCGCATTTTATAACCAAACACGTCACGTTTCGCACTGTAACCGTTTTTGTTTAAATTAGTGTTCCGAGTAGAATATTTTATAGAGCAACATTTAGTAGAGCAAAGTGCAATAATATCAAAGGTCTGTATCAGCGCAGTGCACTTGCAACTTCTAACTTAGTTAAGATTAACCCTGCGTCGCTCCAGCTTCCCCGCTAGGGTTGCAGACCAAATTGTATTACGTCTTTCAAAGCGAAAAACTGACAAGTATGAATCGCTTGTAATTATGATCAACTCTAGGAGCTAAATTACAAAAACCCACCCAGGTACATGTTCCAGTTCCACAGACATTAATAATTCTGAGATATCACCGTAATACGCTAATAAGGACATTAACAAAAATGCTGCACGCCTTACTTGTAACATTATGCAGTTAAAAAATGCGATCATTAATAAAGTAATTTTCTCTAGCTCCATATTGGCTGCTTAATGTATTTTCAAAGCAAAAGCACGCAACATTAACATTGTAAATGATGTGCAGATGCACTCACGATTCCACGAAGCTGCGCCGAGCCTCGATCTTGAACGTACTCGATTCTAACTACGAATAAAAATCATCTCCATACAATCTTACTAGAATCACCCAAATCCTATAAATCTTGGCTAAACTAACTGCGAATTGTGAAGACGAAAGTCAGAAAATAAGGGACGCCGAAGGTGTTGATCCGGCTAAATCCGCACTCACACCGACATAGCTCCACAGTTCGTTTACCCGTCGACCGAATGGAGGAAGATGGTTAATGAGAAAATGATACCACGAGGAGGAAACGACCCTTAGCCCTGACGACTCCCGTCTCTAATAAATCTTATCGAAACATTTTATTCGGAATTGAAAAGATGATTGAAAATCAGAAGAAATAAGAAAGAAACCCCATAATAAAAAACTTCTCAAGAGTTTTTGATACACGTTTGTTGCACGTGTGTTGTAGTGCATACGTAGACTATACAATCATCCAAAAAAATCACAGACACAGGTACGTCAAGGTCGCTTTATATAGCTGAATATCGCTAGTAAACCGCATCTCGTAATTCTATTTCTATGCGTGTGCAGTGGTCAAGCCATCCCGTGTTATGTTGCAAAATTAAGAGGATTGCCTTGACGGGCTGCGGCTAGTAATAAATGGAGACGATTTAGTTCGTTCGGGATGCCGTTTGGTAGCATGCGATGCGGTCACTCAACCGGCTCTAAAGCCCGTTACGTCAGCGGCCGCATGCCACAATTAGATCACATACGAGACTTGCAATGGCTAGACCAGACACCAATCGTCGATAGATATGTTTTAGTACCGTTAAAACTGGCTTTTTGCATCAACTGTTACGGCATTCCTATGATTTTCTTAGGCGTTACTTGTCGTAAACACTTGCGTAATGTCTGTTTAGCGGCCTCACCTCTTGATGCCTATCATCAGACGCACGAACGTGGACTGAATGATGTACGTCAACGCTTCTTATATTTAAATACTTGCTTAATTTCAGAGATACTCGTAACTTTAAAATTGTGACTTAATTATACCTAGATTTAGAAAACTCTGCGAATAATTTAAGTGCTTGTTTGAATGAGTAAGTGTAATGTTAACGAGCAAAATTTAAAATGCAATTTAAAGTTTAAGTACAAACAAGTTGTTTTACATTCCCTTTGGTAAGTCTGAATCTCGCAATGTAGTTTGTGGTCGGTCCATTCTAAGTTGTTCCTTCTTTGTTAAGTATTCGTAAAACTCGGCAGGATAATTGGCTCTATATTTAGATTGAACTGACTGTAGATAAAGCGGTATTTCACTAGAATTATATACGACCAATGTTTCATGTTCGCAACACGACACATACAATTCAATATACGTTTCAATTATTTACTCTCGCAACGATAGTCCAATAAAGTGGCAGGAAGCCTAATCAAAGACAATGGAGTCTCGCCGACGACCCACTACGACCCTCCTCTACGCATAGACTAGGTATTGCAATAAATGGTAATTGATTGCATCAAGATACTGGGATGTCTGTGCACGCTGTGTGACGTCATGTCCTGTGCGCTGGCATGCACTACATCGCCAGCCATCCTGTTCTGGGTTCACACGCATCAAGTAAAGTACTCTATGTGAACTCACATAAACTCTCTACCTAATGACACTTTTTTATCTATTAAGCAAGCATTAACTCGGCGGCTTACAAAACACGACCTACAGATTATCCATTCAATACAGTTTAAAATCATGAATGAATGTAATAAATCGTTTATTCGCCGAATAAATTATTATAATCTTCAAATAAGTTATTATTCATTTATTCAGGACTGTGAATCAATGTATTCATGTTTCGGTAATCGCCAATCGAAATAGCGTAATATCTTGAAAAGTGCGATAATCTGAATTTCCAGGTAACTGGTAGACGTAATATTACAATATCAAAGTATTTTTTATAATGTAGATGAGATAAATAACAATAGGCGTGATTCAAAGGCGGCGGGTTGAGGACGGTGATTACAAAGCGTCGATAGATAGCTGGGTACATGGAGAGTCTCCGGTACAAGGTGCTCGTCTCGAGGACCAATACTCGATGGGCCCTCGATCCAGACTTACCTACTCCGGCCCCAGCCGCGCTACATCAGCTAATACCTAACATTATGTCAACGTTATATGAATATTATGACGCTCTCATGATAATATCAATTAAGAAACGGTAAAACCAATTGTAGCGCGCGCCGTGCTCACTCGGTCACGCTACGATTCAGAACAGAACGATAAAAGAAAATAGATAACTTCTGTCTCAATTTTGTTTACTTGAAGTCAACAGGTGAGAGTATGCGAACCCTTTGCGGGTCCCGCTCACCTCGTAAAGGAAAGGCCCGAACAATCTTATTAAAAGAAATACCTTTGGAAAGTTGCCATAAAGCTATCTTACTAAGAACACCGTTGGTTTGTTAAACTAGACGATAATTTAGTAGATACACCCGTCCTTTGTATTCTATTCAGTGATTTATCGCACACATATTTAGCAGGTTGCATGCCTGTACAGCTTATCTGAACCAGCCGAGTCGGCTCTGCAACAAACATTTATCTAGAAAATTTATCTAGACATACCCTTACCGAGCGAAAACATAGTTAGGACGCCGTTCTAAATACTCATCTTGAGAATGTCCAATAATATTGCGGAGCTTCAATATTAATAATTGAAGCTATTAGCTGCATCGGCGCTTCAATTAATTCCGATGTACTGAAATAACTTAGTTCTTCTGCGCTCTAAACAAATGAGTTTACTAACTAAGAAAGCTTTAGGTAACCAGCGGGCCAATCCAGGAAAACTGAGGAATGAATTGGCCCTATTACTTTTTTATTTTTAATGATCGTGTAAATCCTATTTTTATGGTCGTTAATAACTAACCATTTTTCCGTGAGACATTTGCCTCATTTATAGTAAGTACCTATTTTTACAATAATTTCATGGTTTAATGCAGCTCTTCAGTTTTGTCGTGTTTTGTTATAATGATATTATCTCAGTCACATTTAATAATGACGCACGTTGATAGCCGAAGCCTAAAGGGTTTCATAAAAATGCTAATAGACTTATTTTGTTGGTAACGATATCAAATCCACGATACCTCTCTGACTCATTCGACTAAAAGGCGTTTATTTTTAGAACACGGTAATGTCTTTATTAAGTGAAAATGGCCTGTTCCAGTAACAAGCGGGCCACAACAAGAAGCATAAGTAGGATAAGAATAAAGTTTAAAATGAGTTTCAAGATGAATAGGTAAGAAAATGAATGGCGGTCCCGCGTAATGATGCAGCACAGGCCGCGGGTAGCAACTAGGCGTTCTCATGACAAATATCCTCGATGCAATGAGTTGGCCGGTCTGCGCAATTCTACACATGCAGCCACGGAGCCATTGTGTTCGAACAAAGAGCCGCATGACACTATGAGGAGGATTCAAGAGAACCGAGAACTTCGAGGAGGAACTTAAAAAACTTGAATGGAAATATTTCGTCCGCATTTTCTTCATAAATAAAAGACTAAGTACAGGTTCGCGAGCTTCATATGCACTCCGTATTTTTATTATCTGCTCGTCGATTGGATGTTCTCAATCGTAGGTACCTATTCGTACGTATTCGTCTGTTCGGTGAATGGTTATATGGTTTTGCTGAACACAGGAAAATCCCGTGGGTATTTTTAATGAGGTATGACTAACCAATATTAGCCTACTACCTACTATAATTTGTTTTTAATGACGTAGCGTTATTTATAATCTAACTGCGACTTGAATAATTAATTTGTTATCGTAAATATTTCTGTGGTGCATCGCTTTAGGTATAAAATTAAAGGATATTAGGAAAAAATGTATGAAAGCTGGTGTGAGAACCAATAGGAACCATACATAAATGTTGTTAGATAAAAGATTTAAGTCGAAAGTTATACGTTCTTCCCACCAATGCGTATTTTTTTTTGTTCTGGACCTGTGAACTATCTGGTTATGGAAATATTGAACTTTTCATTTTTATGTATTCTTACGAAAACCAGTCTAAAAAGATGTAAATAAACTTTGAATACCCCCACGAACTCTATATACTATTTGTTACATGCAACCAAGCATAATGTTTTGCATGCGTTACATTGCGCGAATGATTTTCTACACCAAAAATAAAGTTGTTTCACTGCGATTATTTTTACTGAAATTTACAGTACAGTATTAGTTGTAAATTGTTATGTAATATTATTTATTTATTTATATTAACACATACAATTTTTGTAAGGTAAGACCCAAGATAACAAAATTAGTCTAACTAAGTAAAGTCTAAGTAGTCTAGATAATTATATGCTATGCTTTGTTATGCTACTATATATGTATTGTTACACCCCATATGTGCGGTTGTTATTGGTTATTTAGACCATTTAGACCGATTTTCCTTTGCACAACTAACACAAAAAGTACAAATAAACCTACAAGTCTATAACTCATCATGTACGCACAAACACACAATTATGACATCTAAGAACACCGCATCGGTCTCCCAATCTCGTTCTTTTATTAAAGGTAGACAAGAGGATTACACGAAATGGATGTGCAGTACCATCCACGTTACTCCTTACATCATACTGAGATCACCAATCTGCCTGCCAAGCTAGGATTATGACATTATCCCCCCAAGATTGTTCGTCGAGATCTATGGGGGAGGGCCTAATGGTGGGTCCACACGATACAGACTTAACACAGACTTCTATTGAATTTTGTCTGTACAACAAATCAGTACGGACAAATGTCGGTGTACCAGAAAAGTCGGAAGTCTGCGTACATGTCTGTACGATTGTCGGAGCAATTCTGTTCTTTTTGTATAAGCACACAAGCTGCTGTTGCTAATAATAACTCCCGTCTTTTTTTATATAAAATTTTATCCATCTTCGATTAGCACTGTTCTCACTAAGTTTCGAAACGATACTGAATGAAAATGGCCAGACAACTACAGATTTACGATGATCGAAGTCTGAACTGATGAAAAGTCTGCACAGACATTTGGTAAAGACCTCTGAGTAAAAATATTTACTCAGACTTTATAGTCTGTGCAGATATCTGTACATACAAAAGTCTGTATCGTGTGGACCCACCATAACGGCCGTGTGTGTATGTACGTATGTGTAAGTTCAGTAAGTGGGTCCTCAAAGGGCGGCGCATTTACTCCCATGCTCACTTGCTCAGTCAAAGTGGTATCTCACTTATCGGGTTCCACACTTAGCTTAAGAAGTGTTTGTCTTAGTAATAGAAATGGATAAGTAGTTATAAAGTAATACATGTTATTGTGCATGTTTTAGTCATCTTAAATGAGTAATCAGAGTTCTTAGTTATTATAAAATGTTTATTTGTACATTTACATTCTTCAAGTACACAGTTACAAAAAAATGATGGAAATGACAATCAAGGCTGGTGTATATACCGACATCAAAAATATCGTGAAGTTATTGCACGTGTTGCCGCTGGCGATAGTTCAGCGTAGGCATAAACGTAGCTCAAACGCCGCGTAGCAGAATCGTAGCAGGCGTAGCAGAAGCGTAGGCGCTTCGAGTATGTCGCGTAGAAGGTGCGTAATGTTTAATTTCAACACAATCCTTTAAATGAATACCGACGAAGAAAAAGGTACCTACTATCAGTTGGTTGGTTGTATTAAAGTTTACTACAAATTGAAAATTATTACGGAATCAGAGAGCAAAAAAGCAACATTTTTGTCATATTTTATTTAAATAAAATTGTCGATAATACGACGTAACATTAAAGTAACGTCTATGCAGCGCTTATACAGCAAACGCGGCCAACGCTAAACCAACGTCCAATCTAAAGTCCCCGTAGAAAACCGATATATATAGATATTGCTTACTAAAATCTAGTATAAAAGACATGTCCACTATCTGAACCTTAACTTGGTGTAGTATAGGCCAAGCTTATGAGAGCGTTACGCAAAAATCTCAAGACTCCATAAAAAAAAAAAAAACCTTAACCAACAAGTCATTGACCCAAAGAGTATCACACTAACAGTAGTATCCCAGATCATTTTACATGTGGGAATAAGACGGGGGGGTCTGATCTCAAGACGGCACTTAAACCCAGCCATTGATAACTAAATCTCTGACCCCTTTTTTTTTTTAAGACCGGAAATCATCAAATAACTTCCCCCGCCCTGGGCAGGGCGGGAGGGAGTGTCAGACTTTTACTGACTAAAACCCGTCTATGTTCCTTCATGTGCCCTTTGCGTTCCGGGGGCGTGGTATCTGTTTCGAACAACCCGCAGCCCCGGCAGGCATCGGCCCTTAGTGGCTCCTTCCAAGTTTGCTGACATCTTTTTGAGGCGCGCGTGGAACACGAACGCGCCGTCGACACGGTCTGTCACTACTTAGTTAACGTACGGACGGTGAGCTACCCATTGCTCACCGCCCACAGACCCGCGTCTACGGTGGCCGGGAGTCGTCTCGTGGCTCCCGACGCCCGGAGTGTCTACCGCGGCGGACGCTGGGACGGGGGACTCTCCTTTCCCTCTCCCGTCCCGCCGCCTCCTTCTCTAGCATTACAATCTCTGACCCTTGTACTCTTATCACACGGGTACCTACGCCACGTAAGGTCAATCAACCTGATGACCAATTCCATCCAATTGTACTCAAAAAATCGCTCTTATGAGTCAACCTTAATACGAGGTTGGCCCAATTTTGGCAATAAACAGCTAAATTAAGACATTTGGACCGTTTGGTTTGATTCTGTCGTTTCCGATTTTTAGGGTTTGCTGGTATTGAATCTCGAATTTTCGTCCAAAGAAGAGGAATACCTAGTTTTCGTAGTTAAATATTTACTTATACTAATATTATAAAGTGGAAATACTGGTCCGATTACAAAATGTTTAACTGATAGAAAACCACAGTATTCCCAAGTGTCATAGGCTATATGTGTTGTTATACTGGACTTTCATGCGGAGTAGGTCGCGGGCAAAAACTAGTCTTTTACAAATCAACCACGAGGAAATCAAATATTTTACACAGTTCGTAATGCAACTATTGTTGAGCAAAATGATAAGTCTGTGGACTTTATGGACTTCGATCAAGTTAATTTATTTTTATATACAACTGCAAAGTTTTGTTGTTGTGATGAACTTTGCTTCCCATTTACGAAGCAACACAACCGTTCCACGTAATGAGCCGGCGCGGCCTGGGTCTGGTTTACTCTCATACCTAGCAACACGAATCGCGCCTAAAGTGTTCCTATTTTGGGCACATTAACCGCGGAGTTCGTCGTTAGAAATAGAAACATTACCGGATTTTGCTGAGGATCGATTGTCTAATGAGTCACAGTCGACATGGGACTGCACTTGGCGTCCCCGCTTCACCCGTGATGGATGACAAATCGCTTTTAGATCCCACGCTACGATGTTTACGGTAGCCCTCCTGAATGACTTACGATTTAAATGCTCTTTCCACCCGATCTCAGCGGTATGGATCCCATTTTCTTTTTTATTAATGCCGGGGTCCTAGAACACATTAAAGCAGATCTTATCTCGCGGTAGGTACCTATAGATTTGTTTATCACGAAAGGAAAATTTAGTGGTCACAGATCAAGTTTATCAACATAAAAATCTGCATTTCATTCCTAGATAACATCTCAGCACTTACGTATAAGTAGATTTTATATTAGCTATGGTCAGCCAGCTGTCGTTACCGGCTATAATATTATCTTCAATTTAAATCGAATCAAGTGGGCCCGTCTTTTTATTTCTAAGAAGAACAATCAGTACCGGACCGTCATTAAAATTGTTGTGATCAGGTAGTAAGACCACTAAATTATAAAAGCAATTTAATATTTCAAAATGATGTCATGGCATTGCAATTCATCTAAAATGGTTAAGGCTCTTTGTGAAGCTAGTTTCCTAAGAATTTATTGTGTATTTGTTGGTTCTCCGAACGGAGCGCTTAAGGATGAACATGTTATGTATTGTAGGTACGTCATAATCAGAAACCTAGTAAATGTAAGAGGTAAGCGAAGGCGTAATCAGACAAACCTATTTTATTTATGTTATACTAGTTTTTCCACTTGACTTCGGTACTTTACACGAAGTCGCCTAGAAAGTAGCCTATGCCTTTTCTTGGAAGTCAAACTTACCCCGTACCAAATTTTATCAAAATTGGTTCAAAGGTTTAAACGTGAAAGCGTAACAGACAAACAGACAGAGTTAGTTCCGAATTTAAAATACTCGTATTATTATAGATTTTCTGTTTCAAAAATAAATTGTGAATATCTTAACTACGACAAAAAATATTACGTAATGGCGATTAAATTTTTATCACAGACAGGTGTTGAAGAATTTAATTAAGACTTGTTAATATGACTACGAGCATTCGATAATCACTCGCACGTCTACCTAGTAGGACGCAGAGGGCATTGCCTCTCAAGGACTGAAGTGTTTTTTGCTTGCTTTTAGCACGCTACGTCATCGTGGGCGGACTCCCGATTGTTGTGACGGATGTAATGCCAATAACCTTCCATTGTACTTCTAGTTTTGACTAGCTCAAAAGAATAAAGAATTAAAGCTACGGTTGTAATTAATCCGCTGTAGTCTTTCTGCTTGCGCCGGAGTACGTGCAGTCGGTAAGTCAGTCGTGTAGGGAGAACAATGCACCCACGTTGCAATGCCACCCGCAAGGACTTTCTTTCCAACGTTTGACACAGATACAACACAAAGAAAACGTCATTTGCAACTGGCTAAAGGATCCCATTCCACTATATTTTTCTTGAAATAGCTTTTCCGAGAATTGTGATTGTCAAGCGCCATCTAAAAACCTTTACAGCTCGTAACAGTCATTATACCTAAGTTGGACAGATATCATATTTTTTGCGTGTTTTCGAACCAAACTTACAAGTTTGGCACATAAATAAAGGTCTAACATTCCGTAGTAGTACGAATAAATGTATTAAAGCAATGGGGCTTGCGGAACCCAAAAATGAACGTGACAGTCGTATTTTTGTAATCACATTAGGTAACGTGGAATTTGTAGAATGTTGTTAGGGTAGACACTACAAACTTCCTTCAGCTACCAAGTGCGGAATTCAATAAAAGGGCCGAGAACAAAAAAAGCGGGTTGTCTGTTTGGTAAAGTGAGAATTATACGTTCCCAAAATAAAGAAAAAAAAACTACAGGCCTGTGTAAAGTAGGGATCCCTCTGCTGTAACTTTTCTTCGAGGATAAGGGAATTACTTACGACCAACAAGGGGAAAACAAACTACAAAAACGACATAACATGTTGTGTTCGATACTACCCTTTTTTGTGATGTACTGGAAGACTTGAATATCGTCATAACTTGCAAAATATCGCTAAAGTTTACTATACCTTGAAGTTTTGAACTTCTGAAATGTCAAAATGTCTATAATGTCGTAATTGTTAGGCCATTAGTTCAATACAGTAATTCAACGGGCACTTTAATAAATTGCAAGTAAACACAAACTGCGTGCATCAACTACCTATACTCTTTAGTCGTGTTACATTCGCAATTCGTATGTTTGTTTTATAGGAAAAGTTTCGCAAATTGTCAGACCAATATTTCAAAATCCCTGGCATCGGACCCACAAACTGTAAAGTAGGGAGGGAAAAATCTCACAAAAACTGTGTGCAAACTCGAATTAAATAGTCGTATCTCTCTCGTGACAGTGGGAATCCATCAGCGGTCTCGATTGGAACGATAACCGCCCCGCGCCCGCGCGGCCCGCACCCCTCTGCGAAAAATAAATCGTAATTTGATAGCGCCCTCTAGCGTGCAGGCCTGGTAGAATCTGTCAAATGTAGAATCTGTCAAATGTAGAATCTGTCAAATGTAGAATCTGTCATATGTAGAATCTGTCAAATGTTGAATCTGTCAAATATAGAATCTGTCATATGTAGAATCTGTCAATAGTAGACTATGATGTCAAAAGTAGAATCTGTCAAATGTAGACTAAACGGACTAGACATTACTGGAAACGAAGTGAATCATGCTAAGTACTGTAAATATAACATGAACACAATGTATGTCAATTATAATAGGGTCAAGAACCCGCAGCTGCGATGGCTAAAAATAAATGGCTAAAAATACTTCAGCTTCAATTAGATCTAAAATAATTTAATGGGCCAAGTTTAACTAGCATATTATGAACTGTATATGATAGATTGAGATTGTAAAAAGTCATCTCGTTTCAATAAAAACATTAGGTAACAACTTGTTATTTGATAATGTACGTGTACGTATGTTAATTAGTGTTATTGACTTTGCTCATTTTTTTTTGGGTTGACTAGCGAAAATTTCCTAGCCATGGAATGTCTAGAGTCTAGATAAAAAATTACTCCAAATATTTTTTCCTTTTCTTTTTGACAAAGCTCTTCTGTATTCAAAATTATTTATGTTCACTTTCTTGTACTGATGACATACGAGTACCTAGTTACATAACAAAAAATACATTACGTAAGCACATTATTATTTATTGTGTCGCAAAACAAAAAACTTGGATCCCTTTCAGATATTGAAGCTGTTCACAATGCGTCTCTAGAGGATCCGCAATGAAGAATATTGCGAGAGTACACAAAGAGAGATTGTAATTTGTAAGTAATTCGTCAGTTATCTCACCTGCCGCTGAGTCAGTCGACATTCATTACTCACGCATAGCAAGCACCATTCATTTCTCACTAGGAATTCTAGATTACACATTGAACTAGTGTCTATAGATCCTACTACTATTATAAAGGCGAAAGTTTGTATGTATGGATGTATGGATGTATGGATGTTTGTTACTCTTTCACGCTTAAACGGCTGAATGGATCTGGATGAAATTTGGCACAAAGATAGATTATAGTCTGGAATAACACATAGGCTACTTTTTATCCCGGGAAAATGTACGGTACCCGTAGGATAACACATCAACTGTGACGCGGACGAAGTCGCGGGCAGAAGCTAGTATACCTATAAATAGATTGCAAAAGGCGTAGGTAGCTGGTGGATTGCGTGGGAGGGATAGGCAGGGGGGAGTCGCCCTACCACCGAGCCTGTATTTAAAGAAATTTAATACCGACAATATTTCAATATTCTGTTGGCTTGTATAAATAAAACATGAAAGGTCAAATTATGTTGAACATAAATCGAGAAGTGTAACGATTGAAGCTGTGAAAATTAGATGAGAGAAAATATTTCAGTTTTTTCCTCCAAATTTATTTATGGAGGTGGTTAATAATTTACAGGAAAATGTTGAGTTATTTAAAACAAACACCCGCGTACTTAACGCGATTAAAGTCGAATAATAAAATAAACCGCTTTTAACGGGTTTGAAAGCAATATCCGAATTATATTTAGTTTTTTGTCATTATGTTAATATTTTTGTCACGCATATTTGTACGCAATGGATTACATCATTATTTGTTTTAAATTTCGCTGTTTTTATACAATTATTACGTAATTGTTAGTGCTACTTTCTACTTACTATCCTACACCTACTAATAGAATAAATGCGAAAATTTGTAAGTATGGATTTTTGTTACTATTTCACACTTAAACTTTTTATTCCGAAAAATGTAAAATTCCCGTGGGATAATTACATATCAAACGCGGACGAAGTAGGCAGAAGCTAGTTCTCTTTATAAAATAAAATTTATCTAAACAGCATCGTGTGACATCATGACATCAAATATACTAAAAGCCTTATGGTGGGTCCACAGGACACAGACTTTTGTCTGTACAGACTATAAAATTTACTGTAAAATTTTGGTCTTTACCAAATGTCTGTGCAGACTTTTTATCAGTTCAGACTTCGATTTTAATGAATAAATTAAGTAATTCAATAATCATGAGTTTTGCTCCGACAATCGTACAGACATGTACGCAGACTTCCGACTTTTCTGATACACCGACATTTGTCTGTACTGATTTGTTGTACAGACAAAATTTTATAGAAGTCTGTGTTAAGTCTGTGTCGTGTGGACCCACCATTATATAACTATCACCTATACACACACCAGGGTCTAATGAAAACCAGAAGTTTCGGGTAGGTACACTAGGTACCTAGTGCATACGTGTATCGCAAAACGTCGCCTCTCCAACTTCTAAGTTCACGTTACAGTACTGAACTCCAGTAATTAAACTTTCTTTGGTGCGTCTTATGTACGCTTTAACCTATTCTAGACTAATACGTTTTTTAGAACTTTGCTGCAGTTAGAATTATCGACTGAAATAGTCTGGTTTTAGTACTGTTTATCTGTTTTTGTTTGTGAAAAAAGCTTTTTTGAACAAGCTTCTGCAGTGTACCAGAAAATGTATGAGGAAAAAGAAAACAGAAAGATTTTAAAAAATACATTATTTTTATTTTGTAAAAGGAAGCGAACGATTAGTTTGGCATTGTTGTTAAGTCTGAAGTACTATAGAGGTGGAGTGATATATTCAATTTACTTTGATTGAAACACGTATATTTTCGACTTCGCGTATTAAATCATTACTTATTTTATTAAAATACTATTTCATATCTAGTTTAAGTTTTCCTGACAGCCGTAGTCACGGTCTGTCATTCTCTTCTTAATTTTAAAATATTCTTTTATCTCATACTATAAAATAGTATAGTTTGTATACAACATATCCAGCCAGAGCCTCTACCTACCTACTTGTAATTCCCAACATTTTTATCCCCCGATTACGATTTAACTTTTGATTATATCAAAAAGGCAACGTGGCACTCCGTAAATGATCCACACAAATCTACCTAAATGTAGAACGTCCATCAGAATGCCCAAATGTTTCCATTCGATTCTTCTGGCTCATTAGTTCTGTCATCGATTTTACTAAGACTTATTACCAACGCAAACCTAAGATATTATAGTGTTTCTCATTACGAAGATTGAAAAAGAAAAGACAACAGAATTATATGGTTTTTTCGTTTTTTGTAATCCAACTGTCAAAAATTCATAATAAATTAGATAGAGATGTCATACATTAAAACATGTAATAAATCATATTGCACGAGTTTGACTAATTTTAAACAGAACAAAAATAAAATAAATGCATATTTTATCATACGAGTTTGATAAAATATGCATTGAACAGCTGTTTTTTTTTAAATAACTTGTTATCAATGTTATCGCTCGATCGTATAGACTACAATCATGAACTGAATCCATGGTAAAAGAATGCGTCACAATTTATAGCAATGTATAGTTGTCACCCAGCAGTGGTGATGATAATATAATAATTATTAATTACATATAATAAGTAAACATTTTCGAGTTGACGAGCGATTGCCGAACAATTTTATCTGTGTATCAAGTGTGTCGCGTAACAAAAGTCGAGATAGAATAGAACGTGTGTGATGCGACGTTACACCGATACGTAGGCATTACGTAGGCGTGGACGTGTTATCAAACCTGGAACATGTTCCTGTTTCCTGACAACCCTAGCATATACCGACTGACTACTGTACTATATGTACGTACATAGCAACATATATATTATTATAAAGAACTCATTAGTATCTACCTACGTAGGTACTGATCGACTATCCTGTGAAACCTACGCAATAAATTAATGATTCCAGATTACATCTGATATCAAAGAGGAAGGATATTGCAGAGCTGTAAATTCACGTCACACGATATAATCTTCAATAAATAATTTATTAACACGTTCCTGGTAAAACAAAATGCTCCATGTGAAACTTCATAAAGCGCAATAAATACGTGGAACGAAGGACACACTTTTTCCATTTAGGCGATCGCATTAACCTTTAAATTATTTATAAGATAAACGTTGATTACAATGTTCGACATTATGAAAACGGCTGCAACAGGATGATTATAATGAGTAAGTGGCGTTTACACGAGCCGTCGGGCGGCGGGCTAGGATCCTTGACCCCCGTAGTGGGTCGAAGTCGCCCGACCAGACACTCGCTGTCGGTCGTCGGCGCCCTTCCACGACAAATAAATATCAGTGCACGCACACTGGCTACGAGCCTATACATACAAGCAACTACATACTAAAACAAATTCCGGCGATACATGTGCGTAATATTGTAATGAATCATCCTTCGACCCTTTTGTCCTAACAGTTTGTAGTTCGTACAGTCGGTTGTCAACATTATCTGACCCACCCTAAACACAAACGAAATTGGACCCTCTGCCTATGATAATAAGGTTTATTCAATTTATATGAGCTTATCAGTCAAGTGCTCGAGAACTCGACGAATACAGACACGCATAAACCCACCCAACGTTGTCGGAGCCACCGGCATTATATCATTTTGTTAAGCTATTTTAATCATTATCTCGTTGACATTAAAGTTTAAAACCTTTTAAGTCACCCTACATAATTAGAACCCAATCTTTAATTTCGTGGAGTCTTAACAAGTTCTTGTGGCTTAGCGGTTTGATGTTGGATTGCCGAGGAACAACATGTGGGTTCGAAAACATGGAGTATCAGTTCCTTTAGAGTTATCAGTTTCTTTTTTAATTTGATTTCATTTCTACAATATTGTTTGCATTATTAAAGAACGACCAATATGTTTTACGCCTAATAACTTATCTTGTAAACAGGTGGGTAAATTAAAAAAGTTTAAGTTCACATATATTTGCTTCGTGAGGTAGATAATAAATTCGTCTACATTATGTGACAAAAGTTACACTACGCCTATTAGCAGTGACTGCGCACACACATTTGTAAATCGTTTCGCATTACTCGTTAAGTATTTTTAAGCAATTTGGTGTAAAAAAGCATGTCGCAGCTTAATGACTATACCAAACATAAAATCATAATATATTTTTACATGAGCAGAATGTTGGAATTAGAGAGATTGGTCGTCGTCTTAATATAACAGTAAGTGTTTTTTTTTATACCTATTTTATTTAATTGATTGTGATTAATGAACGCGTAGTTGGCTATTTTACTATTACATTTTCAAGTTACATAAACGGTTCCAAAAATGATTTTTTTTTTGTTTTAGAGAAATACGACTGTAGCTAAGACGTTATGGAGACAAAGTAAATATTCAGCGGATTCGTCCAGGGGCAAAAAACATCAAGTATAGTCCCGAATGCGATTGCCCATAAGTGTAACCGCAATGAAACACGATATTTCAGTGGAAACAGTGAGAAGGCATTTACACGCTGCTGGAATAAGGAATTATAAACCGGCACAGAAAATAGCATTGAAGAAGAAGGGTCCGTTTTGCCCAGGAATATTTAAATTTTAATTGGGAAGAAAATATTGTGATCTTCACTGATGAAAAAAAAACATTTAAATCGAACAAAAATGAACGTAACAAGGAACGGTGCGCCATCACTCCGCTACTAATTAATCTAGGATATTTTTAAACACACCATGTAAGTAAATGCTCAATGGATAGATTGTTAAACCATTAAAATGTTGCCAATTACGTGGTGATGTTATTGTTATAAATAGATTTTTTCTATTTAAATGACATGTTTATTCACTACATATAGGCAGCTATAAATCTGTAAAGTATTTCACAGATGAATTAATTTTTTTCTCGATAACAAACTTTCAAGCATAGACATGCCTTTTTTAATGTTTATAAATGGTTAGATTTGATTATGGTATACTCATATAAATTGTTTATTAATTTGGAAATATGTGAGCATTTACTTACTTTATCTTACCTAAGTGTTTTAATGAAATAATAAACATTATAAATTTGCAATTGTTTAGTTTTATTTCTATGCGTTATCCATTAAAGAAATGTAAAAAAAAGTATAATTAAATAATTAAAAAAGACACCTGAGCAGAAGCTATATTTAGGGTAAACTTGATTTCGAACGTAAACAACAATTAGTGACCACAAGACTAAAGAATTTAAACCATATAGTATACTTTAATAAAGTTTATTCTTGCACAGCACAAGCAGCCAACCTTATCCTAGTGCAAATAGAATTTTGTATTTTATCCCTTCATTATTTAATCACTCCATTAAGACATGATAAAAAAACTACCTATAAAATAGAAAAAAATAAATTGTAAAGAGAAGTTGTTTTTGCAATTTAGTAAGGCAAGGTAAAATATGTTTGCGCGTTGTCACTGCATACCCTTAGTTAGTAGCATTTGAATACCAGTTTTACAATGAATACAAATATTTATTTTTCAACTACCCACTTTTTACAAGTTATGCCAAAATATTGCCATAATCTTCAAATATAAAGTTTCTAAACTTTATATTTGAAGATTATCCGTATATAGTTCTTTACAATAATACAAGAAATACTTTTAGAATAAATTCTAAATTGAAAGCAAAACAATATCTTCGTCGCAGGATTTGATCTCGCAACTTGTCACTCTCAGTCTTATACACAGACCACGAGACCAGAATTACTTGACCGAACTCATTAAAATAAGCTATTACACTTATTATATTATAACAAGTTGTTATAAGATTTAACCCAATGCTAACGTGATAAAGATCAAATTTGCGTGTGTGTATTATTATTGTATTTGTTCGTTCTCAGTTCTCGAACACTTGACTGATAACCTCATATAAATTGAAATTAAACCTTATTTTCATTGGCAGAAGGTCCAATTTCGATTGTGTTTAGGGTGGGTCAGATAATGTTGACAACCGACTGTACCTACTGCGGCGCAACGCCGAGAGCATAAACCACTCCGATTATTTCTACTGCCGCATTAGAAAAATTACTCTCTGTCGGAAGTCATAGAATTTATTTACGCAGAAAGCAGTGTACACAGACCTTACAGCTCCCATAATATTTCAGTATAGCGAAGCTATTCTTTTCATCGTGCTGGCATTTTACCAAGCGACTTTTTATTCAACTACAAAGCTGTGGTAGGGGGGTGCAATCAATGCTCCACAGAAAGAAGATTGGAGCCTAAGCGCTTTTTTATTTTTGCTTCACTATTAAAACGAAGATTTCAATTGCGTAGATATTAAAATTCTATTGAAAAATGTAACTAAAAGCCCTGATTTAAAGGAGAAGTATGAAAAGTTGCATTTCTTTGAAATTTCTATACAGCGGCGGCCGCGGTTCAATTTTGATGAATGAGTTGGTTTACAGCATTAACGTTTTGTGTTTAATATTTTCTGCAATTTCCGTCTGGTGCTCCTTGGCGTATTTTTTTGTAATCAAAAAACAAACATAAATCTCTTGAGCTTATTTTATTATTCTGTATCAAAGCTAACCCACAGTTTTTATCAAGTTTGTTCAACAAAATGCTTTGCGAATATCGTAAGTAGGTAGAAGAGAGACAGTATTTTATGGCTAGTCCACAAAGCGCCACGGTTCGGTAAACACATTTATCAAAATATAAACCTTGTCAAATCTCAGTGTCAAACAAAAGAAGATACGTCGTAACACGGTGGAGATGTAATACAATAAAACATGTAATAAATTATATTGCACGAGTTTGACTAATTTTGAACAGGACCAAAATAAAATAAATGCATATTTTATTATACAAGAATCGTAAAATTATTTATTATGTTTTTATTTTAAGTTTGATAAGTTAGTTCGTAGCAGTGATTACTGTTATAAGACTGTGACTGAAATTTCTAACGTGTAGAAAATATTCGTCCTATATGATTTCCATTATATCATACGATCTTTAATCGATACTTACATTATAAAGGGATAAAGTTTTTTCGAGTATACCGATCCGATTATTAAAACTCTATAACTAATAAAAAGCTACGCTATTTCCGAGAGTCATAGACTATTATGTTTTTATTTATATTTGGCTTTCATTCGGATTAATACGTGGGCAAAAAAAGATAGTTTTAATGTAAAACTCAGGATCGCTTTCTACGAAATGTAAAGGTACACAACACCGACACGCCTACATAAAATTTCACGGAAACAGGCGTAATATTATGTGTATTTCAAGGGAAATAGACGAAACGCAGTACTGAAAGTTGTTTAAATAATACGGAGAATGCATCCGTCATTTTATATTATGTATCCGACGTTTATTCTTGTTTGTATTTGGATGGTAAAAATCACTATAATGCAAAGTTTTATGTAAAATGTATAAACATTGAACAAGGAACGCCAGACTAAATAAATTATATTTATCTTTACAGATATTCAAGTAATGTCTATAAATAACTTGGTTGCCAAATCTCAAGTCAACTTACATTTTGAACATAACATACCTACTTACATAAGTAGGTAGGTAGGTAAGGTAGGTATATACTCTGTGCAAATAAAAAACTATTCTACACAAAACATACCATCACGCCTGTATTCCCCGGACAGTTAGGCATAGGTGTACCAATGTGCACCCACAGTTCACCGGTATGTTTTATGTCCCATGTAATAAAGATCCTTACTCCGAGCTATTCTATTCCTTTTTAGGTTTATAAAATTCACACGCAGAAAAGATAGTTATTTAAACTATTTATCCACGTTATAACTCGAGCACAATAAAAAAATCCATAATAGCGGGTCGCGTCTAAAAAGTTTTCAACCAAAACACCGCGCCTAGACAAGGACAAATTCAAACTTTTGTAATTAATGTTTTTCCCGTAAGAAAATTACTGAAACCTTTTGCGGCCCGGGTAAGTTGGTTGACACGGGTAACACTGGGTATCCCAAAAAAAGTTCGAGTTTTGTTAAGACGTGACGTAAAGTGGCACCGACAAAATGGTCAAAAAAAAAATTAATGTTATTTTTAAACGGCCTTTAAGTATGATTCTTTTTACACATACATGTAATCACGCTTGTATTCCCCGAAGGGTTAGGCAGGGGTATACCAATGTACACCCACAGTTTGCCGGTCCTCATGTTTAAGGTCCCATGTAATAAAATGAGAATGTGAATCTTTTTAACATATAAAAAAATGAAAATTAGGTAATGTGTTCACATTATTCTCTAAACACCGCAAATGCAAACCAATCTCTCACACACATAAAGACCAACTCAGCCCGTTACTGTCTGCCGGGGCTGCGGGTTGTTCGAAAGAGGTACCGCGCCCCCGGAACGCAAAGGGCACATGAAGGAACATAGACGGGTTTTAGTCAGTAAAAGTCTGACACTCCCTCCCGCCCCGCCCAGGGCGGGGGAAGTTATTTGATGATTTCCCGTCTATAAAAAAAAAAGCCCGTTACTGTATTTTTTTTTTTTTTGTTCTTTTTTAGTACTTACTATTAATAAAATTGAAAATGTCCTATTGTGCTCTCATGAGCATAATTGTGGTTTGTTTCCACTAATCTAGTCTTAAAAACTTGAATAGCTTTATCGATCTCTAACTTATCGCTAAGAGCTAACTCGTTTTATGACGTTCCATAACAACTCTGGTTATATGAAATGTCTGAAAACGCATCCACAGTGGTACTTAACTTAATCCTGGCGCGGCTAAATGTTCAAAACAAGCTGATTCATTTAAAGGTACAGTTTAACATCACCTGTAACCAAATATAAAATCAGTTAAGCCCTTATACTGTAATGATTAAACGTGCGAATATCGCGTGTTTACTGAAATATAAATTGCGGTTACCATGGTTACGAGATGTCCACGTAACAGATCTGTTTATGCCATTTCTGTTGCGCGATTTATTTACAAAATAATCATGGGCTTGTTAAATAGAGCTTTGAATGAAAATTAATACAATTTGAATAATTTAACTGAACAAAAATATCGGAGACTGATTGTTTGATTATGTTTCTAAGCTACGAATCAAAAAGAGGAGTGTTATAATTTTGCCGTGTCTGTGTGTCTGTCTGTGGTACCGTAGCTCTTAAACGGGTGAACCGATTCGAATGCGTTTTTGTTTATTTGAAAGCAGGTTTCCGGGCGATGGTTCTTGGGTATGTATTATCAAAATCGGTTCAGCCGTTATCAGCTCTTTTGTTAATTGCGGTAGGGATGTTTATTCTTCTGGCGGGAGTTACTTAACATTTATAATTTTATTATTATAGTTAAACAATTCAACTGATTTATGTCTTGTTCGATATCTCAATCATTAAACCGACAAGGAAGTAGAGCCGCGATAAGTGTATAGGTACTTTCAAATACACGATAATCATCAGAACCCCGTTCAATATCAAGCCGTTCAATGGCAAATGAAGCGAAAACTATTGTTCAATTGCACACAAGATGTTACACGTCATTTAGTACCCATCTGTATTAATGCGATAATTATTTCCTACTAATTGGTGCCGCTAATTAGATCTTAATCCTCTATTAATTCTACATTTCTATTCAAATTGTTGGTACTATATACACTACACAATAAGTAAGGTAGGTAAAACAGAGATACGTGACAGCAATTGCAAATACATGCCGTTGGGAGCAGTTAAAAAAATCGTTACATTGTTGAAATGTATGCAGCAATGTATTAAAAAAGTACATACAGATATAGATATATCTAAACTACGCTATGGACCTAACAATGGATGGAGTATTAAAAGAGATCTCGTTAGTTTAAACAGTGCCGTGGGCATGGGCCACCCCCCTCCCACTGGGGGGCCCAGCGCCTCCCACGCACTGCAAAGGTTAAGGGCAATCCATTGTGGATGTGGCTGCATTCTCTCCGCATTCAGCGATGAAGCTCCTATGAAACCACTGACGTCATAGATAATACCTTCAGCATTACTTAGATCTGCCATATGAGTCAGAAGAATCACTCATTATGAAAGCAAACTATATGCCTATATGTAAATAAGTATTTTGTGTAGCTGGAATCAAAGGAAAACATATAAATTCATACTTTGGAAAGCAAAAAATCTCGTCCCAAAGCGTCCATTACATTGATCAAACAGAACAATATTCCTTTTTGTATAATACAT
Organism: Caradrina clavipalpis; assembly: GCA_932526535.1. Taxonomy (NCBI): domain Eukaryota; kingdom Metazoa; phylum Arthropoda; class Insecta; order Lepidoptera; family Noctuidae; genus Caradrina; species Caradrina clavipalpis. Next base: position 8,410,539 of record OW052100.1, read on the forward strand.
TTTTATTTCAATACCCACAATAATATATCTGAGAACAATTCCAATTTAATTTTCTCGAGAAACTACGTTTCATTACGGAACTAATATGACGAGCAAACAATACTTGATTCATCGCCCATTTATTGACATTGAACACAAAGGCAATGCACTGCGACGCACGTGTGTGTTGTGCCCTGTGCAACGAACGAATTGAGTAAACAATTTGCACTCGTTCGAAATGAAGCATAGACAGAGATCAAACCAACACCAAGACTTAACACTTCAAAGTAATCTCACTCAACTTACAACAATGGATTATTCAAAACTTTTTAAAAGTGTTTGTTAACAATTCTAATGTAATTTGTTACAATCATCAAAGCTCAAAGTTTTAATCCGATTGTTTAATACTGTTTGTTGAGGAAATTGAAGCGGTTTCGAGTATTTCGTCACAGACTGTTTTGTTCTAACAAGTCGTCAGCAGACAATGAGCATTCAGGAAAGTATTTTCTGAACAGATCTACAAATAGTTTTGACAAAACGCCAATGTATAGCCTAGAAGAGTTTGCGCAAAATCCGTTGTGCGAATTTGAACTGAATAAAGAAAAATAATTCGACATTCTTGCCCGACGAAGAATTCTCGTAGCAAGCAGAATAAGTGAAAATTCTTTCCGTGTCCAGGTTCCGTGCGAATCTCTGTATCACAAATATTGATTTTTAAACCAGACAGGGCTGGAAACTGATCCTTGCTCTATTATTTATGGAGATAGAAGGAGCTTAAGTGCATCGGACAGACTAGCAAACCACAGAGATTTCAAACAGTCCGTCTTTGTTCGATAAGAAATGTATAATGTTTATCTACTTGTCAGATACACTTTTAGAAGATTTATCAAATACGTGCCCGTCATTATGTCGTTAACTTTTAATTAATATAACGTCAGGAACTGCGTATAAGAATTGAACAGATGTTTCAAGCTAGCGTGTGCCATTATGGACGTATCACTCACGTATATATCTACGTAAACTTTGTGTATTTATATACTTCCATATATTACACATTGGAATACGCTGACACGATAGTAACACGTGCGACTCTGAATTCTATAATAAGGACTTATACAATACAATATACATAGGTGTGTATGTATAAGTAATGATGTGTTTACATGCGCAATCATCGCCTGCTGTTCATTGACCATTTATACATAAATACATCATACGTATGCGTAGATAATATTATGATTAGCGTTATTTACAGAGTCTTAAACATTTAATAAGATTGTTTAATAAAGTGGCAAACTTTGAGTGTTGTATTTTCCTGTGAATTGAAAAAGGGGTTTTGTTATTCGGAACGTTTGTAAAGTGTTTCTAAACTGAACAACTCTTTATTAAGCTTCCCTTGGAACGGCGAAAATCCGAGAGTGAGCTAAATCGTTTATTGTCCTGCCCCTTTTAGGCTTAGCGAGTTAACATTTTCCTTTCAAACATTTTTTTAATAATCAAACCCAGCTGTTGTTTCTTTGTATGGCTTTTGGAGCTTTTTTCTTATTCGTTTACGGGAACAGAGGGTTTTTTAGCTTTGGTTAATTTAACTGGTGCAGATGACATTGACACCCAATATCGTTACATTTCTCACAAGATATTTAATGATGAGGTTTTAGATGTTTTTACGAATACATTAATATTAGAAATTTCCGAGTTAACCTGTCTGTCTGACTGTTACGCTTTCACCACTAAACTACTGAACCGATTTTGATGAAATTTGGTACGAGGAAAGAATGAAGCCTAAGACAGGACATAGGCTACTTATTATTTCGCGACTTCGTTTGCATCTGCAATAACCAACGATGATACGATTAGAACCACCGATGAGTTATTTTAAAAACTAACATAAAACCATTATTGTACTTTTAAACTTAAGTACAGCAACAATAGTTTTAACAAAAATTACAACCAAAATGATGTGTTGATTTTTTTCTTCTATAAAACTAACAGTTCTTCTCCAACAAAATTCTTCGCTTATTCATTTCTAAAGATACTAAATCTGTTTACTTTTACATCATATGTGACTTCAAAAACTTACCACACTTAATGTGGTTAATTATACTGTTATATTAGGAACTTTATGCTATTCATTAACAAAGGAATTTCAAAGTTGATTAAACTTTACTTCAAAGTGACTAGTTTCAAGTTAATGGCATATCCTTGTAAAAAGTTACCGGAGAAGGCCTTTTTTGTTCAGTGTCAAATGAATACGGACAAATTACACGTCATGCCCCAGTATTTTTTGTATGGGCAAAATAATTCACCTAAATATTATTGTAAAATACATAGTTCCTCTTACTGCTGTTATAAATGCGAAAGTTGGACGTTTGTTATTCAATCACGGATGAACGGCTGAATTAATCTGGATAAAATTTTGCACAGAGTTAAATTATAGTATAGAATACCCCATAGGCTACTTTTTATCCGAATAATTTACGGTTCCGACGCGAACGAAGACGCGGGCTGAAGCTAGTTGAACATAAACACGACACAAACACAATAACACGGGTCAAAGTTAAAAATTCACTAACAATCTTTAAATCAAATATCACCATTAAAAATAAACAAAAACCCAATTACCATTATCACTTTGTGAAGGTAAACAGTAAAAGAAAACCCTCAAAAACGCCCGCCCTTCACAACAAGATAAGCCGAATCAAGCGTGCTGCCGCCATCTGTTCTATGCTAACGAAATAATCTATGTTTTGCGTTATTTTCAAACCAGCGTGAAAAAAAACAACAATAATAGTTACTAAGATACTTTGATTTACGAAATATGTGCCAAAGTTTCTCTTTTCTGTTTATCACGTCTTCTAATACAACTTACTAGCTTTTCCCGGCGACTATGTCCGTGTAAATGTCGATTATCGCAGACTCAGATGAAGTCGCGGAGTAAAAAATTGCCTATGTCCTTTGTTGGAGTTCAAACCTACCCCGTGTTACTAAGTATTCGAGATAACCTTATAATAATTTCTAATGCAAAAAATAATAATATAATTACTCGAAATCACTGTGATATATTTTTATGCCCTTCTGCGTGATTTTAGACTACATTGTACCCTTTCGTTTAGTATATGATTCATCCTTGGCGACGCTTGGACTAACTACATACACATTCTTGCTCACTGTCCTTTCTTCAATCGGTTCAAAATCAGTGGTTTAGTCGTTAAAACATAAAAGACAGACAGATTTACTTTCGTATTAATAAAATTAGTAAGGATTACCTTGTTTTTCCAACTTGTGTAATCCTAAAATTCCTCTGCTAAACTGAAAGATATTACGGCCCACCACCACAAATCACTAAACATATTTAGCGCTAAATATATTTAAATTATCATTAGGTCTCTGTTACCTTCTAACAATGTGACAGGGATGCAATGATTTTCGAAATATGTTTAGTGTATATGTCCAAATGCATTTTAATGGTTCAAAAATTCCAATCTCCAATGAACTATGTAATTACAGTAGCATTTGCTCTTATGAATACTAGACCTTTATGCAAAATACTGATAATGACTGTCGGCAACATTATAATAGTCAATTATCGTGCTAGCCGCGCCTCCCCGCGGCGCCCCGCGGTTCAACAGCCGCCGCGATCGGATTTTAATAATGCTATTTATAGGCGAATTTTAATACATTTGTTTTTCACGCATCACATCTGTATCTACGTGGTATATGGTCCGTGATTCTGTTGCGTGTTAAAAGTTGAGAAAAATCGATAGGAACATAAAATTAAATTAAAAAAACATTTTTTTTTTTTTTTAATTTTTTAATTATTAAAAAATAGTTCCGACTCTAGACATAAATTCACATTACAAGAAGATATATAAATTTGTACAAACATGTACAGATTTTCCAAATATACTTAAATTTTTTCCAACAAAACGCACTCTTACGCAACACTGCATTTTATTCACGTAGGCGCTTACCGCTTACTACGTTAGCTATACTCGAAACGATTAATCACTTAAGTTAATAAAATAGTATCGTTAATAAAGTTGTATAAGATGTCTATAAATATAACAAGATTTTTAACGACCCCACTGTAAATTCAAAATGGACGCACAAAAGGGCAGACTGCGACGCACTTGATGGTGAATTTGCAACTTTGTTATTGAAAATATATTCACAGTTTTATATGCCTATAAATCTCTTATGCATTGCTACGCTGTACAGCTAAATAAGAGTTTATACGTTTTTTTTTCCCGAACCACGATCACTTTAAGACTTTCGGATCGAGATATTTGTTTGTTGTATATCCACGTAGAAAAATTTATAAAGTGAAAACTCACAGTCTTATCACCCTTTTTAGTAGAAACTTTATTCCACGAACTAAAATAATCACGCTAATTGGTGCCTACTAAAGGAGTAAAAGAACCTCTCCTTTTCAGGCCTTAGTAATATTTCTTACTGACTTCAGTAATATTTTCACAGCCAACAACTTCAAATAAGCTCTGATAGTTTCACGCTGTGAATCAGTCTGGGGCGTATTATTTTTCTTATTCCTTTCCAAGAAAGGCAGTTTTAATTTATCGTTTAGGTCAAGTAAAAAAAAATACAAATAAGTATTCTGTATAGTCAAGACAGGCTCGTTTTACCACAGTTAAGCCCGTTTTATGTGTGTGTACATCATTGAGGGAGCTCATCGACAAACAAGAGTGTTTACTCTTTAAATGGGAAACGAAAATCATGTTTACTTTTTAGCTTTACAATTATAAAGTCACTTCAATATGTCAACCGCGTAGACTTGCGTAGACGTTCATTATAATTCATGTGATCAGTGTGATCGTACAGCGTGTTTGAGGGCCTTGGGGTGACGAACAACATGATTGAATATCTGTGTCTGCTGTGAGTATACATTCCTGTGGTTTGTGTTATGTGAGTCAGACGGAAAAGGCAGGAGGCTGGGTTACTAAAATAGTATGTAAAATCGATGCTAGACTTTAGGAGAAAAGCTAGACGTTACTATTTTATACTTAAAAGGTTCTTGCCCTCGGGTTCAGTGCATCATATTTTCGTACCTGTTTTGCGACCTTTGAAATGTAACCCACGTACATTTATCATGCCCCCCCTCTCCTCGTCAATCTGTCTAATTGTTCTAGGTTGTTGGCGGTTTCTATTTGCTCACGTTCTGTGTTCGATTGATCCATGGTATTTCTAGTTTAACTGACCATTTAAATGAAAGATGTGGTATTATGAGCGGTAACTACCGTTAACGGGTGTGGCTGCTATTCGCACGTGTTAAGGGGCAAAGACCTCGAGATCTGACTACACTCGCGATCTCGAAAGCTAAGAAGGGATTTTGTAAAACAAATGTACCTTCTGATTGTGTGAACTTGAACTTAAATAAAGCGGGTGCTGATCGCTCGCGGGCTTAACGAATAAGCTCAGGAATGGGATTTGAATGTTACCGTGTGTATTCACTTGTATAATTGTGTCATTTATTATATAGGAACATCTTTATCTTTACATCTTAACATAGTATGAAACAAAGACGCTTACGCTATATGTACGCTTAGATCTTTTAAACTACGCAACGGATTGTAATGTAGTTTTCAGCAATAGATAGAGTGATTGAGGAGGAAGGTTTATACGTATAGAACATTACGCTACAACCAACGGGAGAGTAGCTGTAACAAAAGACTATAGCTAGTTTATTACATAGGAACATATTTAGGTAGGTTGAGTTTTCCGAGCATAAGCAACTTGGGTCAAATTTAATGTCAGCAAAAAAACAGTGCCTACTTTATAGTCGATAATAAGAACAAGGACGCTAGAAGTTTAAGACCAAAGTTATCAAAAATAATAAACAAGACTTGGTTTTTCGATTTTAATCTGTTGTTATAGCAATTTGTTTCCGATAACCAGTTCGATAGATCAACAATGTGACTTTTTATAATAATAACTGTGTATGAAACTTATCGATGTCATTGACATGTGTATCTACATGTAATACAAAGAGTTTTTATCAGGTGGCTGGCGATGACGAACCGTGAATTTAATTATAGAAGGTTTTATATATAAAATACGGTGTGATACATATAGGTAAATGATATTTATGTGTGTTTTTGCCTTTGTTTGACGACACGGTTGGCGTTGTAGCTGAGCAATAAGCTGCTGTGCTGCGTGTCGCGGAATCGATTCCTACCCGTGTCAAATATTTGTATAGCCTACAGATAGTTATTGTGGGTCTGGTTGTTTGTGTATGTGAGTTTATATATTTTTAAATGCATTCACTATACGCATACAAGAGAAATTCATACTAGGAAGCCTTTTTATTTTTAAAGAAAAAGAGAGAATAAGATCTCTTCGTAAACTCTAATAATTACCAAAATTAGTAAACCAGATGTGGTCCTTTTTTAATGTTTTCTTATGTGTTACTATATCTTGCGTTATTTCCGTTAAAACTACAATAGTTCACAGGAGTATACCTACCTAATACCTAGACCAACAACGAAGATGTATTAGCATAAGTCAGCATCATTCTTACATTCATTCACGAGACACAACTGAATTCCAACTCAGCATTACAATACGAACCAACAAGTTCTTAAATAAAAAACACAATACATATTTAATTTAATACCCAAGAACGGCGGAACAGCGCGCCGACAAACGTCAAGTGAGCGACCAAACGACAACATTCGGTCATGTTTTTAGTCTTAATTGAAGCGAAAACAGTCCAAAGTTGGCTGGCAGTCCTCATTAAGAACAACAAACAAGTAGCTAAGTACTGCAGCCAAGAGACACTCGCGAACTAATCGGCTTCCAGCAAGGACTGCCGAACTGTGATGTTACAAGTACACCGATTCACTGTTTTAATATCATGTTTATTTCTCTTTTAGTATTTCCGTTTTGTATTCGATCTATTTTAAGTTTGTAGACAGATTTAATGATGGTCGGAATGAAGAACCGGAATGGAAAACACGAATAATTTATGTTCAAAACTTACGTTACGAAGGCTTTGCATACCATTAAAATAAAGGCTCTGATCGCTAGGACAATTCAACGTTTGATCGCAATTCAGTTCATAAAATTATAATGACGAGTGTAAAAAACCAATTAGTGGCTGTAATATGACAGGTCTCAGACAGAGATGCATAAAAGCCGAAGCTACGCTTGATCCCACGCATGGTAACACAGCTTGCACCATACAGCGTGGTATACAGCACCTAGCCAAGTGTCAAGTACTAGCTATCTGTTTATGTATTTCATTGAATGCGTGTACCACGCGAAGTACCCACCTAATTAGTTTCAGAATAACGTTTATTTTTATTTATTTATAACAGCTTACACTATCATTACAGAGTTTACCCTAATGCGACAGTTAAGAACTTGTTAACAGTGATGTCCAAGATCTGAACTTAGAGAGTAGGTACATATGAATTGGAAAAGACACAATAGTACTTGCCCGGATTTAAAAAAATGAGGTAGTCTCATGCATGAGAGGCTCGTGATAACCAATAGGCCATCACGTATAACAAAGTTTGCCATAGTCGAGGCTATTAAATTGACTTACTGAATTGTATCTAACAAAATTTCAAACTCTAAGCTACTACTCACACAGTATTTCTGGGTAAAGCTTACTACTTAAAAGTCCTATTAAGGCGAGAGAGAAAATTACATCAATTTAAATTTCATACAACCACGCTTTTGAAGAGCCTCAAATGAAAACACGTGGGCACAAGGTAAAGCCTTTACGCCTTATTGCGGTTTATTATATTATATTTGAAGTGACAAAGTGGATTCTGAACGATATTAAAAATAGCTCCAACCATTAGACGGTTAACAAGAATACCTTGCGTCGATGGTATTCAAAAGTTGGTAAAGTTGTGTGGGTAAACCACAGAGTGCCAAAATAGATAGAATTACCCTTCTAAGACCCACTTGTGGCAAAAGTTTAACTTAGAGTGAGTTGCTAACATTAGGTTAAAACAAAGTGCCGTAGATCATGGGCCCGTGTTAGCACCTTTTATTTAGTGGTACTAAGTGCGACTGCTACGCTAGAGGTCTTGGATTTGATTCCCAGGTCGATCAAAGTGTTATTTGGGTTTATCTTTGAAATTCTCAGTAGCAGTTCGGAGTTAGGATTTGTACCCGGTTAATGGGTATAGGCTCGCCGCAGGTCCCATGTAATAACATAGGACCTAAACATACCGGCGAACTGTGGGTGTACACACCTCTGCCTAACCCTTCGGGGAATACAGGCGTGATGGTATGTGATATTATTTTAGATTATTGGGTAATCTTTTGCTATGTAATTCATGACAAATTATTTAAAATTCACCGTATCTCATAACAAATTCTATGATGTTGTTCTCTCATTTTTATTTTCAAGTACTTATCCATTATTCTTGTACTCTCAGTACCCGACGCCTCTATCTATTTTCAACACTCTGTGGTGTGAATGAACAACAGTTATGAAAGGGAATCTTTTCAAACCTGAAGTAACGTTCATAAGAAAAAGGCACAAGTGATTTATGTGTGTAGCTTCCTTTTGTTGGGCCAATACGATTGAAAAAATGCTTTACAATTTATAGATTTGCTGTATCAGAAATATTTGAGAGCGTTACCGGATTACCGGTGTATTTTTTTCTGTGGAATTTCGCGAAGAATCACAATAATATATATGTCGGAGATTGAGATCTTTTTGCTGCTTCTGAAAAGAGGTTGAATTCCATCTATGGATTGGCTACGCCCTCTAGTGTGAACTCAGGTACTTACTAATGGAGTAGTCAGTACCTGGGCGGGCGTCGGTGACACAGTCTGGTGACAGAAGGCTTGAGAGAGCGGTGTTGGTCATGGCGGACTATTATGATGTCACTGAACCTGTCGGTTCACTCTAAGAGTGGTGTTTTTATATTGTGTAAAGCTATGTAACTAAAGTAAAACCATTGTAAACCAATACCGTCTTTTGCTTGTCCGAGTAACCCAAAGAGAGAACACTAAAGATTCGCCCACGCGTCGACATCAGAAGTGGGATTCGCTTGGACAGCAAATCGTTCTAGAACATTCTAAGAAAAATTGAACACCGGAGATCAGACTGGATATTTTTATCGCAAGCCTAGAATGTTTTTTTTTTTCCACATTGGCGTATTGTGAAACAGACATTATTGGCAGGCAGTTCAACGTGATGGAACAGCTTACTCCTGGAACTAGCTTAGAAAACTGTAAAGAAACCTGACCAAGAGGGAGAGAGTGAAATGTCTTTCACAAATGCCGTAACTGTGCGCTGAATAGCTCGATTATGAGGCTCGATGAAGACAAATCAACTACAGCATTGTCGGAATGAGCAACGTCTATTTACTTAGCAGAGATATTAATGTCATTTGTTATTATTTTAGAACGAAGGACCACGTCTGTGCCGTTACGATAGTAATAGTAACACACCAGAAGCAGGTGATGACCACGTCGCTTCGATAACAAGACGGAATCGTGTGCAGTGCATCGTACGTCGTGTGTTGGTGGTAGCGCTGAGAGTTGCGAGCTTGTTGCGCTCGGACGTTCAGCGGTACTTCGGAGCGTCGCGGGCTTAACTGCGAGGTGCAGTCTGAGATGGCACATGACTCGTGTGAGTCGTATTCATTTTGTTGTAGTTTGAGTTGAAGTAAGAAGACAAGCGAGTAGCTTGTTTCTTGTAAAGTTTAAAGGTTGTACCGTACTCTGTCTGTCTGCTGCAATAGAGTTTTGACTCGTTGATATGGTGCTCACGCTGGTGAGCATTGAGATTTTCCAAATGTAGGAAGTCTTAGCAACAGCTCGAAATATGGTTTGTATTACGATGCTGTAGCAAGTTGTAGCTATAATGCTAGATACCCCTAACCTTTTGAGTACGGCAGCTGTGATGGTGAGTTGATGTTATTTAATTTACCGTTTTCAATTACGTAAATTAGGCAATCGAATAAAATTGTGCTATTGTTCAAATCGTAAAGCTGTGGGTAGACTAGCGTGTTTGGCTGCTATTCACGTCGCGTCAAGACTGGTCAAATGGTTCATCAAATCGAAATATTTGCTGGACACGAGTACACATCGTGGAGTTGTCGGTACATATTTTGTGCGTTTTATGTGCGTGTATTTTATTTTTCAAAATTTGATGCGCAGTCTATTAATTACAATGCAGGGAATCGTTTTTGCTACTTTCCGTCGTGCGCGTTTTCATTCGAATCGGTCCGATAGTGGAGCCCCACCTTTAGCAGGCAAAAGTCAGTCAAAGTAATTATGTCAGTTATAATGTCAAAAATAAAAAAGATTTTGTTTAAAGTTTTGAATGGTCATAGCAATGGCAAGTTAGTGACATTTGAAATAACAGATTTTGCGTAACCATGACTACCATCGAATTAGATAGTTTTGATTACTTAGTCCATTGGTCTCGTGGTTGTAAACGCGACTGCTGAGCGAGGGGTCCTAGGTTCGATTCCCAGGTCGGACAGGGGGTGTTGTTGGGTTTTCCCATTGGGAATTTCTCGGTAGCATCCCGGAGTTTGAAGTTAACTATGATATTGGTTAGAGCCAAGTATCATGTTAAAGGTGATGGCATATGTTGTGAAATTTTGAAATAGAAACAGATGTTATAAGTTCACTGATGATGCTTTTAGAAAATTCCCTTATGTGAGGTTCCCGTTGCGACGATAACTGAGATTAAAGTGAGTAAAGTGATAGTGCCAGTGAGGGCACTGATGTTGTAATCGCTGGTTAAGCGGATTATGTTGACTATCGCTGGTAAAGCGTTAGTGGGTTAATATCGCTGGTTAAGCGAGTTGGTTATGTTGGCTATCGCTGGTTAAGCGGTAGTGGTGTTATCGCTGGTTAAGCGTGTTGTGACGTGCTTTCGCTGGTTAAGCGTTAGTGGTCTGCTATCACTGGTTAAGTGATAGGTTTTGTAGCACTGGTTAAGTGCTACGATTTTTTGGTACTGGTTAAGTGCTGGATGATTTTCACCACTGGTTAAGTGGTGATGCAGAGCACTGGTTAAGTGCTAGATGATTTTCACCACTGGTTAAGTGGTGATGCTGAGCGCTGGTTAAGTGCTAGATGATTTTAACCACTGGTTAAGTGGTGATGCAGAGCGCTGGTTAAGTGCTATTGTTGTTTGACGTTAGAGCGATAGCGTCACTACGTTTTACTTTGCTAAGCTTTGATTATTGTTATTGTTGAACTTTTGGAGATTTTTAATACCTCGTGTGCAACAGGAACGTCTCATTGTTTTTGTTGTTGTTTTTATCAATTTGAATATGTTGCCTGGTGCATAGTTTTGAGGTCAGGAAGGCCGAACGGTCTTATATGAGCTGTGGTACCTCAAATTGTTCCCTTGTCTACAGGTTACACGAGGACGTGTGAAATGTCAGGATTGGCCGTGTCGGAGGAAGTAGACGGAATGGAGTAGATAGAACGATGCTCGTCCCTCAACGTCACACGAGGACGTGTGAGATGTCAGAATGGCCGTGTCGGAGATTGAGATCTTTTTGCTGCTTCTGAAAAGAGGTTGAATTCCATCTATGGATTGGCTACGCCCTCTAGTGTGAACTCAGGTACTTACTAATGGAGTAGTCAGTACCTGGGCGGGCGTCGGTGACACAGTCTGGTGACAGAAGGCTTGAGAGAGCGGTGTTGGTCATGGCGGACTATTATGATGTCACTGAACCTGTCGGTTCACTCTAAGAGTGGTGTTTTTATATTGTGTAAAGCTATGTAACTAAAGTAAAACCATTGTAAACCAATACCGTCTTTTGCTTGTCCGAGTAACCCAAAGAGAGAACACTAAAGATTCGCCCACGCGTCGACATATAGATATACCATCACGCCTGTATTCCCCGAAGGGTTAGGCAGAGGTGTACCAATGTACACCCACAGTTCGCCGGTATATTTAGGTCCCATGTAATAGGGGGCGAGCCTATTGCCATTAACCGGGCACAAATCCAAACTCCGAGCTGCTACTGAGAAATTCATAGAAAAACCCGATAACACTTTTTGCTCGAGCTGGGAATCGAACCCAGGACCTCTAGCGTAGCAGTCGCGCTCAGGACCACTAGGCCAACGAGGCAGATCACAATAAATGTAGGTATTATTATCATGTCATGAACATGTATTATATCTTGACATGAGAAAAACGAAATGACTGATAACATTCGACAGCTGAAAGATTAACTAATTTTATCTGCTTAAGTTATTTCTGTCTAGGTTATGTAATAATATTCTGAGGTCGTTTTGTTACGTAAGATTTTAACATTACATTTGTGAATTTTAACATTATGGTTTTGTTATGATATTATTTATCAGACTTTGGTAACTACATTACAGATATAAAAAAATAAGAGCAACTACGTTTAAAAATAATAACTTAATCTAATTGGCATAAAAAAATCCTTGGCGTCAAATGGAAGTGTGCCCAAAAGACTGGCGGCATTGCCACGTTGAATGGCAATGCTAAGCCTCTGGTCAAGGTAAAAGCCAGCCCTTGGGTCTCGGGAAGTGTTAACCAACCGTTTGGATAAATCAAATTTCAAATCTTTCCTGTATATTCGATGAACAAGCGTACCTTAAAACTATTACCCTTGCACATGGTTTTGACTGAAACTTTGGGGTATTTTTTCATCATATTTAATGTAATTTAGTCATAATTTCCTCTATTTTTGAATATCCTTTTGGATCTTCAAACCAGTAAGAGTCCGCTTTTATTCAAGATCTTCGAGGTGTTTGCTTTGTGCCGCCGCTCTACAACCCTAAACAAGTTAGGGGTTCCCGGTGTACCACGAAAGAAAAGCGGGACTTTTTCCGGCAACTAATTTTCTGTGAACAAGCGGGAGTATGATACTCGGAACCAATCTGTTTCTACAAACAAAGCATTAAAAGGCGTCCCAAGGTTAGAACGGTACCTACTTAGTAATCAATAGAAACAAATTCAGATCACGTCAACATTAATAGACCTTAGAGAGCAACTGATTGACGCATTACCGTAGGTACGCGTAGGTAGTACCTTTATATATTTGGTTTCCTACCTGAAATATTTCAACAAATCAGCCCCAACCCAAGTTATTGGGAGTGAACGGAGCAATTTTTTGTATTTGCCACCAATATTTCACTAACCTTTTGATAACGTTACGTATTTCTCACTCAAAAGAGTGTAAGGCAAGCGTCATTTAGTATAAGGAGTGGAGCGACCCTTCCGTTCCGTTCCACATGACTGGCTGCCTTTACGTGTGCGCCCGAGCTGCGCGACGATTTACAGATAAGTAATAAAACGTAATGCGTTTAAACTGAACGCAAAGCCTCCAACGGTAACATCCTATTAGTAGAGATTAATGTTTTATTTAACACACGCGTGTAAAAGGGAATGCGAAATGTATGTGTGCGACGCACTGTTGAAATGAGGATCGTAGATTGTCTTTTGTCAGCCCCACATTGTGTAATGTGCGTAGAATTTCGCACGTGTTGTTCATTGATAAGTGCTTATTATTTGAATTCATTATGTTATTGTTGTTATCGCACAATGTAGGCCAGAGCTGAGGAAACGCGCTACTAGTTCTCATGACAATTTAGACTATGATGCACTGAGAATACCGCAAACCGTCCTCAATTATCTAAGTAGATACCTCAACGATTAAAAAATAAAACATCTATTGAATATAAATGAATTAAACTTAGAACGATTCAACCAACATTTTTTAGACGAGTAATCGAATTGATGCTTCGGAGGAGATGAAAATAAATAGAAGAAAGATGGAAGCAAAATTATTTTAAAAAAAACAGCATTAGCTATTTCTGTTTTTAATCATGTTGTACATCAAATTCCGCTGTAGCGGATAAGCCCTACGTTTCTGTGGCTTAATTTAAAACTGTTTTACTTTACTCAGGTTCTGTAAATAAAAAATAAACTCACAGACATAAAGAAAATTAGTACCGTCAAATGCCCTAACATTTCACGGATTTTTATTTATTTGGTCTTTCTCGTTCAATAAAAAATAGAAAAAAGCACGATTTTTATGTCGTGTACACATTTTATCATAGATAAAACTTAAGATTTACATAGTTTTCATTTGTTTTAATCAATATGTGCATATAAATAAAGTTTTCGAGGTATTTTAGAAATTAGGCAATGTTATTTCTCAAATTCCTAACATTGCCTGATGCATTTACTACAAAATATATCTATTACTTTTTGTCCTGGTTCAGTCTAAAACCGAACTAAACGTCTAGAGAATACAAACCAATTTCCAATGACAAGTTTTAAGAGTATTTTAGTAGGTAAAATGACTAAGGCAATGTTTGGACACCATTTTGTACAATCGCCATACATTGGCAAAGAAAAGATAGGGTTGTCTCTTTCTTATTAAAAATGAAACATTTTATTTTTATTTAAAATATAATGCATGTATGTGTTTATTAATGTATAAATAGATACATACATGCCAATTGCACGAATAAAACTTTCATTACCATACTATCCGATACTGAGCTGCAAATTGCAAAAAGCCTGCGAAAATTTGAATTTCGCGGACCACTCTGAAGCATTCACCGCAGTATAATTGTAATATAAAATTGTCTTCCCGTAATTTGAAAAATCAAAGAATATTACAATAACACTGAGATGAGAAAGACCATAGTACCTTCTCTTTTTTCTGAAGTAGGTTAAAATTAAATATCTGGGGTGTCAACCCTAGCCTAGGTAATGTTGGGAACACTTGTTTAGAAAAGTTGCCAAACTTTGCCTATTACAAGATTTCATAGTAAATATACGTGTAAATCTATCGTTAACAATCACAAATGATTAAAATATCAACGTTTAATGGAATTAGTATTAAACCAGTGAGGAATTAACATAAATTTAATTACTTATTTGAAAAGTTTTTCCGCAACTCACAATAACCGCCTCGACGCACTTCAGTAATGACAGTCACTGTCAAAATTCATGCATGTTACCAACATAACGTCACTAATTTTGTGCTGCCAGATAAAAATGCAAAAACATGACACATACATCCATTGCCAAACTATTAAATTGAAAAAGATATTACCCTTTCTTCATTATAGGCAAACATAGGACGCGAGGCAAAATTAGGGCATTCGACGGTACAAAAAGAGGGGAAAACATTTTGATGAGTTTTCGCTTGTAATGAAAGCGCCGATAGAACGTTTTGTAGTAAAAGGAAAGTTTAATTACGCACACCTATGTGGTAAACGGAGAACTTATTTGAGTTTCAATCATTGTAATGAATGTTTGGCAGTGGATGTAAGCGGGGCAGGGCCGCGGCCGCTGTGACTACGGCGCCTATTTCTAGCATCTACGAAGCGCCAATTTAGGCGCCTATTTTTTGTAGCTACTTTAAATGTTTCATTTTATTGTATTGTATTGTATTTATTTCCTAGAATAATATAATTCTGAAAATATTTAAACGAGCTTCATGTTTTTAATAACCTATGAGCTTCTCTTTTTTTTGTAATTTAATTATTATTTAAGTACATAATTATGTTTAATGTTTAAAAAATATTTTTAGTACGTTACTGGTTATGAGTATCATCTTAAACTGTTTTTTTTTTAATCAGACTATGTGCATCTCCAGGCGACTACCTAAAAATGAATACTGAAAATATTTGAAGAATAGTGAAATGAATGAAGTAAAAAAGGATGCTTACACAAGAACCATTTCAAATAAAAATGAGCCTAATGAGTTACAAAATAAAAATGATTTTACGACCGTTTGGTGTACGAAACTGCCACGGCCGCCTGCCTACCACCCCTCCAAGAATGTAATTTTAAAACCTGTATTTAAGAAGTCTGTCCGTTCAAATTGCACCCCTTACGACCCCTGTCTGTTATAGACTTCAAAAGTTTTGCTAACCAGAAAAGTTTTCAGCGACATTCACTAATTGCAAGATTTTCGTGCCATTAAGAATTATAATTATTCGAAAAAATTGCTCTTGAACCCGATGCATGTGCAAGCGCATCATGCAATTCATAAATTAAACCATCAGTAAAATAAATAAGTTCATAACTATGCAAACGAACGCAATCTACAGAATGCGAAAAAACAGCGGAAAGCACTTTTATAAAATATTCTTTTTCCAATCGACAAAGTCGCCAGAATTTATTTGTAACCGTTTTTTATCTTTCCCAATTACTTAAAGTTAAGTAATTGTAGAAACTGCCCCTAGCATGTGATAAATTCGATCCAGTTAATCTCGATACAAGAGCGATATGCAAATTAATTGTTAAAGCTACCGACGTAGAACGATTTTCAGCGATATTATAACGATGACCAATCAATAGATTAATCATTGATGGATTTATTAGTGGAAAAACATGAATATCAAACGATATTCAAATGTTTTGTAATCCACACTCGAACGGCAAACGGCACTTTCAATGCATAGTGCCGGACTGCTGTGGCAGTGGAGTAGTCCGGGTGTCGGACTGCACACGGACGGTTGTCTTTTTACCCGACTACGGCGAAAAAAAAGATGGGTTATGATTTCGACCGGTATGTATGTGTAAATGTATACACAACACACACAATATGTTTGCTCATGTATGTATATAGGTATATGGGTATGTATTTATGTTCATCTGATCCTTCATTTCATGAAGTTGACCCGTGACATTTTGTCGTCCGGCAGTCGTGCGTGGGCGGAACGGGTGTCGCACGGCGCTCTTGACAAGTCAACTGTATGAAAAAAGACAATCGTCGGGTTGCAGTCCTACACCCGGACTGCTCCAGTACTGCAACAGTCCGGCATCAAACGCATATATTGAAAGAGCCGTGAACCTTAATTGCATCCTTATTTACGATGGCCGGTCTGTCTCCTTCTAATTTTAAATTTAAAAAACAAAAGACGATCTTTCTTCCCAACACGTACTTGACCGTTAACGATTGTTTTAATAAATAAACATAAAATAATATGATTAATAAATTGTCTTATCAATAACGGGAAATGTTATTTAAGTGGAAAGCCACTTGAACATCATAATGAAGGCCAATGAAAAAGATAAATTGGTATTCAGTTAATACAATAGAAAGACAATTCATATTTAAACATTGTTTGGAAAATAATTTAATTAATTGGCTTATTCAATGTAATTAATTGAACTGCATGTTAATTAAAACTGATCACTGATCGCACTGCTGATCATTTATTATGATATTTCAATCAAAATTCACGAGTTATTTGAGCTTTCAGTCGCTCGTAGGCGTAAACCGACATCTAATTTGCAAATTGCAGTACAGCCTGCACACAGCGCTTACACAAACATAAATATACATAGGTACGTATGAACAGAGCCTACGCCCACATTCCAAAACTAGTGTTAGTTCTCTGACTAAATACAGTACCTACTTATTGTGTTTATTAATAAGTTAAACTATTTAAAAAGTTTTACCGGCCGGCGAAAATATACTCAATAATCAAGCATATAAGATCCTATACATTTGCTATAATTCTAACTATATTTCAACATCATTCTAATATTTTTAGAAACCGCAAATAATCCGTACTTTTCGATAACTAATCCGTATATTTCGAGTTCCAACGTCGGCGTAGCGCGTGTCTCTACAAGTGTTTATTTACCTATTTTACGCGCCCGTACAGCGATCTCTTACAATACAATAATAAGAAGCTGATTGTATCATAATAACATTAGCGTTCGTACGTAAAATAAACGCGGATGCGTTAGCAGGCTTCATATGACGTAGATCGTAGGTGACAGGGTGCTACGAGCTCGTAGCGGCCACCATATGTTCGGACCACGCGGGCTCCGATCGATAGGCGGCACGGCGGGCGGCATGCACTTACCGTGGTCATCTTGAAGTTTAACTTGCGCTGCAACGCGGTTTCGAGGTGGAGAGCCATTTTTATAGCTTTTACGAACGATAAGCAAGAGAATGACCGATTAAAGCACTATAACATAATTTACTGGGCCGGCGTTAAGTAATAACTTCGCGTGTGACGTACGTAGCGACTTCAGCGTGGCAGATCGCGTGTTCACGCGGCCATTTTAGCCGCCTGTCAAAAGGTTTGAGTTTCCACCGCTGGGCGCCACCGTCGCCAATCGTTACGTCTGCGCAAAAATAGCCGCCGAGAGGAGAGCGGCGGAGAGTGGCGGAGTGCGGCGAGCGGCGGCGGCGGCAAGGGGCGCGTAGGGCGCGTACACCGCCACAGGTTACGAGATTTTCCACCACCGATTGATTTATAGTACAACTTATAATTGAGTTAAAAGTTACACTTTCGATACGTACATGTATAATAAACGTCGCATATAAACTCTTTTTGTATATTCTCCATGAAATATATTTGGTGGGTAATACTGAGTATCATTATTATATAAATAGAATTACTTTATGTTTTGTATACTTCGATCAAACTTCTTGACTCGACATTTATGAACTCACAATTAAATTATTGGGGTGCGCGACACTTCCTGAAAGGGGTCGCCCCCTTTAAATTTGCTTTAAGTAAAAGCGTTAACACACTTTATGAGTGTTAATACAACATGAAACTTTATACCTTCTTGTAAAAATATGGGATTGTTAATGTTGTCGATCATTATTTGCGTTATATGCGTGCTACTTTACTTGCCATGACAAATGAAATGAAAAGACATATGAGAAGCTGCGAACAAGCTATTAAACTCGTCAGAGACACGCCACGTGTCACTAAGCGTCAAATGCCAAGAGCCAAGTATCACAATGGGAGCATGCAACGGCACAATATAAAAGAGTCGGCAATATATTTTGATTAGCACGCCATATAGGGTAGTTTAGCCGGTTTGCCGGCCACCTCTGGTTTTCGGCCAGTACGTTGTTATATTAATATAATAAGGACACTTTAACCTACCCATTTAAAAAAACAACGCCTACTTAATGTATTGGTATAAACCCTACAACTTTTGAATTTTGTAGAATTTTAATGATCCAACTGTGTCGTCTGTGACCCTCCGAAAGTCTTACAGTGCACGCGTGTGTCGAAATTAGTGAAAAAAATAGTGCGCGCATAATTTTTGCAAGCTAAGTTACAAAGTTGTTTATCGGTTTTATAAATATAATTATTGTTCTGTGCACGGGAGATAAGTTTAATTAGTGTTATTTTAATTCAAATGGAAGAAAGATAATGTTATTTACGTTTAAATTTGATGGCCGGTAAATTAGATAATGATTTGGGGGACTATTTACTTCTCGGCCGGCCGGCCGAAAACTAGAAGAAGACCGTTTATATTTAATTGATTCTTTTGATTATTAAATAAGGAATTCTTTAAAAAGAAATGCTTTATACACAAAGTAGAACCGCTTCTCATTTGTGTAGTCAGATGTCGGCCGCATGTTTTGAGCTAATTATGTGGTAATAACACTTAATAGTTATTGAATATTTGACGGCCGAAAATTAGAATTTTAATATTTACCTTTCGGCCTAAGCTAATCGATAGGGTCGAAAACTAATAATTTACTAACTGATTCTCGGCCAATAAAAGCTAATGATAATAAATCAACTAACTGAATCGAAATCATCACTCACACGAACAATACAGACGTAAAGGGACTTCCCCAAATTTTTTCTTATTAGCTAGTTAGAAAATTAAGCAAGTTGATCAACGGCCGGAAACTAATTAATTTAAATTTGTTTTTCGGCCGTGTTTGAAGGGATGGTCGAAAATCAGTTTAAAAAATCGTATTTTCGGCCAGTCAAAAAGCAGATTTTTTCCATAATCTCAATTATTTTTGCTATGCCATATTATCCTTTTTCCTTTTTGACCAATGTTCCTACTATTATGTTTAAAATATTTCTATATGATTAATATTTTAATTAAAATCGTTGATTCATACGTATTTTTTGCTTTTAATCCATTATAGAACCTACTAGTTAGCAAATATAGATCATTTTTCAAATAGCAGATTAGTGGCCGAGAACTAGCAAAATAATGGCCGGAAACTGAAACAGGTGGCCGAAAACCGGTGAAATCGCTATTTTCAGACATTTTAATTTTCAGTAATTTTAATTTAACGCTGACGAGTAAAAGGTCTACAAATATCAAAACTACATTATATTTCGAGTTCAAAAATGTTTAAGAAACTAGTCTGCGACTTTAATGTCATGGAGAAAAATCGTCACAAAGTCACACGTTCGCTTAAGTGGCCGAAAACCGGCTAAGTTACCCTATTACGCGACAGACATCAAAAACGAATTACTGTGCCATTACTCGCGTGTGTCGACTCGAGTAACTTTTGGGATAAAGGGCTTTAGGGGAAACTGTTTTTATTTATCGTGATTGGCATTCGATTTCTGATTGTCTGCCATTTATGAAGCGACACCTTGAGGACTGAATTTCCTGAATTCGTGAACCAACTTGTACCCGAGATGTTTGACTACATTTGCATGTCGATGTGGTCGTAAAACAAAACGGAATATTTGCTGTTTATGAACCGGTGCGGTGCGTAAAGGTTGGCTGACGGAAAGGGCTTACGGTTGTAAACAAAACTATTCATATGAAGAGAAAAGATTTGTATTATTGTTTGTGATGGATAAACTCAAAAACTACTTAACCAACAACCGATTTTTTAAATTCTTTCACCTATGGAAAGCTACATTCTTAACGAGTAATATAGGCTATATTTTATTTTCAATAAACAATTTGGAGCCCGTAAGAACCAGGTTGTTAGTTCAAGTTTTTATTTCCTATAACATCTGACGGCGATTTTGTCCACGTGGGTTTTTCACTCGCCATAAGTTATGTCTTTGATTACTGACACACTACCGTATGTCAAAGCACACTATATTCTATATTATTTCAGGAGTTTTGCTACCATATAAAAAAGATTTTTTTGCAATCCGATTGGTACTTACAGAGATTTGCGCGTTGAAACCAACGCACAAACATACAAAAAAAACCTTTCAACTTTATCTATAATAAAGTTGAAAGGTTTTTTTTTGTATGTTTGTGCGTTGGTTACAGGCAACAGTCTGCTTCACACCACCATTCAGCAAAATACAGCCAGGCAAAGTTAGCGTCTGAATAAACTGCTATCAACTGGCGAACTTTAAATCCATATGTGCAACATTAATGAATGCGAATCACGTTAGTTATACCAACATCGGGTGTAGGTAAACAATTCAATCAGAACATCGAGTGTGTCATTTACTAGCGTGAGGATGTGGTGCGATTAGTAGCGGGGGATTAAGCGATTTACGGTCACTTTTGGTGTGCTACATGTCAATTAGCCTTAGCTTTTTTAAAGATTGGAATTCATCAGATGAGTATTTATTCATTCTTGACCAGGTGCTGTAATTTTATCTATTTTTTTGTGATTTTTTAAGGCAACCTCCTGAATTGTGTGGGTGCAAAAATGCTTCTTGTATATTTATATAATACTAGCTTCATCCGCGTCAAAGTTAATAATAATAAATTATACCACGGGATCAGTAATTTTTTTATTTTCCCGGGATAATAGGTAGGCTATGTGGCTATTCCAGACATATAATCTGTTTGTGTGCTTAACATTCAGCCGTTCTGTTGTGATTGAGTAACAAACATCCATCCAAACTTTCGCATATAAAATAGTAGTAAAACATTTTAATAACCTAAGAACTTACCTTACTTTGGATTCTCTACAGTACTCCCCTAAAAAAAAAAGGATATTACCTATTCACGCTTATTAACTTTTCCTTCAGTTTTCTTGTCGATAGCGCCGATAATATAACCGGACTAAGGGTCCTATGATCTTATCCTCTAAAGCCTTACTTAAATATCGCGTCAAATTACACGCAACGTTGATTTTCACTGATCTAAAATTAATATTAGGTTACTTTGTCTATTGACGTAGGTAGCGGTGGTATATACCAGGGCTTGCCAACCTGGATGCAAGAAAGATCAAAAGGGCTCGGCGAGGCGCTTCAACTTCAAAAAATTCAACAAAAAAAATCAGGAAAAACTACGAACAATTCTCTATTTCAATTATTGATTAACATTTTATAAAAAATTGTGCTATAAACTATGATAGAAGGGAAGTATTAGTTGTTTAGCTGTTTTTAGTCACTAAGAATCTGACAGACACCCAAGGGCGCCTAGACAAATTTCTAAACCTGTAAGTGCGGACCAACCGTCGCGGACTGGAAAATGTTGGGAGCCCCTGGTATATACCATTGTTTTGTTTCATGTAGGAGGTTAGGTCGGCATGGCTGTCACAGGTAGGACGCCTTCTAATGAATATTAATAACGTCTTCAGGATATAAATAGATGGAAGGTTCGTAGAGATCACGATGTTGGCGGACAAAAAGAAATAAAGATGTTATTTTTTTGCACTATTAAGTATTTATTACAAAGATGTTTTATCTTGCTCATTCTGCTTGGTACACTTGGTATTTTCTTGTACAAGTTTCTGTTTACGGCATTGGCTCCAGTACGTCGATTCTGTAAAATTCAGATATGAACTCGCATCTCACGTCGCTATTCAATGACATCAAATATTCAATCAAATTCAAATGACATTGTTTTATTTGACGCTTTGAAGTGCGAAGTGAGCGTCGAAGTGACGGTGGCATTACTGTATAGAATGCCACTGCTGGTCATCCATAAAAAGTGTATTGGACCAGCTTCGAAGATAGCTACGATATTTTATAAGAGACTAGCTTATACCCGTGACACCTTATTTGTTACATAGCCTAAACTATTTTTCAGGAATCTGATTTTTCCCAAACCAACTGGTATTTCCAGAGATAAGCTTGTTTAAACAAACACACAAAAAAACATCTTCAGTTTTATAATATTTGTACAGATGCCTCATTTGAGTGCAATAGATGTTCCATACGTAGTTCGATTTAGTTTATAATCTTTTAGTAACATTGGGCCTACCTTACCTATCCCGAAGTTCACCGAAGTGCCGGAAAGGATGGTCTCTTAGGCGCCTACTTCTTCTGCCAAGCAGCGTGGCTGTGTTGTAACATAAGAATAAATTATTGATATTTTTTATAGTTCTAAGTACAAGCTTGCACCCATGCCTCTAGCATAGAAACCTCAAGAGTCGGTGACTATTTATCACCAGGAGGCCCTCTTACTTATGAGACCCATCTACACTAACATTATAAAGTGGTAAAGTTTGTAATTTTTTTGTTTGTACCGACTACTAAAAATCCTTCACTATAGGCTATGATTTATAGTATACCTGACTTCCAGATGATCAAAGTCACTGGTACAAGCAATATACAACAAAAGCCCATCATAATCCACCGCTATCAGACCGACCTAGTCCTCCCAGTTCGTGTCGCGCACTGTTCAATGCGGCAACATAGTTTACTCGATCTCTATACACGTGCATATGTCTGTGTGTATGTCTGTATGTCTGTCAATGCAAACGGAAACTTAACCCTTTGTTGGCACTGCGCTTCAGTGCGTCGCTGCCTTGAGGAAATGATGCAGGGAACAAAACTTGATCTAGCAGGTTACAATGACAATGTCGATTACAATGACGGTAATTATACGTTGTTATAATATTTGTGGAGGGTTTGCCAAAGCCAATGGGGGAGCCACAAATAATACGCGTATGTGTGCGATAACAGGATGGCATAAATTACCAGTGAAAGTTTTATGATTTCGCTGGAAACAATGATGATTCATGGATCGGATTTTACCAAAACATGAGTCTTTTTCAAGTTCAGTAATAAAAATACTCAGAAACGATAGGCTTCTAATAAAGACCCTTATTGCCTAAAAAGAGCTTATTCTGAATACTAACTATAAATAACATTACAAGTACGATTCACTTTTGGAAATATATGGGTGAGGCCTAATGTGTCCTTCAGTGGACGTCCTACGGCTAATATGATGATGATGATGGAGTACCACCAACACCACGTCGGCCAGAAATGTTTAGAACTGCTCAATTTAAAATCTCCAAAGTAACACAGCTTTTACTGAAAGACTGTTACTCCACTTGTAAGTTATAACGCCACAAAAATACAGACAAGCTCTTGGTGCGTTTCTATTCAGAAATGAAATACCAGTAAATCCTAACATTACCTAATTTCAACAGTTCCACCGCAACACATCATGTCCGCAACACAAAATGAGATCAGGTTCCAATAACATTTTCTAATTGAATTTCACAACTAACCGTGTCATCGAGTGTTTAACGGCACACATTGATAAATTAAATAGATATCGCACGGAAATTATTGAACTATTATATGTGTCTACTGAATTATCTATGTATTTATTGAGTGTTGGCTATCGCTACCCTACCTACACTAATGAAATATTTCTGTTAAGTTATAGGTAATGTTTGCCAAAACTATAGTTACTGTGCGTAAGTTATTAAGTGCAATTTTAATGTTACTAGTATATAACATTTATCATGTAAGTGATTTAATTTTTACGGAAAATAAAGACATCTCAAACCTCAAAATCACGCTTGCATTGCCCGGGAGGGTACCTAGAGACTCATAGCCAGTGACCGAGTAGTGCTCAATGAATATTTAAAAAAAAAATGACTAAAATAATAAAGAATCGATAACAGGGCACATCCTCGAAATACATTTCCGCGAGAGACATTCTCGCGAAAGACACTTGCGCGATTGGACATATATGTGAATAGACATTTGCGCATCCCAAATAATCTGCAAACTAACTAACAGACGACGCTCAGAGGCACAGTACCTAAAGAAGGAGATTTATATAAACTCAATCACCAAGCTTAACTTAGGTTCAAATGCAGAAACACCTAGTTACCTATAAAGTTACGTAATCTCTTCGAATGTCACACGAAATTGCTTACCTTCCTTTGACAGAGTTCTCAAAGGCTGTTCTGAATTTATAACGCCCACATGAAGTTGCAATAGGTTGTAAAGATTGAACTAACTTATATAACGCCCACGCAGCAGTCGCGCGAGATATCAAGAATTCAGTTTGAAGCAATAAAAGCAAAATAATAATATGAGGAACCTCAATACTTCAAAGACTTCTTTTTACAAAATATAATTCCCTCTCTCCCACACGTGTGTGTGACGTCACGTTCTTAGTGGTCTAGACTTGAATAAAACAATTTTAATGAGAACATCCAAAATATGTTCAAATGCCATGAGTCATGTGCGTCTAGGTATTCACAGGAACTCAGAACAATTAAACCTTGCGGACGAACACACGCCGACGAACCTGTGCAAATCCTAATATAATTTCATGGTGGCTACACTGTACCTACCACCCGTACCTAGGAACAACTACGAATAGTTATATCTACTATACGTAGTAGGTACCTACGGTTGGCAGCCGGGGGGAATAGTAATGTGTTGTTAACTTACAGACTTGTTAAATTGTATGCACGTCCAACTTACCTGATTTATAACCGTTACAATTGCTTTTGCTTTAAATGATTTACTATTACAGTTATAGTTTGTCTGTTTCTCGGATTTAATTTTGAAAATACGTAAAATTGTAGGTAGGAATTATTGCTTTTTGCAATACTTGTCTAGATTACGTACCCAAATATATACTGCAAAATTAGGTTTGGGAAAGCTGTCTCAAATTAATTATAAACGCGTTTAATGTTACAACGATTCCCTGTAGGACGCTTGAAGGCATAAAGTTCCAAAACGTATTTATAACGTTATTACCTAAGTGGACCCTAAGGTCGTTATCTTAATTTGTACATTTATACACACGAGTGAATTATCACTGATACAATAAGTCAAAAGCGGAGAACAAATTACGACATACGTTCGACGATAACATCAGTTAGTATTGAAACAAATAACAAGCAAAACCAAATAATTCTCCCTCGTAATCTTGATTAGAACAACGGAACTCAAGTGCTTACCAAACTGGCCGCGGAAAGAACAATGCTCACTCGTGAGCCCTTCATTCTTGAACAACAAATCTTCCCTACTAGCGGCTGTAGTTTGCTCATTTGGAAGAAATGAAAGAGGGCTCTTGTCTGAGCCGAAGCCTCCACTCTTTTGTTGGAAACGCGTTTGTTCTCAGTGGCCATTTCACTAATTGCGACCACCTCCATTGTCTCCGTATAAATTAGACGTAAATGTTCCGCTTCATCTCGTTATCTCCAAGAATTTTGAATAAACACAGTTTTTAGACGAGCGTCACAGTACTCAGGTAAATGAGCCGGCCGCAAACTTCGTAGTAATGTGTGGTAAAAGCTTTGTTAAATGTATGAGTGAAATTATTTTAAGTACTTAATTTTCAACGCCACTCGCCGTACAATATTTATTACTTTACTCAGTGTATCTTTCAACATAACTTATGTGGTAGGCGTTGAGTAGTTTATGTTTGTTATGCGGAATATATTTTAACTTGTTTGTATTAAAACGTACGTAAAAGGTACAAGGTAGACGGTGTGAAACATACTACCTATGTATTTTCAACCGTCGAAATGGAACAAAAATCAATAAAAGTTTAAATTGTGCTCACTCATCGTGCAAAGCTACAAAAGGTTCCGACCTTTGAATGTATTCGTACCTATAATATAATAGTCTCGTCTCGAATGTTTACAAAGTCCTCCACACATCGCCTCCCCTCGCCTATACAAGCGAACGGCGCACTAAAATAATTTCGATGCAAGTTTTCATATAAAACTACATTTCAGTGGAAGAAAAAGTGTGTGGAAATTTTTACAGAACACTGTTTTTCTGTTTCAAATGAATAGTAGTTGTTGGAGAGGTTCACCCCGCAGACAAGACAGTAATCACGACGTACCGGCAAGTTTCCTCCACGCCTGTGTCTGGCTTAACTCAAGAACCACTGAACAGACTTTGATAGGGCTTACATTATTCCGAAACTTGTTCTTCCAAGAACGTTTATTTAATAATTTTGGTATGAGAGTGTTTCAACTTGTTAACTTACCGTGTATGTTTTATGGGACCTCAATTCGGAGCGGTGGAGGTCGTAAGACTTGGGGAAGCAATCTATCACATCTGGTGCACTGCTCAATTTTTACCAATAACGCAGTTTTATATGATTATGATTGTTTGAACACACCAGCCCGTTATACTCAGGGGAGTTTATGAGAAAATGGCTTTCAAGGAAAAATTCAGTTCAAACCCAACACGTAAATAATCTCTTTGAATATAAAAGGTCACGGTCTCTTCGTTGTTATCTCTGTTTCCGAATTAGGAGAGGTATTTTTGTTTGCCCACCGGCGTTCTGCTCAATTTGTCAAAACGTATTGCGATAAAACGTAGTATTATTTTTAGAAATACGTCAAACAGAGACGGTTTAGTTTGCGTAGACATTTTATTTAGTATTTCCGTAACCTTTAGAAATTTTGAGGTCAAAATTCGCATTGTGATGTGTTTTAGTAGAGTCAATAAAAAGACAAAGACGGTAAGTAAATAGACTGAGCAAAGCTACTTAAAATCTTTTAATGCCTCTGTACACCATGGGCCATGCTGGTTAAAGACGCTTTGTATTTAAAATCAGCTTGAGTTGTTCCATTTAACTCTGCGGTACATTTTTGTCATAATCAATCAATTATACCAATAATTACCTCTCAACGGGAAGTAGGTAAGAGCAATTTACCGATTTCAATTCGCATGAACGAACCCTTTGTTATCGGGGAATGAGCTATTACCGTCGATTCGATTATTATTCTTACTGTCTGCTATTCTTAGAGGTTTTAGCACTGCCTAATGAAATACCTTTGTTAACCTTTAAGTGTACTGCGTACAGACGAAATTAATTATACGACACTAGCAGAAGACACTCGTTATCATTATTTACATAATTATTTATATGTGTGAGGAATAAGATAAGGAATGAGTATATTAGAGGAAGTTCGAAAGAAGCGCCAGTGATAGAAAAGTTGAAAGGGAACCGTTTGTCTTGGTATGGACATGTTAAGAGGAGGGATGAAATGCATATGACCAAAAGAGTAATGAATATAAATGTGAACATGAATGGAGAGGAAGAACGAGGCCAAAGGAAAGATGGATTGAGGAAAAATTGTGTGAAGAATGATATTAAAGAGAAAGGAGTCAGTGATATCATGACGGTAGACAGGACGGCATGGAAGAAGAAAACAGTTATGCCCTGCCCTTATCCAATGTTACATGGGGCGTTGTAACATTGGATAAGGGCAGAAAGATGATGATGATTTACATGTGTGATAATTTTGCAGAAATACAAATTAACTAAAATATGTGTCACTAGCTGACGAAAAAGAAAAAAAGGGCCAAATGCGTGTCAGGAGTTCAGGACACGCATGTCGCCCAATGTTCTGTAGTTGCCTGAAGTACATTTTGTAAGTTGGTCGACTATTACTCGTTAACTTGCGAAGCCTACTTAGGTCTGATAGTTTTTCTTTTGACTTTGTTATATATTTTTGTCACATATCCAAAAACATCTATTTAGCTGGTAGGGGAGGACTCTTGACTCATATTAGCTGATATAATGTAGTGAATATTATATCTGCTAATGAAAGAGTACCTAAATAAATAATCCCTAAACCGGATAATGGTTTTTCACAATATTTTTGAATGACCTATCGAACTATATCCCACACCAAAAATCATCATCAATCAATCATAATCGAGTAGGGAAAGCACCCTATTGAAAAAAATATTTTCAATATTTTTATAGCTCCTTAAGACTAAGAGACTCTTTACAGACTGACAGACGGACGGATGGAAATGGCGAAAGTATAACGAGTTCCTTATTGACTACGGAACCCTAAAATTAGAGAAATATCTTTCCTCTTTTAACAAAAGATCACATTTTTGTCACAAAAAGAAACACCTTGTTAAGCCATTTAAAGAAATTCAGATAAAGCCCCGTGAATTTAGGAAACAATCCTCAACATTTTCCTGTTACGAAATCTGGTTACAAAAATATTAATCTTTTTAAACGAAATAATCGGCTTAGCTACACAATGTTGGCTTGTAACTGTTACGTGCAACATAATAACACCTGCAACATGGTTGTATGCACGTTTTACGAACACGAATGACAATGAAAAGTTCAAAAATGGATTCGAAACGGTCATTACGCGCTCGCTAAACAGTCCGAATTACAGAACTGTGTTGCATTGCACCTCTAATTACATTGCATACTCTTGAATTGCTGTACCCAGAAATTCGGTTACAATTTTATTTTAAACCTTTTATACGAGGTGGAACGTACAAAGTAATAAAAACTTTTACCGTGAATTCAGCGTGTACCTACATGATTTTAGATAAAATACACAACCACGCATGTATTCCCCGAAACGTTCGGCAGAGGTGTACCAACATACACCCGCAATTCTAACTCCGAGCTACTACCGAAAATTTTACAGAAAAAAGCAATAACATTTTGCTCGACCTGGAAATCGAACACAACACCTAGAGGTGTAGTATTAGTAGTGTTAATAGTGTTGTGTAGTCTAGATACCCCATCATTAAGAATATTCGTCGGGTAATACAACAAAAAATTAGCAGTTCCCTACATATTAACCGCGTAGGTTTTGCACTGTTGTCTGGAATAGTTGTTTTTTTTTTAAATAACCGACGAAACATTTCTTCGCCTGGTATCTAAAATCATGTATTAAATTCAGGAAGACGCTGGATGCAGGCCGCTTCCAACCAGTCCTGTTTAAAATCTATGGGGGAGGCTGAGGGACACGCTGGATGCAGGCCGCTTCCAACCAGTCCTTTTGTAAATCTATGGGGGAGGCCGATGTTCAGCCGTGGACGTCCTAAGGCTGATATGATGATGATGACAATGAAATCCATGGCGATAGTTTTCATTACAATATCCCTTCTACACATTATACCTAATTCTTGAAACGTATTCAGAAATATCGTGTGAAAGTAAAGGGCAATAAACTTCACGTATCAGAATGTATCCACCTGTGTAGGCTTACTACGTAACAAAAGCTTGAATGAACATAAAATGTTTATGAATGATGTTTTGAATTCAAATGTTTCATTCACTGTTATCATCATGGAAAAGTGGCGTCGTAAGCCGATTTTAAAGCTATTTTTGCCGGGTCAGGAGGAAATATTGCTATTGCTAAAATATCTATGAATAGAAAATGGTCAGTAACTGCTGTATAAGTATTGTTGTTTCACGTAAAATCTCTTCAAAGTTAGAGGGAACAGGCTTCTTCTGGGTAAGCTAATTCTATCGTACACTCTGTGTATGTCACCTCTGACCATGACAAGAGTCAAAAACTTACATATCTTAAAAAAAAAATACAAAATAATCTTATTTTGATATTTTTTAGTTTGCCCCACACTATTATATTCCCCTGTATCGTGAGTGCATTTACAAACATATGAACTCACATACACAAACACCCAGACCCAGAACCACCATCTTAAAGTCATACAAATATTTGTTCCGCGCGGGAATCGAACACGCGACACAATCGCGGCAATCAATCGCCTACCCACTGCATACCGCGCCATGAAATGCCAAAATAATAATCATATCCATATTTCGGACAGAGTCCATATAAGTGTTAATAACAATTATCTTAACATCTACGACAGTAGGTACACAATTATTATAAACATTTACAACCAAATCATAATTTTCAAACACAATCTGACCACCAGAGACGGTTTATTCAAAATTGTTAGGTACTAACGTAGAAGGAAAACGACAGAATGAATATTTTTACGAGGTGGGAGCACAAGTACCTATTGGAAGCGAAGTCCCGGCCTCCCCGAGGCAAGCCACGCACACTTCACACCGATGTCGGTGAAAACACTCACACCACCACAATTTTTTCGGAATCTTCGAAGAATTCCTTTCGCAAATCTGTTTAAACAGACATAACGAGACATTGTACTTTTACATTATTGAAAGGTGTAGGTAGTTTAGAAGTTTTTAAGGCTTAGTAAGCAGTAATTAATATTTGTTATTTACTAAAAAAATTATACCTACTATTCTCAGTGAATAATTTTCTAAGTTAACGCATATCATAACGCCTGTATTCCCCAAAGGGCTAGGCAGAGGTACACCAATGTACACCCACAGTTAAGTACGCAGCTAAGTTATTAAGTATTGTCTAATAAAAATAAAAATAAATGTCTATAAAATAATTTGTTATTTACTAAGAAGGAGTATTCTTGATAAATAACAAATATTTTAACTGCTTACGAAACTGCTCTTGAGACATAACAAAAAACACATCAATATATTTTTATCACGAATAGTTTTTATGATTTTGTTTCGTGCATAACTGTCCGTAATACCGACACGTCACGGCCGACTGAACTCGTCTGTCCGACCAATCGTATGTTCATATTGCAGGGCATATTCTCTCATCCACAAATTAAAAAATCTCGGAATACTTTTCATGCGTCCAAATATGGGATTGAATGAAGCTGTTCCGATGTGAATTGCGGCGTCCGTCACCGCGGTCAAGCCTTGTGTTTGACAAAGTCTCTAAAAAAGTAATTAACGTGTCAATGGTTTTGAATCCGTGGGGCTATTGTTTGTTTCGTGACTTTGAAAGTCGATTACCTAAACTACATAACTTTAATAAAGTTCGTAAAGTGTAAAAACCTTGAGTAAAAGTTATTATGAGCAACATTTTAAATACTTTTACTAAAATACTTTCTATACGGTGACGGAAACTCGGCGTAATGCGTGTTCGGCACGCACTTGGTCAATATTTAAACACATACAAAACATTAAGTGTAGCTGTGTTAGGCGTTGAAGTCAAATATAAGCAGCATATCCATTGAATATAAATAATTGATGATATGTCAGCACTCACTCGTACTGCTATCTCAACATTACATGATTTATGATATTCTTTTGACATGCAAAGATACATAATGTTACGTATCAGTATCGAAGTTCTCCCATATTTATTGCTTCTAGGCATAATATTTATCAACTTTAGTTTCTGAAAAAGCAATAGGAACAGTTTTAAACAAAACTAAGTGCACGAAGTTGTAGAGCGGATTTACCGGAAGCGGACGCGTCGACAGCGGCCGTCGCTTCAGGATCGCAACACGCTTTCATTCATCCCGCAGTTAAGTCCTTTCGGAGTCGACGCCAGTTTTACACAGAAACTCTACACTAGGCGCCGACCTCCTGCCTGTATCGCTCTCTCCCTCGCACCCGCGCAACTCATGCTCCGTCGACTGAAAAGAGAGAACAAAATCAATACTGTCTGGAACACGCCCACTGGTTCAACTCAGTAACTGCGCTTCCTCACTGGAAATTCGATAAAATAAAACTGGGTAAAAATCATTAAATTAGTGTGTTGGTGTTAGAGATCCTATGTCGTCGGCTTTACTGAACGCATCTGTAAAGTGCAGCCAGTCGGCGTCGCCAGAGGCGCTGGCGAGAGGTCACATGTTTCGCACGTGGTCGGGTCACGTTACAATGTTTACCTGCGACCGCCTGGCGGTCAGGTGAGAGCCGACGCTACGAGCCGAGCTACACTCGCGTAGCTCTACGTACTACGCCGGCTGACTACGACTCCCGAAATAAGCATTTAAGGGCAATTTTACTACTTAACAGAGTACGCGTTCTGTGGGCTCGCTCTCGTACAAGTTAAGCAAATTGTTTGCAGTCTCTCTGGGTAAACACTCTTAAAATGTAATCTTGTCTCCATCCTCATGATACCCATATTCAGTGGGCGTCGGAGCCGGCGAGCCCGCGGCTACGGTTTGCATTTTTATCAACCATCGACGACAGGCAGCAACATTTTATTTTGCGTGTCATAAATATGGAACTAGTGAAGGAGAACACACGCTGGAATATACAAAATTTTCATGCAAACTTATCTGAAACTATGCATAAGTAAGCAGCAACGAAAAGAAAGCTTCCTCTTTGCTATAAAAATAAAACTTAGTACATGTTCTTGTGTTTCCTGCATCACATTTTAGAGAGCTCTTTGTACTTTATGTACACGAGCGTTGATGTGAGCAAAAAGTACTTGCACAAAATAAAATACACTTGGTGCAGCAAATACATTATGTTAAAGAATTTACAAGACTATCTTTACAGAGAATTTTAATTAAGAAAAATTGATGACACGATAATACTGTATAAATATTTAGTTTCGAGGACAGATGAAAGGTTAGATATAGAAATATTATTCTGTCCCTTATAAGTTAAAAGAGAACACAGCTTCTTTGTACCCATACCAGTCACATTTTCACGAAGTGCTTATATGTGAATGGAATACGCAATGAGCTGTCCCCTTCCTTATAATATTTATACGAAACGTTAAGGATATCTCAATTTATTACGTTCCATTAATTCCATCAGAACGTCGTGAAAATAACCACATGTTAATAATTTATTTATGGTAGTACAAAATAGACAGGGCAGTATACAGTCGTGGTTTAAAAATGTTTATCAGTTTTTCAATTAGATTCTTTATCATTATGTGCAGTAAAACCTAAAATACCATATCAAGGTACTTTTTACTTTTTTAAGTTGTAAAGCATCAATTCTAACATAGAGATTATCTCATTGATGAGGTTCTTCAGGAAGGTCAATTGTGCAGTACTCGTAACCGGCGTGCTTGTATGACCAGGTGCATGAACGTGGACGAGGCGAAAAGAGTATGTAAGGATCGTAGCAGGTGGTTTCTGTCTATCCCCATGAGAAAAAGGCGTTAGTTGATGAATGTGTGCACGTATTATTAATGACTTTTTGATAATTAAACTTATTCTTAATTTAAAATTTGACATATTAGCGTTACTGCTTTGGTTACAAACGTTTACTTACCGCAAGTGTACAGTCACGAGCAAAAACATATACACACACATAGCAAAAAATTAAATCTATTTTCGCATAAATGAACAATTGCAACATTGAGATAATACCGATATAATAGTAAGTTCGGATCCAGAATATGATATTTATAACACCATTATATTTCAATCATTACTTTGCGAGGAAAATGCTTCAGAATTTTGCTAAATGTATACATGTGCTATCATCTGTGTAATTTGTATGAGTCAAGAGTAGGGTTCCCAGATTGAAAAGTCGAAATTCCGGAGAAAATTCCGGACATAGGATGAAATTTCCGGATTTCCAAAAACAAAAATTCTGTCACTATCATATCTTTCTTCCCATACACTGACCTCTATAAATATACGCGTATATTATCTATAATATACGCGTATATCATCAAGTAGTCAGTGCCGCCACAAATCAAATAAAAAGAAAATAACCAAAAGTGGAGGAAAGATGGCACCGCCATCTCTTGATGATATTTAAAACTAACCTATCTGAAAACTGCTCATTGTGAAGGAAACGCCTCTCCTCTGTTGCGCGTTAGGGATGTGAGATTTATGGAACTGTGGTTTTTACTTAAATTTTAGAAATTCCTGACGGCTTAGGATTCCTCCCGCATTCCGGACAAAGCACTAAATTTCCGGACATGTCCGGAAAATTCCTGACATATGGCAACCCTAGTCAAGAGAGAGACGGGTATTGCAGTGCTCGTAGGCAATGCTAACAGACTGCTACTATAATTTGTTACTGTGGGACTATACATACGTTATTTTGGGACCTCTTGTGATATGCAGTTTGTTTGCAATGCGTTTGTAGACAGTATGCAAATATGACTGTTGTTTGAACAAGGTTTTTAGTAGGCAAATAGTAATGTTATAGAACGCAACTGTGTATCTGGTGTTCTAAAGATACTTCATATATTTTAAGAATAGATAAATAAAACCTTTTTATTACTTAATGCACATGTATGATAACGAGGTACTTACCTTTTTTTTCTGTCTGTCTGTCTGTCTCTCTGTTTCGGCTGATCACTAAAATGACTAGACCGATATGGATAGTACTTTCACTCGCAAAAAGCTGATGTTATACGATTATCTATATTTTTAGAAAAATAATTTGGGTTCCGCGGAAAAATTAAATCCTCGTAAATAACCAACATTTACGTGTACGTCGTAGACATCAATTAGTAACAAATAATGAAGTAGGCATTTAACAAAAGCAATATTTATAATATCGTAGTCTTTACAAACTATTCAAACCCCAAAGAAAATTGCAACACAAATGGCAACAACACCAATAATTTAAACGATTTTTTTTTTTTAATAATTATTCCTAAATTAATGAACATATTACTGTACGAAAGTAATACATACAATAACTCCATGAAAACAAAAACTTAACAAGCAAAAATATGCCTTAAAGTAATGTTCTAAAGCGCACTGCACCAAATGCAAAGTATTTAAAGTGATTTATAAGTTTCTACGGAATAATTGCAACAATCGTGGATGGAGCTAGTTGGGAAGCAATAAATGGCTCATGGGGCGCCTTGCAATCCACAGCCAATGGTTACGGCCCGTCTGAAACCACTACACCATGAGTCTTATTAATAAGTAAATAGGTATCTTTTTGGCTGTTTTCTATTCCAGGGTATTTTTTGGTGTGTGATTTCGACATTCTGTATGTCCAAATAATTAATTTTTACAGTTCTGTAGTCAGCAAGGAACTCATATCCGTCTATCTGTCTGCGGCTTAGCTCATGGGGCCTACCACCATTCTAATATTACTTTGATTTTAATATTACTTTGTAATTTCAGTTGTAGGATTTTCAGCTCTAGGCGCTAAAGCCGAGCGTTGAAAATCCAACAGTGTGCAAGGCAAAGTAATATTAAAATAATACTGTTTTAAGAGATGGTGGTAGGCTCCTAGAGACCCTTAGCAGTAGTGAAAGAAAGGTTTGAAAAGATACGTAATTTGTTTGCAAAATATAAAGCTTTAAAGTGCTAAATTTATTGTTTTCTTGGAGTCCAGTGTTTCTCTTTTCAATCCTGCGTTGTCAATAATTGTTTTTGGATTTGTGAGAAATAAAACAAGGTAGTATACATATATACCGAAGTTAAAAGTAAAACTATAAAAGGTAACAATTCAAACAAATAATAGTCAACCAACGTATAAAATGTACTTGTAAGCAACTACTGAACCCTTAACTACGCGTGGCCCGACACGAACATGGCAGTTTTTTTTTTCTTAAACAAAATTGCTTGTTTCACATTCTTATCCACAAAAGGTCAAAGATATTGGAACCCTCCGTTAATCTCATTGGATAGACAACAAAGGAGGTCGGAATATGGCAAACTATCTCTATAAATTATAATATAGTTTACTTAGTCACCAATGTTTGTAATAGTTTAAGGTACCTAATACTTAACTACTTAGTTTATAACATTGTTACCCTCTACTAAAAAGTAAGACCGCACCGTACCCTCAATTACCTACCCAACTGTTCAAATACAAACAAGAAAATAATAACCAAAGCAAATAGCTGTCTCAACCATAGATTATAACCGTATTAGCAATTCAAAAACCTTTACTTACCCGCCATTCCGTGCCTGAACATAATTAAAATTTGCCTTAGGTGACGTTCGTCATTAATTATTTAGCGTAGTTTGAACATCTTTAGCGGGAGCCAGTCGACGTGCAATAAATGGGCCGCAACGCCTTATATTCCTTATATTCAGAGGACAGAGTGAACGCGTGCCTGGAATAAGTTACCCAACCGCGCTAAAGGAACCCAGCGATCCCCGTCTACATAAAGATTTATTCCCATCTGTAACTGAGAGGAGGACGCGACAGTTTTTCCCAATTATAAGGTGTAAGCGCCCCATTTATTAACATCTCGTCAAAGAAATCACGATCTTGCCGCCTCCCCGCCGTGTTCCTGGAAGTACGCTCATAGTTTGCTACACTTTCCAAAGTTTTAATTATTGCGCCGGCTAATAATTCCGAAATTGTTGGTTCCTACTGCTTCGTACTGGCGACATTTTAATGCGTACAAGGAAAATTAATTAAGCGTACCATTCATACTGCAGTATCATTATAAAAATTACAGCATAAAATTTCTAGTCGGTAAAAAAAGTCTTTCAAAGCAATATTATTAAACATGCAACGATTCCTGGTAGAAGTTTACTACAAGAAAAATATAGTAGGTAACTAAGATTTCTCCCTCAAAAGGAATTTTATACGATATCAAACCTATTTTGCTACGGAGCGTAATTAAATTCTCATACGCGCATCTTTATCATATTTGCGGCCAGCGTGCTTATATTCTCGGCACATATTACAGAGCATGTTAGTAAGAAATAAAAAAAATGTGTCACATCTGGGGAGGGTAGCTGCACACTGTATGTGCCAGGCGTGGTCGTTGCTGGGAAACTTGGCCGTCCCGCGACCAACGGAAACTTTCTTGCCGAACTCCACGCGCCGCGGTGCACCGAAATGCCGACCGTCTTCTTTGTCATTAAAATGCTTTATTGATGTAATATGCAATATTTTATGACGGCGAATGTATGCACGTCTGAGCACGTAATAGGCATACTTCTGTGGAAAGTTTTAAAGATAAATTATTATACGTAATTAGTTATACTTAGTAAGCTCAATTTGTTCGCGTACCACTTGCTACGTCAAAGTGTTTCGTTGTGGTCACGTGATTTTCAATTCCTATTCCAATTCATAGTTTTGCCACAATATATAATTCACATTAAAACAAACTGTTATAATATTATATTTTGTAATTTTATGAATCAATTTACTTTACTTTAATTATCAAGCAAAAACTTTTTAAAGAAAAGAAAAGACTTTTTAAAGTGTCTATGACCGCAGCTCGTAGCTCTCACATTAAACTTGATGATAATACTTTAAAGTAAAGGCATATGCGCGTGTAATTCTATCTCAGCTCTGCCATAAAGAGTAGGTATACTCCGCTTCCACATACCATTAGCAGTAAACACGTACCTACGAGCAGATAATAAAAATTAATACAATGCGCCGTAACTCGGTATGCATTTCAAACTCAGGCACAATGTAAAAACGGGACGGCAGTCTCTGTAGCCTTAATATCCGCTGTTTCAGACTCGTAACCGGCTAACAATATTGCATTGCGTACGCCACGCGCTAGTTCCGTACTTATCGCGAAAGTTTCAGCCGGCGGCTCGAGAGGGGGCGAGGGCCCGCCGGTGGGGGCAGGGGGGCAGGCGGCGGCCCCACTGCAGTATCGATCGCGTCTGCTGCACGCTGCAACGCTGTCTTCCGCAGATCAGTCCTTATCGTCCGCCGGAACGAGCCTCCGCTACAGCCCCGCACTAAAAAGGCTTTGCGACACATTCTACGTGGAGCTGCACGCACGCCGACTGCAGACGCAAGAATCGAGGCGTGCGCTCACGCTTCACAGAACTAAGCTTGTTTATTGAAAACCGTTCACTGCTATGTCTCAGCATCTACCTACTAATACGTACATGTTCGATTTATGGGAACATAAAAATAATGTATCGTTAGCAATACGTTTGACGATACCATCCGACGAGTTTATGTGAACGGTTATACGATTAGTTTGTTGGGAGATTATGAGTGATCACAACCCCTACGCAAGGAAAAATAAAGCTCAACATATTATAATTTTTATTAAGACTAAACACAAGTCATAACAAGAATAGAAAAGACAATGCGAACAATAGTTTGCGCGGTACGAAACTTAGTTTAAAACTGTCGTCTACACTAGCATGCTTGACATTTCAGACACTAAATTCATTACAGTTGGGGAGGTTTTATAAGTGATGGTTAAGGTGAGGGGTAACAACACCGCTCGCTATAACTATACAATATTTATAACGAACGACCAAGTCGAAAGTTGCAAGCGTTGAAAATATTGTAAGCTGCACTCGTTTCGGGCAAATTAAATGAAAAACGAAGTTTCGCCGCGTGGCGGACAAAGTTGGCCACTCAAGTTTGAAGCTCGGCGAGAGACGCGTACAGACTACACCCGGTCGTCTCTCGCTACATTATACATAACACTGTACATAAACCTATCACACTTAACGCGTCTCGTACATAAATAATATCGCTAGTATGTGTGTATATTGTCAGCAGATTTTTTCGTCGTGAAGGCCCATTTGTCCATACGCCCGCTTGCCTTTCATGAGGTTTTGAGTTCGCTACTTCACAAGTACCAATGCAACTTTTCAAATTCTGTACTTTCTAAGTTTATCTTAGACGCCACAGACATCGTAAGGAACCCTGTACTAACATAAATTTGAAATCGCCAATCCAACTCTAGCAAGCGTGGCACAAGGCAGCGAGACAATAATAGGTTGATATTTTTATAAATAATAGACGAAGAGACCCAAGCCAACACGCTGAGGCCCCTTTGAAGGCTTTAAGATGAAATGAAAATATTTGACTGCATCGTTAGCGTAGTGGTCCTAAGCGCGACTACAGCGCAAGAGGTATTTGGTTCGATTCCCAGGGCGAGCAAAAAGTGTTAATAGGTTTTTCTATGAATTTCTCAGTAGCAGCTTGGAGTTAGGATTTGTGCCCGGGTACCTATAGGTAATAGGCTCACCCCCTTTTACATGGGCCCTAAACATACCCTCGAACTGTGTAAATACATTGGTATATCTGTACTTAATCCTTCGGAAAATACAAGCGTGATAGTATGTGAAAATATTCATTATTACGATTTTGCACCAATTTAATTGTATCGAACCTACACAATAACATATTAAGTCAAAACTAAATAAGCAACTGTAATCAAAGGCACAAGCAAGAGGTTACTGAAAACTGTTTACCAATAGCCGTAATAGGCACTTAGTAAACTCAAGGAAAGCCCGTCGCCCGATGTGTACTTTGTAAGGGATTTATAAACCTGTCTGAACCTGCATATTAATAAATGGAATAAATTTCCCCCACCTGGCCGTAAGTTCGTAGCCCACGCAACAAACAGACTCAAAAGTTATTCAAACTTGGTACAATCAAGACGGTTCAAGGTGGTTATACTTAACGACTATATTTATGACGTTGCTTTGTCTATGAATTGTGTATTTTTAAGTCGGTTTTCTTTTGATTTTTTAAGAATGGGGATTATTTTATTTTTTTTTATTAAAAAAATTATCTTATTAGGCAAATAAATGTAGTTTATAATTATGTAACTGATTGATTAAAATAGATCTATTTAAATGACGAAGATCCCCAAACTAGGTGCTTACCTGTGTCTTTTGGGATCAGAGAAAACATACTATTGATTGCACTGAATTGTGTGAACTACTTGATTCAAGTCGTAAAGGTGCGTAAATATTAAATCGATGGCAGTTAAGTATAGGCGGAAATCAAAAAATGCTTTTTTTACAAACCATACGGCAGGGTTTGTAAAAAATCAGTATAGGATGTATTATATATAGGGTTGATATAGGTATGAAACCTAAAACAATTTTGGATTTAACCGGTTTGACTTTTCAAAATAATTAATAATAAAAGTTATTTTAATGCCATATGGAAAACTGGCTCACCTGTGGTATATCGAGTAGGTATCTACTTTGCTACCATGGAAATGTTGTTATTTATATAATTAAAAAAAAAAGTAAAATGGTGACTTAGATAAGGTATAACCCAAACCCCCTCCTCTAATCAATATTAGACGGGTAACCGCATAAATAAAATAAAAACATCTCAAGATAATAATATGTGTACACCACACCACATTACTTCACAAACTTTTATTTTATTTTATTTTTGGCGAATGTGTGTGACGTTTGTTATGTATGTAGTGTGATGTGCGATGTATGTTAATTTGTAATTTGTGATCATTACTATAATATTTTGTGCTTCTCTCTCTCTCTGTTACCAAAAATTACAGTTTCAGTGAGTGAAATCGATAGAAAGCGTCAAATACGTAGTAGGTACATATAGCGACTGAATAGTTTGGAAATACGCCAGGCAGGGGCACTCGACCTCCGCACACTGCTTGCCCACTTCACCACTGAGGCACTGATGTAAGACTCCACGCAGCTTTGTGATCGACTGTACCATACTTGTACCGTACCACGCGCCATATCACGTCTTCATTAACGTTTATTGCCATCATAATAAAATACAAGCTGTAATGCATTCAAATTAAGCAGGTAAATAAAATGTTTAATTTTACAATTAAACGCATTTAATGCTGTTTGCCAACATCTTTACTTCTTTATACTACTTATAATAATTAATATTATAATGCTGAAGACTTTGTTTGTTTGTTTGAACGCGCTAATCTCAGTAACTACTGATTCGAATTGAAAAAATATTTTTGTGTTGGATAGTCCATTTATCGAGGAAGACTTTAGGCTATATAACATCACGCCACAAGCCTTAGGAACGGAGCAGTAACCAAAAACTTAACGCGGATGAAGTCGCGCGCTGAAGCTAGTTATAAATAAAACTCCTATCTTTTAATTAAGACATCAAAATTATATCATATGCATTTTAAAGTCATTAATTACGTACTTTTTCAACAGAAGTACATTACAAACAGTAAGTTTTTAGTTAGTTACAAGAGTTCGGGCCACTTAACGCAATACATTCGACTAGTTAAACAGTAACTGCACAATTGAAGCGTGGGGAATACTTGCTACGACACGCTACGCTGGAGCTACGCCAAATTGTTAAATATATTTTATATTATTATATATGTCATAATTACATTAGGCAAATAATATTTGAATGGTTTAGTTTTGTAACTGCCTCGTTGGCCTAGTGGTCCTAAGCGCGACTGCTACGCTTGAGGTCTTGGGTTCGATTCCCAGGTCGAGCAAAAAGTGTTATTGGGTTTTTCTATGAAACTCTCAGTAGTACATATAGCACATACCATCACGCCAGTATTCCCCGAAGGGTTAGGCAGAGGTGTACCAATGTACACCCACAATTCGCCGGTATGTTTAGGTCCCATGTAATAGGGGGCGAGCCTATTGCCATTAACCGGGCACAAATCCTAACTCTGAGCTGCTATTAAGAATTTTAAAGTAAAACTCAATAATACTAAATGAATTAATGGTTTAATGGTGGTGGTTAATCAGTGAATGGTGGTTTGAATGGTTTAGTTTTGTCTTCTTCTTTATCCTGTGGGTCTATGGACCCCACACACTCTAGTGTCAGAGTTTCTAAACCGCCTCAAGGGCTTCTGACATTATGGTTACATATGTCAGTGATGTCCAAGATAAAACGATGATGAACTGTTTCGTTTGACTGCCTCGTTAGCCTAGTGGTCCTAAGCACGACTGCTACGCTAGAGGTACTGGGTTCGATTCCCAGATCGAGCAAAGTGTTATTGGGTTTTTCTATGAAACTCTCTGTAGCAGCTCGGAGTTTGGATTTGTGCCCGGTTAATGGCAATAGGCTCGCCCCTAATACATGGGACCTAAATATACCGGCGAACTGTGGGTGTACATTGGTACACTTCTGCCTAACCTTTCGGGGAATACAGGCGTGATGGAGATGTTTGATTGATGTTTGTTTAATGTTTTGATGTTGTAACATGCTAATAATAGACCTCAGGTATTTTCGAGTGTCCAACCATGCATTATTCGAAACTTTTAGCGGACTTGAAGCAGTGAGTCGTCACTCACTCGATTTGTCCTCGTAAAAGGGTTCCTAAATGGTTCCGTATTCCTTTGCATTATAAATATCATGTAAGCGTAACATATTTATATTAAACAATTCTGATATTATTATTACGTTTGCGTAAAATGAATGTAAGGTAGGTTCAGGTAGGTACAGATTGGTACAGTCAATAACAAAAGTAGATTAACATTTCCGATTTTTTTATCCTTATTATTGAGCGCAGTATCAAAGGAAATACGAAATAGATCTAAAATTAAGATAAAATGAATGATGATGAATTAAGATGAAATGAATGATGTATTGCCTTAAACTCTGAATAGCATTAAATTGTGTTATGTATTTTGTGTCTATTAAAATGGCATGTAATTGTTAATATACTTTTGTTGCTGACCATACCTACATTGCTACAAACTCAAAAAGAGTTCACATTTTATTCTGAAGATATTTCGCAGTAAAAGGCCACAGTCGTTAACAGTGACATCTTCAAAATTTTATTTCTCGTGGCATCGTCATTGTGAAACAGTTTGCCGGTGAACGAGTGAATTTTCTCGTGTTAAGGAGAGCCGCATTGGAGGCCCGCCAGATGGCTCTTGTGAGGAGCACCCTCCGCCGCCTCCGACTGACGCTAATTGCTACCAACTCTTCCAAAATTATCTCAATTAAACTGAATTTATTAATGACTATTAATATTACGATTGTTTCGAACTTTGTTTCGTTATTCGCGAATAGTTCGCGGATATCTTTTTCACGGACGGCTCATAAAAATGCAAAACGCTCCAAAATATTTTTGATGACGTAAGTTGAAATTTAATAAAGCGAATAATTGGGATGGGCGCGCGAAAATTCTTCCCGATGAAAACGATTGCACGAATGTTTTCCAATTTTTGGTAAAAATAATCCGTAGTTCACAAATTGTGTGTTCAACTCTCGACCTTTTGTGTGATTACGTAGCTATCTACCATTATCCCATAGTACATGGCACATCGGGCTGTAACCAAGGGTCGTGATGTTGGAAGTAAGCCAGAACACAATGTCTGCACACAGTTACATTTGCACTAGGGATGCACTCGTCTTTGGAGTCAGGCTCTTTGTCCAGCCATTTTATTCCAGAGGTTTTAACTCTCCCTTTGAGAATTAGCTACGTCGGGAGCGTACCTTCACACGACTCCAGCAGACGTAATTAGATACTTTACCCGTGTGTAGAGGGACTTAAAGACGGTTAATTTAATATGATAATTACAACCCGTAACTTTATTCCTTAGTCGACTTTGCAGACGCGAGAATAAACATGACATGAAGAAAGTTTTCATTTCATGCCTGTGCAAACACGACACCGTGTTAATTCTAAAACAAATTATAAACCTAAAAACATCCTAACTAATATTATAAATGCGAAAGTAAGTTTGTTTGTTACCTTTTCACGCCCAAATTACTGAACCGATCCTCATGAAATTTTGCATGTCCCTACGTTGTCAGGTGTACAGAAACGTACATATTGTACCTTTCATCCCGAAAAAAGGTACTGTTCCCGAGGAAAATAACAATAAGGTTCTTATTATAATGACAACGTGTCTTTTGAATCCTGGTTGTATAGTAAATATAACTGACATTTCCACGGACAAAATCACGGGCATAAGCTAGGTAGTTTTCTATAAATAATGGAATTGAAAATAAATATAACGTCTGTGTTTTGTTAACTTATTCTGTGTGTTTGTCCGTACAATCCCTACTGGCTACCTGTGTTGCTGGCAACCGTATCGTTTTCATTTCTTAAGGAGCCAGACTCGATAACGTACAAAGGCTTTTGCAATACAAATGTTTTGTTTTTAATAAAAATGAAAACGGCAACTTGTTGGGGAAATCTTTTTAAGGAAAAAGGGACTGAGTGTACATTGCTTAAGATTTTTCTTAACTCCTATGAATGCTATTGTTTCTTTTGTAGAAGTTTCTTACAGTGTGAATGGGGTGGATTAGGAAACTTATTCATTTAATTTCATGCTCAATGGTGGTAAAGGCGGGCTTAATGATATAA
Organism: Caradrina clavipalpis; assembly: GCA_932526535.1. Lineage (NCBI taxonomy): Eukaryota > Metazoa > Arthropoda > Insecta > Lepidoptera > Noctuidae > Caradrina > Caradrina clavipalpis. The sequence continues at coordinate 8,454,908 of OW052100.1, forward strand.
ATAAAACAATACCTACCGGAAAAACTTTTAGTATAGGACAAATGCCAATGGTAAAAAAGGTTCAGTAATCATTCTAAACGAATCAACAGTTGTCTGATTAAGTTTTGCCATAAGTTAGGTAATCTTTACCTAACTTATGAGAACATATAACTGAGTCAGGTTTTTATTTTTTTACTTAGTTTGGGTACATAATAAACTGACAGTCGGACAAAGTTAAGAATAGAAGTCCAAAAAAAAAACAACGGTCGTATTAATAGAACTTATTTCAGGAAAATAAAGATTTATTATTTCCCACAATATCCATCACAAAAAAAAAACAGCAACAAAGCTTTCTATTCCCGTACAAAAAGACGAACGTAAAGATCCACCCACATGACGTACAATACAATACAATAGATATATAACTATATACTTTGTGCGCATCGCTTTATTTGGTCCATGAAAGATGGAGGCTCATCCCACTTCGGAAGGAGAACACTTGACCGCAACAGATGGCGGGCTCACCACCTATCTACTAGGCATGGAACATTTCATAAATAGCAGGTGAAATTTCATATGAAAAAAAAAAACATTAATCACACCCGCTATTTGCCTTCACTTATACTGATATTTTTCACAGTCAATGAAATCACGAATCATTATGATTTCATTTATTCATTCGAGCGAAGTTCGTGAGCGGCGCGCTGCTGTCTGCCAAAGCGACCGAGCGAGTAAGAAAGAAGGAATGATTTGTTCATGTGCGTGTTAGATAAGGACGAGAGATGTGATGACGGACAACACTGGGCATTTTAAATATGAACTTTAAACTTAAAGGTGTAAGGTTTAGATTTCCTTGTCATAATTCATTGTGATTTCATTGCAGGTCGCAACGTGTTCGTGGCGCACGTTATATGAAAGAGCTACATTATAACACTGCGAATAAAAATCATTGCCTGTGAAATTTCACATGTGAAATCATATGATTAAAAGTCATCATTTCATATAATGAAAATGAATTAAAAATAGCAATCATTTCCATGCCTACTATCTACACACATACATACTTCACTAGCTACACAAACATCCACGAGCTCTGAAACCGTCCATTTCAATCACTTTTTAAACGTCCGCATATTACTGGCCGCTAAGGCTCTCTTTAATTTAAGTTTCCAGCCTGAAAGGTTGGTTGGACTAAGTAAAAAGAGGATATTCCTGTATGAACGGCGAGTTTACGACGCAATTTCTTTTTTTATTATAAAATCATCGTGGCTTACAGGTAATCTTGTGGCTCCTAGTTCAAATTTGTTAGAAAAAAAATATAAAGCGAACTTGCTTTTTATTTTTTGAGGTTTACAAGACTGTGTGATCCTATTGATAATTATCATAACAAATTATGATGAAACAATTAGGCACAAAGTGAAATGGAATTTTCATCAATGCCTAACATAAATGTCAAAACTAATTTGTATTCGTGTGTACCGAGTCCAATTCAAACTACTAAGCAGCAAACGCAAAAGGGTGTTTATAAAACCAAATCTCCAGTTGTCTATTCAAAATTGAATTGTAATATGAATACAAACGAGATGAAAATGAGGGCGCTCATATCTTCACACGTTGGTTCGCGCGATGAGACGTGAGCGAGCGTTCCGTTGCACGCAGCCGGCGGCGGGCGCTGCATTTCCGAACGCATCGCCGTTCAATATCCGCGAGGATTGTTTGTAGAACCATCCTCCCGCGCCCCGCTCCCCCCGCCGATACCGCTGCCTCTAATGGAGCCTGCAAGGGTGTCTCGTTTTAGAAATAGACTTCACGATAAAATGATATCCCTCCTCAAGATTTAGTTTTAAATTAAATTTCTGTTTGAGCGTGAATTATTAGATTTTTGTTATTTATTATTAGATTCTGCCAGACGATAATCTCCTCTCACTTAAATGTGGGAATGTACGTACTTCATATTAGATTGAAACCCTGAATTTAACACTTTAGGGGAAAAATATGCTTCGTCTCAAGGACTTTTCCAGACAAAAAAAAACATAAAAGATTTCAATTAATCTAAAACCTTTCACTATTACTTTTTTATTTCAGTACTTTTTTTACTATCTCCTCCTTTATTATTCGTGTTTAAACCTACTGATGACGATAATGACGTGCTACAGCCCTGATGATTCCCGTACACAATAGCACATGGTGGACACACTTCAACGTCCATTGCTCCCTTCATTAAAGAGGTCCATCAAGGTAATTAGCGATCCCTCGATGGAAATCAAAGTGTGTTTAACATAAGTTAATGTATAGCGTAACCATCCACTTTATTACTTGCGTAAAATCACCCTGAATATTGTACCTAGTTGTGGTGTAACTTGCCGAGTAAAGCCACAAACCGGGTTTTGTATTATGAGGGCCGTTTTTTTTTTAATCCACGCATGGTTGGGTTTATTTTCAGGTTTCTAGTAGCTGTAAAGGGACGAATGCTTAATTTTGAGGTTGACTTCGGGTTTTCAGAAACTAATCTGACCTGAAAAAATAGAACAAGCAGTTTTCTTTCATCGGTATTATGGGCGCATTAAATTTCTAATAGAGCACACTGAGTTTTGCGTAAGACTTTTCCGAACTTGCATGTGACTGTGTTCGAATATCGATTTTCTACGGGGTTACAATTTTTACACCCTAATTCGATATCTTAAATAAATCTACCAGTGACTCCTGTCAAAATCGGTCCAGCCATTTTGGAGATTAGCCGAACCAAACAGACAGACGAACAGACAAAAAATGTGTGGTGTGATACCGTGTAAATTTTCATATGTATTTAGTAAAAAACTGTTATCTTGACGTTACAAGCTCGCATTTAATTCATATATTTGTATAGATACAAAAAAAAAATTTCAATTTTCGAGTGTTCTTTACATTTGTTCACGGAACAGCTAAAATGCAAACCAAATACCTATCGAAAGCAGTGACGTAGGTAGATACCTACATAACTTGGAATCAGGCATCTGTATAATATATTTTAGTTGACTCCCTATATCTAAAGGGTACGGCAATAAATACTTGTGCACAGGCCCGAAGGCTTCGCGAATGCGCCCCTAGGGCAGACGCGATTGAAAATAGAGATTATAGAAAGAACTTATAATTGTGTTATATCTACTGAAATGTCGTAGTCTTTAGACCTGAATCTAAATAAAATATATTGAGAGTTAGGTAACTACCTTATCTTCCATTTAAAGTTTTTAAACTTTAAGTCTTTGTAAATGCGTTTTGTTAGATGCCGATTACAATAAAACTTTCTTTGGAAAAAGTGTCCGTGGAGTTTCTTGCTCGTTCTTTCGCAGACCTACGTTCGTTTTAGAACGGGCCACTAGCTTGAACTATCTAAATAACTGATTGACGCCTTGACAATTAGGTAGATGACATCACTAATCAATTGAAGTACGTTTTATGAGCTGTCAAAACGTGATTTCCCCTTAGATTTTGTATGGCAACACTAAACTATGACGTCACTTCGTTGTTATCTGCTATTAATTGATTTCAGAGCAGCTATAAATCCAATTTTATGGTTATTTAAAAATTAATCGGGTTTTCAGTGGTAAAATAAAGTGTTTTTTTAGAGAATTTGTGTCTTGGAATTATTATGTAATGGTGTCTACTACCCAATTAAAAGGTGTCTGTAAATGATTTAATTAAAATAAATGCTTTGATTTTGACTCCAAGTAGTACGAAATGAGCTCACACTGTTTATAAGACCATTAGAACCGAGCAACTAACTAAGGGGTTTTTATATATGTATGTAAAAAGCCTTCCATGATATTTATTGATTATAAGGTCAAGTGGAGTTGCAATTAAGTGCCAACATTTTTATTTTGGCACAAACCCACGCTGCGTTTGGCATAAAAATGATGGAGTCAAACTTTTACGACCTATTAACTGCTTTTATTATTATAAAAGTCGTACGTCTTCAATATGTTTATGTGACCTTTTCGTTAAGCTTTTGAACAGAACAAAAACAGTTTCTCGGCAAAGTATAAAGACATATACCTATCTTTAAGGAATAATAAGTGCTATCATTCTATACGGGGCGTAAAAATCAAAAGGCAAACGTTTTCGTTGGTTTTTAAAAAGAAATGTGCTGTTTCATACATTTTGAGCATTGTATTTGTAAGATTTAATCCTTATGATTGCCATAAAAGTCAGAATGCTATTTTTTTGGATTTTAGTCGGTCCGATTCCCGGGTCTGGCAAGCGTATTTTCAAAATTAAATAAATGCAGTTTTGTTTCTTTATAAAAATAAAGGAATGTTTCCTTTGAGTAAGATTTGCTAACTTAAGTATTTAGAGTACTTTCCCTCCAGGTAGCATTATATAATTCCACCCTGTATATTGCCTTTCCAACAAATATAAATGAAGAAGTACAAAAAAAAACGATAATCAGAATTGGTCTCACAGTTTGCGAGGTTAACTCTCACAAACTTAATTATGACTATGTGAGCAAAAAGGAAACCGAATCCAGACATGTTAAATAAGGAACAATAGGCACTTAAACCGGGAAGTGGAGTATCGGAACTATTCAGGCTTGTTTGGTCCTTGATGCCGGATTAACGTAAAGTAGGTAGGTAACCTACTTGATGGGCCTCACTTCGCACGCCCACAAAGCTTATAACTCTTCACAATAATATGCCACCCACGTCTGAGTAAGTAACATAAATAGCGGAGGAAAAGTTTTAAGCCCTATATTACGTGCACTAAGGTCAAGAGTGACACGCCTTGGTGACCACTAAAGTTATAGGGTAATACGTCATAGGCTTGCAGAAAGGCAAACCAACATTGTAATAAGACAAATAAGTAAGCTTGATGAACGAAATGATATTAGGTACTCTAGTCTACATACTTGCCAGCATTTTAGCTCTGAGAGAATGTATTTAAAACAGCGTAGTAGCATGCATGTGATTTGGTTAGGACGTAGGTAATTAGGAAGCTGCTAGTTAGGAAGATACCATCCTGTGAGGTAGGAAGCAGAGATCCATATAAACTTGCATTTACCTACTTATATCTAACTTAAACATTACACAACAAAAAGCTTTTAGAAAGGCTACACGGGTTTCTGCAGATATATAACTACCTACCTATCTACTTAATTATAAAAAGGAGCCTTCGGGTAAAACTAAACTCGCCATCAATTAACTAATCTATTAGAAGTAAGTAAAGCGGAAAATGCCAGCGTCATCCTAACATTTCCGCAGCTTAGAACATATTTCATCTCAATATTAAACCCCGAGCTTTTGAAACTACGATCAAAGGTTACCTCTAATGGCTCCACAATTAATAATCCTTAATGTACCCTATAGTTTAGCTGTCGGCTTCTATAAACGGAACGTGTGTCTACAGCGAACTATGAAAATACTTAACTAGTTTCTTGGTAAATACGTGTATACCTTCGGATGTATGAAATACCCAAGTTGTAACACAAATTCAAGCTACAAGTCTGTGAACTGTACGTATGTCGCATGTCTCCATCGCAAACGCTGGCAACTTCATGCAAGTTATGCAGTCGATTTGGGAACTCTCTCGTGTCGACATTACTCGACATATCTATATATGCCGCTTGCTAAGTGTAGCAGTTATGTCGAACTACGCCTACATACGTTATTACCTAAGGCTCGTAGTGGTCGATTCTGAAACATTTTCGATGTTCACTGAAAGATTAAATTCTGTTTTCAAAATAGTAGGAAACTAAAGCTAAAAGGGTAAAGGTTAAAATACACCAGTTAATTAATCAGCCTTCATTAAGGTAATGTATTAAGTGCAGAGGTATTTTTCCTGTATTGGGCGAAGCGAAGTAAAATTTTCATCAACAGGTCGGAAAATTCAGCTGAAACCACTTCATAAAGGGTAGGGTTATCACATCATTTGTATATACTACCAACACTATCATATAGTAATATTTTGCTACAGGTTTTTGCTGTCTATATAGTTCTTTTATCTTAGATCTTTTTTTTAAGTGACATAAAATAAGTAGACTAATGCTTAGTTTTTTTTAAATGGTCCATTAGGACCATCTGTAAAATGACTGGCAGTCATAGTTTCATGAAAGAAAGATTGACCTTTCGCCCCCGCAGGAGATAAAATAAAAGCAACTCTGTGTGTCTTATTTTATTCAACCAGGTTGTACTTTCGCTCGGAAAATCGCCTTTTCTTTAGAACGTATGTAGGCATTTATGAAATGTCAAGAAATCGTCAATTACTCAGAAAGTTGTAGCTAGTTGCTCGTTCCAAAGTGTAGCTAGGTCTCTATGGAGAAGAACGAGCAAGAAACTGTACGGTGCATAGTACGTATCAATTCCTATACCTTTAACCTAAGTACGTAAATGTGTCCCGCTAAGTTTACTTTATGCCGACGATATAAATTTTGAATGTACGGCTATTTCGTTTGTGGAAAGTCTTTAATGACCCGTGGAATCGTTTTTATGGTGTTTACTTTGATCAGAAAACAGCATCAGAACGTCTTTTATGACGCAATAACTTTAAATTCGACAGAAAATTGGGAGTTCTTAGAACATTATACGAGTAGCTAGGTAGCATAGTATTACATTATAATTATAATAAATTCGCTAGTTGAAACATTGCTGTTGAACTGACTTATGACATTCCAGAAGAATAAAATTATTATTACATTATTCGGAGTGCTAATACAGTGAATTCCGGTACCTACACACCTGTATCATCGAGGTACCTATCTACGTTACCTTTTCTATACACGAGTCTCCCGACCAGTTATATGTACCTATAGAGCTCTAAAGAATTTCATTAAAGATGTAATCCCCTTTTACTTAGGGGGCGTAATCTACATGGGGTTAATTAGAGAACACGATATCTCATGCGCCCCATTTTTTTCAACCATCATCCTTTTGCTCAGTACTTTTACAGGAGTAAGTCGGTATTTCTACCCAGATACTATTAGAATGCGACACACGGAACTCGTAAATGCAATCCGGGATCAAAAGCTCGGTCGATGCATTTTTGTTACCAATGATAAACCTGATTATCAACTGATAAGCAGGTTTTATTACATCCAACTGATATCCTACTAGTTATAACCAACACTAGCTACAATTTAATATTAGGCCTTCGCAATTTTTTGAGTTTTCCTTCAGAAAATACATACATATCATCACGCCTGTATTACCCGAAGGGGTAGGCAGACGTGTACTCGATGAAGGAGCCCCATAGGGGCGAGCCTATTCCCTAATGGCACTACCAGGCACAAATCCTAACACTGAGCCGGTACTGAGAATTTCATTGAAAAACCCGATAACACTTTGCTCGACCTGGGAATCTAACCCAAGACCTCTAACGTAGCAGTTGCGCTAACGAGGCAGTTAGAAAATAATAGTTGAAGTTTAACCTATACTTACTCAGTAGTTAATAAGTGGATTTATAAAGATCTCCTCCTCCTCCAAATCCTCATCGTACAATAAAAGAGCGATGTTATCCACTTTCTTCAAAATCATGCTACGATCCATAAGTAAGGTTCGTAGCAGGTGGCGTTATGTGGTTTCTGCCCACCCCCAAGGAAAAAAGGCGTGAGTTTATTTTTCTTTTAGTAACCATGTTGGTCAAGACTTTATGAGGTAGGAAGCTGAAGTTACCGAGTACTTATTAGGCTTTTAGGTGACTGTCCTGCCATCTGTTGGTTGTTTAGGCACACCTAATAAGAGTTTGGATTTCTTTAGTATTGTTCATTTTAAATTATTTTTTATAGCATTATAAATATATTTTGCTTTATAAATAAAGAAACGATTGAATTTATTTATATTATTTTTAATATCTAACTATTTTCAATAAAAACAAAAATTCCAAAATAATGAAACGCAGTATTTTTCAACTCTATGTCACTGTCATTTTATTCAAATGTCAGTGTCATCTATATGTCACTCGTGAGTCAATGTCCAGAGGTTATGTTCTTATTTACCTTTATTGTTAAAACTGTGATAGGTGTTAATAAATAAGAGTAATCAGCTTATAACAAGAAAACTGACAAATGGAAGAAACTCCAATTGATAAGAGACCACAATTTGGCAACAGATATCTGGAAAATGCTGACGAAGTTTTCAAACATAACGCGTGGTACCGTATAATTACTACTTTGGTTAGGTTTTGTAAGAACTCTCGATGTGATAAAAACCTGCTAGAATTGGAAACAACTAGGCATAGGAAAAAGCCTGCTGGTGGTGGTCGATATTTGAATGACTCGAAGCATGTTTTCCTTTTCAATGCCTGGTACTTAACGCAAATTTCTTTCATTCAGCCTCGTAAATAGATACAGTTGTTTTTCATAACTTTTTTTTGCAGGGACAATGTGGACTGGGATGAAGAACAAGAAACAGTAGCAAAGGAGAAAGTTGAACAGAATTCCCAAGTAACTTTTTCAGAAGACCGATTAAAATCATTGGAAGATGATGCTGACAAACATTGGGATGCCTTTTATGATATACATCAAAACAGGTATTACATTTGAAGTTTATTTTAAGCCCACAATAAATTACTGCATGTTGGGAAAAAACTTATAAATTATATCTAGTGTTTCTATTTGATCTTTTTATTCTAAAGTCAAACAAAAAATTCCAGGTTCTTCAAAGACCGTCACTGGCTCTTTACTGAGTTCCCAGAACTGGCTCCAGATAACACATCAGCCCCAGTGAGAGTATACCCTGAAGGTGAAACTAATTCCGTGCCAAACACGAAACAACCTACAAGTGATACGAAACGGTCTATATTTGAAATAGGTTGCGGAGTCGGCAACACAATATTCCCAATATTACAGTATAGTCAAGATCCAAACCTATTTATTTACGGATGTGACTTCTCGTCAAAAGCAATAGATATTATGCAGCAAAGTGAACTTTATGAAGCAAATCGGTGTAATGTTTTTGTGCTGGATGCCACACTTGACAAGTGGGACGTACCGTTTCAAGAAAGCTCCATGGATATAATTGTGTTGATATTTGTTTTGTCAGCTATTGAACCTGCAAAGTGAGTATCATTTTAATTCCTTTTATTTAACTAGCCATTCAATTTTATCACTCAATTGGTACTTAGTTGATTCTTGCTACTGATTGCAAATTGTATTCAAGTGTGAGTATGTCCAAAGTCTGCATATCATTACACAATTCTAATGCAAAGATTGATTCTGCAATCCTTGTTTCTCAAGAAATTGCAAAATTTAAAAAGTTTTAACTTTTTACTATCTTATAACATCTCAAGTTTTAAGTAAATAAAATTAATTTTCAGAATGACAACAGTAATAAAAAATATTTACAAATATCTAAAACCTGGAGGTTTAGTGGTATTCCGTGACTATGGTCGTTATGACTTGGCACAGCTGAGATTCAAGAAGGGGAGATGCATATCTGACAACTTCTATGCCCGAGGTGACAACACTAGAGTCTACTTCTTTACACAAGAAGAAATATCGAACTTATTCAAAGAAGCTGGCTTTACAGAAGAGCAGAATCTGATTGACAGGAGACTTCAAGTGAATAGAGGGAAGATGTTGAAAATGTATAGAGTGTGGATACAAGGAAAATATAGAAAACCCTTATAACAGTAATAATATTTATTATTTATAATGTGGCATACTGAAGTAAAGGACAACAGTAAACAACTAAACATATTGATAGAAAAGCCTAAAACATATGCTGACTAGGTGCTATAAGTACAAAATATTATGATTATGATAAACCAATGTGACATCCCAATAAAAATACTTAGGTGATTCGCACACTGCGCCGCGTTAGGAGTGTGGTGCGTGGCGACGGAATTTCTGAGTGTTGGACTACGCGTCTTTTATATACAAATACAGATACTTGCAAACAACGTGCTCCCGCGCTACGCACCGTAATGTGGGGCAGTGTGCGAATCGCCTTATTGATAGATAATCAAATATATCAAAGAAATTGCTGCTTACAAAAATAAATGTGAGGAACAAAGTACAAAAAATAGGTAATACTAAGTAACCTTAATTATTTAGCATTTTCAAATCTAAAATTAAAAGGTCCAACAAATGAATTTGTAAGTTTGTTCACAACTTTTATCGGAGGACCTTCCCAGGTAACTTTCAACTCATCAAACAATCTCTTCATCAGAGTTTCAATCTCTAGTTCTGCTATTCTTCTACCGATACAACTTCTGATACCAAAACCAAATGGTAATGTTACCATTTGGGGTGCATTTCCATAGTATAAGGGATCTGATTTATCTGCAAGCCATCTCTCGGGAATGAAATCATTGGCCTGTGGGTAATACTTTTCCAACCTGGATAAATATTCGTTTGGTGCTATAACATCAACCTAAAACACGAAATATTTAATTATTCAAAAGTTACTCAATTCAAACCCTTGCTAAATTGTTATTTACAGTTTAACAAATATCAACTTTATGCTCATTTAAATTAAGTAGATTTTATAATTAATGAAAGTAAAAAAGTTGATACTATTTATCAAAAGGTTTGCAAGTATATAAGTTGCATTGAAAATTTACTTTAAACAGATAGATGTGACAAACACTTTTCCAAAATCACGTAAATGAAAAAAAAACTAAACAATAATGCATTTTAAATAAAATATTAGATACAAAAAACATGAAACAACTAAATTAATCATTAAACAATCTTACCCCCTTAGGAATTTGATATCCACCCACAATGTGATCTCTATCAGTCCTCCTCAGGTTGGAGGGAACCACGTGCCAAAGTCTGAGCGCTTCTTTTAAACAAGCCCTTAAGTAACGCTTGCGTGGATCATTAGACCGTATTTCTTCACGAAGTTTCTCTTGCTTATCTGGGTTTATAGCTAAATTATATATGAGACTTGTAGCTGTAAATGATACCTGTAAAATAACAGTAATGGTCATTATAACTGTACCGCTCCGATACGGCAACGGTCTAAAAGGAATCATATCGGAAACTCCAATTGGTAGCTGCCAGAACAGCGCCCGCGAGCCGTCACCTTTTGAATCTTGTCATTAAATAAAGTGTTTTAACACACTATATAAAGCCCTAACTTCAATGGAAAATTATTTGTGTCGGAGCCGTCCTGTTATAATAAAAGATGTCCTTGATTAATGATGTTACGGGAATAATATCCTCTGACGACTTTGCTCCTTAACTGCCCCCTATCTGGCCCCGTACATGTGTCCCATCCCACATATTATGTACTATTATTATAGCAAAGCTTTTGCTGGCTTGTAACTTAGATTTCGTGCGCGACCGAGAACGTCACCGACAAAGAATGGCTGTCTTATGTTCAGCAATTTTCAAACATTTACTTTCCTTATTAGCGGGTGCATATCACCTTTAATACGTTGTTGTAACAATAATATCTAAAGGGAACTAAAATCGAAAAATAATTCAAGTTCTTTACATTTTTATTCTTTGAGTGTAATACGCGTACTTACTGTATCAATACCAGCCATCAACATTTCATTAGCCATCAAGAAAGCTACTCTCTCGTCAATAGCCAACAGTCTTTCGACTATACTTTTCTCTTCGTCAGGAATATCATATCCTCGTTCATTTATCCTTTTTCTTGCATTTTCAATGTACGTCGTACTAATTCTGTAATTGTTATTATGTTACATTACAAAGATATCTCTAGAAATTTGATTATTTAAACAATTGAAAATTAACTTACTCCCACTGCGTGTCGAAGGTTTTTATGATTTTCTTAAAAGCGGGTGTCGAGAAGTATCTCCAAAGGCTTGGCATAAATTCTAGTCCAAAAGCTAAGTCAATTATATCTTTCGCACACTGCATAAGTTTACGTCCTGGGTGGTCCTCTGATAAATTGTCTTCAAGGCATCCCATTCTCGATCCTAAAGCCACCAGAGCTATCGATTCTAAGGACCACTTATTCATTTCCAGACTAAAGTTCTTTTCCAAATATGTTTTGTCATCTCTCAATCGCTTTAACCTTGAAAAGATTGTTTTATAAAAAATAGTGGTTAAGAAGTAAAAGCTTGAACAATTGGGTAGATCTACTATCTAGATACGTTCGTTGGTGTACTTTCGTTTGCAGGATTCTCAAATTCAGAAGGCAGTTCCTCTTAATACTATTCCACCGAACCTGGTTATCCAGAAAACATTGAGACTGAAATATTATTAGCAACTACTGCTATTATAAGTAGTTACTACCTCTCCACCGCATCCTGAGCAATTTCGTCAAGTGCTGGCGCGTATACTTTTACCAGCTTAAGCTTTAACAAAGCTGGATTGACCATCGTACGAAAACTGCGCCATTTTTCTCCTTGCCTGCAATACAGTTAACATGTTAACTATTTAAGCTTTTTTATCACTGAAAATTGTATAAAAATCTCAACATTCAATGTAATCAGAGTTTTTACGCTGTTGTTAATCCGTATAGGCCGTCAAGTGATCCCTTTTTGGTAACTTCTCTGTAATACTCAAGTGTCTGAAAGCCAGGTCGCAGTGGGTTTGCCTCTTGCACCCTATAAACCTTAAAAAATAGGTCTGTATGACAAATAATTGCAACTAGTTAAATTTGAATTCAGAATCAAATGGGTGCTTAAAATTCAGTTTCAATGCTCTAAAAGTACCTGATCAATATGCTCCGGCTCAAACAGGAATACCATATTAGCTCTTGCAAAGATCCCTTCCAGTTTGACTATTGGGCCATAATTCTTGTGCAAAGTATCCATCATATCAAAAATATTTACGTTTGATCCAAATTGCCCTGAAGATAACTATAACGCATTAGAAAAATTGCGATTATTGTTTTAAAGATTGCTACGACTACCTACGACGATGAAGCTCTTTGTTCACGCGAGTAATTAATTAGTGATAGCCAGGTATGAAAAGAAACGCAGCAGAGAAGTAGCAGAGAGCTATGCTTCTGTCCATCCGGTCCCATTTTATTATTATTTATTTAAAGAAATGCCCTAGGATTTTTTCCTGTATTGTGAGTGCGTTTACAATACAAAAATTAACTGCCAGTCCCGGCACAACTACTTGTAGAGAACTTCTAGGCCATACAAATATTTGTTCCGTGCGGAAATCGAACCTGCGCCAGCCGTGCCGTTCTGTCTAAGAAATCTCTTTTCATAAGCTAGAGATTTAGACTTTAGAGACCTAGGTCATCATACCTAAATACGTAGGTAACACTTCTATGCCGAATACTTTTGCTTAATCTTGGCCCTGAAGGTGCTTTAGGTAAGATAGTTAGGTATCTACTTTATTAGATAGTTTGGTATCTACATGAATATATCCTATCTCCCCGTATGACTTACGTTATCATAATGATGATATTCTTAAGATATTTGTTAGATAAAATTGGATTAAATACTTCTATAATTAATTAATATCTAAGCAATTTTTTTATACCTAAGTATTTAGGTATAGGTATAGGTATAAAATCACGCCGGTATCCCCGAAGGGTTAGGCAGAGGTGTACCAATGAACACCCACAGTTCGCCGGTATGTTTAGGTCCCAAGTAATAGGGGGCGAGCCTATTGCCATTAACCGGGCACAAATCCAAACTCCGAGCTGCTACTGAGAATTTCATAGAAAAACCCAATAACACTTTTTGCTCGACCTGGGAATCGAACCCAAGACCTCTAGCGTAGCAGTCGCGCTTATGACTACTAGACCAACGAGGCAGTTAACCTAACCTAAGTATTTATAACAACAAAATATCGTGTCATGTACTCATGTAGGAAAACATCGTGAGGAATTGTATCATCGTGGATTTGTAGCGACATCTATCGCACAGCTTGCGAACTACCGTCGTAGTTCACAAGCAACTTTACACCCTGTTTCTCATTACTCCAAAGATTTATCTAATATTAATATTAATATATGGTATATAATTAATACTAACTAGCTTCTGCCCGCGACTTCGTCCGCGTCACAGTTGATGTGTTATCCTACGGGTACCGTACATTTTCCCGGGATAAAAAGTAGCCTATGTGTTATTCCAGACTATAATCTATCTTTGTGCCAAATTTCATCCAGATCCATTCAGCCGTTTAAGCGTGAAAGAGTAACAAACATCCATCCATACATACAAACTTTCGCCTTTATAATAGTAGTAGGATATATGGTAATCAATGTTTGTGGCTTCTCTGTTGGAGAAAAAAAAGGCTTTCGCCCAGCAGTGGGACGGTAATATGCACGTTTTTTTACATACCTAATTTACAAAAAACCGATAGTTCTCCTGCAGGAAATTCCGAAATGGGATAAGAATTTTTTATTTTGAAACGAGAATGGTAGATGAATTTGCTATAACTGTAGGATTGCCATTACCTAAATCGCCGGGGCCGGGCAAAAACTCCGGGCATTTGGGTGAAATTTAGTTTTTTTCCTTGACATCCTGGGATTTTTATTATTATTTTATGTATCGATTATCTTTCTATTAATTGGGATTCCTCTGACACTAAAAGTGTCCGGACGTCCCCCGGACGCCCTCTAAACTAGGAGAAATCCGGGAAAACCCGGACGGATGGCAGCCCTATATAACTGGAACACTACCGGACCTAAGCGTTAATTTACTTACCGACTACGGGCAAAAAGTGATGCAGGGGACCGATTAGTGGTAAGGACGAAAGTCCTGGTATCGACTTGAATGGTTTGGGCTCTTGAGACACCGAAGAGTAATATCGGTGGCCATGTCTAAAATAAAACAGTTCTTTTGTTAATAAAATAACACTGCTTTTCGCCATGTTCTTACGGATATCTATACTTCTAGGAACTAATATTTAGCTTAAGAGTCTGTTTGTTTTTAGGGTTCCGTACCCAAAGAGTAAAACGGCGCCCTATTACTGAGACTGCGCTGTCCGTCTGTCACCAAGCTGTATCTCATGAACCGTGACAGTTAGACAGTTGAAATTTTCACAGATGATGTGTTTCTGTAGCCGCTATAACAACAAAAACTAAAAAAATATTTAAGGAAGCTCACATACAACAAACGTGTTTTTTTGCCGTTTTTATAGATACGGAACCCTTCGTGAGCGAGTCCGACTCGCATTTGGCCGGTTTTTTTTTTTGTTTTACCGCGCTAAACTCCAAATTTACTGCTCCGATTTTGAAAATCATCGACGGCCAAAAGCTAGATTAGATACAGAGAATAAGAGTGCATTAGGAGGTTGCTATTTCAACATTTCATTCCAATGTACCGAGTTTTTTTTAATATTGTGTAGCATAGTCAACAAATGCACAAAAAGTAAAATCAGATACTTATATCTATTCGTCTGAAGTAGTTAGGTACTTACCGGACGGAGGTTTGCATTCCGACGGTAAATAACGTATAATACTCCTTTAAAGTTTTATTTCTCATGATTACTAATTATTTATACAAATTATAAAACTATAAATTCCAAAAATAAATAGCATGAAAAGACTGCACAAACACGGCTTCCCCCTGAAAACTGACTTGTTTGACCTTGTGTGACGGCAGATGGTATCTACCTAAATGATAAAAATGTTGTACCTACTACTAAAAAGATAATCCGGCATTTAAGTGAATGAGAAAACTCGATGATATTCTGGGCAACTTACCTATGATGACATAATTATCTGTGAAAATGAAAATTATGAGTAGGGGTACTAAGCTTCAACAGGGTGCCTTATGCTAGAGCACAGGTTCCCAAACTTATTGTGTCTACTGCCCACTTTGAGAATAAATTATTTTTTAGCGCCCCCCTTTTTCCGTAACCGTTTAGAAATTAGTCATGACGGGGGAGGGGGGGGGGGGGTCCTCTACTAAAATCAATCAAACAACGCCTTCCTCGTACTTCCCTTCTAAGGGTGTCTAAGAGGATCCTCCTAGCTAGATGAAATTACAAATCGCCCCCCAAGCCTCTACACAACGCCCCCATTTTTTCTCTGGGTCTCTTACCGCCCCCCTTTAGGCCTGCAGCGCCCACAGGGGGGCGTTATCGCCCACTTTGGGAAAGGCTGTGCTAGAGGCTCTGCCCGTATGTCTGGTGTTATTAAAAATTAAAATAAAGCGTTGTCAACTGTCTCAATGCCGACATCGAATATTGCTGTGTGTTATTAAACTTGTAAAAACATGCGGCCAGTCAAGCAAGCTTATAGTTTTTACAGTATTTAGACTAAGGTAAGATCACATTATATTACAAAAACTTTGCCACTTTAGTGCCATCTATTGGCTGCAAATGTGGTTGTAAAGTACCACTGCGTTTAAAATGTTGAAAAATATATACATCTTTGTAATATTTTGCCCTACTTAGAACAATATATGATTAGAACCTTTATTAGTTATACGATTTTACAAAATAAATTAAAAACAATATTCAACAAATTTTGAAATAACTAAACGTTTTATTTGGTGAGGCATTGTTACTACTGTCAATACTGTAATAAAAATAATGTCAGTCAGTGTCAGCTGACGGGTCGATGTCATCATAGATTAATATATACTGGATGTCATTCGATGATTCAAGTGGAGTGGAGCCGTGGAGCCGATTATTACGTTCATTGTTCCTATTTGTTTATTATTAAACTATTAACTGATTAGTTGCTATAATGTAAATAACAGTAGTTAGCTCGTATTTTTTCTTTCTTCCTGAATTAAAGAATCTCCAATTGATTAGAGACAACAGTTCTGCAACAGTCATCTGGCAAATGCTTTGCTGAAGGAGTTTTCAAACATATCGCGTACATCGCGTAGTACCTCATTTAGTATCTCGGTTAGGTTTTGTAAATACTCACGATATGATAAGAACCTGTTTAAATTGGAAAAAATAGGCATAGGATTCCTCCTGGTTGTGGTTTAATATTTGTTAGACTCGAAGCCAGTTTTTCTATTTCTAAGCCGACACAAGTTTCTTTCAATCAGCCTCGTACATAATAAGTAGATGAAATTGTTCTTGAAATCATTGAAACTTTATAGATGAAGAACTAAAAACAGGGGAAAAGAAAATGTTGAACAGAATTCAAAATATATTTTAACGAAACCATTATATCGTTAATAATATTTATTATACATAAAGTGGTTTATGGAAGTAAGGGACAATACTTAAACTTCAAAGCAATATAAAAAGGGGCGCCCAGAAACATTTGGGGACTTGGGTGCTATAAAGTACAAAAACGTTTCGCATCATAAAATAGTGTAAAATCCTATAAGAGACTAATCTTACATTGAAAACATCAAATAACATGACTTTAGCAAAATATTTATTTTACAGCTGCTATAATGCTTAAACTTGAGTAGTGACTAAGTACTTAATAATAAAAATAACAATTGAAACTTATATTATTTAGCATTTTCAAATCTGAAGTTATAAGGTGCAACAAATGTGTTCATAACTTTGCTAACAACTTTGATCGGCGGTCCTTCCCAGGTAACTTTGAACTCGTCAAACAATCTCTTCATCAGAGTTTCAATCTCTAATTCTGCTATCCTTCTTCCGATACAACTTCTAATACCAAAACCAAATGGTAATGTTACTATTTGGGGTGCATTTCCATAGTATAAGGGATCAGATTTATCCGCAAGCCATCTCTCGGGAATGAAATCCTTTGGCCGTGGATAATACTTCTCCAAATTAGATAAATATTCGTTTGGTGCTATAACATCAACCTAAAACACGAAAAAAAACATTATTAATAATTAAAAGTTACTCAATTGGGTGGATGACACCACTAATCAATTGACGTACTTTTTATGAGCTGTCAAAACGCGATTCGTCCATTTTGGTACGACAGTACTAAACTATGACTTTTTTGTCATCTCAGATGACAAAAAAGTGACGTCATAGTTTCACTAACTATTTATTGATTTCAAAGCAACTAAAAATCGAATTTTATAGTTATTTAAAAATTAATCGGATTTTCAGGGGTAAAATAAAGTGTTTTTATACAGAAGTTGTGGATTTATCGTTAAATAGTGTCTACTACCCAATTGAAATTGTTGTTACATTGTAATTTTTTCCTAAACAAATATCAACTTAGGTTACTCTTGGGTGAATTAAAAGGAATAAAAATACCAAATTTGCCTACAATTTAATTAAATCAAACTTACCCCTTCAGGAATACGATAACCACCCACAATGTGTTCTCTATCGGTCCTCCTCAAATTGGCGGGAATTACGTGCCAAAGTCTGAGCGCTTCTTTTAAACAAGCCCTGAGGTAACGCTTGTGAGTATCGTCGGAACGTATTTCTTCACGAAGTTTCTCTTGCTTATCTAGGTTTGTAGCTAAATGATATATCAAACTTGTAGCTGTAAATGTTACCTGTAAAACAATAAAAGTGATTTACACATTTACGGGTAATTCTAACTTGTAAAGGTATGTCCATGATTTCAGTTAGGTATTATAATTGTGTTAATATATAAATAGTATTGTCGCGTCTACGTATTTTTATTACCGTACAACCCGATGCCAGGCTGTATTGCAAAAATCGTACGTAAATTTAAATATGTCGGGTGTTTAAAGTTTGAGATTTACGGGAAAACGCTAGTTCCCGTAAATCAGAAAATGTAAACACATTTCTTGATCCTTAAAACCGCAATATGCTCCCTTTAATATCCCATTCGATGCCAAAAACTAGAATAAAACAGTATTTACTTCTCAAATGTGAGAAGTAAATATTGTTTTTCCCGGTTAATGGCAATAGGCTCGTCCCCTATTACATGTGGGACCTAAATACATACCGAAGAACTGTGGGGGTACATTGGCACACCTCTGCCTAACCCTTCGGGGAATACAGGCGTGATGGTATGTATGCAAATCACCTCGTACTTACTGTGTCAATACCAGCGGATAGCATTTCATTAGCCATCAAGATAGCTACTCTCTCATCAATAGCCAACAGTCTTTCGACTATACTTTTATCTTCGTCAGGGATATCATGTCCTCGTTCTTTTATCCTTTTTCTTGCACTTTCAATGTATGCCGTGCTAATGCTGCAATAATTATTTAGACATTTGAAAAAAAGATCTTTTCAAATTTAAAATATGTTTAAACAAGTGGAAGTTAACTCACTCCCACTGAGTGTCGTATGTTTTCATAAGCTTCTTGAAACCAGGTGTAGATATGTATCTCCAAGGGTTTGGCAAAAATTCCAGTGTAAAAGCTAGATCGATCATATCGCTCGCACACTGCATCAGTTTACGTCCTGGGTGGTCTTCTGTTAAATTGTCGTCAAGGCATCCGATTCTCGATCCTAAAGCCACCAGGGCTATCGATTCTAAGGACCACTTATTTATTTCCAGACTAAAGTTTTTTTCCAAATAAGATTTGTCGTCTTTCAGTCGCTTTAGCCTTAAAAAAATATTTAATGTGGTTAGTAAGAAAAAAACAGTTAAAAGCTTTAGACAATCGTAATTGATAAGGTCGGTTTTATTTTAGTTGCAGAATTCTCAAAGTCAGAACCTAGTTTCTCTTAAGACTGTTTAACCGAATCTGGTTATGCAGAAAACATTGAGACTGCAATATTATTTCCAAATACTGTAATTGTAAGTAGTTACTACCTCTTCACAGCATCCTGAGCAATTTCATCAAGTGCTGGAGCGTATACTTTTACCAGTTTAAGCTTTAACAAAGGTGGATTGACTTTTGTGCGAAAATCGCGCCATTTTTCTCCTTGCCTGTAATATAATAAAAAATAATCATTTAGGTGTTCATTGTCACTAAAATTAATAAATAATCTTTAGTTCATTATGATTTAATTTTACGCTGTTGTTAATCCGTATATGCCGTCAAGTGATCCCTTCTTTTTTACTTCTCTGTAATACTCAAGTGTCGCAAAGCCAGGTCGCAGTGGGTTTGCCTCCTGCGCCCTGTAAACCTTAAAAAAATCAAATAGATTTTACATCTAGCGGCATCTATTCACCTCTAAATAATCTAACTTTAATTCAGAATCTTACACAATTAAGCAGTCAAGTTTTGCTAACTGAATGTCAAACATGGGGATGATCAAATTTAATTATAACCATTTATTGAGCAACTAGTTCTTAATTACCACTCAAAAATAAACTGAGAGTACATAACTCTAAAGTAGATAGTTGAACTCTTACTCAACTGTCTACTTCAGAGTTATGTACCCCGTTATGTGCTCAAAGTCATCTCAGATAAGTTACTTTCATTGTCTCTTGACCATGAATGTAACTTATCTGAAATCTGAATTCACTTTAGTAGATTATATAGATACAACATCTCGATGTTCAAAAAGTACCTGCTCAAAATGTTCCGGCTCAAATAAGATGACCATATTCGCTCTTGCAAAGATTCCGTCCAGTTTGACTATAGGGCCATAATTCTTGTGTAGAGTGCCGACCATATCGAAGAAATTTACGTTTGGTCCAAATTGCCCTGAAGATAATTATAATGTATTAGAAAATTTGCGATCATTATTCAAAAGGGCCATATAAATGCGACGGTTTAGCTTTCAAGTACCCTATCCCACCACAGCTGGTGCTAGTGTTACTAATGTCTAAAATTGAAGAATTAGGCCCATTATCACCAACATCACTAAACATATTTAGCGCTAAATGTGTTTAAATTATCATTCTGTCACTGACACTTTCTAACAATGTGACAGGGATGCAATGATCTTCTAAATACGTTTGGCACTAAATATAGTGATTTTGGTGAAACTGAGCCTTACTGGTGCAAGCTTTGCTGCACGGAATTCCGAAGGGGAATAGGAATCGAAATCAAAGAATTCTCAATTAAACCATTTACAGGAGATTTGTCAAGGAGTAGTTCAGTTATAAGCTAGAAAGCTGAAGCTAGTTGCTCGTTCCAAAACGCAAGTAGGGGACTAAATGGAGACTTAGAGAAGGAGACTGGAAATGGCAATAAACTCTAAGGATACTCTTTTGCAACCTAGTGTTTTTTCTTTTATTCCGACTGAAAATAATGTAAGTTTTTTTTTTTAATTAAGAACGTTGCCCCACCCTATGAATTTTCTTCATTATCGTGGGTACTTTTACAAACATAAACTTACATACACAAATAGCCAGGCCCGGAACAACTACCTGTAGAGTATACAAATATTTGTTCCGTGCGGGCATGGCATCTAACCCGCGACACGCAGCGCAGCAGCTAATTTTTTAGCCACTGCGTCAAACGTGTCATCTATAAAACAATAAAAAAAGTTCTATGCTGTGTAGTTAAGAGATGACCAATGTTATCTGACAGCGCCCGTTGAAGAGCGTGATGTGTGGAACGACACCAAGCTCAACTAGCGAGACATTGAGAATTGTAAACATTGTAGTGAGCATGGCAATGGCCATGCTCACTACAATGTTTACAATTCTCTCAACCGCCATGCTCAAACCCTTAATAACATAATAAATCCCCATGTAATAAATCAAGTAAGGACGATGAACGGACCTGAGTCAATACGGAATATGCATTTTTCACTACAATTTCTTTCCAAGCTGAAAAATCTTTAAAATTCTTACGTTACATTCAAACGTGAAATGTCAATTCCGAGTGCGCACTTTTTTGTTTGTTGTCATAAACTATGACATCACAACAAAAGCGCAAAATGGCGGGTGTTTAAAAAGTATCTGTGTGGGTGGGTTGTTTTTAAATTATTTTTAAATACTTTGATTACTTTATTGGTGTTCAATATTTTTTTGCACTAGATAGCAATGTAAAGTATCGAATAAAAATGTAAAAAAATGCATTCATACTCGCTATTTAGGCACTTACCGACAATGGGCAAAAAGTGATGCAAGGGACCGAGTAGAGGTAAAGAAGAAAGTCCTGGTATCGACTTAAATGGTTTGGGCTCCTGTGACACGGAAGAGTAACTTCGGCGGCCATATCTAAAATTAAACAGTTGATATTTTGCAATAATGTATTAGGTAGATTATTTTTTTCATACATATGTAACTTTTTTTTTAATAATGATATTGTGCTTAGAATGTTTTGTTTAAAAATCGGAAGATTCGGAAGTGTTATCTACTTTTGTTGCTGAGTTTACCTAACGTCATCCGTAAATCAGTGCTATTACAGCACTGCTATCACTTGAACTACGAAAACCACTCTTACTGCTACGGAATAAAGGCGTTAAATTGTTCAATGTTTTCAAGATTCGGTTGACTATCCTTGTGTAAGTATCATAAAGGTGCTAAATGAATAAAAATTGAAGTTTAAATTGGTATTATGTATTTGAAAGTAGGTGTGAACGTGCAATGAGATTAGTAGCCTGATCGACACAATGGCGGCTAGCGTAGATAGGTAATGATTACAAAAATATCTGCCTATTACAAAAGGTTCATTATCTAATGAAGTAGATACTTACCGAGCGTAGATTTGCGTTCTGATGTTAAATAAGGTATAATACTCTTTCAAAGTCTTATTTCTCATGATTATTGTTACTGTGTATATGCGAAATATAAGTCTACAAACTCCAAAAACAAAAATAGAATGAAGAGACCGCACATACACGAGTTGCCCCTGAGAATTGATTTGTTTGACCTTGTGCGACTGCCGGCAGATGGTAGGCACCTAAATGATAAAAATGTAATTCATGTAATCGTAATGATAATCCGGCAGTTCCGTGAGCGAGAAAATTTGCAGATATTCTGTGTCTTTTAGTGATTTTGCTGGGAAGTGAAATACTCGTTATTATAAAATGTAGTTTACATAGGTCCATTCATATCCGTTAGTTAAGTATGTCCGGAGGAGTAACCTATGAAGTTTCATCTACGAAATTCGTATAGAATCGTCATGTGAGTTTATCGTTTAAACACACTAAGACAAATTTCGTCATAGAAACAAAGTGAGGACAGCAAACTATAATATAACCACACACAGAGTATAACGTCTCTATCTTTTGCTCTTTTTCTCTCTCATATTTTAGTTACTACTTTTAACCTTATATAGGTGACAAAGCAACATAGAACAGCAACTATAAAAAGAACAGGTTCTCTTTGGTTAGATTTAATTGTAATTATTGGCTCGATGAAAGTACATATTACAAAATAATTATTTAATGAACGCACCTAAATTATTATTAAAGTTGACAACACTGTGTTGGTAGGGTTGGGCGACAGTTATGTCGATACTAAAACTGTAACATTTGCTTGCATTATGTGCTGTAACTATATCACTAGCTTCGAACATTATGCTGGCATATAAACGATCGGCTGCCGCGCCGCCAGCTAGCCAATTTTATTGTAGTATAATTTGACCATTCACACAAAATAAAACATAGGCAATACTCTGCTTATAACAGTGTGAGTTAAGTTGATTTCAATTATGTTACTGCTGAATAATAACTGAAAATTACATCAAAAAACAATTACATTTATGATTGGGTCAACGTAAACTAGATGAAAAACCAAAAATAGTTGGTTGGAATTATCGATAAAAGTTGATAGCATAGCATTCTTTACAAAGGTCGGAACAACCTTACTGTTTGACAGTTCAAAAATGTTTAGGTGATGGTGAGGTTAATGGTCGATACAAAATAGTTTAGATAAATATTTGGTTGGGTAGGGGTTTTCGTCCAAATATGAATAAGTCAACAATAAATCATCAAAACGTATTCTCAAAATAGTGCTACGCTTATTCTTCTTACGATTAGGTCACACTGATGTAAAGTCTATTGTAATGAAATTTCTTTGTCATGAGAATAGTTTTGTTATAACTATCGATCGATTACGAAAGAGCTTTTAAGTTTTACATTGATAAAGAAACTTGTGGCTTATAATAATTTAAGGAAATAGTTTTAAAATAATAAGTATAAATGTGCTGAGTGTGCTGTGTACATAATTAACGAGTGTGCGTGATTGTGAAGTTGCTAACGTGTTAATAAAATATGTGTTTACGTTCGCTTTTCGTTGTATTCACGCGTTCAATTTACTTAAAAAAAGTCATAAAGCTAGTTTAGTGTTAGTGTCGTCGCGTGTAATATGAGATAGTTACGTAGACTGAGCCATATCGTAATTTGTTCCTGATATCACGTCCATGTATTGTTGCTCTTTCCTGTAAGTATTATCATACTTTATTACATTATCGTTTGTATATAATCATACCTATATTTTTATCTCTACAAGGTATGCATAAATCATATTAATAATACAATGCATAATTATATAACTATCTGCAGTCTGCACTGTAGGTACTGTTTATATTTTTCCACAAGTTGCACTTTGCAATAGTCACGATTTTGCACCAAGCCACAGACCATACTTTTAATAACAAAACTGAAAGGAATTTGGTGAGGCCAATGAACTTTCTGAGACGATTTGTGTATGTGTGGGTGTGTTTTATTAGTTGATTTTAAGAGATATCACCTTATCTAAGGTGAGTTTCATAATTTGTAAATATAAGATAGCCCACTTATAAACAATGTGGCTGTTATGATCTGTTTACATTTTTACTCTAAATGAAGTGATCCAGTGTTGAATTCTAACTTGATACTCTATTCTACAGTTCTCAATGTAATATATTCATGATATTTGCTAATATGTTAATCAGACATTAATCCCTGGTTTATTTATTTATTCAAGATACATCAGCTGGTTGATATGTTGTGGTCTGTTTATGTTCCAAGGTTAACACACCTTTCCGTTTATTGCTTATTCTAAATAGTGAATGTTGTACTTGATTAGTTATCTATTGAAATTTACATTTCAATATTTTTTTTCTGAATACAGACCACTAATCTCAAATCTGTCTTTTAAATCATAATTTGATGTTAAGTTAATCTATATTAATTATACTGGTCATTGCGGCTATCTATTCTATTTTTGGCCTATGTTCAGCAGTAGACATTATTTGATAGATGTGGTGATGATGATGATATTATTAATTGAATAAATCATAAATAAGCATAGGCGTATATAGGGGCGGGGGGGGGGGGGGGTGAACCGGGCTCACCCCAGAATAGTCTTGTGCCTTCTCCAGACTGTAGGGCTCACCTTCCGCCTGATTGCATCGCATCGGCCACGGCATCTTAGGGGCCAGGCCCCCCTCTAAAAACTAACTCTAGATACCCCAATGTAAATAAGTAATAAAAGCATGCATTAATCACATAAAACAACAAAGGTATGTTTGCAGTTTTAAATTAACCCATTTAATAATCTAATTTACAATGATGAATGTCAAAACAATTAGATAATTAGTTCAATTGGAGACAATGGCATGAAACAAGAGCAATCTGCACTGATTGGTGAATCATGAATATTAATGTAGCTTGCATATTATTATATGTTTTATCTTTTTGATAGCTAACCTAGTTACATATAATTAATTATCTAAATGTTGTAATTGGACCAATTTCGTTATTCGATGAAACTTATTTGATGTATTTGTTGCGTCATACTAATAATCTGAAGAGTTAAATGTTATTGGTCTTAAATACTGGGGAATGATAAATCAATAATTAAAATTAAATAAAACACCAAAAAGGGTGCACCTCACTCATTTTTAAGTTATTAATTATGGATTAAAGAAAAGGTTGCAAAATTGGTATCAATCAGACCAAAAGACAAAGAAGAGAGTAAATAAAAATCGAGTAATGTCAAATGACGGAAATAATGCGTTTTTGAATTTTACGATGGTATATACTGGTACATGTCACCCATTTTTGTGAGGAAAGAAATGCAATAATAACCTTATTCAAACATTAAACTTACAGATTACAAAATCAAGTATACCATACCAGATAAATGAGACAGAGGTTCCTGACTTCAATAAAAAGGCACCTTTACAAACTGACTTCGAGATTATGCCCTCTTATATTGAACAAAGGTCAAATTGTTTTGCAAACAAACAATGCTACAATTCTTCCTTATTACGTTATTATTCAATTAATTTTCCTCAAGAACTTGTTAAAAATTTTGTACTTAGTCAGTATTATTTTAGTGCTAAAGCTCGTACCGATGGAGCATATCCTTCTGATTAAAGCTCTCGATAGTGATAAAGGAAAAAAAAACATAAATAAAAACCGTTATGACTAATATTTCATTTAAACTACATCTACCATAAATACTGTGGTCTAGAAAAACTGTAGTAAGGAATTTATTACTGTTTATAAATGTATTATTTTTAGTACGAAGTGTGGTGAGATAAGTGCTAGCGTTTTGACTGGAGTTTTAAGGATTCTGTTTAAAATTACAACTAGCTTCTCTTGTGCGTATTAGGCAGATCTTACTCTATAACCACTAGTGTTTAGCTAACATACCAGTGCTATTTCTGTATAAGTGTGCGTAGTAAGTGGCATACCCCTAATAAGCAACTCATAACTTGTCATTTCAAGCTATCAAATTCTAATTATCATCTTTAAACTATTTGTTGCTAGAATATGTCTTAAAGTGGTAGGGATAGCATATTATATACGTAAAATGACTTTAAGGTGACTTAAATCTGTGTTGCTTTTGAATATTCAGTCAGTTATGATAGACTCTATGGTGCTGTACATAAATCCTTATTCTCACCTGCTATTTGTATGTGCATGCATCATATACTAAATGTAGGGAAGTCATGTTGTGTGACGGTGTTATGTTAAATGTGTTTCTTATGTGCCAGTTCACGGCTGGGCGTCGGGATGGCGAGCATGAGCTCCACGCTCGTCGAGACCGTCTCCATCAACTACGAGGACTTTAACGAGAGCTTCCTCACCTGCGGCACGTGTTTATGTTAGTACACCACTCACTTGTACACAATATAAGGGAGTTTACATGATGAGTCAGAAAAATAATAATTATTCGATTACCTTCTTGGTTCCAACGACACCATAACGGGAGACAAGTGCCGACGGGACCCTATTTGTCTCCGCTGTCTGTCAGAGATCTGTATCTCATGAACCGTAATAAGTAGAGAGTTGAAATTTTCTCAGAGTGTGTATATTTTAGTGCCGCTAAAACAAAAAGTAATAAAGTTTAAATTTTAAGGGGATCCCTAACATGAAACATGTTTTTCTTTTGTTTTAGACACCAGTTTTTTCAATATTTCAACTAAATGTTTGACATGTAAACTTACTTATCGAGTGTATACTAACATCATTTCTTTTTCTCTTCCTAGTAACACTGTTGCTATAACCAAGCATGTTTGTAGAAGTAGCGTATGCTCAATGTTATCATTAATATTCATTACTGCTGTTAGACACAAGTACCTTGTTAATCAGCAACTTATTTCCGTTAATGACTGTATAATCTTCTGTAGTTATTTACATTTGTATATAGTCATGTAGATAGATATGACTTGGCAACCGTTGAAGAACTAGCAATTAGTTTCGTCTAAACTACTTATTTAAAATAATTCGATTTCCCAATGATAAAACTGAACAATATATGAGTATATTTGTACAAAATTGTATTCTTTACCCATTGTAAGATGTCAACCACATGACCTTCTAACTATGGTTTTTTATTACTTCCAGGCACTTACGATGGAGGAGAGCACACACCCAAGCTTCTGCCTTGCTCGCATACAGTCTGCCTGCACTGCCTTACTCGAATAGCTGCCTCACAGACTCGAGACGCAGGCAGTTTCAGGTGTCCTATCTGCCGCGAGCTCATCACGATACCACGCGGCGGGGTGGCCGCGCTCCCGCCGTCCTTCCTCGTCAACCAACTGCTCGACTTAATGGCTCGCCAACGACGAGAAGTGATCCCACAGTGTAGCTCACATCCAGGCAGAGAATTGCTTTTCTGCGAGACCTGTGATTGCGTATTTTGTCGACACTGCGCCGACGGACCCCATAGCGACACTCCTTGCGACCACACAGTTGTACCGTTCTCCATAGCGTTGAAAAGAATGTCCGAAATACTGTTGTATAGAGCAAACGAATGTCTCAGTAAACTGGGTTCGGCGAGAGATGCGGTGGCTAGCGAGCTGAGGCGACTCGAAGCGGCGGCGACGGCAGCGGACGAAGCGATAGACCGACATTTCGCAGAACTGAAGGCTGCCATCGATAAACGTCACAGCGAACTGAAATCGGCCGCGGCGGCTGCTGCTACACATAAGCGAAAATTGCTTGAGGAACAACTGAAACTGATTGATGCGGAAAAGGCTAAGGTGTGAAATAAACCACTTTCTTAAATCATGTTTTATGGTTGTCAGTGTAATCCTAACATATCATATAATTCTTCAGGTAGAAGCGGAATGCTCAGGTCTTCAGCAACAAGTGGAGGTCCGGGAAGTTAGCAGTCGTGCGGCGGCCCTGGGCGCCCGGTTAGGTGACGCAGCCGCTCTCGCAGAACCACGCGAGAACGCCTTCTTAGCCGTAGACTTTGCTCATAACGACGCCCAGCAGAGGTTCGCTGAAGCGCTAGCGGAGTTGGGCAGAGTACGAACTAGTACCACCTTCCCAGGGCTCTGTACGTTACAGTTAGGTGAGTGAATATGCGTGAAATAAAAATCTTATAATAGTTCCAACTAGTTCTATGGAGAAGGCCGCAGTGGACGTCCTACGGCTGGTATGATGAATAGTTCCAACGTGTAGCAAATACCCCTTCTTGTACAGAGAAGGAATGAGCATTGTTTACCACGCTTGCTGGTTACATGTCGGTAATTTTAAATCATTAGAAATTCTACGATGTTTGCCTTTACCATAAATTGAGTGATGTCCATCAAGTTAGAAAGTGGTACATAATTTTTGCATTTTAGATGTGACGTTTGTACTTGCCATGTTCAGATCATATATCCTACTACTATTATAAAGGCGAAAGTTTGTAAGTATGGATGTATGGATGTATGGATGGATGTTTGTTACTCTTTCACGCTTAAACGGCTGAATGGATCTGGATGAAATTTGGCACAAAGATAGATTATAGTCTGGAATAACACATAGGCTACTTTTTATCCCGGGAAAATGTACGGTACCCGTAGGATAACACATCAACTGTGACGCGGACGAAGTCGCGGGCAGAAGCTAGTAATTCGTAAAGCAAGTTGACAAATGTGTGTGTATAAGCTATTTAATTCAATATCAAAGTTAATGCGTGTTGTCGTGACACAATTTTTTTGGTCATGCGATGTCTGAATCCTATAATAGAAAGATGAAGATAAACTTTTTGTAGAATAATATTTTTTTAATTACCGACTGCGACGACTAGACTGACGTTTAGATGTATCTCTGTAGGCTCGAAACATCATAAGTAAGGTTTTTTTATGTAGAATTTTATCTACTTTATATAGTTTATACATGTCACCGTAAAATTGTAAATACCGTTAGATTATAAACTATCTCGCGAGTTTGTAAACTGTCGAAAGATTGTGAACCTAAACGTACTGCTTACAATTTAACGTATTATTTTTCGGTAGATTGTAATCTATCGAAATGAAACCGTCAAATTACAATCTTAAAATTGTGAAATTGTCAACTGTCCAAAGGCTGTCCCTGATTGGTCGGCTTTATAGTAGACCGTTCTGGGTCCATAGAGTTAGGAATGAAACACAGGTATCAGTCAAATAAAATGAATGCACTTC
Organism: Caradrina clavipalpis; assembly: GCA_932526535.1. Classification (NCBI taxonomy): domain Eukaryota; kingdom Metazoa; phylum Arthropoda; class Insecta; order Lepidoptera; family Noctuidae; genus Caradrina; species Caradrina clavipalpis. Next base: position 8,484,311 of record OW052100.1, read on the forward strand.
AAGAATTGTGCCATGCCATCAAGTATTGTGTGTTGGTATAAAAAAATCCAGTATTAATAAAAGATTGTTAAAAATATTAATAACAAAAACAAAAGATCCTACATTAATAATATATTACAAAAAATATGAAAAAATACTGAAAAAGGCGGTTACAACAGCTAAAAAACTGCACTACAAAAATAAAATGACTAAATCGAATAATAAAGTTAAAACAATGTGGGGAATCATAAATGAACGCTCAAACAAAAAGCGTAAAACCGAGAAACATAACATAACATTACAAGTAGATAATAGCTTAACGGCGAAACCGCAAGAAGTAGCCAACATATTTAATAATTTCTTTGTCTCCATTGGCGGGAAAACTACAACACCAACCGGCAGCAAACCAAAGGGGCTACCGGCAACCTTAACTACACAAAATACATTATACCTTAACCCAGTTGATCCTTATGAAATAAACATAATTATTAAAAACCTAAAGAACAAGAACAGCCACGGAATCGACGAACTCCCACCCAGTCTGATAAAACAGTGCGCGGATGAACTTACCTTGCCATTTTATATACTCATTAACCAATCCTTCGAGGAAGGTGTTTTTCCTGACTTACTCAAAAAGGCCCTCATTAAACCTATTTTCAAAAAAAACGATAAAACTGACCCGAACAATTACCGCCCCATTGCCCTACTACCAACAGCCTCTAAAATATTCGAAAAAGTCATGTGTAACCGCGTTTATGCGTTCTGTGAAAAATATAGTATTTTCAATGATAGCCAAAATGGATTTCGCAAGAACCGATCCACTGTTTTGGCCGTCTACAAGTACATACAAGAAGCACTCAAAATTATTGATAATAAAAAATACGCTATTGGACTGTTATTAGACATGACCAAAGCGTATGATAAAGTACAATTCGATATATTATTAAATAAACTTTACAACATAGGTATCCGAGGAAAAAGTCATGACTGGTTTACATCTTATTTAAAAAACAGAGAACAAGTCGTAGAAATAGAACACTACAATACACAAACACAACACATTGAACTAATTAGATCACAAAACATACCTGTAAACGCCTCCATACCACAGGGAAGTGTCATAGGATGCCTATTGTTCTTAGTCTACATAAATGATCTCCCTAACCACATAAATGAAACGTGCGTATTGTTTGCCGATGACGTCTCTATTTTAACATCATGTAAAAATAACCAAAACCTAAACCAAACACTAACATCTATACTTGACACCACAACATACTGGATGAACGAACATAACCTTGAAATTAACTTTAGTAAGACAAAAATAGTAACTTTCCACCCGCGACAAAAAACCCCAATAAATATAAATTTTGAATACAAAGGATCCAAGTTAGAAATAGTCAATAAATTCACCCTTTTAGGCCTAGACATAGATACACACATAGACTGGAAACCACACATACAGAAAGTAAAAACAAAGCTATCCAAATTTGCATATGCCCTCAGAGAAATAAAGAAAACTACAGATCTCAAAACAGCGATAGTAACATACTATGCGTACGCGTTCGCTTGGCTTAAATACGGAGTAATATTATGGGGTAACAGTACAGACGCACCTTCGCTATTTACAATACAGAAGAAACTTATAAGAACATTGGTTAACATAGAAGACACCGACTCATGTAAACCACACTTCAAAGAACTAAACATCCTAACACTACCCAGTCTCTATATATTTGAAATTTGTAAATTTGTAAGGAAGTACCCACAATTCTACAGCAAAAGAGAAGACATTCAAACAGAAATCAAACTTAGACATGGAAATAGACTCAACCTGCCAACTTCACGATTAAAAATGCACTCCTCTAGTGCGTTTGTCACGTCAATAAAAATCTACAATAAATTACCTGAATACATAAAAAACACAGAAATAAACAATATATTTATAAATAAACTAAAACGATTTCTCTTAGATAAAACCTACTACACAATTGACGAATACTTCAAGGATAAATTCCTCCCAGAGAAACGAAGATAATTAGAATAACCAAGTAGTACCTAATACATCTATTTACCTTATCTACCGTGCAATATCTTTAATTACTTACTATTTAGTTAATAATAAATTACAGCTAATATATAAATAAATATATAAATAAATAAATACAGAAATATTAATAATAAACAAAATTAATATAAATCTACTCATAAATAATAATTATCTACTTAAATATCTAAATATAAGATCTACTACCTTAATTCCAATATTATTATGTTTTTAAACAAAAAGCGCTTCATCCTCTCCTCTAAAAACTAACTTGCTGTGCCCGACAGGGTCCATAATTGTTTCTCTATAATTTACCTACCAGCCTTGTATACATTATGGAATGCAATAAAGTATTGAGTATTGAGTATTTTATCATTTTTATTGGTGCAATTTACTTTCATATTTTTTATCTAATAGACAATTTTGTTACGTTTTCGAAAACGTTAATATGTTTTTGATTTGCTTTTTAAATTTTGATTTCATTTTGTTATCGTTTTTTTCTAAGAGAAAAATTCATTATTTTTTTCAATTTTAATTTGTGTTTGAGAAGAAAATATTGTTACTTACCATTCTGTTTTTTTTTTATTTTGATACAACTTTTTCTTACCATGTGATGTCAGAATTATTGATTACCTACTAAGTAATGAATAAATACTTGATGTCACAATTCTTGAAGTGCATTCATTTTATTTGACTGATACCTGTGTTTCATTCCTAACTCTATGGACACAGAAGAGGTCTACTATAAAGCCGACCAATCAGGGACAGCCTTGGGACAGTTGACAATTTCACAATTTTAAGATTGTAATTTGACGGTTTCATTTCGGTAGATTACAATCTACCGAATAATAATACGTTAAATTGTAAGCAGTACGTTTAGGTTCACAATCTTTCGACAGTTTACAAACTCGCGAGATAGTTTATAATCTAACGGTATTTACAATTTTACGGTGACATACATAACACATTTTTAGCAACAGCCTTCATATTTTAGCTTTTCGAATAAACTTACCATATCATACTATTACGCCTGTATTCCCCGAAGGGCAAAGCAGAGATGTACCTAACCAATAAACTCCCACAGATCCCCAGTATGTTTAGGTCCCAGTCCCATGTAGTAGGTGGCGAGCCTATTGCCGTTAACCGGCTGTCATCCTTACTCCGAGCTGGTTTTATAAACTTCTGTCTTCTTTTTCTCAGAATCGGCATGTGTATGTGGGTTGGAAGTGGTGGTGGTGCTTCGCACGGTGGACTACCACGGGGAGGCGCGCTGCACGGGCGGCGACCCCGTCAGCGCCGCCGCCACCATCGACGACGCGCCCCTGCCTTGCACAGTCACTGACCTTGATACGGGACTCTATAGGTATGTACGTAAATCTAGGATGTTTGTCATAGTTAATTGTTGGGTTAGGCCTTGACAAGGTCATGCGCGCCCCTCTTTGACGTTGCGGGGGGAGTAACTCCTCACTCCCCCCTGACCTGGTGAGGCCCGTAGTGGCGGGCCAACACCAGTCGAGGATCGCGGAAGGCGCGTACGATTCTGGGATCCCCGGCCTAAGTGTGGGAATGGAACACCAGCGTGGTTTTTAGTCAGTAAGAGTCTGACAGACCCCTCCGCCCCCTCTAGGGCGGTGGACATCAATGAGGATTTTCCATCCAGGCAATAAAAAAAGGCCTTGACAAGGTAGACTAACTTTTACAAACACAATTTGTGTTTGTAAAAGTTATCGGAGGATCGGTTTTACTAAGGTTTCGGTTTTATTATAAGTATTTATTTATTAATCAATACAAACTCAAAATCTTATAGCATAACTTATTTATTTCTTGTTGTTATTCTCAATAAGATTACGTTGAAATAAAAAAAAAACAATACATTCAAATGATTTATTTATTTACTTATTTATTTATTAGTAAGTAGGTATATAATTAACCCGCGTTCAGTTATGTTTTTGGTTACTGCTCCGCTCCCGTTAGTGGATGATGTTTTATATTTGTATAAACCTTCCTCTTTAATCAATATAAATCTACCTAGAATCATACATGATAAGTTGTCAGTTTTAAACAGAGAAGAGTTTAATACAATATGTACAAGTTCCATGACAAAATTTGTGTTTATGATTACTTTCCATTTTACTGACATGCAAGGTTTGGGTTTGGTCGTCTATTTATAGAATCAAGCTGTGCTTACTATTCATGGGCTAAACACGCAACAGTCGCGAGCTAAGCCTTTTCAAATTTTAAGTAAACCTGCGTGTTGTAAAATGGTAATCAATCATCAACATTACTAATTATCGTTTTGGGTTGTTACTTCATGAAGAAACCATCACTTAAAATAAACATAATAAGTAAAATTGTGTCGTGTCTGTGTGTCTGTCTAGCACCGTAGCTTTTAAAGGAATGAATCGATTTGAAGGTTTTTTTTTTATTTGAAAGCAGGTTTGTTAGCGATGGTTCTTGATACGTTTTATGAAAATCGGTTCAGCCGTTTCAAGGTTATCAACTCTTTTGTTAGCTGCGGTAGGGATCTTTATTCTTCACAATTTTTAATTTTATCACTGGTTATCATCATCTGCTTAGCCTTTTCCCAACTGCGTTAGGGTCGGCTTCCAGTCTAACCGGATGCAGCTGAATTCCAGTGTTTTACATGGAGCGACTGCCTATATGACCTCCACAACCCAGTTACTGGGCAACACGATACTTCTTGGTTAGACTGGTTTTCAGACTTCTTGGCTTCTGATTATCCGTCACGACTGTCAAAGATCTACGAATGACAGCCGGCACCAGCGGCTTTACGTGCTTTCCGAGGCACGATCAATTTTATCACTGGTCTATGTATACTAATATACTACCATAACATTACTTCCAGAATCACAATGCGTCCATGGAACGCAGGTGCCTTATGCGTGCGTGTGCTAGTGTTCGCTCGCGGCGTGCGCGACTCTCCACTGCGCGCGCAGATTGCGGCCACGGCGGCCCCGCTACTCGTGTGGGGCTCTAGAGGCACCGGGAAGGAACAGCTTAGTCAACCTGTCGCGCTTGCTAGGTAAAAAGCATGTGGTACTAATTATTATATTGCCTCCATAGCCTAGTGGTAATATCGGTAACCACGTCAGAGGCCCTTGAGGCGGTTTAGAAACTCTGACACTAGGGTGTAGGGTCGTAAGACCTTACTGCCCACACGATAAAGGAAAGAAAAGCAAGGGCACATGAAGGAACATAGACGGGTTTTAGTCAGTAAAAGTCTGACACTCCCTCCCGCCCCGCCCAGGGCGGGGGAAGTTATTTGATGATTTCTCGTCTATAAAAAAAAAAAAAAAAAGCGCGACCGCTACGTTAGAAGTGTTGGATTCAATTAGCCAGGTTTCAAGTAACCAGGTCAAACAAAATGTTATTGGGTTTTTCTATGAAATTCTCAAGGCGGATTGGCGATTTCAGATTTATATTAATTACAAATCCAAGTCAATGATGTCAAACATAAACTTAGAAAGTACATATGTATTGAAAAAGTCACATTTTCAATTTTACGTGGCATATCTTTAAAATGTAAATAACGTTTGGAAGCTTTTCTTTGGATTCTGCTTTAAAGCGCCATATTAATTGATTTTATATTGTTGTCTTCTCATTCCAGATGTCCGAAACGGCGGGAGATCTACGTCCTCGACGCTGGCAACTCGAGAGTGAAGGTGTTAGACGACGAGACATTTGCATTCAAAACTCATATTGTTAACGAAGGTAACGCTCATTATTATATTACGTAAACTCGAGTTTTTATAGATCACACGTAAGTGGTGTAAAATCCACCAAAGAAGAAAAATGACAGCGTCTCACTGTCAGTTATGAAAGAAATAAAATAAAAAAATACGGAAATTTTAGAGATAGTATTTTTATTTTATTACCGTTGTCTGACATATGAATTAATTTGCAGAGTAGAAAGTTACCTTTTACCATTACGAATGTACCAGAATATGGGTAATATTCTTGTAAATTCATTCATTTTATTATTCAATGTAACTTTGGTAATCTACATAATATATTTTCCATGTTTCAGGTTTAGCTGGTCGAAGTTGTACAGGGATAGCAGTAACTGCAGAAGGCATTGTGGCAGTTAACTGGCGGACGCGAACACTCACAGAGGTAATTCATTATTTGATAAAAATTTCAATATTTGAATTCCAATTTTATACACATTGACTGTTGTTATAAAATGTGTGTGTGTTTACTGTTGTCTACATCCCAACCTTTTACCCTCTGTTCATAGGTGACAGCGGACGGCACAACACTCCGCACGATTCGTTCAGAACGACTGGTGGAGCCGGTGTGTGTGGCGGCAGATACTGTGACCAGGCGCCTCGCCGTCGCAGACAACGGCGCCAGAGCCGTGTTCCTGTTCGATAGTCACGGGAATATTGAGAGGGAGGTCTGTAGATTAAGTGTTAAATAAGTATATAAAACATTTACCATCACGCCTGTTTTCCCCGAAGGATTAGGCACAGGTGACCTCTATGCGTAGCAGTCGCGCTACACACAGACACAGCTACACAGCACAATTTAACAAACAATCAGTTACAAAATAACACAAACGAATCGGATGGAACTGGATTTCTATCGGAACGCGGCGAGGTCGGCCAGAGGTTGCCATGGCAGTACGTCCGTTCAGTTCGGTGTCTGATCACATAAGCACAGGTATCGGACCCTTGGATGTCAACTGTCATCTGCGGCCGTTATTTTCCCCGCGCAAACTAAAAAATGACATTGACAGCTCGCACAGTGTTGCTAACCTCTTTTTCCGAAAACACCCAAGTCGGTTAAACTTGATGTTCCCTTCCAAATTCACGACAAGTATATAAAACACACATACAATTCCTAACTCCGAGCTGCTACTAAGAATTTCATAGATAAACCCAGTCTTTGCTCGAGTTAGGAATCGAACCCAAGACCTCTAGCGTAGCAGTCGCCTTTAGGACCATTAGTCTAACGGGCATTTAAAATACAGTAGAAAAAACGTAAAAAAAAAAGTATATATAAAACTGTGAGCCATTATTCTTATAAATGACGACACGGTTGGCGCAGTGGCCGAGCGATTGACTGCTGCGCTGCGTGTCGCGGGTTCGATTCCCGCACGGAACAAATATTTGTATGGCCTACAGATAGTTGTTCCGGGTCTGGCTGTTTGTGTATGTGAGTTTATATGTTTGTTAACACACCCACGAAACAGGAGAAATTCCTAGAGTGGGGGAACGTTTAAAAAAAAATGGAGTAATAATGTATGCACAAAATATAATCGCGACTACAGTCGGCAAATCATATGACAAAAAATCAGTGCATGTGCTCATTTATCTGTTGTTTTATTTATTTAATTAATTAATTAAGTCCACCAACGTGCAATGATAGACGTAGGTTTCATTTCTTGAATAATTATTTAGCTTATCCATTAAATTCTTTTCCATTCGTTTGATGGATAATTCACATAATATAAGAACGTAATTCATAGATACAGCGGAAAATAAATGCAGATTACACCACGATGTGTCTTATTTTACAGGTAGGCAACGGAGAGTTGGGTTTAGTCGGCGGCCTCGCGTTGTCAGAAGACTTGCTTATCATAGCAGATGTCGCTGTGAGAGTTTACGACATCGAAGGCAATCTCAAAAATGTGTTTGCACCAGTGCCTAAAGGTAAGCTTGATTCGATCAGTCATTTATAGATATTCTAATATACTCTAGAAATATAATACCTTGGACGTCCATCAATCAGTTACTTTTATGCATAATATATATAATCTATGTATTATAAAGCTGAAAAGTTTGTTTGTTTTATTTTTGATCGTGCGGTTTTCCGGAATTACTGGTCCAATTCTGAAAATTCTTTATTACTAAGTGCTATAGGCAATATTTTACTGTTAAATTATTTTGGAATCCGTAAAAAAATTCACGCACCCCAAGTCACGGGAAAAATGTAGTAGTTATTATAAACTCATCTTTAGCTACTTTTACATAGGCTGTAGTACGACGTATCTTGTCTCTGTAGCTGGATGAGAGTTGCGAGAATCGAGCTAAGTGGCATGCAAGTCCCACGTCCAGCAGTGGACTTTTGAAGGCTGATGATAATGATGATGATGATCGTGTCTCACCCCCTCTGCGGGTTGTTCGAAAGAGATACCGCGCCCCCGGAACGCAAAGGGCACATGAAGGAACATAGACGGGTTTTAGTCAGTAAAAGTCTGACACTCCCTCCCGCCCCGCCCAGGGCGGGGGAAGTTATTTGATGATTCCCCGTCTATAAAAAAAAAAAAAAAAAAAAAAAAAAGCCCCCTACACCTCGTCCTCAGGTCGCGGCGGCTACGGCGGCGTGGCGCTAGACACGGACGCCACAGGCACACGACGCGTGGTGTGCACGCGCTCCATCCGCGGCCGGCCCGCCCTGCTAGTGCTGGAGGCAGGCGGCGGGCGCGTGCTGGCGCTGTCGGAGCTGGCGGAGCGTCGGCCGCGTCGCGTGGCGGGGCTGGCCCTGCTGCCGCACCGCCGCGCGCTGCTCGCCGACCTGGCCGCCGACTGTCTGCGGCTGCACACCTACTGGTGAACCCTGGGCGTGGGTTGAAGGTACAGTGCTCCATTTCTGAAGCTGAGCTATACTCTGCCGTGCAGACCCTAAAACATATCCGGGGCCGCGGGTTATTCGAAAGAGATACCGGGCTCCCAAAAAGCAAAGGGCACAAGAAGGAACATTGATGGGTTTTAGTCAGTAAAAGACTGACACTCCCTCCCGCCCCGCCCCGGGCGAGGAAAGTCAATTGATAGTTTCCCATCTTTAAAAAAAAACGACCCTAAAACACAGTAAAATATTTTTTTGTTGAATATTGAACCTTAAATATGCATATTATAAGGAACACGGTGATCTACAAAAAAAAACTGCGTTTTAGGGTCTGCACGGCTGTATTAGAGCCACTTGATAGCCCACGGATGCTTCTCAGATGTAGATGTAGGTGACACTAGATCAGTCTAATTTATTGGTAGAAATTAGACTGATCTAATGTATAACGGGCCGGGCTTACTAACACTAGGTCGGCTCCTGTAGTTCTGTTGGCACCGGCCCATCTAGCAGTCTATGAGGCAAGCCACTACTTTTAAATACAAAGTTTTGAGAAAACAAACACAACATGATTTAAAAAAAAACCGATTGTCATAATCATGCTTTCGGCAAGATGATCTGTGACTCGTGCAAATATTCACAGTCAATACTCAATTATTTATTGCGTTCCATAATGTACATAATGGTTTTAACAATATAAAAGTACAGAATCATTATGGACCCTGTCGGGCACGTCGGTCACCGCGTCAATCGAGCTAAACAAATTAAACCACAATAGCTACTAACTGGCAATCTAACAACTGATTGTCACAGACTACATTTATGTAATACGAGCGGTATTGAAATTATACACGAGGCAAGATAAGTAATTTCCCATGTGTACGAAACTAAAGCTCAAGATTCCCTTCAAACGATTTTCGTTTAAAACTTAAAGACAGAGACATAGAGTTCATATTGCATTGAAAACTTAATGAAAGATCGTTTTCATTAATTTTCAAAATATTGATATTTTGGTCGTGTTATTTGCAGGTGTCGCGTAAAGAGAGAGAGGGGAGCGGAGCGCTGGAGAGCGCATCGTAATCGAATTTCATGCTAGTCCAATATTATAACGGAGAATCGAACTGTTGGCCATAATCACGGACTGCGAGGGGGAGATACTTGCACCAAAGTCTTTAGTCGGCCGCGCGACGGCCACTGCGTTATTCAATACTATATTTTTAGTACTTACAGTATTTATTTCGTATTAAGTTGATTAAGTTATTTTCTAAAAGTTTTACTTTGTCGATTTTAGTTCGGCGCTTATACGGAATTTGACAATATTATGACTGATTTTGATTTTTATGTATTTTTCGTTTTACTTACTTTTCGCCAGCTTAGGGCGTCGAATCGTGACGTTTTATAATAATGTTAAATATATGCACTTTGTGCTGTAAGTGCAACTGGATGATCCACCGTGCAATCGGCGATATTTTTGAATTAGTCTTTAATTCTTGTCAATGACATAATCACTATAATTTATTTTAGTGCATCAAAAGTTGTTGTTGGCGATTCTAACTTCGCTTTAACTAGTCGTAAGACGAGCGCATTTATTTTTAAACAAAAGTTAGTTAGTGTTCAGTATCACTTCTAATCGAGGAAATGAAAAATCTCACACAATAATAGTGAATAACGACAATATTTATGATAAAGTATCTATTTAGGGTATTCCTTATATGCCTATTCTAACAACTAAAACAAACTAGATAACGGTGATAATAAAATGAAATAATTCTAAATTGATCAGTTGTTCGCGTTACATATCCAGTAGCCTTGTTTCATACGCTTAGTGATAGGGCATTGTTATTAGTTGGACGTGTCGATTAAATGCTGCTTTCAGACAATACTGACCGTCCTGTAGCGTACTCTCTGAGTCTGCGGCCAGATATGACACGCAATTATCGACTTACTGTACATACTCAATGTATGAGCTGTGACCACTTTTCGCTCGCAAGCATTATGGTTTAGATATCAGCAGTTGGTTGCAAAATGTAAGTTTTGTCTGGTCGCACCCTACTCAATACCATAGTATGCTCTACCTATATACAGTTATAATAAAATAGCTATCTATGTGATCATTTAAAACTTTAAGAATCGTATTATTAGTAATTGAACTTCAAGACTCTATTTTGCATACAACGTTTAAAACTTTAAACCATTATTGCCTATTAAATAAGTTATTTTTCGATAATCTCGGGAACTCGCTGCCATATTATGTTTTATTAAATATTCAAAAAGATTATGATCAAAAAAATGTAATCGTGTATGCTATTTTTAAAATTTCTTGCGAACAAAATAGCATTTAATTCAAATCGCACGGACTGTTTGAACTGAATTTGTAGTCAAAAATATATAAAAATAAAATAAATATATCATCTTCATGGATTGCTCAATAAAAAATAAAAACATCATATCATGCGGTCAAGGCAAGTTCTTTCATAAAGTTAACTAAAAAAAACCATAAGTACTAAAATCACCCTAATTTATTCTGGTTAAAAATAGTTTAAGTAAATTTCTCTACGCTTTAGTTTAGTGACGTTGACTGTTTATTAAAGCTATCGTTATTTCAAATGGAACTTTAAAATCTTATAAAATATAATCTCATTAAGTTGGTCTTTATATAATATATAACTTATGATATTCGGAGGTTGAATGAGTAACTTACGTGGACCAGGATGAACGAAATCTGTGTTAATTTAAGATTACCTGAATATGTAAAAAAGTATTTTACAAACGTTTTGACTAAAATACTCTGTTAGAATCGTTTTCACTAAAATCAACCTTTATTCTGGGTTATTTTCCTACTAGATTATAAATTAAATTATAAAAGATCTACAGGGTGTTTGGCAGAACGTTGAACATACAAAAATGGTGGATAGGTGGGGTCAACTGCTACTTACTCAACTCTAATATGATTGGACCTGGCCCTCTGGAAATATAAAAAAATGAATTGTTTCTTTGTTCTATTTTCACCACTTTCGTAACATTTTTTTTTAATCTTTAATGTTGGCAGATACTTATAAACTTATTGCTTTATTCAGACGTTAGCTAGAAAAAAAGTTATGAGTCCTCAAACTCGTTTAGGAGCATAAAGTCAAAAGCGCAAAATGACAAACGATCGCAAATTGTCAAAAGAGCAGAATGTCAAAAGCGCACATAGTCAAAAGCGCAGATTGTCAAAAGCGCAGAATGTCAAAAGCGCAGAATGTCAAAAGCGCACTTAGCCAAAAGCTCACAATGTCAAAAATCATACTTAATCGCGTTAATCATTGTGTTATCAATTTTAATAATATTCAGCAATAGTTGTAATTACCCCACTTGTTCACCTACTACCTATATAAATGGATGCCACCGACAATGTGCTTAAATTATAGCATTTATATATACAGGGTGGAGTTTTATAATGCTACCTGGAGGGAAAGTGCTTTCTTTTATTTTTTTAAAGAAACAAAACTGTATTTAATTAATTTTCAAAATACGCTTGCATCCAGGAATCGAGCTGTACTTTTATGGCACCAATCGATAGGGTCAATCATAAGGATCAAATCTCTGCAAACATGGTAAGTAAATTAAAAAAAACTGCAATTTTTATGTAAACTTATTTTATTCGGACGAAAAAAACGAGTTCTTCTACTAACTAATTGCATGCTCGAAATGAGCTTCATTTTCTTCGTTGCACAAATTCATTCTTTTAAGGAATTCATTTTTAATAACTTTTAGTAGGGAGTTGTGGTAAATATTGAAAATTGTACTACGCTACCAAAAGTTAATCAAAAAGATTTTTATAAAGGAATAAGTTTGTGCATCCTTGAAACTGAAGTTCATTTCGAGCAACTACTTAGTTAATTTACTCGTTTTTTTCGTCCGAAAAAAATAAGTTTACATTAAAATTGCATTTTTTTTTTATTTACCTGCCCCGTTGGTCTCGTTGTCGCAAGTGCGACTGCTGTGCAAGGGGTCCTGGGTTCGATTCCCAGGTCGAGCAAAAAGTGTTATTAGGTTTTTCTATGAAATTCTCAGTAGCAGCTCGGAGTTTGGATTTGTGTCCGGTTAATGGCAATAGGCTCGCCCCCTATTACATGGGACCTAAATATACCGGCGAACTGTGGGTGTACATTGGTACACCTCTGCCTAACCCTTCGGGGAATACAGGCGTGATGGTATATATATATATTTTTTGATATAGAAATACGGTTTTGTTTCTTTAAAAAAATAAAGAAATGTTTCCTTTGAGTAAAATTTGCTAACTTAAGTATTTAGAGCACTTTCCTTCCAGTTAGCATTATAAAACTCCACCAGTCCACCCTGTATATAAATGCTATAATTTAAGCACATTGTCGGTGGCATCCATTTATGTAGGTAGTAGGTGAACAAGTGGGGTAATTACAACTATTGCTGAATATTATTAAAATTGATAACACAATGATTAACGCGATTAAGTATGATTTTTGACATTGTGAGCTTTTGGCTAAGTGCGCTTTTGACATTCTGCGCTTTTGACATTCTGCGCTTTTGACAATCTGCGCTTTTGACTATGTGCGCTTTTGACATTCTGCTCTTTTGACAATTTGCGATCGTTTGTCATTTTGCGCTTTTGACTTTATGCTCCTAAACGCTCAAACTTACAGAAAGATTTTAATTTTTTTTTTTAAATATCCTAATGGCCAGGGCCAAATAAATTCTGAATAAGTAGCAGAGGACCCCACCTATCCACCATTTTCGTATGTTCAACGTTCTGCCAAACACCATGTATTACTAAATTGTCCATTACATTACGTGTCCCCAGCAACTGGCAATTATATTACACCATGAAGTCAAACTACAAATAGCCATATAACGGTATTATCATGACAAATTACTATGTATAACTAAAGCCTGTTATTAAGTACTTCAAGTTGCACAATACACACATATTCTCTATTGTTTTAACACCGCTATGTGCGCTACGTCACCGTAATTTTAACAACGGAATCTCATTAAAAAAGTTATTTTTCATGTGAAGTGTAATCAAGGCCTCACATTTACATAACAATATGTATAAAGAAATATTTCATCGACAACTGAACTGCTTTGTTTCTTTATTAATATAACCTTATGTAACTCAACTAATATTTGTCCAGTATAATTATTTCTTGTTAAAACTGAAATATTTGCTTTCCTTTTAAAGCTAGGATATATTGATGGTCTTTGTAGTTTTTATAAAAGACTGTCGGTGATGGCAATGCTGTGCTATATTTTATTATCTTTTTAAAAATTCTCATTAATATTAAAGAGAAATCATATTATTATTTTTGAAAATGTGAGGCTTTTTTATTGTTATTGTGTAGGTTAAGTTATTGTAAAGTGATGGATACACCGGCGAACGGAATTGTGCTGTAGGGTAGATCTAGTCTGAGGTTTAGATACTAACGCGTTTTTCTATATTATACGATGCCAGATGAAATAAAACCATAAAGGGTTTCAAAAACTCAATAAGTAAATGTACTTTAACAGCCGTATCGATGCCGTTTTGCGACATATTATTGCTAAACAAGCCATAGTTAAGTTAGCATAGTGCGTGAAGTTAAAACGTGATTGGCATGTATAATTTGGAAATGCGCGTAAGTAGTTGAGAAGAATTGACATGGTGTTGGAAAAGTACAGTTTACAAATATACATATTTACATGATAATAAATATGTCTGGAGGTTACGGTGTTACTCTGGTTTTACGAGAACATCTCGATTTGGAACGTTAATGTTATTTTTGGTTCCTGAAACCAAGACGACGTTTTCTTATGATATCTTGGACTAATGTTGATAAAGTGAAACATGCTAAATGAGATGAAACCCCAGAACAAGAGTATTATTATAAAACCACTGACTTTATGACTTCTATTCCAGTTAATTTAGACCGCCATAATTAGTAGGAAGTGCACACCCAGATTATTGTTCTCAATCATATAATGTTACACAGCGGACTCCTAATTGTAGCTGTCATGTTCTCATTACGTTCTCGAACATTACGCTAGTTATCATACCGCTTGTCTATCGCAATACGTACATAATATTATTATGTTTTAGTCATTCTATTCCGTCACTTGGATGAATGACGTAGGTATTAATAAAGTTCCTAAGTTAAGTTCATCTATCCACAATTGCATAACGATAATGACTTATGATTGTATGCAATCCTATGTTTACAGTTTACATAATCGTTGTTTATTTTAATGCACTTTATTATAGCATCTATTCATACCCTGTTTGTTCGTATTATACCCGCTGTTTACACAAAATACTGTTATTGCGGTTACCACGCTTATATAAAATTTATCTCATTGAATAGTAAACGATTCTAATGTAAGATACATGTATTGTTTGTATGTTGTGTTACGTTGTGTGCTTGTGTTGTCGTGAACAATTTCAGCTTTAAAAATTGATAAACCGAATTACTTTTAGTGTTGTCTAATAAAAACTGTTACATACATACATTCTTTCGTCACAACTCGCTTACACTGCCTGTTTTGTTGAGAGCATTTAACAATAAGATTACACCTATAAAATCTATATCTACTTACCCTTCTTAAAATTAATCACCGCCAGTACAGTATCCCTATAGATAGTTAAATGAATAGAGCAGTTCAACAGCAGATTGGTACAAAATAATAATAAATAGATACGATGTGTAATTATTTTTTGCATTAGATGTAAACTGTTCAAATGAATCGTAGTGAAGAAATGTTCTATTGTTTTAAAAGATGGATAAATCTATTTTGGCACCAGATCGACTATTTTCTGACAAAATTAATGATGGAATTGATAGAGGACTCATTTATTGATTGAATGTACGCCTAAAAGCTAAAGTATATTTATTTATCGGAAGCTGTGAATCTGTACTTAAATTATAATCACAGAGTATCTCAGTGTAATGTCGATAACGTCACTTTTGTGCAAAACACAATAAAGTTAAATTAAAAACATTAAAACAGTGTTTAATTATATACTCTTAACATTAATTTCACAGAGACCACGCTATCATTATAGACCACGTTGCTGTGTTCAAGTCAATTGAAAAAAAATGTTTACTATTTTATATTTTCATGGCAATGGCGAGACTGCCTAAGTTTTCTGATCAGTCAGTGATTTATGAGAAAGATTGAGTGGACCTCAACAAACTGAGTCCAAAATCTTTCAAAAAAAGCCTCTTCTCAGTAGAAGATCCAATAAGACCACTTAATTTGTATCCACCACGTCCTGAAGAGATGCAGACCAATCGTTCAGCTAATAAACCACTCGCGTTGTTATTCCACTGTTAAGATTTCTATGTAACATATCAGTGTGTTGTGGTAATTTACAACTTTCTCCTTAGAAAAGCCACTCGCTAATACAGTAACTCGTTAGTAGAAATAGTTATGCTGCGCAATGAAAAATGGGCGCACATGACAGAACCGAAGAAATTGCATTTACGCCAAATATAGTATAAGCCATTGTTCTATTGTGTGTATGTACGATTAATTTGCTGTGACCTCTTTTTTAAGCTGTGTCCACACAATACTTGAATTTAGTTAACGCGATATGAAGTTAGGCTAAGAAAAAATCGGGTTAAATTACTAAAACTTGTACTAACATTTTGTTTCATGCATTGTGGGTGTGTTTCCAAACATTATATGAAAAAACACCTGTCTTATAAAATGTTTATGAGGAAATCGCAACCGCTACACCTAGCATAGACGCCTTCGTTGCGCCTAAGAACTAAATCCTCGGCTAGAAAATTCTATTTTCCAGGAATTCTTGAAAAAAAAAGCCATATTAAAAACATACAATTTATTGACTAAACAAAATGCAGAGAGATTATCACTGGGAGAGAACGTCGAACATTGCACGAATAGGTGTGCAAGAAAATATTTTATAAAAAATAACCTTAGTCAGTTCCTTGACTTAATTGTAATATCGACTCGCATACAAGGGCCACGTCACACATCGCGATCAATAACAATATAATTTGTACGTATTTAGGTACGTGAACACACTGAACTATGACGTGGCGGTTGTGAAAACCGACCCTGGCTCTACTTGAAAATGTTAACACTTCAGGAATTGCGACACTTAGCTAACTTCCACCCAATTTGGTTTTGTAATACTACGTTTTTGTATGTCAACAAGGTCGAAATTCCGACAAATACATTATATAAATAAACTCAGGTACCTTTATTTTTGTTCTGAATTTGTGTATTTTTTAATATTATATTTCAGGTCGTACATTGAACTTTGAACTTAATTCTGTGCGCCATAAAAGTAATATAACACTGGGAAGTGTTCGGCAATTCCCGAAGCGTTAAAATTGTTAATCGATGGTGAATTGATACAACAATGTTTATCTTCAGAAGGAACACTGCAAGGACGAAGTTGGAACAACTTAAGATTAGGAACCATGTCATATAGGAGTGTGTGTAATTTCTGTAAATGTAAGAAACACAATCACTAGTTACGCTGTCTCGGGCTGTTACGTTACATAATGTTTATTATATTATGTAGTGGTCTAACAATAGCAGTAATAATTATAATTGACATGCAAATTACCACTGCAGTTACTCGAATAACACGTAACAGACATTATTGGTATCAGTCATGCAATACAATGTTCTACAAATTCGTATTTTTCCAAATTCATAGGATTTATCAATATAATTTTGAGAATACTTTTGGACCGAGATCAACAATAAAACGATGTCAATGGTGACCAAACAATAAGATAATTAGATAACTACAATAGTTATATTTCTAAAATAATATCGTCAGAATTGCCAGAGTGTTGCGAATCTCATGCCCACAAATTACTGAAAAAACATAAAATGCAAAATTTCAAATAATATTTAATTACCTATATGTGAATCTTTAGAAAATAAATGCATAAATAAAAAAAATACACTTCAAAAACAAAATCCGACTCCCATTCGAGATAAGCCTCCATTTGTTCTGGCAACACTGACAATTACACAAATGTATAGGTAATTACAAAAATATATCAAATTAAATGCAGTTCCGACAAGATGTCATAACGTATAGAACAAAATATAGATGGCGTTACTTTCCGAATTTCGCGAGGGCCTCTTTGCATTCCTGGATAGTCTTTTTCTGTCGTTCTACAGTCGCCGAGGTTTGCTTGGAACCTTGAAGCCTGATGCAGCTCGCTATAGTGGTGTAGTACCCACACACGTTGTGTAGCACCCGCACGGCGCGGTCGCCACAAACAAACAAATATTTTCCGCTTGCATCAAATTTCATGTAGTTTATTAATCCTGAAACAATAACGAAGAAAAATAGGCTTAATTACGAATGAGTACGGGCAAATATTGATAAATAGCCGTCGTCCTTATCACAACTGGTGAATTTATAGACGCTTTATGTGCAAGTGATCGATAACGATACCTTGAATCGCCTATTCAATAATTCACGGCCTCCTGTAGCCTCGGAGCGGAGTTGAAAATACAAAAGTTACACGCCCATTGAAACCGAACAGTATATACCCAACTTTTGTTTATGTTTCGTTATTTATGGCATATAATTGTCAGTGTTTTGAGACGTAGTAAATCAGTTGCAATAAAATCATACATACATAAACGTCAATAAAACCCAATAATAAATCATTGATCAGTACCGATTGAATATTGATATCGATACAGAGGTCTACTAGACTTTTAATCGAGTTGTATTTAGAAACACCACATTTACAATTCCCGTAAAATTGAAATGTATAATGATTTTTTTGAAGGTGGAGATGGATTGGTATGTAGTTTCTTGCCCATTATTCGCCATGCGAAACGGACCTTTGGAATGGGCAACTAGATTCAATATTATAATTTTTTATCGTGTAATTGACGTTCAAAAGTGCCTTTTAATGGTCTAATTGAAATAAATGATCTGACTTGACTTTGACTTTGAATCAACAAGAGCCTGTTTCATAAGAATATTATTATATTTTTTTCATGACGTCAAATGACAAGAGAATAACATAAGCGAATCATTTTATAGTTCTAGTCAGTTCTAGTAGCGCTTTCATCTATTATTAGTACAAAACTGGACTGCCTTGTTAGTCTAGCGGTCATAGGCGCGACTGCTACTTAGGACTTGGGTTCGATTCCCAGGTCGAGCAAAGTGTTATTGGGTTTTTCTAAGAATTTCTCAGTAGCAGCTCGGAGTTAGGGATTTGTGCCCGGTTAATGGCAATAGGCTCGCCCGGTCGCCTCATACTACATTGGGGAATGCAGGCGTAATGGTATGATATAATTTTATTAAAACAAGCTGAAATTTATTTTACTTCTTCTTAGCGTATCGGCGAAATTTGAGAAAATATAAAAAAAACGAAAGGGATAACAGGATTTTGAAAATTCACTATTTTTAGATCGCTTAGTCGGGCAATCCCGATTGCCAAATTAGTTTTATTTTGATACTAACAAAAACCGCTATCAACGATTTCAAGTATGTTATTCACAGTTTCCTCTTGAATGGATCAATCAATTGGGAATCCCTATCATATTTTCCCCGAAAATTAAATGACGCTGCGAACCTAAGTTTTATAACAATATGGCTAACTAAATACTGTATTATCTTCGGAAATAAGCTTCCGTCAATTAGGTATATCGATCGGTTTTCTTCAAGGCATGAATATTTTACGTAACTTCGTAACTTTAACTTGGCCATCAAGTGTGTATAACATTTCTTTGGTAAGTACGTAATATTGAATGTTTCTAGTCGAAGACAGAATATCAAGTTTTGTGACTTACTATGAGGTCCTATGATACAACAATGAGTTAATTTATGCCATATATTCTAAAAAGATGCTAATGTCAGTTTTCCTAAAGCCCGTTTTCCCGGGTATGTACAACCTTGCAAAAGGAGCGTCTGACCACATTTCAACCTTATGCCCTTAACAATAAGCTTGAAAAGTGGTCAACCGCCATCGTCCGCCGCTTTACCTACTCAAATAATTTATCCATATCTATTGGCTCAACAAAGTTTTCTGTTTACGCAAAGTTCTTCCACAACTCTATTCTGAAATACGATATCGAATAAGTAGCCTATCAAATGATTCCGGTTAAGAATACTTCGTGAGCCGAACTTAAACCAAGTTTCTTATAAACAGAAGAAAGTCTTACCGGAGTAAACATTCTCCACGGTATCGTAAAGTTTCCCGGTGTAGGTGTCGTAGAACTCCACGGAGGAATCCACAGAGACTGCTAGAACTTCGGCGTTGGGCGAGAGGGCGATGCGCGGGTGGTTCGCTGTCTGTCCGTATGTGCCCGTCTCCAGGACGTGCGGGGACTCTCCTCGAGTGTATTCGACTGGAACGTGGAAAATATAATGTTGAATAAATGTATCTAGAATCTATATTAATAAAAAATAAAGCTGTAAGGTTTGTTTATTTCTTTAAACGCGCTAATTCCTGAAATTATCGGTCGCATTAAAATAACTCTTTTGTCAGACAGATTCATAAGGAATTATATAGGCTATACATATAACGTCACACTTCGGCTTTCGGGAGCGGAGCAGTAACCAAAGACGTGACAGAGAGCTGGTAAAACCGCGGAGCTAATATGGAATATATGCAAAGAAAAAGAAAAGATGAAATACCAAGAAAAATAGACACGTTTTGTTGCAAAAGAAACAGATGAAGTCACTATTTAAGAATAGCTTAGGCGAATATGAATATAATACAGGGTGGAATTTTATAATGCTACCCGGAAGAAAAGTACTCTAAACACTTAAGTAAGCACATTTTCCCCAAAGGAAACATTCCTTTTTACATTAAAATTGCATGTTTTTTTTTTATTTTAACTTACCATGTTTGCAGAGATTTGATCCTTATGATTGACCCTATCAATTGATGCCATAAAAGTACAGGATGCAATTTTTTCGAATTTTAGTCGGTTCGATTCCTGGGTGTGGCAAGCGTATTTTCAAAATTATTTAAATGCAGTTTCGTTTCTTTTTTTTTTAAATAAAGGGATGTTTCCTTTGAGTAAATTTTGCTAACTTAAGTATTTAGAGTACTTTCCCTCCAGGTAGCATAATAAAATTCCACCCTGTATATATGCAGGAAAAAGTAGTCAATTAAGATGATTTTTATATTTAAAGGTAGGGTACGAGTCGTACCGTACAACGAAGGGTCGATGAAACCTTAGAAACATCGCAAAAACAACTAGGTACGGTTAAAGTAAAAGTTTTTAGAAGCCTCGAAGCTGCTCGCCTGGCTTAGAACGGATGCAATGCCAGTCCAATTCGTTGAATGAACTCTAAACGCGATCAACATAAAAATAAAAAAGGCAAATTCTAAATTAAATATTAACAAAAAAAAAACGTGTTACTAAAGCACCGATCTAAAAATTCCACTCAGCGATGTTATTGCAAATATTTTCATATCAAAATACTTAATAGCTTTTGGATATTAGTATTCTAATACCGTTAATTTCGCACGTCGTATTAGGTATAGTTCGAGAACACATTTTGATGTGATATAAAGATAAACAAGACGACTTTATACATAATTAGTATCATCAGCATGTTTAACTAGTCACTCGAATGGCTTTGCCGTAACATGTTTACCTATAAAGGCACTAAAAAAATCGGCCAAGTGTGAATCGGAATAGCACACAGAGGGTCCCGTACCTAGCAGCGTAAAGCCGTTGGTCCCGGCTGTCATACGAAGATCTTTGGCAGTCGTTACGGATAGTCAGTAGCCAAGAAGTCTGACAACCAGTCTAACCAAGAGGTATCGCGTTGCCCAGTTACTGGGTTGTGGAGGTCAGATAGGCAGTCGCTCCATGTAACACACTGGTATTCAGCTGGATCCGGTTAGACAGGCCGACCCCAGCATAAATGGGGGAAAGGCTTAGCAGATGATGATGATATAGGTACTCTATTACTATTGTTACAGCGCCAATATAAATACATCTTTGTAAAAATCTAATCTCTGCCTATAGGCAGATATAAAGATGTATACGTTATAACGTATAATGAGATACTGACAGACTGACAGATGTATGTACATCAAGGTACCCGAAACTGACAAATTTTTGCAATCAACTTTGAACCATACGCTTCAACGATAAAGTTGAAAATCTATTAAAGAAATTTGACAGATTGTAGTAGCTTGATGTGCTGGTGGTCTGTACATAATAAGGTCCAGTTAGCACCTTTCGAGTACGGAACCTTAAAAGCGAGTAATAAAATTTAAATATAAACCATATGAAACATGGCGTTAGTATGAAATGAAACAAGGTCCGGTGGAGCGTGGGACTGACCCATATGACGTGTTTGAGCGCCATTAGTAATTCCCAGGCAACACGTAGTAAACATACAATGACAGCCGTAGCGTATAAAATGTTTTACATAATTCCCAATAGCGTCAGTCATTTGATTCAATTATTTATTCCATGATTGCAGGAAAAATCAAGATGGTACAAGGAAACATGAGAAGGAAAAAAGGTTCAATCTATTCTAATATTATAGAGATGATTAAACTCACGCCTTTTTCCCATGGGTGGTAAGCAGAAACCACAGGAAGCTGAAGAGTTTGTTTACTTCAACGCGCTAAGCTTAGGAAACACTAGTATGATTTAAAAAAGGTCCCTTTGCGTTACTAGGTATAGCCCCGTTTATTGAGGAAGGTTAAAGGATATATAACATCACGCTACGACCTACGACGGGGTAGTGACTAAAGACGTAACACGGATAAAACCGTGTGCTATAACCTAGCGTCTAATAATACTACAGCCGTGACCTATGTCAACCGACAATGCGCAAACAAATAAAATCGCGATATAAAACCTACAAGGTGCAAAGACTATAAACCGCCTGATGTACTGAAATCGCTGGTGCGCAACTAATCTCGATAGAAAATAAAATCTTACGATTATAGTAAAATGCACACACTTGCAACAACTTTCTTACAATGCACTTATAGTGATGACTATTGAGAGAGATTGACATTGCATTTTGAACTTGCCTCGTTAGCCTAGTGGTCCTAAACGCGACTGCTACGCTATAGGTCTTCTTAGAAGGTTCGATTCCCAGGTCAAGCTAAGCGTTATTGGGTTTTTCTATGAAATTCTCAGTAGCAGCTCGAAGTTAGGATTTGTGCCCTAGGCTCGTCCCCTATTACATGGGCCCTATATAAGTGTACGTACTTTGGTACACCTTTGCCTAACCCTTCGGGAAATACAGGCGTGATGGTAAGTGTGTGTGACATTGTATTTACTGTATTAGAAGAGGTAAATAATGGTAGTGTTTAAATAACCATATAATGACACTGGATATAGGACAAAGGTACAGGAAAATATAACATAGCATACTGGTACAAACAAATAGCAAATTGCACGCCCAATTTATAATCATTATGAGGATGCACTAACACAGAATGAATATTACTATTTGAAATAAAGACACGTGTAGGTATATAATATGAGAAAAAATCAAGTAGCTATTACGTATATGACCTCCGCAACATACCTACGCAGTAATATTTCTGCCAATCAAAACAAATATTTTTACAACAATATTGACAATAGCGTCAGGAAACTGTCACGTGGGTCTTTGATGAATCCATGATGTGATGATAATAATTCATTGACTATAATCATGAGTGTGAGAGCAATCTGCGCAATAGACACTGTAATTAGATACTCTGTGACACACGTGACTACCCATTAGATCTATATTAATATCAAGAAGAACGTAGTAGTTAAGAAATAAATTGAGAGCTAAAGTTTAATGACTCAATAAAATTGATAAAAGAACAATGAATTACCTAGTGTTCCAATTAATTGAAACGTTTTATCAAAAACATTGGCGGGGCGACCCTCTGTCGATGACGTCAGTTTCGCGCTACTTGCTTACTTTACATATTCCTCCCGAGTCACGTCTCAACACTGTGTACGTTAAATGCAAGTGATAATAAGGAAGCATTTGCGCATATTGTCATATACTTACTCTTTGTATGATATAGCTTCCACGTGCCGTCCTTCGATATGGTGGCGATGTGTGACGTGTCCACGTCGAAGGCGACGTCGTACACACCTGAAGAGTGGCCGGTGAGCTCAAATGCCTTTGTGATTTGTTTGAACTCCCCGTTCTTTGTGAAGCACACCTCCATCACTTTGACGTCGGGTGCGAAACCCGTCGCGACCACAAAGCGACCGCACGGTGAAACTTTGGCGGTGTGTGTCGTCACCAGGTACGTGTCGAGCCTAGTCAGCTGTTGCCCCTTCAGGTCCCATATGACCATGTCGTTGTTTGATGAGCAGGACATCATAAACTTGCCGTTGCTGGATATGTCGAAGCCAATCACATCGGCCTCATGAACCTGCGAATGCAAACAAGGCATGAATTCACGCGTCCAATGTATATTGCTCTATTGCGTTGTAGCGTCAGAAAGAGGTCGCTGTAAGTGCTGTTAAACAAACTAGAAGTGATAAGAGGTAATACCAAACATGGATGTAAATCTAATATTTAACCAACGGATTATAGGTACTAGATAAGACGGTACCAACACAATAATGAGGTTAATACCTTGTAGGAATAAGCGCATAGGTGAACACGGAACTAGCATATTGTTGAATATTCAGTGTAGTCCTGTCGCCTCGCACATCATGTTTTATGTAAGCAATATACATATGCGTGCGGAAAACGAACCAGAGAACCTTCCTGCGGCTAAAAATAATATTATTCGAGGCTGCGCGTGCGACGATCCGAACATAGCTATACTTAAGCAATACAGCCAATACAAACGGCCACACAATAAGCCAACCATAAATATTGTAATAAGTAAGCTATTATAGGCACTATTGCCTTCGCGTGAAGATAGGGCAAATGTTTAACAGATGGCGTAAACGCTTTGATCACTTTGCCGCTGACATCAAAGTGTCATTGTTCCGATGGGAGGTTTTTTTTTAATCGCCCACCGGTAAATAGCTACAAGATATATAAGATTGTAGGTACTTGTTTAAGATTTATGTAGACGAAACATAGATTTGTTCGGGTAGCAACGTTAACCAATATTATTTGAATCCCGGTGTCGTGACCCGCATGACGCAAGCTCAAGTAAAATTTCAATAAGCTCTGTTTTCTGGGATTTTCTGTATGTACTTTTTATTAGTATAATTATTTATTGTTAACAATTTATAATGTTATTGTTGTCAATACCGGTAAAATCCCCAGTTTTTAGAGAATAAATGATGTCATGAATGATCTGGTACAATTACAAAGTTTGTTTACCCCATTTGATTAAGTACCTAAATGTGTAGTGTTGACCATCCAATGTTTAAGAAGTACCATCACCATCACGCCTGTATTCTCCGAAGAGTTAGGCAGAGGTGTAGCAATGGGCACAAGAAGAAGTGTGTATAGTAAAGTAGCTTCAGAAGCATTCAGTGTGAACCGCGCAAAAAAATTACTACCATTGTTTCAGGATTCCTCAACTATCACAAACGATGACGAAGACTTGCTAATGAGATTAAATCTACAACCAAGTATTCTATTTGGCCTTTAAGCAACTAAGTCAATATTATTGCCAGCAATACAACAACAAAGAAAAAGGTTATTGAGAGCAACACTTGCATAAATGGCAGGTCTACCCATGTCAACCTGCTAACTAGTGCGACATTATATCGACCCCGATATTTGTGTAAATGTTATACAGACTAGAATCAATACTGTAAAGTGAGTAATATTGTTTGTTACATATATGATTATATGTAGTATCAATTATAAAGATATTTATAGTATCTGTCTGTCTGCAAATAGGTAGATACTTATAGGATTAGTAATCTCAGTTCTTTTTTAACAGTAGTCCTCATTTTAAGTGTAATTGAGCGTGTTCTAGATCACATATCAATAAACTGATTCGATTTAATCATCATTTGATTAAAAGCCAACCGCCTCTTCAAACCTACTTTATAATAGTGTTATCTGTCTCTTTATGCGTTGGTTCTATTTCGCTTTTTGAAACCACATCAGCACTAACCAAAATTAACATCTGTTAACTGTATGAGCTTGTAACCTATTTAAATGTTTGAAAGGCACACCACATTTAGAAAACAGTTTCTATTTGAACACACCATTAGGTAGACAGAACAAGTTCATGATATGATGTCGTTTTCTTTAGCGGTTTCTTTAACTATGGGAATTATTGCAGCATTGAAACAGTGCAGAGAACATTCGAGAGTCGCTTCATGCACCACAATTAGCGAAATCTTGTGATCGTATCACCGCTAACAATAGCAAACATACAAAAACATGAGCCGTGTAAGATATATAACGAATAGATTTTCATACAGATTCATACATCAGACGAAACAATAGTCATTTCATATTTTATATATTTTTTGCGGAGGTTCATTGCCGAGCATACAAGGTTGTTTAATTTTTACACAAAATGTCGAAACACACATCTGCGGGCGTGACTGACATCGTGGCTCCTACCGCTTTTATGGTGAATCCAACTTTTTATTCACAAGCGGAAGATAAACTGTGCACAAAAGGCGATACATTCTGTAAGGAATTATTGATTATGTAAATTCCTTAATATGCGTTGCAACTTGAATCATACTTAAGCACTATTAAGACTAGATAAATCACGTAGTAATGTTGTGTTTCAGATAGTTGGTAAGCTACGTATATTGTGTGTGATTAGACCCGACGTAGGTATACGGAAGATTTAGATAATACCACTACGTGTACGTATTAGGTACGTGTCAGTTCTAGATGCGATATGCGGTTTAAGTTAAAATATTTGTATATCAATGCCTGACATCATGTTACTGGGCTTGCATCATCATAAACACAAAAACAGAGATGTGCAACAAACAGATCTTTGTTCGCATTACAATAAACATCGGGGAGTGATAAATAGTACGTGATATTGTCTACAATCGGCACTTAGTTTCTCCACAAAGCACGTAACATTCAATATAATCTGATTTCCATCACAGATATATGATGTAACATTTCAAAACAGAAGCTTGTGAAACAGTAAGCATTGCGTTTCAAAAATGTGTATTTCGTCACCACCATTGAATTCAAAATAACCGCTGTTTTGAATACCGGTAACGCCATTCCTGCCGTGTTCCACGGGGAGCTATACCGGTCGCCCTTACGAGTTAATTGGTCTGTAAAAATTCTTTTGTGGTGAAAAGAATATCTTCCTTTAGTTCTCTAAGAAAAGTAGCCAATTTAAGGATGAAATATTCGAAATTTATGCTTTTTAAAGTCCGTTTTAAACAGCCATCATTAACTTCAGGTGTATTCGTAACTATACTGCACGTTCTGCCTTCAATAGCAAAGAAAGACAATGGAGCCCTGTTCTTTATTCTAGCATAAATAAATATTTTGTGTAAATAAACACTGTTATTTTATTGGTTTTGTTTTACTGATGTGACAGTTATTAAATTGAAAGAAAAATAACAAAAGACAAAGGACACTGTGTTTAGTAGCACCTATTCTACGCCACATGCCAGCTTGTTATTGTAAATTTTATGAATCTAAATGATAAAACTATTAATGAATTGTGTTGCCGTATTACATGGGACTTAAAACATACCGACGGTCTGTGGGTGTACAACTGTACATTGGTACACCTCTGCCCAACCTTTCGGGGAATACAGACGTGATGGTATGTCGTGTAGTTGAGCTGTGGCAGTAACGAAAATGTGTCAATGAATTATTGCTCATAAGTTCATAACAAAACGTGTGTTACATCTCCGGCTGGCTGTGTGGTCTCAGTCTAATATTAGCCCACTCCATTTCTTACCGTGGGCGTCGTAACGGGGATTATTCCAGACGGATGGGCCGCAGTCACTTAAAAAATCAAATTATGCTTCGAAAATCCGATTCAAGGGTTGATTGTGGTGACTAATACTTGGCAGACCGTATCATTTTTATATTACCACTAGCTTCTGCCGGCGACTTGACAACTTGACTTCCAAAGTTGGCATATTACCCCACGGGAACCGTACATTTTTTACAGATAAAAAGAAGCCTATGTGTTATTCCGCACTATTACCTATTTCAGTGCCAAATTTAATTCAGATTCGTTCAGCCATTTGAGCGTGAAGAAGAAACAAACATACAAACTTTCGCATTTGTAATATTAGTAGAAAGTAGCATTTTAAATAGAACGAACTGTGGGGTTTAAAGTTCAAAATAAAATATCAACAAACCTTGTGGGTGTGGCTCATACAGGCACCAACAGCTTACGTACTAATTTACTCATTGAACGCGACGCTCATTATACTCTTACAATTACAAACAATAGGAAGTTCGTGGTCCATGGAAACAATGAATCTCACAGTAGTATCAATTTCATTTCCACTATGCCAAAATTTAAGACCATTAGAGCGTGAATTTAAGTCAAAATTAATGAACACGAGTGTTGCAAATGCGAAATTTTGGCTGTCAATGTTAATAGGTGGGTGTGTTCGTATTCATACATAAGTAAGTAGGTCGATAATGTTATAGGGGCTACACAAATGATTAAGCATCGAGTACTTACAATAGCTTATCACTTACAGTGTGACTTGTGACTCATTCGCTGTAAATGTACGTACTTGGGAATCATTTGTTATGTACGTAGGTACCCATAACAAGGAACTAAGTACAAGGTTGATTGTGTTTTTGTGTCTTCTTTATCTGTTTCGCGACTTGCTAAGCTATTAAGGACCCTCATGAAGTGTTTGACCGTCTGTCTGAATGTCACAGGTAGACTCTTTGTGTAGTTATCGGGGTTGTTACACTGTCCTACACCAGGTATAAATATTTTGAAGTGGGGTCTAATACAGCAGTGCAGGTCTTGTTCAAAAAAATTGTGTTACCCAAATTGCCTTGTCCATCATCGATTGTTTCTGAGAAGCTATAAGTGTAGCATGCAATATTATCTTTATCTATACTTATCTATACTAATATTATAAAGCTAGTTTGTTTGTTTGGTTTAACGCGCTAATCTCAGAAACTGCTGGTTCAAATTGAAAGATATTTTTTGTATTGGTTACCCCTTTTATCGAGGATGGCTATAGGCGTTATAACATCACGCTACGACACTCATGAGCGGAGCAGTAACTAAAGCGAACGAAATCGCGGACAGAAGCTAGTATCAATATACAGCAAAGGGACCTTAAATAAATACTTCACCAGGAAAAAAAAACATAAATCATTGCGAAATTATTTCGTTCATTTTAAAAGTTTTTTTTTCTACGGTTTCTGAAACAATTACCCGAACGTCTTTTGTGTGAAACAAAACGGTTAAGAGAAAACTTACAAGTGAGGTTACGTAAAATATTTCAAAGAGAAACTCTCCCTAAGTTTCACAATCGGGATTGTGTTGCGTTGAAACATTTTTCGGGGAAAGCTAATTTGCTTTACTTCATGGAAGGCTTGATACCCAGAATTTGATTTCGTAAAAGGTTAAACAGAATTCATTTGAAGCTTCCACTCATTTAGTTTTATATTCGGCGAAATATTTATTTGCAACAACTACCATGAACATTTTCTCTATTCAAATACAAATTGCAATGACTAAAATAAAAATAAGTAAAACTATATTGAAATACATATTTATACAAAAACGCGAAGTTTTAATGAGAGACCTGTGTCTTTGTGTAAGCAATTCATTTACTGAAGCCGCGCCTTCAAGAGTACTATAACGATACGCGGAACAACATCAAGACTTGCATTCAACCTCAAACAGCAATTAAAATACATGCTTAATGATTACAATGATAAATTAATTACATAATAACACGTTGATTGCTACCAAAAATAGTGTTCCTATTCTCATAGAGCTTCATTACGTCACAATAACGGCACGTTGGCGTGACGTGACGTCAACTCTGCTACATTTCTTGAAAAAGGAGGATAAGTATTGTGTTGCCTTTGAAAGCCTCGTCTATTATTAGATGCTGGGTAAAACATGGATGTGCCTATTTATAAAAGTATGGGCGTATTTCACAATTCATTGGAATATTAGTTGATTACTTTACCTCCCAATTAAGCTGATGAAATTTTGCGCAAAAGAATCAACTGAAAGCATCGGAGAAAGCAAGTTCGTATATCCTATGTAGACGAGAAGTCTCTTTGAATAGAATGAGGTTGCGAGAATTCAAGTTTGTCAAAGCTGAAATTGGAGGGAAGCCGGGACATTTCATTAGTTTAAAATGTCTTTCATTTACAGTTTCAAGTTAGGTAGTTCCCTCTGTATTGAATTTTATTACCTATATTGATAATTGAATTATACCACAAGGTGATTACTGATACTGAATCACTTAACGTAAACGGTAATTCGCCTTAAAATTACTCGTACCTCATATTATTATACGCTCTGCATTCTTGGAAATATTTTAGGTATCAATAAAACAATGAGTAAGCCATTGAAACTGGTACATTTTCAGGGGCAGAATGTTGACACGGTCTCGTATTGCACATACCGTTATTTACGCATATTTTTACAACGGCTGCATGACTAATACACAGTACATAGTCTTGAACTATGACACACAAAGAGCTTGGTTTTACGTAATACAGCCAAAGGATATTGAATGGTCGTTGGAGTTTGGCATCATGCCCATAAAATCTGGAAATGACTTACTATGAAGATTTGTATCAATAGCTAGTGAAAATGATAAATATTTGGTAGAAATAGTTGTAGACGATTGGATAAGTTCAGAACTCACGTGTTGAGCGAGAGCAATTAAAAATCAATAAGCTCATATGCATGTGGGTCATCTCGGAAATAGTCGCGGTACGTATCTGCGCAGTAACGTCTGCCTGCCTGAGCCGATATCGGCCGGGCCGCGGCCGGGGCCTCACTGTACTAATATGTATTGCACTGTATAAATATATGCAATGGACAAAGGTTTGTACTTCGTCCTAAAACCTCAATAATAATTGCTTTGTTTTCAGCCTTTGCAGGGCATTATAGGCTATACAAATGACGGGATTGCCAATTTTTGCATTTTTTTTATGTAGGACATTCACACTTGTTGCGGTTACCAAAGACTACCGCTTTCACCTTTTTATTTAATTAACCCTTTGGATGAGCCAGTCTTTTAGTTGCTCTGAATGCTTCAAACTGATCGAATTACGGAGTTAGTCTAAGTCATACAAACTCATTAAAATTTAATTGTAGACCGAATCCATTAATTTCATGCAATTTTCTACATTCTTTGTTTCCACTTGTAAATGGTAAATATAGAACAAGAAGTAATTAACTAATTTGATAATGTTTTTGCCTGAAGGAGAAAATGGCGACACATCACACATACTAATACCTCTATAATCTATGTCAATTACCGCTTAAATGATCGAAGCTTCTTCCTAGTTTCGCGACAATATTGATAAATATGGCTACCTGAGTCGGTCATTCGTCTTCATTTGATAGACAGTCGCCCTTAATGTGTTACCACTAACGACCAACCTAAATGGTTCGGTTTGATATACTTTAAACAAATTAGTAAGTGCCATTTATTACACTATTGATAACAAACGGGTTTCTGCAATAAAAACTAGTCGACTTTACAAAAAGTTTAACGTTTTAGGTTACTTACTAAAGCAGAAACCTCATTGTCTTATGCTGAAATAAACTGAAAGTCTTCTTATCCGACTGAAATCCACTTTTCAGCAGCAGACATCTTTATACTTGTATCTAATTAGGTCAATGACCTTATTTTTCCTGAACAAGTTTGCATCAATTTCTACAATAATTTTATCGCCACAGCATGTCTGGCAATGATAAAATTGTCTGATGATTACACTGTCTGTTTTCCAGTATATCTGTCAAACTTGAGCACATTCCCAGACAGTAAAAATGATTTGCAATATTTTTATGATAATATTTCAAATTCAATCAAGAACACATTGGTTGTAGCGAGTCATTAGCCCATTTTATTCTCCAAACAAAGGCTCTTTAATTCATTATTGATATTGTTTGTTTAATGAATTATTTACACACGTCCAACATTAACTTTTCCGGGATTGTGAAAGAACTGCGAGTACATCTTTGTTAAAATATCGTGGCTATATTTGTTTATAGTGTTATCAATTGAAAACAGATTTGTTTTGTATTATAATCGTGTTGATTTAGTGTTATCGGAGCGCGTAGTGGAAGTGGTGCTGACTAATTGCTGTGATTGTGAAGGCTTTCATAATCTGGCGGCGATAAGAGGCCGGACCAATCGAGTTTTCTGTGCGGAACAAAGGCATTATCTGGAGACGACGAAAGTCCGTTGGCAAGTCAGATTTAGGAGATAGCAATGTATCACTCATACCTCATACACTTTTAATTAATTCGAGCATCCGTTTCGTCGAAAATAATTATGTAACGCTTATGTGTAATCCTTCATCATTCATCAGTCGCATGGGCAACAGCAGAGGTTACACTGACCTCATCATCCTGCGACATAAAAATCCTTCGCAGTCCGAACTCTAAATAAACCTTCATGGGTTCATGTACTGTACAACCTTCTCAGTACCTACGTGTCATTAAGGTGGAAAATACATTACTTAGGCTCTGTAAATATTTGAACGACGAGTGTCAAAGACTTGATTAAGAGATTATGAATGCTGAAAAAAAAAAAGAAAATTGAAAGGATTACGGATTATTGAACTCTTTAGGAGAATGAACTACCACTAATTACGTAATTAAAAAAATACAGTTCACAGAATTCAAATACATTAAGATAGTTTTTTTTATAAGTTCATGTTATAATGATAAAGAAAACGGCCGGTCGCAGTGGTGATGGCGCTACCACGCACCGGCCACGTTACCTACTTAAATACATGTTTCTCTTTGTGATCCGTAGTGCCAAAAGAGCATCCTCCGATATGAAAAAGCGTGTTAAAAAACATTGCCTTTGGTTTGCTTTCTGTTTAAGCTCAGTGTTGCTAATAATCGTTTTTGTTGCAACTTTATAGAGATAAAAGTTCAGTTTTTATCTGTATGTACTTACATAAATAAACAGAATAGATACGTGAGCATTATCTATGTCTATCTGTTATAGGCTGAATCTGATGGATCTTAGTTTACTCTTATTGATTAAACACTTCTTCGGATTACCAGTTAAAAAAAATATCAACGTCAATATTTTTCGTTTGGTAAATTCCCAAGTCGTCAAACTATAAAGTCACCAAAAAACAATTCATTATTGTTTGATAAAAACATCTCGACACGCCGGTTGTGACGTCTCGTGTTTCGGCACTGACCTAATCAGAGCAATGTCATCACACGTCATTTTTTGCATCATACTATATTTCCGTAGCGCTAACAGAATGATTCACGGATCAAAAAGCAACAACAAAATAATTATGTATAAGAAGTGCTGATTTATTAGATCACATAGGTAGGTAGATTGTAGCTGTAGATACTAAATTGTACGCTCGCGTTGTCTGCTTTTATTTTTTTAACATCTATTGTGCAATACCTACTTTAAAGTTTTATTTCTTTTTTGTTTAAACAACTCGTTCGATCTTGAAATTTATTTTTATATGACCGAAGTTGACCTGGCTGGAATAATAAAAATTATATTCTAAATAGGTTCATTGATATCCGAGAAAAGCACCTGAGACACACCTCCTACACAAATGATAATGATTATGCAAACCCCCAACACAAAAATAGGTTTTTGTGTTGGGGGTTTTTATGCATAAAAAAATACGTCACGTTGGGGGACCGCTCGGGACGATCGTATCCTAAATGCAACATCGGTCCCCCAACGTGACGTATTTTTTTTTTGTTATTTTTTACTTTTTAAAGGGAACTTAGGTTTTTGTGTTGGGGGTTTTTTAAATTTTTAATTAATTTTTTTATTTTATACTTTTTATAGGTACCTTTTTATAGGTAGGTAGGTTATTATAATGTCAATTTTGTTAAGTTTGAGACCCCACTCGAGTATATTTACAGACATTCGGTTTTTCTTCCCTACTTTCACCCCCACAACTTTTAAACGGCTCAACCGATTTTCATCAAACATGTCTAAGAACACTCGTACATAGGTCACCTTTAATACAAAAAAAACTAAATTAAAATCGCTTCATCCGTTCGGCAGCTATGATGCCACAGACAGACACACCGACAGACAGACAGACAGACAGACACGTCAAACTTATAACACCCCTCTTTTTGCGTCGGGGGTTAAAAATAGGCACATGCGCTCAGATATGAGAGAAGATAATAGCTGCTACAGCTTATATGAATGATCTCTTTTAAATGCTACAAAAGCAAACTAGAAAAAGTTTGTTAACAAAACCAAACGTAGATCTCACATCTCCTAAAGGCACTAAGTTTTGGGTCACTTTAATAAAATGTAGTGGCTGTGGTCGAACATTCCACCGACACCGGCATACATGTATATTGAACTCTAATTTGAATTTTCAACACCCGCGGCCATTGCTCCTTGCATGCGTTTACACTATGACGCCCACCTATTTTCAGCTGCGCCACGCTTTAATGTTTATTTCACGTTATTGCTCCAACCAAATGTAAATATTTCTCTCCTATTAGATCGAAATACTTATGAATGTGACTTTGGGGATGAAGAGCAAACAAATACGATCCTCGACAGACTTGTCTAGAGGACAAACTACAGAGGGCAATGATACGCCATTAGGTCAACGCGCCTAAATCGATGAACCCAGATTATAAATAAAAATATTTGTTCTACTTATCAAGTTAATCCAAAATATTTTCGATTAGATAAGGTTCTGGATTAATTATAATAAAACATCAATTCTCAAGTGTCCAATCATATGCTACTCGCGAAATCGTACGCGCTTGTGATTTGATACATGCACCTAATCCTTTCTCACATAGTCATCAAAACAATGGTTTCACAGCGTTAGCTACTAATTTTTATGTAACTATTATGACACGAATAGGTACATAACCTATTGACCTACTTTCTTGAGCATTAATACAAAGTATATTTGAGCAGATAGTACACGTACATATTGGTACAATGTACGGTCTGTGCGCTTAGGCGCGTGTCGAGAGATGGTACGATGCATCTGCAGCCGAGATAACGAGAGATAACAACAAATAGCTCTTACATAACTAATAGTAGCATATAAGTTGCGTGTTTCGACGACAATAAACTGAGCAATAATAGACAATTACATTTAGTGAAACTACCAGTAAAAGTATGCCAAGAAAATACGGTTGCATAAACTCCAAATTATGTATGTTGACTACCGAATATTACAGATTCGTTAAATGTGCACCTGCATCACTGCAGAAGACATAAAGAAGTGAAACACTTGAGGAGACGTTGCTCTCTACAGATCAACGAACAAAAATGTGTCGTTTAAAATGCGAGCCATGAGCAAGACAGCAAGAATTTGAAGAGTCCCGTTTCAGGTAGAGACCGTAGAGGTTGAGACAGAAAGACTCACTAACCTTATCGAACGTGATGACCGGCGCCGCCGACCCTATGGTGCCGTCCTTTTTCTTCTCTATCTTGTAGACTATGATGTGATTATCACGCACGGTGTGGACAATAAATGCCTTCGAGTCTGGGCTCCAGGCGACGTGAGACGCGTGGTCAAATTCGATGTTCACACGCAACGTTTTGTGTTCCTTTTGATTGAGATCTCGAACGTCCCAGAGGATCACGGAGCCATCTGAATACAATACCTATGGGTTATTAAACGCTCTCAGACGAGCCTCATTATTTTTCGCACGTCTGCCACACAAAATTCAAAGAAATGTAAAATCAATATAAGGTTGTAGAACCTCTTGGGATTCGACCTTTGGGAGCGCGTCGAAGTCACCCCAAAATACTGTTATGAGAACGATAATGTGATTTAAATTCTATTGTTTGTAAGTAATAAACACGCTGAAAGTACTGATTGAACTATCAAATCTAACAGAGTTATGTCTTATTTAAAAGCCATTTATTTTTCGAATCAAGGTAAGGTAGGTAATTTATTTACCTTTGTGTTAAGATTTAAGATGGCGGGGGCGAGCTAACATTGAAAAAGTAATAGATACTGTGGCAGTCTAGCTCGGTATTGTTTACGGGCAACCACCCCATGTTGTTACACAGACTGTCATTTACACTTCACATTGATAAGCCGTTCTTATTTCTGTGGGATTTCAGTCAGAATTAGCCCATTGTTACCTGTACATTAGCAAGTCTGTAGTATCTGTACTAAATAAAAACTTCTGGAAATTAATCTGTGTATTCATTACATCGAGTTATATTGTATATAAAAACTGAAGGTCATGCGGTTAGATGAATATCTGTATATAGCCATATTATAATAATTCAGGTTTAACCAACTCGGCTTCCCGCGAGAACTAATTATAAACCATCAATTATGTATGAAGTCGTTCATTTTTGAATATGATTATGTAGCGAGTGAATATTTACTTAAACAGAACACTATCTATTATTCACACAACGTTATCCCCGTGCCCTTTCGAGGAAGCAATTAAGCACCAGAATATCTCTAAGTACTATATTATGTACCTACTATCGTTGGTAAAATAATTTATGCTTGCAACAATGAGCAAACCAGTAAAAGGTCAACGGACCATTTGAGATATCGAAACTGAGTCACTGTATCAAGGCCTCAAGATTTCAGGCAATGCGATTTTAAGCTCCCTACCGTGCGAAACACGAAGGGGCAACGATTTCATGGTTAGCGTTACAATACCAAATCTCAACTTAGAATGCTTACAATATTTTTTAGATACTACAACCTATTATTTGTAAAGCAGCCTTGGACGGTATATAAATAAATATTGTCAATTCAGGAAACGTTCCGGTGAAACATTGTTGACTTTAATTGAAAAAACTTATTAGGTATAAAAGGCCCCCAGTGTGACCTACACCCAAATAACAGTATAATGTATCAATCAGTTAAATGTACCTACTCAGTTAGTTTAAACTGTAGTCAGAGCTTTAACAGATGCAACACAACATCAAGGCATATCCTTGTGTTTCGTTTTAATAATTCATGTCACGATATTCCGTCTAGAAATATCCTAGTAATTAAAAAATTGTATGAAGATCCGTAACGGCCACATAGTTGATTAATTGATTATAAGAATAAAATATTTTTTTAAATTCGGAACGCGTTTAACTCTTTTCGTTCATTGGCCTCTGCGAACATCAAGAACTAGGAAGTTTGCTGGTGGCCTAATGTAGAAATAAAAAAATAAATACAATAGCCATCATGTACGATTGTTTCGTACGTAGGTACGTATATATTTTTGTGTTTATTAAAAATAATCATGACTGTTGGTTCATACATACATAATGAGCCCAGCGATTCTTATCCGAGACAAAAACTCGTCTGTGTCAGTAATACTCGTACCAAATTCAAGGTCCAATGGCATTGTCAGTCTGGTTGAGGCCAGCCACCATCGCGATTCTTTATGTAGGCAGTAGGTTACATACTACCTACTTCTATAAGAATAAATTCATTTAAAGTTTCGATGATTTGGTTAAATGAGCACACCCATTATGAATCACAGGTTTAAATAAAGATTCATCGTTTTAATGAGTTCAGTGACATTGAATTTTCTTAAAATCGAATAAAGACTACGCAGCAAAGTACTAAGGTAGGGTGTAAGCATTATGTTTGCCTTATACAAAGCGCCTATGAATAAAGTATTGCATGGTGAGGTCCACGTAGGCGTGTCGGAGTGTGGCCGGTGACGAAACAACGCCTCATTTTGTGCAAGTATTATTGTGAAAGAGGTACCTATTGACGCGGAGGCGAGACCGACGACGGTGGCGGCGCCATGGAGGCCAACATCATGTACTCTCAATACTGTTATGCATAAGTCACCTCAACATACGAATATGAACATCGTTAAGCCAATGGCTCCTAACATTCAACACAAAAACTTAACAACACACGAGCAAGAAATAATAAATACTTAATTACCATCTATTTTAACTCGCAACAAAGTACATTTGTGACTGAAGGTTGTGAAAAAGATTCACAAACACCAAAATTAACATGAATGTAATTGAGCAGTACTGTAATAAACTTATAGTTTCTTCGATTGCAATAGCAAACACGCATTTATCGAGTTTTCGTACAAAAATTACGACACAGCGACTGTAACAATCAGACAACACGAATACGATACGGAGGTTACACACATCGTCAGCGATACAAACACGCCAGTATCATCTGATTGTGCTGATATCATTATCGGTATCACGAATTCATCGTACTGTACAATACTTACGTTTCTATACTGATCTATTTTGGGCTGTTTCATTCGATCCGGTGCTGACGTGGCGCGGCTGTCGTCTGCTCTCTTTCGTAGAAATGTGCCTCGCTCACCGGTAGATAACCAACGCGTCATTAATGTTTTTTGTTGATAGTAAGAGTCACATCACAAACTATGCTATCATTCATAACAATCCGGCTGTTATTGTGTTTATTTTAAATATTTGACATCATATTGTAATATCTCGATCTTCAGATAAAGAAAATGAACGAATATATCGTTGTTCAGAAAGGCTACATCACAATTATTTAATTATGTTACACATTGATTAGATAATATAGCGTGAAGCGCCTATTAAGAATAGGTTATGCTATCTGTTGAGGAAATCGTAAATGTATTAGATACATGTCCTTAAATGATTAACAATGATTATGTGGCCCTGTTAGATTGGCACAATTTTATTAAGATTTAGCAAACATTGTTCTAGCACGTAGTATTTGCTCGACTTTGTTTATGTGTATTTTTTTTGTGAATTGAACATAAACGTTTTTCGGCGACGCGAAACGTAAACAAAACTTTCATACAGACGACCGGGCGGGAGGGCGTTGCTCTTTCTTAGCTGATATACGCAGTATCTTATGTATTTTACATATATGTTATATGTGTTTTGAAATTTCGATCGTACGTTGTTCTAAACAGGTCAATAGAGTTTTATAATATACACGTTCATTCCCTCCAAATCATACTAGATTATAATCCACGGTTCTATCAATTTCACTAGGAATTAGACATTTCTAGTGGAACATATTAGGTTCGCATGTCATACCAGTTTCATCATTTATATTTTATGTAAGAACATTATGTAAACTGGTTTTGAGTGCACGGTCATTCAATTATATCTGATTAAATAAGCGCCTCTTTACAAAGAAACTAGAGCGTTATATATTTTATGTCTTGAAGTGCTGCATTTGAAATTTTAAACCATATATTATGATTAATACTCTTATGAGTTATGCATCATATAGGTCAGGCGATCATTGAAAAAGCTTTTACTGGGAAGCCGCATCGATGAGCGCTGACTCAGTTCTTAAGAATAACAAAAAATAAATGACGCTAAAGCTTAGTCATTAGGAAAATTACATCATTATATTATTATGATGATGTACTACATGAATATTGATAACGATCTGTCGTCACAACAATTAAGGAAGTTTCGTTTAAAAGTCATAAGTTTCCCGTGAACTCTGCGAATGCGAACGTGTGATTTTCCCTATAGTGTTTCCGTTACCCCTTATTAATGAATCATTGATAGTATTGGTATTATCTCGCAATCTGGGAATCCCTTACGTCAGAACAATATTTTAAAGACAGCCAGTCTAAGCAGCTACGTAGAGACACCTACGTAGTAAGTATGAGTATTTATTTTGATAAATAATGATAACTAAGCGAGTGAAAAACTGTAGAGTTGCATAGCTAAACTAGCGCTGGTTACGTAGTAGAGAAACCTAACACAGTGAAAGTTTTTATGGCTCTACCTACAGTGACACACAAAACACTACTACAATTTAATATAACGGATTATTAATGTTGAATATAAAATGGTGTCACAGTTAATTTTATTCTGACATTTCGGAAACGTTAAGCTCAAATTAGATGCGTGATGTTTTGTAATTTAAGCTCAGTTATAAGTTGCTTTCATACATACCCATGTATTGTGTGTTTAGGAACAGGATAAAACAAACAAAGTTTTTAAGAAAAAATATCACGTTTATTGCTGTAATTGCAATTCGAAGGCACATACTGTTACAGTACGCGCAGCTCCGTCAACGTGACGAATTTGTCACTTAAAAATTGTCAGTCCTCAATCATTATTTCATGTCCATAGAACAGTCGTCTTAAACTCAGTATTTAGGCGGCACTAATTAACGGGTCATACGGTTGCAGCATGGATAGCTGGCTCGAAATGCGTGCACGGTTTGCACTTGCTCGTTCTTCGTGCACTTTCAGCAGTACCAGGTCCATAGCCGCTCGGGCGTCTTCCAGGGGTGAGTGGCCAGCGCTTCCACGCTGCACGATGCGCCCGAGGAGCTCCTCGGAGAGGGCTCGCAGCGAGCGGCGCATGGGGAAGCCTCGCGCGTGAGGGTACAGCGCGCAAGTGTCCACCACCGCACCGTGTAACAGCTTTAGTGCACGCAGGTCATTATCCAGGGCATGTCCGATCAGGATCGTGTCTGTACCCACAAATCCAAGTATATCATTTTGTACATCTCGCAGCGTCTTAGTCGCGCGCGCCAAGTCGCGCGGCCTGATGCCCGAGAAACGGGTGTTGTGATCAACTACAGGTGAGCTCGGTTTCACTAGTGATTTGTATACAAGTCGGCCATCAGCGGCGATGACCGCAATACTAGCTAATTCCAGGCCTGCCGTTGTGTAACACATCTCTGTATCGATGGCGTATACACCACCGCGAGGCGAACGGGCTCGTACATAACCTTCGAGAGGCCCATTCATGCCTGGACGAGTGCCGCTCCAAACATGGAAGCGGGCTGTGCTGCAACCTCTGGCACCCAATGGTGACTTGCAGCAAGTGTAACGGCAATCCCCACTCACACGTCCCCAATGATAGAGACACGGTTCATCCTTGAGATATTCACCTTCGCGAGTCATTCGAAACATTTTATCACAACGAACACACAAATGTTCCACTGTATCCGCTTCTTCATCACTGTCGGAGCGCGGAGTCGAACCCAACGACCCGCGGCCGCTGTCGCCTTGTGAGCCGGGTACAAACTCCGGCGCGTTAACGTCCCATGTCGTGGCTGGCAGAGGTCTAGGTCGAGGCGGAGGATTGATATACACCACAGCTTTCGACGAGTTCGGATCAATCTCAAGCGGATATCCCAATGTCCACATGCGCTTGGGTGACAGAAGATGCGGTCGGAGTGCTTCTACCAGTTCTTCAGTGGAGATTCTCGACGGCGTCGACGGCGTCGGCGGCGCGGACGGGGGGCGGCGTCGATCACGCGGCTTGCGCCGGCGTGCTGCAGCGCTGGCAGAGTCCACCGTCGCGAGGGTCTCTTCATAAAACCAATCGTGTAATTGAATACAAAAATGCATGTTTCTTGGCTGGCTTGTGTACACATAGAGTCGAGATAGCGAGCGCGGAGCTGGAGGCAGAGATACGTGCTATCGCGCGCGCGGGCGCTGTACTAATGGCGCGATGGTGGGGCAGCCTACGCTTTATACGTTACGTAGGTAGCGCGCGTTCGTTAACGGGACACGCCAATCGACCGGCCTATTCTCATTTTTCTAAACAATAAAAAGCTTGATATTTGTAAATAAGTGAAATGTGAGATAGTATAAAAGTGTCGTATGTTCATTTAAATACGTAAAAAAAACAAGGACTACTTCTAATCCTAAAACTATTGAGAAAGTCCCGCACGCTTTGTTTACACAGATCAGCTGATGTTCCGCGTGGTGTTTACGTACTTACAGTTATAAATAAAAACACACCATGTGGTATTTTTTAAGAGAAATTCTTTAGGAAATGTCTTTTCTTCTACGGAATATTATGAAACATTCAACCATAGTTTAATTGTATTTATGTTCATTGGAAATACCAAGAACTAATAAATTAAATAATGATTCAGTATTAATTTTCAAGACTAGTTTTCGTAAATATGCTTTCTGGTGAAATCATTAAGAAGCTTGTAGGCAGTTATACGTATAGTTATGTACCAGAAGTTAATTTGTGAGGGAGTACTCGAGCGGTAGCGGAAGGAAGGACGGCCGTTGCCCTACCCTGACTCCGCTGTGTATAAGAAAATCGTATTTAAAAATAAACTCTCTGTTAGTCTCAGGGTTTATTCATAAGCTTAAGTTTGTAATAATGAAAGGATTAAAGACTAAAGACAACCTACATGTAAATTGTGACTTCTTTGTGAAAGATTATAATTTGCCGGTATGACTCAGTAGAATGTAGGATGAAA
Organism: Caradrina clavipalpis; assembly: GCA_932526535.1. NCBI lineage: Eukaryota > Metazoa > Arthropoda > Insecta > Lepidoptera > Noctuidae > Caradrina > Caradrina clavipalpis. The sequence continues at coordinate 8,526,157 of OW052100.1, forward strand.
CTTACAGTTTTCAGAATATTAGCATACGTGACTAAAGACAGATAGCGGTCGTGTTACGGAAGAAATTTATAGGACAATATATTGAGGAAATGTTTGTTTATGCTTTCACAGTGGATTATCTATCAGCTTTATCTGGTGTTTTACATTTAATAAACATATCTCCATCATTTGAAATAATTAGGTACATAATTATCTAAGATCTGTTTTTACATTTAAACTCGTTAATTGTTTTTGTTGATAAACAATCGCTCCAATAAGTTATTTTTATTCGGATCAATAATCTCTAATGAACTTCACTATCAAGCGCATGTGCGCACGAAGGATACGGTATATAATCGCAATAGTATGTCTGTCTGTCTGTCAGTGCGTATGCGTACATCGCGAGGTTGGTGTCGGCTAGTATAGTCGAATGTATATAGCGTGTGAGCATGTGTGCTGCTCGGTTGTTTGTATACAGAAGCGCGTGTGGGCGCGGCGCGCTGGTCGCTGACACCGGCGATAACCTTCGATGTCAAACGCGCATCGACTCGGGGAACGGTACCGTACACGATACAAGTGTTGGCCCGTGCGACCACTTTGTCTAAACTGATATGATTCCTACTAAATTCTTTTGTCTCGTAAAAACTTAGCTCTACACGTCAGATGGCGCGACGCAATAATGTGGAAAAACTTTGATTCAGCAGAACCACTCTGAGTAATGGAACCGGACTCTATACCGGATTGTGGGGCAGCTATGCTGCTTGCACCGTAAATTCTTTGAAGAGCTTTATAAAGGGTACCCGATGTAAAGTAAATTCATTAAAATTATTCAAATCACATTCAGTTGTGTAAACAAAACGTCTTACAATTTATGTGACAAAATAAATGTTTTATAAATCCACATATTTCAATATTTATTGTCTACTATTTTATTTAAATTTAATATATGGGTGTTTGCCCGTTTTAAATCTACTAATTTCAATATATTGCCTATAATGTTTGTGTTACCATTGGCCATCTATGTGTCTCTACTCCGAGCAGATTACCTACTTAAGAAAATGTAGGACGCCTCTGTTGTTTGAAATTAAACTCTTTTTTGTGGGTGTGTGCGTTGGTCGCATGCAAATGAAACCGATTATATATTGGCACTTGTAACACGGCTTTTTAAATAAACTAGAATACGGTTACGTTTATGATTGTGAACGTATGAACATAATTGGGATTTATGTCAACTAGCTTAACTTCATCGATGAATGATAAGATATTTATTATCTACGAAGCGCCAAATATGTTTTGTTTGTTTATCGTTATTTAATAGGCTCATTAAATGCTATTGACGATGCGGATCGAATGCTCTCGTTAAACTGTCGTACAGCTAAACGTGTTTACGTTACGTGCGAACGCAGTACAATAGAACCGGGACTGGAGGTATTCCCCATCGATGTCACGGCACTAGACGCGTCACACCTGGATTTACTTCAACGCTACTATGACAGCCGTTATAAGAGAACTGTATAAATGGGATAAGTGGTTGTCTACGACGTCAATAATAAACGTAAACGCCTACTTGTGTTGTTCTACTCGCGATCGCGGTCAGTGGGTCACGGCAAGCGATGAGTATATTACCGGAACTTAAATTTCAGATACCTACGTTGAGTTCGGGAGACCTTGACAGTAAAAACATGTCTATATGGTAAATGATTACAGACAAGCTCTACGTCATGTACGCATGGTCAATATTGCAGACACACTGTGACCATATTGAGAAATAATTGCGTGAATAATAAAACTTGTTAAGTTGATATCCCAAAAAAATATTTGCATTGTACATATTGACAAGCAAAACATTCGACTAGGATCAATCGACTGGAAACCAGAGTCTTGATTTGATTGAGATATTTTTTTTCACAATTGGATCGCCAGTTTCTTGCGGTGGTATGGACGGTGTATCTTAAAGCTTTTTTTTTTCAGACTCAAATGACAACACAGTTTTTATCAGATAACTCGTAACTTAAGAACCTGTTACGTCATAACCAGTTTGCGAATACCAAAACGTGTCGACCTGCTTCAATATTGGTAATTATATTTATGTTAATAGCATACCTATGCTATTAGTACCTACTAATATCATTAATTAACGAGACTAAAAATACAGTTTTATGTCAAATTAATTCATTGTCTAAACAACTGGCGTTCTCATTGTTACGCGTGTTCCAAAATAACTGTGATAATCAGTGTGTGGGTCACAGAGTAACAACAAAGCTACTGCGAGCTGATAACATCACGGCACGGTACAATGTTTTGGTGAAAGTTGTACATCATCGGCAGCTGACCACTGTCACGCAACTGCAAGTAGGTCAAGGAGCTTGCGTAGCCACTGTGACTAAGCCAACCGTATGAATGGCTCCGAGTTTTAAGCCATATGAGTAAGTTTATCGATTTTACATTCGCTGAGTACAGTAAATATTCGAGGAAATGACTAACAATAGGAAATATGTAATTATTGACAACGGAAATATAATAGAATGATGATGCAAAGTCAACAATTAATATCGCAATATACACACCCACTAATGTAAACAAATAGACAACCGCTAAATTCTCAAGTGTTTGTGTAACCAATAAACATAAGACGCGTAGAAATGATGTTGTTAAGTAGCTAAATGATATCAGGCAGGTTAGAGCAAAATTATAAAAGACTCGGTCCAAATTGGTGTTTAAACGACTTTAGCGAGGTTCAAAATTACCAACACAGCTAGAGCTGGCGCTAATAAGGACTATTGAAATAACGGTGGAATGAAGAAGTCCAAACTAGTCTGTAACAAACCGGAAAAATAACGTTTTCGGGGCACGTCCAACTACAGCGTTGACACCGTGGTTCACATACTACCTATACGAGACACGCATATAATGATACGTCTCATTTTGTCGTATCGTCTTTGTCAAAACAACATTACATTTGCGATATTATTCAAGTTATTAAATAGTACAAAACTCATAATAAACAAGTCATTCTTAAACATAGCTTCCTTTTGTATCGAGATTGTACAAAGTCCAAAGATCGAAAGTCGTCTGACAGTCTAAGGACAAAGTAGAAGTGCTTATCCACAGAGATGTGCATTCAGCGCTGCCTTCATATTTCCACCTACGTAATGTGCAGGCTCTAGTGATTATTATCGTACAATGCTTTTTATACTCATCAAAGTCAAAGATAAATGGGAGTAAATTGACGTTGGAAAATTCATGGACAGCCGGTAATGATCGCGTAGGTAACTATTTGAAAACGGTTTAGAACGCATCGATCGATTACTATTTGCAGTACGTAAGGTTGCACGAGTTGCTGGTTTTCAATAATTTAGAATGATTTTGATTTGTTTATCGTTTTGAGTGGTGATTTTAACATAAGTGATTATATTTTAAGTTCAATTTAGATTTATATCCCTCGAAAATGTTAAGTCAAAACGGGCTAAAGTATTTAGCACTGTATTAGTTTCGGACTATTTATTTGGCTATTCAGTATTGAAAATGTCTTTGTAAAAAATAACCAACCTCGGCAAATCATGTTCTTAGACAAGAATAAAACAAAAATATTGTTTAAACCAAATAAAGAGCTAATGATCTAATGCTTTTTTACGTAGGACATGGTTAAATGCTACGTGCAGTTACACCCTAATGAATACCTTGGTTATTACGAGATGTAATATATTTCTGAGAATACATTTTTGGTAGCAAGAAGATTCAGTACGTGGGTAGATAACCCACACATAAGCCCGAATAGGTATCACTGTTGCTATTGTACTTATGACAAATCCAAATTGGCTGCTATCAGATCACAGATTTGGAAATACTTATCATGTACTTGGTATTCTAATAGTGTATTACCTTAATAGACAATAAGAATAATGAGTAACTAATATACTTCAATCATTAGAGAAGTAGTTGTGATTACGTTGTTTTTAAAGTGAACGCTTTATAAATAGTGCATAAAGTCGTCACGTCCCAGACAGCTACCCGTCTGAAACTACATGATAGTAGGAAACTACGTTTCCTACATTGACCGCTTATCTGTGTGTTACTGCGCAGTTGTAGGAATTATAACCACTTGCATGCATATCACCAATGTTTATTTTTATTATTACATTTTTAATAATGTTAATCACACTTCCCTAATACCTACTGAAGTCGATTATATGCGACCTACTTAAACAAAATCTACATGTATGTAAATGCTAATTAAGATGTCGTAAAGCAAACAGGTCGCAATAATGTCAAAGTTTTGGGAAACCAGCACACAACTCGTGAATTCGTGACGCAGAGTTTCATTGAAGAATATACAAAATGGGTTTATTTTAGATTGAGAAATTTTAGCGGGAATTTTCTTATTTTTAGAGGTGATCAATAAAATTTCAAGGTAGAGGACAAACGAAGCGGCGACACGCGCCATCGGATTGACCGAGGCGGAGTCCTCGGTGGCTTGGTGCCAATGTACGATGCTACTCCAACGTGCGTCACACCGATCTGATAAGTCCATAATGTCATCATTATAATTCATGTACTATTTAGTTTTGATGAATCGTCTAACACGATCTGGATTCAAATACCACACATGAGATGCATCATTATTATTGAAATCATCGAGAAGATTTTTCGCTCAATTTGCCAAACTTAGTTTGGTTCTACAATACCCATACTCGTATTACTTTTTATTTTCTCGATATCAAGACCCCCGCAACGCCCATGACCTCCACAGAGTGATAGTTACTGGTTGAGTGAATAGTTTTTCCACGTAGCTTTTTCTCCTGAAAAAACGGCTTGATTTTAACCAGCAAAAAGCCTCTAATCGGTTTTTTACCGTCCAAAAATGTTTCCTTCAGTTCTTTTAATGAAGTTTATACAATTGATTTACCACAGTTCAGTGGTTTCCTGCTAACTATTCAAAGGTATTTAATTAATAAGTGTCAAGCACAATCTTAACACATTAGGCGAGCAAAACACTCGCCAAAATGGTTTTTTGAACACCACAATTTATTTCCATTACTATAATTTTACGTTTATGTTTGTCGGTCTAATGTGTTTAATACTATCCTGACATCACACCTTCGTTATATTTCGTGCTGTCAATAGATATTCTTCTATTGTTTTCATAATGTCTTCTATTAGATAGTGGCTATTGGCTAATATGCAGGTATGTTTATTATTTTGTACTTGTGTACATTTTTCATAACGTAATTATTTTAAGAGTTATTTTTTTAATTCTTGTTTTGTTATTTTAAGCTAGTACAATAATTTGCGCCTGTGATGTCATCTCTGCACCACCCTTTGTTGTCTGGTAGAGAATGCTTAGGCATTAAGTCAGCCATTTGTACTATCTATTGCATAAAGTTTATATAAATAAAGGGTGATAGTGTATAGAAGTGTGATAGTGTAGCAGGCTCGCCCCCTATTACATGGGCCCTAAAGATACCGGCGAAATCTGGGTATACATTGGTAAACCTCTGCTTTACTCTTCGGGAAATACAAGCGTCATGATATGCGTTAATCAACTCTTTTTTAGGAGATTGCAGAAGCGATTGATGATCGCAATAATAAATTGTTAAAGGCGTTCAAAAGGGGTTAATGTCCTATTCTCTTGGTACATTCCTATAGCATCATATCATTCACTATTAAACCAAGTGTTTTCTGTCGTCGTGAAATCGTGTGCAAACGGATCACTTCTTCCGTATGGAGACCACGTGGTAGACGTTATTAAATTAAATAATCGTAATGAAAAGTAACAGCTCCACTATCACGGTATACGGGGCTATTTGTTTGATAACAGGTTATTTAAGCAAATGTGTAACTGCGGCCGGTGATTTTATGCTAGATGGCTAGCGAAGTAAACGTATGGCGGTCATCGGCCTTGTTAGTCCATGAGCGGTGTTGTCGTCATAAATGCAAATTGCTTTGCGCTAATTTACAGAAGAGTACAATGCCATCCACTTAATCATCACGATCGACGTGTAAGATAAAAATACCTTCACGCATAGGTTAGAAATAAACGTTTTTATGAAATATTCTAAATTCCGCACCCAGGAGTGGCTGAAATCATGACTTGTGACTTGTTTCTGTGCAGCAATTTCGCAATATAGACGGTTCTAAGAGAAATATTATTTTGCTGTTACGATCCTGAACTTACAGAATTTAGGCCGCATGTGAATCTACTTCAATTTGTTGCCAAGAACAACGTTAAGTACTTGATTTAGATTTGACCCCAAATCGGTACAAGCCGTCAAGTAATCCGGTCAAACACTACAGTGGAGCGCAATTGATAAATTGTTGAGTACCATAATTGGGCCGTAGGTACGCAATCACTACCTACTTGTACTTGTCGCCAAGTATTGGGCAAAATCAAATCAAAGGTAAAAAAAGTGTGTAAAAAAAATGGTATATAACGTTCACCTGAAAAACATTTAAATTTAATGCTCATTCTTCATTTTCGACGATTTATGGGTTGCTTACGGAGTGTTACAAGAGCAAGAAGTAAACAATTGTAGTTGTCCATTAACTGTCTTACTTTTAATAACTTTCAGCAATTTTTAAAAGATGTTGATACATACAACATCGTTGAAGGAAACTATACTGTTCCCGAAAATATAGCAAGTGTCAAAAGTTGTCTTAGAAAAATGACACAAACACTCGCGCTTATGCTATGCTACGAAGCGCCTACGTGGCTTCTACACTATGCTACGAAGCTTCTACGCGGCATCTACGTGATATACTTACGGATCGCGTACGCTACAACATTGCAATACTACGCAACGTCTTCGCGACTACTATGCAATGCTTCGGTTCGCCTAATCGAATTTTAGCAATGCTTTGCAGACTGTTAACGTGAAGTCACGAACTGCCTACGCTACGTTCACGTAACGCTACGGATCGCCTACGTGGAAATCAATACTATGGTTGACCTACGCGACTCCTACACAATGCTACGATACGCCTACGCAACCTCAAGCCATGTTGCGCAGCGTGAACGCAACGCTACGAAGCACCTTTATGACTTCTACGCAGTGCTACGTGCTTCGTGATTTATCGTGCTTCGCGATACAAAACGCCTATGCGACCGCGACGCAATGCTTCGATGCGTCGCGGTTTCTACTCAATGTAACGCAGCTTCAATACAATGCTTACTTAGGGTTTATTATTCTATACTAAAACAATGCCAACGTAGCAACTTAGCAACATAAACATAGTGAATTAGCGTTGGAAACGATTTACTTAATAAAACCTTATTGTGACTTTACCAATCCTTTATTTATATGTATTAGCTATTTCCCGGAAAGTAGAATACCCTCATTAATCGTACGAGTTGCAACTAATGCAAATGAGCTTAGAAGTTCTATGAACTAACGGAAATGACTCATTGTGGTGTTAAAAGACAATAGGTTAGCTACAGTCAGTGAAGGAATTTTAGGTCTTATTGTTTTACGCAATTGCTGACTTCTACCAGATTAAATGGTTTTTGTACATTTCAATGTATCTGTATACCATATGTCCGCGCCCTCCTACAATCAATAAATGAGGCGATCGATGATACAACACAGTGCCATAATGAACGTGGTGGAAACTGACCTTACATGATTGTGTGCCTATTGATATTAAGTAGGAAAATGTATTTAATTCAGTGTGCAAATTAAACAAGAAAACTAAGCAATAATTGAAGAGCAATTATGTGTTGGTACAAAACACAATTAAATATAATTCGTTACGAAATTGCTTTCTTCTATTAAATTTTAACTTTGCAAAGAAAATTAGTCAACTACAAAGTTTAATTACAATACCCTCGTATTGATTTTCTGAGTCAAAGTAAATACATAAATAGTGTTAATGTACTGCAGAGGCTCTTATGTATTGCAAGTATATATTTAGAGCGTTGTTGGAACAGCTGAAACCCGATCACAAACCTTAATACTCCGTAGAGTCAATTATTAGTAAGACGAGCAGTGAACGTTCATATGGAAGTACGCATTAACATTATAAGAAGGATGTGTGACCGAAACAATATACATGTGACGTCAAACAAGTCTCGAGGGATATTCTACAGAAACACATCCGTTTACCTCAACGTATTAAGGAATTACCGGATCTCAATACAAGGAAAAATTTCTAAACAGTCGCATGATATAATAATATACGTCCCAAGCGAATGATTAAGAAATAATAACACACTACGCTCGTTAACAGACGAATTATGCGCATACTTGTTACAAATTAGATTTCAGTTACGTGTAGAATGAATAATCCGAGGATTTTTAGGGTTCCGCAACCAAAAGGGGAAAACGGAACCCTATTACTAAGATTTCGCTGTCCGTCCGTCTGTCTGTCTGTCACCAGGCTGTATCTCGTGAACCGTGATAGTTAGACTGTTGAAATTTTCACAGATAATGTATTTCTGTTGCCGCTATAACAACAAATACTAAAAACCAGAGTAAAATATTAATTTAAGGGGGCTCTCATACAAATAGCTCTAATACAAACATGATTTATTTGCACGTTTTTGCTGGATAATGATAACGGCAACAGGTAGACGCTTTAAATATTCACAGAATATTTAGTTATATATTTAATTTAAAAATAAATTAAAATAAAACAAAATATTTAACGGGGGCTCACATACAACAAACTTGTTTTTTTTGCCGTTTTTATAGACACGGTAAAGAACCCTTCGTGCGCGAGTCCGACTCGCACTTGACCAGTTTTTAATAAATAAGTTGTTGAATTTATTTTAACAGTGATGATTAGCCTTTTGATTCATGTACATTGTACCTTGAGCACCAGTGTCATGTGAATTCTGAATAGGATGAGACCGCATCGACATCGCAGTTGCTTAATAATTTGAACAGTTGGTTTCTAAACGGAAACACCAAGCTGCAGTGCCTTTGTACGAGTGTTATGCAAGACGTTATCTATGTAATGGGGCTGAAGGCCTTGCAATTAAAACCTTCAGTGGGCGAGGCGTTTGATTAACACTAAACTTTTATCATAATTAAATAAATACGACAAAAAATTTGTAAAAAACAACATTTCCCGCGGATTCTTATCAGATAAAAAGGTTTATTTAATAAGGAAGGCAAACTATTTGGTTTTTTTTTTTTAACACGTTGACAAACATACTGTTAAGTAACTTGGAAGTTTAGTAAACCGTAACTAATTTAACCATAAACCTAACTGTCGAACTGACCTCGCAAGTCTCAATTCTCAACATAACGTCTTTTACATACGAAACAACTACTATGTATTTTCGAGCACGTGTTCCTATTTCTAAATAGGGAACATACCTTACATAAGTCATTAGTCATTATCATAATCACATTAGTTATTATTATTTTTATATTATAATCATTATTTATTTTTGCATCTAATTCGATAAGTATAAACAATAAAGGTAAATTCATGGCGGATGTGGTCCCTTGCCAATTGGCAGCAGAATTGGGTTACAGTATTGCTATGGACTCCTCTGTTTATTCAGCATCTGTATGGAGTGCGAGATGACGTCAGCGGAAGTAACGGAACGAACCTCTTTTGTCTCTCATTTTAATTTTTGTGTCATGAATGACGATTAGAGTCGAATTTACACGCGATATACATAATTTAAAAACATTATCGTTTTCACAATGTTTTTATAACATACAGCTACTCCAAACTAACGGCTTGCCCCAGCTTTGCGATTATTCCAAAATATACAAAATGCGGACACTGGTACGATTCTAGTAGGCTTCAAATTACATATTCAAATAAACGTCACTAAGGCAGAAATTATAATCATATTTAAATATTTTAACAATATTTAAGAACTTTATGATAATACTAGCTTTTGCCCGTGACTTCGTGTACGTGGTTTTTTTTTTTCACCCGTATTGAGTTATGCTAAGTCTTTAGTTATTGTTCCGCTCCCGTGAGCCGTAGCGTGATGTTATAGAGACTATATTATTGCAAACAAACAAAAAACTCGTTAGCTTTATTATATTAGTATCATAAAAAAATAAATCCAAAAGAAAAATAAACAATCGCACAGGTTGTGGTTCACAAAACGTCTCTGCGCTTTGTCTCAAAGAATTTACTAAAAATAGCAAACAAAATAACACTAAAAGTATCAACATATTTTTAAATTTCAAATGTCTGTATACTAAGTCAATGATTGCTGGTTACTTAGTGCCTATTGAAAAAGACGGCGACGCGATTTCGGCGGCCGTGGCCTTATGCAAACGTGGCCATTTCAACAATCAGCTTCGAGCAACTTCGAGAAATTAGCAAACATAATTGAGATGAGAGAAATCGAAGACCGCAAAATTTGACAGCTCGGAAAGTCGGAATACGTGAACAGGCTCACATGTCAGATCAAATAATGTGTTACTGCAAGCCTAAGCATACAGAACTGTGGGTGTACATTGATACACCTCTGCCTAACCCTTCGGGGAATACAGGAGTGATGGTATGATGGTTTGTAATGTGTTATTGGCAAAACACGTAGATATTCACTTCTGAATTATCTCAAAAATGACATTTGTTTATTTTGAAATCCGGTATTGAATGATTTAGATCAACCGGAAATGAAATAAAAACTGTAATAAATGTTTCAGCGTATTCCGCTACGAGCTGATCAAATAGAAAGATGATTGAAAATCTTTTCTTTATCTATACCTATAAATAAAATTGAAGTGTCTAGTCGTAATGTCAAAATTACAGATGACTAATACATTATTATGAATGTTTACAGGGTTAATAATTATTATTCAAAAAAATACTTATAAGGGTCTGCACCCACGACCGATAATCGGCCCGATTATCGGGCCGTTTTTTTGACAGATTTCTTCGCCGGCTAGAAGAAACAGCCGAGAATCGGCCCGATAATCGGGCCGATTATCGGGCCGATTCTCGGTCGTGGGCGCAGGCCCTTAAGTTTTTGTTTTTCTGTTTGTTTGTTCTGTTTTTTTTTATTTGAGATGGGTAATCTCTTGACTATTCTTGTTCGAAGATGAGGTGTTTAATCTTGTAAACGGATAGAAAGATTTTATAGAGACTTTTACTGGCAGGTAACTGACGTTATCATAAGTAAATATAGAATAGCTTACTTTTAAACTTCATATATACGCGAGCGAAGTCACTGGAATAAGCTAGTTAATAAATAAAGAAAAGACGTTTTCTTTATTACGTCAAGAAAAATAATTTGCTCGTTCGAAAAGCATTTCCCGGCGCGGAAGACGGTAAATTATGTTGTTGTATATTTATAGATAAACATCAACAGATACTGGACTTCGAACGGAAATAGAATCGTTGAAAAGGTTTTATGTAACAATTGAATATGGGTATGGAACATTTTTCCTTGGAACTCGCTCATAGCAACGTGTACACCTACGTTCCCTATTTATGTAGTACCTAAAGTTTTTGTTCGAACATTGCCATACCCGTGTATCTCTTGTTTCAGTATTCAAAACATCCATACTATAAAATTATAAAGAGGAAAGATTTGTACGTATGTATGTAACGGATCAACTCAAAAACTACTGGACCGATTTCAACAATTCTTTCAGCATTAGAATGCTACATTATCCTAGCTATATAAGCTATATAATTTTAGCTATATAACATCACGCTTCGATACACGGGAGCGGAGCAGTAACCAAAGACGTAACTTAACGCAGGTGAAATAAGCCACGCGGTCGAAATCGCGGGTAGTTCTCTAGTAATAATATTATAAAGAAATATAATGTTTGTAACGAATAAACTCAAAAACTACTGGACCATCTTTAACCATATTTTCACCAATAGATAGCTACATTATCCCTGATAAACATAGGCTATATAACATCACGCTACGGCCCACGGGAGCGGAGCAGTAACTAAAAATATAACTTAATGCGGGTGAAATAAGCGACGTAGCTGCGGGTAGTTCACTAGTTTTCAATAAATTAAAACGTCGTTTTGTACTTAAGATGCGCCTGCCATTGAATTATTTTCCTGCTTCCTACTCAGTGTTGCGGGCTTTGTTCTTTGCGAGCGCCACGACTTCACTTTGTGTTTACTGAACACGAAGGATTCACTTACATTCTTGTTGAAAGAGAATTTTAATTAAACATGATAAAAATTAAAAATTGCAACTTAAATTAACTTAGAAGTTAATTAAACTGGCATGGTAACCTTTAGTTTGTCTAAGTTTGTATTTTTACTACCTGAAAGTGTTTGAGAACGGATAACTGAAAATCTTGATCTAGTATGAAAGGTTTTGGTGGAGAGTCGCTAATTGTAATTAGGAGTAAGTACGTAATAAAAAATCAAGTTTCTTTTTATTTGAGATGAGTTTGCTCTTGCCCTAGTCTAGGTCAGAGGTGACAGAGACAAAGTCGACGATGTACTGAGCTTACCCAGAAGAAGCCTGTTCACTCTAACTTTGAAGAGATTAGGCTTAAATGCGTTCTGAAGTACATACTCACGGAGAGTTTCGCTCCTTTGCTGTACGCATTATAAAAGACGTTTAGAAACGCTTAGTGCAAATTGGTGGAATAGCATTATAGTAACAAGTTAGGGACGATAATTTGCAGAGCGAAGATAACCAGTGAACAGAACTTTGAACGGTGATTCGTAACGGTTTAGAGTTGAATGCCCAAGGACTACGCGTTTTTACGTTACATCGATCTAATTTGAATGGAACTAATCGAACTAGCACGCTTGTTGCTTTTATTTATGATTACTACCTATGCTCAATTACTTAGGTGATGTACATACATATATGATAGTTATCTTTATCAGTGAGTTGTGATATAGTTAGTGAACTATATTAACTGCCTCGTTGACCAAGTGGTCCTAAACGCGACTGCTACGCTAGAGGTCCTGGGTTCAATTCCCGGGTCGAGCAAAAAGTGTTATTGGGTTTTTCTATGAAATTCTCAGTAGCAGCTCGGTTTGGATTTGTGCCCGGTTAATGGCAATAGGCTCGCCCCCTATTACATGGGACCTAAAAATATGCCGGCGAACTGTGGGTGTACATTAGTACACCTCTGCCTAACCCTTCGGTGAATACAGGCGTGATGGTATCTTTTTTTATTAATAATTATTAAAACTAGTAAGTTTTAACATCAGAGTTATATAGCTGTTTGTAAACGCACCTACGATAAGGGAGAAAGTAATCTCAGTGAAAGGAAAAGTTAAAAAAAAGATTTTTCAATAATGTCAAGCATTTCCCAAAGATTTCCGCTAATAAATTCGCTTGTAACCTACATTTAAATTCCAAAAATAAATTACAGAATTTACAGTCTTAGAAAAAAGAAAGATGGTTTGTAGGCAGATGAGAAATTAATGACATTATAAATCAATGTCGTATCAATTTATCAGACTCGAAAGGATAAGAAAATTATAAAGTCGCTTTCTACTTACTTATAATTCTTAACATTACGCGGTTACATTAATAAAAATAAATAACTTTTTAGCTTTCAATAATATAAGTACGTAAATCTTCAAGCCCTTGGCTAAAGTAGTAAAACATTTAATTAAGAATCTATAGAACTGCAAGTGAATGTTCACGAAGGTCAAGCTCATTGCAAAAACCCTATTTTATTTTTTCAATACATTTCAATGACATTGAATACGAAATTTTTAACGTTTCAAATAATAGATAGTTGAATGGTTCTTTCTAGAAATATAACCTAATAAATAGCACGTAAACGTTATCCAGCTTTTTCATATTGTCATTTTTTATTCGCGAAATCTCGGCTCTTTGAATACACAAGCAAGTCGTTAGTTTTCATAAAATTAATATTTTAAAATAATCTTAAGTGTTACCATCACCAGTGTTAATAAATAAAGCGTAGCGGTTTTAATCATTATGTTACATATATTGTCTGTCATGTGCATTTTCGATGGTCCATACGGTCATTTGTTCGCAGTTCCGATGTAAAATAAACAAAAATATAATCAAATAAACTTAAACAATACTTAATAAATTAGTAAAAAAAACTTATAAAAGAAGCTACACTATTAAAATAAATACGAGTACACAATACACATGCATTATGTAAGTATGAGGAAAACAAAAGAAAATAATGATATTTCGTAGAAATGACAACAATTAGTAAAGTTTCTTCGCATTTCCCAAGCTATATTATTAAACCAGTTTCATAGATTGGATGACAGCCAAAGTTCAAAAACCTTAGAGATTTTATTATTTTGTTTGTGAATGTCAATGGATTGTAAAAAACTTGATCACAGTTGCATATTTTCATATTCGCTGATGTCATGGTCTGATGTTTGTTTACTTAATTCAATGATATAAGCGTCATTCATAGCTGCAAACTAGTGCGTGATTCGGTTCAGCAGATTTGCGTAATTGCTAAACATGTACATTAAACGAACAATAATGCTTGAATACATTAAGTACAGGTTTTCCTGGATTTAATTTGTTTTTTTTTCAATCAGTTTCATGAGGTTTCTGAAAGTAATTTGCTTATTAATTTTGATGCACGCAGTAAATAAAAGGATTATAAAAAAATAAACAAATAAGTATTCTATAAAAAGAAAAATACATTAGGGACATGTAGGTATGCAGTATGCAGACTTCATTGTGTTTTATAAATAAATTGCAATAAAAAGTACATCTTGCGTTAAAGTTCCCGTCTTGAACCCAAACACACAATAACTCTAAAACTGAATTGACTGTGTAAATGTGCATGAAATCAAGGTTAGAACCGAGGACCTTCCGCACTTGGGGTGACGCCGCTGTTTGGAGACAAAAGACCTCGACGTTTTACTCTTTTCCTAGTTTTTGTAAATTCTGACGCCCTTGAAATCAACAATTAACTAACATGTTTTCAGTCAAATCTAATCGACAACAAAAAAAAACTACCAAAACCTTTCGTTTCTCTTACTAATTTTTTTAACTAAGTACTTCAATATTGTATCTTACAAATTTAAATATTAGTTTAAGACTTCAATATTTTTACAAAATCATATTAAAAATTTAAATACACAATGGATAAAACTAAAATGAAGAGCTACGTAGCTGAACAAGTTTAAGTATTAGTAGCGCCATCTGACGGCTACGCTTAGAACCTGAGACAGGTGACTCAAGCAAGTAAATCTACACTTAACAACTAGATGGCAGGGTTAACAGCGAACAAAAAAAGGCGCTGCTTGACTAAACTAAAAATACTTTATTTTACACTTCTGTATTCGTGAGAAAGAAACCAAATAATCATACATTATTACTATTAAATTAAACGTTTAGTCACGATTTAAGTACAATAGCAATTATTTAAGTGCGCGTCCACTTAGTTTCACCGGCGATAATTTAATTATGATAAGTTCATTGAGTGGCGAGCGATATGCGAACGGACTAGTAATTATACCTAAATAGTAAAAACGTATTTACTACCGGTAGGTACTCTACACACACCGCGTGGTTCACCGGTCGGTGCATAACAATTCGTAGCGCAATAACGTACCACGTGTTTTTTTAACTCTATCGGATTAGTCAACTAGAACAATGCTATAATTCATAACACTGATTAAATACGAGTAAGACGACTGTTACAAAGGAATTAATTTACTACGCAATTTCTTTTTCTTTATTAATTCCGTACGGTTCCCTTTATAGTAAAAGCACGTAAAAGTATTGGCAATATTGCGTTTGAAATTTTAAGCGCTTATCGAGAGTTGGCTCGGATGCAAGGAGGGTGAAAGTGGATCGACTTGTTTAGTGTGACTTGGTCTGCACCCAGTGCGAGCTAGCCATTTCACCTAGCTTTCCAACATTAGCAACGTTGATCAATGCCAGCTATTACGGAAACAACTATACAATACATAATAGTACACATCAAAACTATATTTATCCAATGACCAGTTCACAAATTGAAGGCCATAAATTAGTTACACATGTGTACATATTATATGAATAGTGTTTTGTTGTATCGTGCCTAAATCATTATCTATTAGCTGTAAACGATATCGATTATATCATCAATTGTTTATCGCACATTGTTTTACGAAAGTGAGCCATAATTAATTAAAGCACATGTTCGCAATAACATCAGACGTAAAATAGTAAATATAAACAAAAACTGAAATGAAAAATATTTATTTATTTATTTATAAAAATCTTACCTACACTACCATTACAGATCAGTGACCCAATTCGACAGTGTGGCCTTATATTTGAAACCTTAATCTACATCCTAAAAAATTACATAATATTCTTAATCTTAAACTACATCTAAATAACATATTATATGTAATGTTACTTTTGCGAATTCACTCACGCTACAACACAATACATCAACCCTCTCGTGAACCTCGTTCACCACACGTAAAGCCCTGGTAAGAGGAGCTCTCGCTAGTAGGTTGGTTCTGGCCGCAGGCACAGCAAGTAGGGGCGGACGCCGCCGCCTCCACACGTACCGGTCTGGCACGCAAAGTTCCAGGTGGCGCAGCACTCTCGGGTTATGCGCATCGCCCCGCAGTAGCTTCACCACATACGCTGCAAGTGCAAAGCCCCGTCGCACCTCTAACGCGTTGTACCCTACCATACCCAGAACAAATAGTGTAGGGTACATCAATGGGTATAATGGATATACCCCGTACAATTTAAAATACAGGTGTCTTGTGAACTTATTTTGGACACGCTCCAACATGCCACTATATTTCGCCTCATGAGGAGCCCATATGACTGCACTATGTTCAAGGTGACTCCTGACTAATGCGTCATACAACACCTTGAGTGTCGTGATGTTAGTAAACCCCTGAGCTTGTCTGAGTACGAAACCGAGGTTTCTGTATGCCTTCTTACATATCTTATTGATATGCTCACGGAAGGTTAGTTCCTGAGTGAAGATCACTCCTAAGTCTCGTACCTGAGACACTCGTTGCATCGGCGTATCCTCTACCTTGTATTGATAATACAACGGAGTCCGGGCTCGAGTGAAAGACATCACCGAGCATTTAGCTACATTAAAATAAAGTTTGTTGCTGATGCTCCACTCGACAACTCGGTTGATGTCGTCTTGCAGGCGTTCACAATCCGAATGATCCCTAACCTCGAGCAGCAATTTCAGGTCATCAGCAAACAATAAACAAGTCCCATGTCTGACGACTTCCGGTAAGTCATTTATCATTATAATAAACTCGAGAGGCCCTAGATTGCTGCCCTGGCTCACGCCGGACCTAGTGTAATACGGTCGAGATTCACAGCCATTGTAATCTACATATTGCTGTCGACCCTCCATATAGCTGGCGAAAAACTGCAGCAGAGGCAGTGTAAATCCAATTTTAGCAAGCTTCCTTAATAAGACGTCATTATCGACCGTATCAAACGCCTTTTTAAAATCGAAATACGCAGTATCTACCTGTACTCCAGAGTCAACCGACGGCATATAGTATAGTTTTATTTTAGTAATAAGAAGGCACAACGCTCATACTGAACTATAGAAAGTGCGCAGTGAGACAACTTTCGCGACCGAATTCAAGAGAAAGTAGTCCGGAGCGCCGCGCGCATACATTATATCACTTTATCCGACTTTAGGATTATATCACAAGTAATGTTTACAAATAAAAGTATGTATCAACATGTCCGATTTTTATAACTCGTTCTCAGCCGGCTTTATTGATCAGTCGTGTTGCGACATAGCTGCTACGCTTTCGTTGCATACTATTAAGTTTATTGTTGTCGCTAAGCGGAATTGTTAATAAGAGACTGCATCCGCTTGGACTGCAAAACTTTTGTTCAGAATTGTCAGCTTTCGCTTTCGAGTTGCGCCGGCGCAGCATCCGCGGAAACTTTGTTCGTGCACGCCAAATTAACATGTCCGCGCACTAAACACCTCCTATTTACAGAAACTAACAATGGAAGGTCACAGTCTGGTAATACATACAAATGAGAAGAATTCTGTCGTCGCGGCGATAACTTCGTGACAGTGAGCCATGTAGGCAGAGCTCTTTGTCTTCCTAGTTCTCTGCTCATAAAACTGACCCGATAAGAACAGAAACACTTGTTAATTGTTATCTTTAACTCTTTAACACAGTTCCCTAGTTCTTTTGCGTTGTTTATTTCGTAAATAAGTAAAGTATTCATTTTAATGCAGTTATTGATAACCATAACCATAATTTGATATAATCGAATGAATTTTTATTTTAGTAGGTACTGAAAGTATATGGGTAGGTATAGGTATCTACAGTGATAAAGTAGAAAGGCATGTTTATGTAAACATTGAATAATTTTGTCTTATCACTGTAGAGAAACGGAATAATATTTATAACCTTATCTTAAATAATTTTCATAAGCGCCGATTATTTAACGAAATAGACTATTTGCATGAAGCTTACGTAAAAAATCAAAATAAACTTTCGAAACAGCAGCAACACTAAATTTGAGTACAGCATCTCTCTTGATAAAACTCTACGAGGAAGATGGTTGTTGATAATGACTCAATTATAGCAATTTGCTAAAAGGATTACAAAAACTTATATCTGTGTGTTTCCCAGATACACAGGAAAATATGATATCATGTTTTATTATCTAAAATTTCCTGGTTTCCCAAGTGGATGTATGTATTGATTTGTACACAAACTGTGACCCTCGCGTGGTGTAAATAGACTTAATTTCAGACTAGTTCTAATTTTTGAGGTAGTAACAATGAATAGACTAATTAAGTTACAAACGTCAGTGAGGCCTACGTCTGTTACGATGACCTTACAAACACCGTCATAGCTGATCTAATAAACACAATGCTCGTAACTAAGCAAATGAAAAACCTACGTTTAGTACCTACCATTCAAAACTTACGGTTAAACAAACGTATTGTACAAAGATAAGATGGGACTATTTAATATTTATACAACGTCTATGCAATAAACATAACATAAAACACACATAAGCACAAGGCTCTTCTTGGAGATTTTAGATGTACAAGGTTAGTTCCTTACGATTTCGTCAAAAAAGTCCACATAAAACTTAATTTGTCATGTTTTACATAATACTATGGAAATTTTGGGTGGATCAGATACGCCGCGGTCAGAGGTTGAACGTTTGTCTTCATCAAAAGAAAAACAACTGATCTTCACAATTCTACTACAAACGTTAATAAGTAAAAAATACAGGTATTAATACTATTAGAATGATGCTAACACATTCAACGCATAAATTATAACGGTTAAGACTAACTTTAGAATATTATTATGATAAATTGCGATAATCCAACAAAGTTGATGTTTGATATACTGAATACATGGGTTAAGTAAATGATAGATTGTTTACGTATTACGTCGTTGTAACCTCTTAGACGCGATTAGTGAATATGCAAATCGTTTAATCCTATCATATAAATAAGATGTGATGAACTATACTAAAAAAGTAAGGCTTAAAAGTATACACGTGAAACGTCAATACAGATAAGTTATAGCTATTTATTTAGTTGTTTATTTCACATTATATAATAATATATGTTTAAAATAAAGAAAACATACATGTAACTAAGTAGTGATAACTCTGAAAAACTTTCTCGTATGAAAATGCATAATTATTTTTACAAACAAGGATGAATTTGCATCCAACATTTTCTAAATGTGCAATATCTATGTCATGAAAAGTAAGAGGATCATGACATTGACACTTTAAAGCTGTCAAATTAATCATCAAGTTAGTCACGAGTATTTCCAAATTAAGTAGAATGTCACTTTCCACGAACTTGCACGGTCAAACTTATCGAAAAATAATGTATAAATAATTTATTACGACAAAAAGGAACGTCAAGATTTCCACTCACGTATCGGATATTAGAGGAACCATCAAGCATTCCGGCGGATGTGGCATAGACATGACGCAAGAGTACAAGGCTTCCTTGAATCAAGAGAACCCTAAAAACAAAACGATGTAAACGCATGGGAAGTCACTACGAACCTCTTTTTATATTACGCTTAGAATTTGTGTGAACTCCAATCACATAAGTGATGAAGTAATTATTATCATGTAACAAGGAAATTAATGAAATTGGTTAAGGAAGATCTTTATTATAAGCCGCTTATGACTACTACAATTATTTTTTGCATTATCTAATAAATTCAGAGAAACTTTTTATCGATTTCTTGTCTTTATTGGCTGCACGTAGGCGAGGCCTGAAGGAAGTAGCCACTTTCCTATGGTTTTACTCGCTGTCTAGTGCCTAGTGCATACTTTACTGCATTATTGCAACCTATAATTTCGATATGTATGGTTACGTGGTTTGAGCAGTACCTAACCTCGTGAAGGGAAAGTTTCGTGATATTACATACGTATTACTTTTACCTTTCTTGGACTGGTAGCTGTATTAGAGGTGAAAGATAGAGAAGGGAAAAATGGAAATGATATCGCCAATAGCGACTTTATTGACATTGACATTAGCAGTAATCCACGGTTAAACCATTCCTACAAGAGTTACGTTTTCAAATCGTGAAAATCTCAAGGTAAATGGCTATCCAATTTAATTACCAGAAAACAGTTAAACTAAACAATGGCGTCATTACATCCTCATTAACAGTTGTTATCAATGATTGGCAACACGAAGAACGTTAAAACTCCAGGAAGCATGTTCGTTATCACTTACTAAGTATGTTATGATCGGCAAGTTATCATGCATTCCTTTTGATTGGCGTTATGTAGGTACTAGCGTAATTAGATAAAGATTCGTGTATACTATGGTTTTGGATTATTATGAAGTCTGGGAGTGTCTTGAGTATCGTAAAGTTCCAGTTGGTAATCGGCATAGTGATGAGATAATTTGTGGAAAAATTTCCTGAGTAAGCCTTGATTAGCTTATTTTTGTTGACCGATAACATTCATCGTGGCACAGCAGGTAGATACGGTATTTCATGGCTGCCATCCGTCCGGAATTCCCCGGGTTTGTCCTAGTTTAGAGACCAAAAGAGGTTTTAAAAAAATGTCCGGATGAAACCTGAAAACCAATCTTTTCATTGCAGTCGCACACAGTTCTTTGCGCGTTCCAGGTTGATTTCGTTATAAAGATTTGTTTTCAGTTTTCCATTTTTGGGCACAATGGCGGCCCAGACAACACTAAAATCATTTAGCTCACTTTTATTATTTTTGTGTATTCACTTTTTCACAAGGCAGAGGCATGTTTTTAAATACTTTTATTATATTTTATTTTTAAATATATTTTCTCAGGCTCATACGGAAAAATGTCTTAATTTTATCCAAATGTTCTGGGTTTTTGAAGGTTGTGTCTTTTTTTTTTTTTTTTTTTTATAGACGGGAAATCATCAAATAACTTCCCCCGCCCTGGGCGGGGCGGGAGGGAGTGTCAGACTTTTACTGACTAAAACCCGTCTATGTTCCTTCATGTGCCCTTTGCGTTCCGGGGGCGCGGTATCTCTTTCGAACAACCCGCAGCCCCGGAACAACCCGCAGCCCCGGAAGGTTGTGTCTAACATCCATATTACTTAAAAAAACTCATTTACACGTTAAATAGGTAACATACCTGTTGAATCGTAATTTAATATACAAAATGGAGATTACTCTTCGTTTAAGTACCCATTAATGAAACAAAAGTTAGGATAAATCTAGCAATACCTATCTAGACGATATCAAAATGCCAATACCACAACAATAACAAAAGAAAAAATACTACAGCAATTAAAAAAAAATGTTTTATCGAATCCATAAACTCTGATTTCAATTTACGACTGACCACTAGTTGTTTACAGAACTGACCTCGTTTAACTATTATAGTAAATGCATTTCAGTTGTGAATACGCGATAACAGAAATATAAATTTTAATGTTCAGTTTAAGTTCCTACTCGTTATATTTTTCATTCTCGCTTGAATTTTGTTCAATCAAGAACACTCGGTTTGTTACACGTTTGGTTTGGTTAACTACACATACCTTTTGCATACAGTACTATAAATAAAGTTGCAGAAAAAAAAAGACATTAATTAACTAAATATATTTATTAATGAGTATTTTGAGAGGATCTTGTTTTTGGCAAATTTATTTTATATTTCAGTCTCTGCAAAGGTTAATTGCTTACAGACAATAATGACTATTTGAATCAAACATTTTATTGTACGTAAATACAACAGAAGTGTTTTAAAGGCAAGAAGATTTAATTAATGTTGTAATTTGTCCATTGAAATGCACTAACCATTGCGCTTTAAGATGATACAAGCAATTGATGTCAAGGCAGTCTTCTAGTTCTCAATCTAATTGAGTCTAGATTCCGTTTAATTGATAGAAAATTCCCATAACTTAACGCTATAATTTTATTAAGCAAGGGTTTATTGTCTCATGCAGAGCATCATCATCATCTGCCTAGCCTTTTCCCAACTATGTTGGGGTCGGCTTCCAGTCGAACCGGATGCAGCTGAATATCAGTATTTTCATTCATTTATTTATTTTCTTTCATTATCAGTATTTAGTGTGTCTCATGCAGAGCAGAATGGGTTATTAAAGTTGCATATGTATGTGGATTGGTACCTAATAAATGTACGGGCATGCATTCGCTTAATGAAATCGGTTGAGTCGATAGGTCCAATGCCACCCAGGAGCCTATGCAAGGAGGTACTTCATCACGACAGCTCTAAACGAGTCTGTTTCAGAGGTCGGCGACGTCGCGTATCGTGTCTGACAACTCGGTCATGCAGCGTGTCGTATAATTTAATGGCCCATTGTATTCTTTGACGTTTTGGTTTGCTTGTGTACCTAGAGAAAAAGATTCGCCAGCCCATCTTGCTGAGCTGATTTCTAATTTCATATACGTACACTTCTTCCTTTCCAGTGATTTCACACTAAGTAATTGAAGGTAATCGATGTATTACAAGTAACGCTTATCGCGTGCACAAGTAATATGAAAAACAAGGAATAAGCAAGTACCTGCAAAGTTCATTACGAAACTTGAATAACACAAATGCATAACAGTCACGGTTGAAACGCAAAGAAAGAAGTATTTGTACCCTACGTACTTTTAAACTTACAAAAAATAAATGAACTAGGTATAGACGTACTATGTTTCACACGTCTACCTCTGAATATGCAGTAGTTTTTATAGTTTTATGCAAAAATATAAAAGCACGTTATGTAAACAGTAAGACTGGTGAAATCTTTATTGGATTCGTCTTTATTAATATTTAACGAAACGTAAATTGTTAATTAATTAAAGTAATGCAAAAATAATAGCATGCAACAATTTTAATGCTGATAAAACTTTCAAAGGCAGCCATCCTAATGTTGTTCTTCCCTGTACGCAAGTTATAGCAATGAATCACAAAAGTTCAACACATACAATGTGTGATGTGACATGTAGCGGAAGTGCTTTGCAAAGTTCAGAAGTCAGACTAAAAGAATAATCTAGAGTTAATACAAAATATGTACGTAGTTTCTGTATATTCTACGATAAAATACAAACTAGTTCAGCTTACGGCTTAGTGAGAAGCGAGCCAAGTGTCATTTAAAGGATACAAAGTATTATTGAGGATATTAAAAAAAATCAAGGTAAACACTTTTTCGGTCTTAATGGAGTTGTTTTTTGTATGTGCATCACTAATTTTAATCATTTGTAAGAACTAATTTTAATATGTATTAATATTTCCAAATATTAATAAAAATGCAAACAGCCTAGTTAAATTATCATATTATCATAACGTTTAGCCGAACTAGTGCACACTCCATAAATATTATCGCAAAAAGCATAAAAAGTTGATATCTAAAGGGGAAATCAAAATTAGCCCAATGTAGACAGCTAGATTACAAATAATAACATTGCCATCTGCGTTTAAGATAACAAAAGGGGACATTTTAACATTTGTTATCAAAAGCAAAGCTAAAATTTGCCAGAAGACGAACACGTCGCGCGAAACTAGGAAGCGTTATAAAATGAACCAAGGCCAAATACGACTCGTCTACGAGATAATTCTTATCATTCAACATTTAGCATAATGTAGATTCACAAGAGAAAAAAAAATACGATTTATTTAAGTCATTATCTTACCTACTCGTTTATATTCTGTTAAATTGGGCTTTTAACTTTTAAAATTTGAAGGCAAAAAAACAATGTTGCAACTGACTGGTTATCTTGAGTCATTCGCCATAAGGTGCATATTGACTGACACAATGTGGGATGCACTTGTTCATTTTAACATTGATTGATTGAAATAGAATACTGGCAGTGTTCATACCACTACTTATACCAAATTTTTATTTGTTAGTTGGTGTCTGATGCCAGTTCATATTTCGGGACTGGGGGTTTTTTCAACGATATTAAAGATTACGCACGAATCGATGTCTCTGTATGCTATTTATTTACTCTGATACACTGCTCTACGAGGTGGTCACGGATTGAGTATATCTGGTAGCCTGTTACAGCTTATACAACGAGCGATGACGCGTGAAGCATGACCATGGAGCGACCTAGGGCGGCCGTCCTCGCCGCGCATCCACGGACCATAACGACAGCTTCATATTGTACTTTACTGCCTGCAAAACATACCTATTGTTCCGCTACGTAAATAGATCAGCAATAACTTATCTGCGAACGATAGATTACAATCAGCGATCGCCATTGTCGCTATCGCAAATTTTATTCCGCAATCTGTTTTTAAAAGATCTGTTAGCTCATTTTGTTTTTGGAATGCGTCAGCATTTATAAAGCATGGTTTGCTTCTAAAGAAATTGCTAGAAAAATTGTTGTTGTTGATGAACGTTGATAGCAAATAACGGTTTTAATTATCTACTAGCACCTAATTGTAATTACAATTAAACGAGTTACCTTTCGGCGTGTTAACCGTAATAACCGTAACATTAATTGATTAAAAGTGAATACTTGTACTGTCTTTACTTTATTCCCTTTTTCATTCTATACTACTGCTTGGTAATATTGTTTACTATAATCCATCTACATTTAAATCCTACTACTATTATAAAGGCGAAAGTTTGTAAGTATGGATGTATGGATGTATGGATGTTTGTTACTCTTTCACGCTTAAACGGCTGAATGGATCTGGATGAAATTTGGCACAAAGATAGATTATAGTCTGGAATAACACATAGGCTACTTTTTATCCCGGGAAAATGTACGGTACCCGTAGGATAACACATCAACTGTGACGCGGACGAAGTCGCGGGCAGAAGCTAGTATTACATAAATCTGCTGATATTAGGTAAGAAGTCAAATCAGATATAATTTAGGTAGGCACCTAACTTTTTACCTGTTCCTTATGTAAATAGTATGATTTATGTAAGAATGAGGAGGCAATATTTTACTCACGACTTTTATGTATGCCCAGATACGACTTGTTATAGGCATAGCCTTCCGTATTCTTCCGCCCTGCGGCCATACCGGCCGATTGCTAATCATAAATACCATTATTCAGCATCTTTGTCATTGCGTGTTTAAATTATGTAATTCACTTCTTGGCAACATGTGATCGTGCGACCAACATCTAAGCATGCTGTTATAAAATTAAAATAAACTACATAGGTGGGTACTTGCCACGGCATGTTTCGTTTGTTCGGCAAACAATAATTCTATTATTTTTTATACACGCTGAAAATATTTCTCAATATTATCTGTTACGTCAAACACAATACTTAGGAAAATCGTTTCATCAGTTTTTCTCACAGGAAGCAACGATAAGATAAACACGTACTTGAGATTTGAGTGTTCAATCAGATGGCAGATCAGATGTACAAAAATGTATCGGATTTATTATTTTTAACCAATGTCACGTGCTCAAATATACCTATTAATTAATAAGTGTATTTAACAGTTCGACCTAGTTATTTAGTGTAAACAAAGCCTGCGGAACAGGGTCGCAGACGTTTGCACGAGGTGAGCGACCCCGCTATCATGGCGATGGTGATCATTCCGGTTAGCTTATCGGCACATAGGCGATTGTCCAGTGCCGGCTGATCGTCATCAGCAGCTGCAAACTAGAGCGGGAAACTGATTTTTTGCCGCGATTTTTTACGCTATCGTTATTGCCTTATTAATTCTGTGTTTGCGATATTTTTATATTATGGAATAATTGTTTGATTTCAATTGTTTAATAGTTTTTATTAATCGACTTATTGTTTCGATTTTGTTTGGAATCATCAACAGCGTCAGTTGATTTATATCAAGTAAAATGGAACCGCTTGAATGTTCTCGAATCGATTTACTTATTGTACCATGACTTTTCCGATGAACCCTATCAATCGATTAGCATTTTAACCATTGAATAATTGATTCAATTGGGCAACCCATTGTAACAAACTAAACTAAACATAGAACACTTACATTACGTTGTTTTGGTTACTGCAATTATTCAACAACTGATTCGATGCGGCTTTGAATTGATGGCGGAAGCAATCATCCTTAAATATGAGGTGAATCTTGTTCAGCAGATAATGACTGTAAACATCTAAAAAAGCTAATAAATAAAATCGTTGTCAATAAATTTCATGGGTATCATGACAGATTTGGTATTGTGTAAGATGATCAGACCGATCAGCTGCTGCATTCTCCTATACATAGTTTAATGAATGATACTAAGGGCCTATCTCACCACTTTCGAATAAATTCCGATAAGTTACTTGGCATATCATTTCATACAAGTTCTGTTATTATAAATAACGTCTATTCAGAGGTAGTGAAACAGACCCTTAAGTGGGCCTGTCGATTGCTATTTTTCAAACCATCTTGATGTTAAAACGATCAGGAAGCTCAAATTGTAGTAATTACTCGATTAATCATCAGAATGCCTTCTGCCACTATTCGCAACTAAATAGGTACAGGCAGGCCTCCGTCACTCTATGTACTTGCGCGCTATAATTGCCTACCGCCCGGCCGAGCGGTCTCGGGCCGTTTGCGAACCAAATTCAGTGCGGTTTTCGCAAGCGCATCACGCACGTTGTTCAATTTTAATAGTTTCATTCATTACCTACGATGCCGTCTGGTGCCTTATGTGTTGTAGATGGGTGCAAATCAAGTAAAAGAAGGAATAATTATGTTTTATCTAGAGGTATTGCTCAGTCAGCACCAATTTATAAAAAAAATATTTTATAAACATTTACGATACAATTTTAAACTGCCACATATAAGTCAGAACATATTCACAGTTCTCAATAACATAGACATAAAAGGCGGCCCTACGATTGTTGTGGGATCGCGCGGTGCGAAGCGATCACAACTGTACGCTTGAGCACTTAGGCACATTTTAGTTTGCAGTGGTTGCTGACGCGAGTTGACGCGACGGAGTAGGCTATTATAGCAGTAGGTATTGGAAATTTTCTACTGAGTGAAGTATCTGTACTTATTTAATCTGTGGTACAGGTCATAACGAGTTAATTTGTAAAACATATTTAAAGTAAAAATAAATACATATTAAATTGACCCGTTATGATAATTTAACATTTGTGTAAATGATTAAATATTATATTATTTGATTATTTCGTGCTGTTTTATTTGAGTTGAATTTCAAATTGAGGATGTCAATATTTAGAACCATCTAGGACTACTAAATATAGAAAAAAACAGATGAGAACGTAGTATGTTATGAGTGTAAACTTATCAGTGTGATATCAACTCAATGAACTGACTATCGCTCTTATGTAGTATTATGCACTTATTAACATAACTGAGATTAGATTTCATTATCTAACAACCACAACTAATACTACGCAGCTAAACTATACTAGAAAGGTTTAGGTAGTTAACTAAATGTAAACAAAACAAACCACGTGACTCATGGATGCTAAACCTTTCACTTCAAATTTTAAAATCGTATTATTTAAAGTCGTATAATAATAGGTTCTAGTCTGAATCAGAATTTGAGGAACTATCTGCCACGTTAATAATAAAACGTTCAGTGGTATTATCAATCATTTTATCTAATTTAAACACTTTCTGTTCTTGTTTTATTACATGACCCTCGCAATTTTCAAAGGCGCCTGGTTAATCGACTAAACGTAATACCTGCACTTTTAGTTGCCATACTACATCATGGGCGTACTCTTCAATTTAGCGACGTTATCTAATTCATCGTATCTTCTAAAAGGTTTTGGGAACCTGTCTTTTTAGGCTCTTTACAATAGACAGATTACAAAATATTATACTATTTTATAAAACTAACAAAAAAGTGGTGTCCAAACAATGACATCTATGACGAGTAGTTTACGAATAAATGATAAAGTTTAACATACATTAATAAAAGAGAAAAGTATCGCATAAATCGAAATTAGAATTGATTTTGTTGTAACATATTTTTAAACAAGATAGTGTCAACTATAAAAAACCTTTTCTGCGATTTGTTTACCTTTAGTTAACTACCTAAACCTTTCTAGTATAGTATCGTAAAGTCGTTATCAGCGTCTGTTGTTTAAGTATAGGGAAGTCATTCTGTAGCTCTTCTAATCAATTAGCACTATTTTACTAAGATTCAATTTCACACTCTAAACATCATGCTAAGACTTCAGTATTGGAAGTCGTAATCAACTTCATTTTGTGAACGCCTTTCACTTGATTGGGAAATCTGATATTCGTTGCAGGTTATGCAACTGTTGACGTGATATTAAATGCATAATATTTTGACCGTGTTTTTTTGGATAATTCCAGTAAGGTAGTGTAAACAGCCTTGGGAGCGACTTCGACCGGCGGACCTCCAAATTACACATAACAGTGGCGTAGCGGAGTGGGACAAAAACGCGAGGCCTTGGGCGGAACCACGAGCTCGCCGCTTCCTCATCCAGCCATTAGACGTAACCATCCGACCAAACAAAACATTTCTCAACATCAAAAGATTTCGCACAATCCACTATCGGAAAAATCATTATCATCTAATGGCTGTACGATAAGCTTAAATTGATAAAGCTGGTACATATTGCTCTCTTTAATATTACAAATTCGTTCTAAAACATTTGTTGCAACAAATGACTTTAACATTGGTCCATTGGAATGTCAAGAGTATTTATGAGAGCATTATGTCCAAGCCTGACTTACTATATTACAATATACAGTTTCATATTTTATGTGATCATTCATCTCAATTTCAGCAAGCGAATAAATATTATGAAAAAACAGTGCCTTATTTATTATTTAACGGATATCTGACATTCCATTTCTTCTTGATTTAATATTTGATTTATTAAAACTATATTTAGCTTGATGAAATTCAGATTTGGTCAGTTTATGTAACACCAAATCTAGTGAGGCTAAAACCAGCACATTGGAAATAAAAAAAAATATATTACGTAAGGTATTTTTATTGTTTTGTATTCGCAAACCAAATCATCAACATCTTTATTTATAGATTCCAATCATACTCGTATTTCCTCACTGGAATCAGCATTTAATTAATTACATAAATCTATTTTGCAAATTTAGTACGACAAGAGAGTATTAATAACTGTATAACGGGAAAAATATATTTACAAAGTTAATTCTACGCGCTAAAGCACAGTTATAATACTTTCTCGTTAAACTAAATATTCGTCATAATGGCCTCATAATTCACGACAAATTAATTTAATCAGTATTCAAATATTAAAAGTATGCTTGCATAAACTGTTTTTCGTACGTACGCTCTCTAATATTTACAAGACATGCCAACACACAGTGTGCACAAGCTTTTTAAAACTATTTTTCATTTACCTGATTTCACAGTATAATGAAAATCGAGAAATGAGGACATTACTTTTTAAAGGTGATTAAAAGACAATCTTAGCGTGAGAATTTTCATTAGTTACAACAAATAGGCAAAGTAACTTACCATCACAGGTAGCGGCCATGAACTTGCCGTTAGGAGAGAAATCCACTAGAAGAACGGTGCCTGGGTGTCCCTTGAGATTCTTTAGCAGCCATGGATGATTGAATTCTGATTTTCCTTTCCATGTTGCGCGTTTCTTCGATTTACCACTGATCCGGGTTTCAGTCGCGGTAGCTTCGGAGCTTGGTTCTTCTGCGGGAGCACCTATAGTACAAAAAGATATATATAATTAAGGGGTACCTGAATAACCGACAGGCGGACCGCGCGTCTCGGAAAGGGTAATGAACTAAAGATTTTTGCACTCTTGTATAGTCGGTTATAGAAAAAAAACAAAGTGGTCTATTGATTTAATGTTAGTGTACATAACCAGCGGCGACAGGTCATTCACTTACTTACAAAACGAGCTTTTGGTGCGAATGATTAACCTCTTTTTGAATTCCCTGAGAAACTAGGTACAATAAAAGTCACAAAAGGATTCAATGGAGATTATGAATAAAAATTTGTTTAATGATGACGAATGTTAAAATACATTATAAGTAGTGCTACATAACGTTTTAAACTGGAAGTAGGTTGACGTGGTGCTTCTGCTTATAAAATCACCGTTACATAGTCATGATCTCGTGATGACTAACGGACTAAAATTTCTGAACAGATATAATATACCTACATGCCATATCTTGTTACGATTGGAAGCCGATAGTTTCCTCGTACATGTCTCGTGTAGGAATTAGAAGATGATGTCAAATTCGCGTCATTGTGGAGGCGTGAGCCAGCATTTTGTTTTAGACACTTGCGTGTTTGAAGTTTAAGTTTTTCAGAGACGGAGACTTATACAAATAAAGACTTAGACTTAGAAAAATACATGCAACATACATACCATCGCGCATGTATTCCCCGAAGGGTTAGGCAGAGGTGTACCAATCTACACCCACAGTTCGCCGGTATGTTTTTAGGTCTCATGTAATTTGGGGCGAGCCTATTGCCTATTGAACGGGGAAAATATTGTTGAAAATTTTGTTGTGCATCTTTTACTTACTTCCTCAATACTGGCGCCAAAATCCTAACATTTATCATATCCTGTCCTATTCTTATCTCAACAAATTCTGGCAAATTAGTACAAACACGATAAAACAGGCCTTCCGTGAAATATGGCACTGATCATGGATAAGATTATAATTTATAAGAGTTCAACAAAATCTAACTAATCGATCGCTAAGTGATTCATTATTAATATAAATATTATGTAGGTATATGAGAACGAATCCAAAGGTGAATCGAATACCAGATTATACAAACTATAGCTGGAGATACACACGCCCGTAGCTTGCACACTAGTATACCAGCTCCTTGCACGTGCCAGCTACTGTCATATGTATACGCTAACTGGCATGCCTGTAACTGGCATATAAGTAGCTAGCACAACATTTGATTTACTTGCATGCCCGTTGAGGGAGGGGACGCGGGGGTTGCTTAACTGACACGTGTGAACTGAACTGTGTATACGCGATGGTGATACTGGCATGCAAGGGCACAACTTGCATGCCAGTATTACTTGCAAATGTATCCGCATTGTGCCAGTTACTCGTACATGCCAGTAACTTTCATGCCAGCTACTTTTCCGATTTACTGGCATGTGTATCCGCGCCTTTACATGGAGTTGAATGATCTAAAAACTTCTTGTTGTAGTTACCACCTTTAATATCGTAACAGCCTGAAAGTGCCTACTGTTTTTTTGTTTAATTCTTTTTTTATTTAAATTAGCAATATTCAGTGCAAGCAACTTAATGACATTATTGTTTCAGTTCCATTACGGCTAATTAAAGAAGTCGGTTAACAAATTAAATACCCGGTGTCGTGTGAAAAATAATAGGATTTTGAAAGACTTTTTAAGTCATTGTTTGGACAGTTTGCTGTTAGCTAATTTACTTCACAATAGTATCTGCAACAGATCGCAAATTCTGAATACTACAGCGGAAACGAAGAAAGGTCTTTTTAATTTAATACAACGTGTTGTGAGAAAGTCAGCTTCCTTTAAGTATCGTCAGTTTTCTTTAGGGTTCCGTACCCAAAGGGTAAAACGGGTCCCTATTACTAAGACTTCGCTGCCCGTCCGTCCGTCTATGTGTCTGCCCGTCTGTCACCAGGATGTATCTCATGAACTGTGATAATTAAGACAGTTGACAGTTGAAATTATCACAGATGATGTATTTCTGCCGCTATAACAATACTAAAAAAAAATAGATAGCCTAGTGGTTCTAAGCACGACTGCTACGCTAGAGGTCCTGGGTTCGCTTCCCAGGTCGAGCAAAAAGTGTTATTGGGTTTTTCTATGAAATTCTCAGTAGCAGCTCGGAGTTTGGATTTGTGCCCGGTTAATGGCAATAGGCTCGCCCCCTATTACATGGGACCTAAATATACCGGCGAACTGTGGGTGTACATTGGTACACCTCTGCCTAACCCTTCGGGGAATACAGGCGTGATGGTATATTTTTTTTTTTTTCCCATACAACAAACGTGTTTTTTTTTTGCGATTTTATAGATAATGGTACGGAAACCTTCGTGTGCGATTCTGACTTGGACTTGGCCGGTTTTTTTTTATTAAGCTGTTTGTGACTTGAGCACGTTCAACACACTGCAAGCTGTTTGGCGGCAGATGTGTTGTTACAATTATATCGGTAATACGACTCGAAAGTTCTATGACTGTACATGTGGTTTACAAGTTTTGTACCAAACTCTAATTTTTTCAGTAGAACCACAGATTAAATAAGTAGGAGAACTTCTGAACTACTTTAGTCTGCATTTCAAGTATTCAGTAGTTTTAGTACATAATTAAAGTCAGTATTTTGAAGTAACAAGGTACTTCATTCTTGTCTTCTTTCAAGTGTGATAAAAATATTCAAAAAATATTATTAATTTCTCACATTTTGGGGGTTATTTTTATTTTATGTTAATGACAATTAAGTACGTTAAAACTGAAATGCAATAATAAAATAAACGTAAATTTAATAAAAACAGTATGTCGAAAGTAAACGGCGTAAAGCTTCTTACGTAAGATAATGTTCTCTTTAACGGCGAGAGAAAGTGAGGCAGGCTATGCTGCACTGAAATAAAACAGATAGGTAGATAGAAAGAAAATATTATTCTGCCGAGTCAGATTTTTTTCAATTTTTTTTTAATTGCAGTAGATTTGTACGGTCAACAAAAGAAATAAGTAACCAGACAGTCTAATATAGCTAAAAATTTCTTTCAAACCGGTAGTTGTTTTTAAATAAAATGAATTTTAATTAATAACCTGTTTATTATCTATTAATTAAAATTCATTCAAAAACTTCTATCGGTTTTTGTAAAACTTTGATTTCATTAGGCGACCCTGGTTACTTATTTTTTTTGCTGACTGTACATACAGTTTTGCTTTTCAGATTCTAACCATCAATTTTATTGAGATTAAAAAGTGTATCATGTGTATCATATTATTTAAGTCAAATAGAAACACCATGGACGGATGAATGGTATAATGACAACTAATTTAGCATTTACAGTGAAATAAACTAAAACACTATGTATTATGTATTATTTTTCTAAATAGGTGAGTAGAGTATATATATTACAGTGATGTACATGACTCAATGTTTAAACAAAACTGTTAATACAAGACATGACCCGGACAGTCAAACAATGTTAAAAATTAACACAAAATGAATCATTCATAAATATAATAATATTTTTTCTTTATTTAACTGTTTAAGCAAGTTTTTGTAATAATGTTCTTTAAATAATATTTGTTCAGGTGCCAAATGTTATGTTACAGCATATTAGTAGGTATGGTTAGCAACAAAAGTTGATTAACAATGTTACTTTTACATATCATTTATATAGACATGAAATAACACAATTCAGTGCTATTTAGAATTTTAGGCAATACCTAAGAGTACATTTTAACTTAATTTTGGTTTCATTTAAAAATCTGAAATGTTATTTTTCTTTTGTTGCTGACTGTTCATAATCAGACACCCTAACATGTTGAGTGTTAACCAATTTCTCTTAAAACAAAGTAACTTTTTGTGAATTTATTTATTTTTCCTCATGTTGATTTTGTATTTGTAATAAAATGTTTATATTTTTGGTACATCATTTTTGAATTGTGCGCATATGCAAGATGCTTTGAGATGGTGCATTATGATAAGATTATAATCATTTACTAATGATTGGCAATTTATCCTTGAACATTTAGAAAAAATGCTACCAATGTAACATGTTAGTATTGCTGTATATTATTTTAAATTTAGGTTTAGGCCTATTGTAAACTTTGATGAAATATTTCAAGCAAATACATTTTAAACTGATTATTATACAAAGCACATGGATCATCATGGATCTTTGCAATTAAAAAACAAATTGATACTGTATTTACTAGTACTTTAGAATTTTTATTAATTTTTTCCTGCATGATTTAATAGGTTTATTAGGTATATGCATAGCACAATGTTATCTTGCAGAGCAATTAGGCGTGAAACTTTTGACTTAGCTTCAAATGTAAGTAAGGATACTTCGCAAAATAAATATTATAGAGCTATATATTCATGAGAACGCACAAGAAGTGTGTCAGGCACATTCTTTGTAGGTATACAGTTATAGCTTCGTCCATTCACATCGTCCACTTGGACACAATTCTGCCGCCGTTTTTAACCAACTCTTAGCATGTAACCAGCGTCCAATTATTTTTTGAAACAATTGTTGTTAATTAAACATTTTTATTTCCTTAGTTCTAGTATGTTTAAATCATAAAACTTACCAGAATCGCTCTCAGTTTCATGTGGTAGTGCTTCCTTTTTCTTGCTTTTTAAGACGAACTTGTATACAAAGTGTAACAATACACAGAGTAAAAATGTAAATCCTCCTATCAGGAACACATTAGTGTTCTGACCGGCATGAATATCGCCCATTTTCACTCAAAATTCTTCACAAGAACGTTTAATAGTCACACAAACGAAAATCACGACAGCTACGATCACGCGGTCACAAAGTCACAATAACTAACCAAGTAGGTGAGTGAAGTAGGTAACCATAACCACAGATATTTTTAAATCGACTTGACTCAGAATTTCCAAATGAATCGATTGAGTTCATTCATTGAATGAATGAACAACAGATTATCGTTTTGGAGAAAGAGTTGTCCTCCGCGATTTTAGATTCAACCAAGAAGCTAAATCGATAAACCTGTCTCTACATGTTTTAATCAGCGGCTCGCTCCTAATCGAACGCTACTCATCGCGCGAGTAAGCGATGCGACTATTGCGAATAGCTAACAACCATTTTATTGGAATGCCAATTAGGACACGGATTCGGTGGACTAAACATTTATGTACTTTCTGAGCTTACCGGACATCACTGACATCGGTAACCATGTCAGAGGCCCTTGAGGCGGTTTAGAAATTCTGACACTAGGGTGTGTGGGTTCATTTAGATTTTAGACCTTATTGCCCACAATTGCCCACACGATAAAGAGGAAAGATCGTAAAGGTAAAGATCGAAAGATCGCTTATTAGGAGAACCATACCTACAATTATTTCGACAATGAGATACAGTACAGAGTACAGTGTATAATATAAAAAAGTCGAGGCCTTTTTCTATCAATAGACACATGAAAAGCTATTAATTAACTCCTTGAAATTATGCAGAATAATATTATTGCTGGCTGATATTATTTTTTATCCTTGAAACCACTTGATAATTTAAAAAAATATTTAACAGCAATCAAAATATTCTGCAATAGAAATGGAAATACCAAAATAGCCTGGCCATTATCAATTAAAATAAATTCATTAAACAAAATATGCCCCGAAGGGGGGGATTTTCAAAAGGAAGAGGAAGCTTTAGCCGAGGCAGCAGGTATTTTTAAAAATGTTTACCGTTCATTAGTTGATTGAGTATTCTACCGAGGGAATCTCACCTCGCCCGTGATTCGCGATTTACTCTAATACATTACTCGTAGAACTACTATAATTATTATTAATAATATCGTAGGAATACGGTTGCCCTATTCTTTCTGTGTAGATTCACATTTAAAAAATATAGTGATAGTGCTCCTCAAAACAGAACAGCAAGCGAATTTTGCGAGGGATTTGCCTCAGTACGAGTTTATAAATATATTTTAAGATTTATATATTTTTTATCAATTAGAGTCTTATTAAAAAATCTTAATTATTATTCCTGTAGAGTAGGCATGTCAAAATAAAATATTTAATTCAATAAACGATAAAAAGAACGCTCCCATAAAATTTAAATTTTTGCCATTATGTTGGTCAACCTAGAAACTTTCTCTCTGTCGTTTGTCAATACAATACTATATGCGAAACCGAGATAGCAATAGTATTCTAAATATAAATTATTCTAGAAACATTTTCGTTCTTCAGTTGCAAGTTTTGATGGTATAGTAGAAGGAAGATTTATTTATTTGACAGCGAAGTGTCATTCAGTTTTATTGGAACTTTGGTTTGGAAGTGTGCTCTTGACTGAATAGGATTTCTGTGTAACTCCAATTTTGTGCAAATATGCCTCGACGTGGAAGATCCGCGAGCCCTCCGCCAGCCCCGCAGCGACGGTATGTTGGTTTTTTATTTTTGCGTTATTGGGATTACATTTTATTTCATCATGCGAGAATAGATAACATAGCGAGATGTTTTTAGGGCTGCTGCGCCTGCACCAAGCAGACTCCCAGCTCATGCTCCTCCGTCGAGCCCTGCACCAGCCATGGCCCAACCTCAGCAGCCGTCTATGTTTGGGCAGATGGCAGCGACTGCCGGCGGTGTCGCCGTCGGATCGGCAGTGGTGCGTAATTTGATGTTACGTAACGTAAACACGTCGATATTTTTGACCTTAACCTTAAACAAATAAGATATTGATTTGCAGTAACACAATTATTGAAATTATCCCTCTTTTACAGTTACATTTGTTAAAGTTTGGCTAGGAGCCAGACAATGTGAAGATAGTCACGTGTTACTGTGACGTTATCATGATTCAGTTCTTTTTGTTTACATGAATTGAGATTATGCACAATAAATAATATTATTGCATGTTTTATTATTGGCATAATGACTAGTTGTTTTCTTTCTAGAAAATAGGGATAGAACTTCCTGTTGTGCCTCAAGTACAAATTTCAATGGATGTTTTCATGTTTTACTGCAGGGTCACGTAGCTGGTAGTGCTCTAACTGGAATGTTTAGTGGAGGTAGCAGCAGCGAGCCTGCACAGCATCAAGCACCAGCAGCTCAAACTCTTCACGAGCACCAGAACCAGACCCCTCAGGGCCCTTGTGCTTGGGAGATCAAGCAATTTATTGAATGTGCACAGCAACAGCACGACTTGTCCCTCTGCGAGGGTTTTAATGAGGCTTTGCGTCAATGCAAGTTAAACAACCATATGTAGACTAGTCAATTGTCAAGGTGCCATTCAAATTTAAAATTTTGCATTATGATTTACAATTTCCCAACATCTCTGTACGTGCTGTACATGAGATGTGTACAGAATTTTTTTCCCATGAAATATTTTTTCAATGTGAAAATATTTTATTTAGATAAAAATAAGCGGCACCTTCCTAGTAGCTTTTATTTCTGACTTAGTTGAGAACTTCTCAATTTCCTAAGTTACATTTGTAGTAGGTAAATAAAATTGTTAGTGACTTTATTATTGTTTTATATTTTAATATTTTAAGACAATTTATTGTGATGTAGAATTCTATTATCTGAATTTATCCACTTCTTTTACGTAACTTTTAGAACAATAAACATAATATACAACCAAAACACAATGTTGGTGTTTAATTTTGTCCTTTTAAAACAATACCATATATAAACATACATATACCAGCAAATTTTAAGGGATGTTTTTGCCACTTTTTGTATGCAGATACAGAACAGAGAATATACAGAACTTTAATTTACCAAGCAACACAGGCACCAACCCATACTGCATACCAGAATTTGTTACAGCTCACGAATAGACAATATGTACTACACAAAGTAATGATACACGCAAATGTGTTGGTTGCACCTTGCTATTCAATCAATCAATTATTCTAGCTTATCCAACTCGCTAAGCTTGTCAGAATGTAGGTATGTATCATAGGAATCTACCAGCATCACCTATTTTCTGTATATTTACACTCTGAATTTATCCTTGAAACAAATAAAATTATATTTTTTATCCTTATGATGGAATGAATGGAAATTACCAACTCTGCCTAATGCCCCTTAATTTGCTGGTGTGTGTATTTTTAAGAGTCGAGTCTGTAAATGTAAGGATTTTGTGCGATGCAAGTAGAAATTATGTACTTATACACACATGACAAGTACCTTATTATCTTTTTTTTCTTTTGTTTTATTGCAAAATTACCTATCTAATTAAATTACATTGCAGGCTCTACTCAAATGTATTAGACACGCGTTCTTCGCATTGCAATCTGCACCATTGAATCGGAAAAGATCTGCATACCTAGTTACAACACAGAAATATGTGTACCAGATGTGGTGGTGGTGCAGCTAGGAGGAAACAGGGGTACCCATAGCTTTTTATATTTGGTTAAGATGGTAGGGTCAGCGTCAGAGAAAAGGAACCCCCTTTGGTAATGACATCAAACCGTAGTCTTGGGGGGGTTCCTTTTCTTTGAAGCTGACTGTACAACTAATTTATTACGACGTTAGTAAGTACCCTAATGCACAACGTTTGGATACAGTGGGTCCCGTTATTCGCGATCATCTCAGCATGCCCCCGCTCGCAGCCCTCCCCCGTCGGCAGCACCGGTGCCGCCACGGCGACGATCCTTGTTCGGTGAAGCTGCATCAATCGCTGGAGGAGTCACCGTGGGCTCCGCTGCGGTACGATCTACCAAACATTTAGTTTATTAGCTCGAGTCGATCGGTTCGGTCGTAACGAGACGCGACGCTGCCCGCACCGTTTAATACAAACTTTATTTACTACACGAAAAGATACACATTTAATTGTTTGAATTCAGAACACGCTGCACCTTTTCACAATGAAATGTGTATCTTTTCTTGTAGTTCATAAAGCTATATTTTGAGTAGCTCTATTGGAATGTGGGCGCAGCGTTGCCTCTAGGTGTGACCTGACCCTTAGGTACTGAGGTTGGCATTTGTTTGTATCATCAGCTGCCAGTATCGGGATAATGTGCTATAGCAGAGTGTGAGCAGTGCTAGTCAATCAGTTTAGTTTTTACCCGACTCCGTGAGAAGAAGGGTTATGTTTTTCGAGTGAAAGTATGTATTTTCCTTTGCTAGCCTTTAGCTTGTTGAATTTTACTTTGAGAGGTGAGATTTGTCATAATTTTGAAGTGTCACTGGGTATATCAATTAAAATGGAATTAAGAAGATTTCAGCTGGTCCAAATTTTTCAATGGGTTAACGTTATGGGCTTCAACTTACTTAATAGGATTCTAGACTACTTGACTTTATTTTTTCTATTTAGTTTTTATTTAAAGTACACGTTTTACGCAGATGGGTTTTTTAAATATTTCGGTTTCCGCCAGTATGCATGCCTTACTTGGTTACTTATGTATTTCAATAATAGTAGGTAAATATTGATAGTCACGGCAAGTGACGCATAGATTGTTTGGCTCCTAATCAAAAATGCAACTGATAGATGAACAGAAAAGATTGTTTATTTCATAAAGATTGCGTCAACCTGGCCTAATTCTATAGGCTTTAGGTAGCAAAAGGTGTGTCAATCGACTATACCTACCTAAAAACTTCTCTTCATAAGCATAACATTGATATAGGTAAGGTATATTAGTACCTACATATTTTCAGATCTTTTTAATAAAATGACCAGATCGTTTTAGCATTTTCAGTGCGGCCCCTCTGATAATCACGACAAATTTAAATGTTCAGAGAATGTGAGTACGATAGAAAATGTACCCAGTACCTTTTCTATTATTTTGGGTAGCTGGGTAAGTGGCCGCACTGAAATTCGTAGCGACAGCTTATTTATATGTAGTAGGTACCAACTTAGGTAAACAGGAAATCCACAAAGTTATCCAAATCCAAAATTGAGACAACGACACACATCATTACCGGTAGCAGGTATTTATTATCAAATCAAAAACTACGACTGCAAAAAGCGACTAAAAACTTGGTGGCTTCTTTATTTTTTACTAGCTTTGCCCGCGACTTCGCCCCGGTTAAATGTCAGTTAACGCGGACGCAAAGGAAATATTATATTTCAATTTAAAATTCAATCATCATAATTCAAAAGACACGTGGCACCATCTACTATCATACGAGCGTTATGTCGTTTTCCTCAAGAACATTTCACATTTTTTTGGGATGAAAGGGCTACCCTATATCCGTTTCTGTACACCTGACAACGTATATGCAAAATTTCAGGTTGAACGGTGCAGTGCTTTAGGCGTGAAAAGGTAACAAAGAAACTAACTCACTTTCGCATTTATAACATTAGTTAGGACACTATAGTACGAGAGCCCACGACCAAAATTTTTGTCTCATAGCAATACGGCCAAAACCTTAACTCGAAAATACCAATATCAGACATTTTGCGCGTAGCGTTTGATCTGACCGAATTTTCAAAATTGTCAAAGAATTTTACCGAACTGCATCATAGCAATATGTCTGATTTGCAGACTGTAGTTGAATGATAGTTCAGAGATACCGGAAACATATTTTTCAGACGTTAGTGGTGTAGCGCAAACCCGTAAAATCAATTAAAAAAAATAAAAATGAGACAAAAAAAATGTCTCATAGCAATACGTCTGAAAATCTTTTTTATTAGTAAATTTTGGTTATTTGATGCGAACAAAACAATTTTCAGACGGAAATGTGAACGCATTAAATTTTGAGACCGTTTTGAAAATGTTAACAAATTTTACCGATCGGTATCATAGCAATATGTCTGAAAATTGTTGGACATGATAAACTAAGTTGTCCACATGTGCAAAAAATTTATATCAGACAAATTAAGTGTAGCACCTTCTCTATCAGACAACTTTTCGATACTCAGATATCATTTAAAAATCGTATTGAGACATCTTGAATTTTCTGTTACAAACCAATGAATACGTTGCGACCCTGAATTTATTAGATGATAATTAACAAAGAATTTACCCGAAACCGTAACATTGAAGTTGAAGGACTGAAATAAATCGCACAAAAGGAAATTGGGATGAAGTTGAAAAAAAGTATATGCTACACTTAAAGTGTCTGAAAACAGGTTTTTAGTAATCATGGCAGCAATACGAAAAGTTGAAAAAAAAAATATCCGTATTGCTATGATACAGGTCGGCTAAATTTGTTGACATTTTCAAAAATGCGCTCAGGCTATATGCTACGCGCAAAATGTCTGAAAACAAACTTTTTCGTAATACAATTATAAAATCTATGTACATTTTCACTATCAGACGTATTGCTATAATACCGACTGTCTTTTTTTTTTGACACAGCAGAAATGGCCTCCCACGCAGTTGCTACACTTTCGACCGTTACCTACTACACACCTAGTCGGGTTCAGAATCATACAATCTAACGATTTTATAGGGTTTTTGCCGTATTGCTATGAGACATGGTTTTGGTCGTGGGCTCTCGTACTACTAGAGTTGATTTCATACCAACTGTATCAGACTGTTTGAAAAACGATATTATGTTTTAACTTTTTAGGCGATTTGCAGTATTCTATTGAGAATAAAATGGTAAGCTACATTTTTATTTATGTTCCTAGGGTCACGTGGTCGGAGAAGCTATTACGGGGTTGTTCGGCGGGCGTCGACGAGAAGAAGTAGTACATGCCCTGCCACGTGACTACAATTTAGAAAGGGAACCCAGCGGCCCGTGCGCCTTTCAAATACAAGAGTTTCTGGACTGCGCTGCCAGCACTGAGGACATCTCAGAATGTCAAGAATTTAATGATGCTCTCAAACGATGCAAGAAACGATATGGTACTACGTTCATTTATCAAATTAATATCTTAAGTTTTCAGAGTTATTACTCTACCATTGAGATACATCCCGTTACAATACGATGAGCAAAGTTCATACAAAACGCTGATAGTTTTATAATTTTGTTCCAGGTATACCGTAAAACAATTCATCAAATGCCAGAAAAATCGCAACAATCAAACCACACACCTTCCCCTTCATATTGAATATTTAACTTACCGGCTTCTTACCAATAAACCTCAAAAATAATATTTGTTTTATTTATATTCATCACTCAAGGAAAGTATGTAAAACCGTTGGTCCCGGCTGTTTATTATTGAAATACATAAGCAACCAAGTGAGGTATGCACATTGGCGGAAACCGAAATATTAAAAAATAACCCGACAGCGTAAAATATGTAGGTACTTCAAATAAAAACTGGATAGAAAAATAAAGCAAAGTACCTACTCTAGAATTATTCTCATAAGTAACAGTCGGAACCCATTGAAAATTAGGACCAGCTTAATTGATATACCCAGTGACACTTCACACCTCTTAAACAAAAATTCAACAACCCGTTTAGCCTAAACAGAGCGTGCCAAAGGAAAATACATACATAAACTCGAAAAACATAAACCTTCTCCTGGCGCAGTCGGGTAAAAACTAAACTGATCGACTAGCACTGCCCACACGCTGCAATAGCACATTATCCCGATACCAGCAGCTATGATACAAATAAATGCCAAGCTCAGTACTATGGGGTCCTTTTGCTATAGCTACTCAAAATATATACTTTATTAACTACACGAAAGCATACACATTGCGTAAATGTCGGTTGTCGCGGACGCAGAGGAAATATTTCAATTTAAAATTTAATCATAATTCAAAAGACACGTGGCGCTATCTACTATCATAAGAACGTTATTGTCGTTTTCTTCAAGAACATTTTTCATTTTTTTGGGATGAAATAAATAGGTACCCTATATCCGTTTCTGTACACCTGACAACGTATATGCAAAATTTCAGGTTGTTCGGTGCAGTGGTTTAGGCGTGAAAAGGTAACAAAGAAGCTAACTCACTTTCGCATTTATAACATTAGTTAGGACAATAGAGTTGATTTCATACCAACTGTATCAGACTGTTAGAAAAGTGATCTTATGTTTTGAACCTTTTAAGATGTTTGCTGTAGGTTTTTTTATAATTTTACTGAGAATAAAATTGTATACTACATTTTTATTTATGTTCCTAGGGTCACGTGGTCGGACAAGCTATTACGGGGTTGTTCGGCGGCCGTCGACGAGAAGAAGTAGTACATGCCCTGCCACGTGACTACAATTTAGAAAGGGAACCCAGCGGCCCGTGCGCCTTTCAAATACAAGAGTTCCTGGACTGCGCTGCCAGCACTGAGAACATCTCAGAATGTCAAGAATTTAATGATGCTCTCAAACGATGCAAGAAACGATATGGTACTACGTTCATTTATCAAATTAATATCTTAAGATTTCAGAGTTATTACTCTACCATTGAGATACATCCCGTTACAACACGATGAGAAAAGTTCAAACAGAATGCTGATAGTTTTATAATTTTGTTCCAGGTATACCGTAAAACAATTCATCAAATGCCAGAAAAATCGCAACAATCAAACCACACACCTTCCCCTTCATATTAAATATTTAACTTACCGGCTTCTTACCAATAAACATCAAAAATAATATTTGTTTTATTTATATTCATCACTCAAGGAAATTATGTAAAACCCGTTGGTCCCGGCTGTCATTTGTAGATATTTGACAGTCGTTACGGATAGTCAGAAGCCAATAAATCAGACAACGTCTAACTAAGTCTAACCAAGAGGTATCGTGTTGCCCAATTACTGGGTTGGGGTGGTTAGATAGGCAGTTGCTTCATGTAAAATACTGGTATTCGGCTGCATCCGGTTAGACTGGAAGCCGACCCTGACATAGTTGGGAAAAAGGCTAAGTAGATGATGATTTATATTCATCACTAAGTTCTGGATGATTAGGTATCACTCTTTTATTATAAATAAAGTAGAGAAGACTATTCGCATGTTTGAATTCCCGCGTCATGTTTTTAATTCCTGACATTATATATTATGTAAAACCCGGGAACACTTGCTAGTAGGAAACATGTTGTTTTTGCCCAATGGCATGCAACGTTCTTTAATTTGGCATTTGTATAAGTTGCATGCCATTGTGCAATAGCTTCGACAGCGGTTTGTGCAAGCTAACTGTTGTATCCTCTGCCATAAACTATGCACACAAAATGCACTCTTTCACGCGTAAGTAGATTACACCTCACGACTTCTAACAGCTCTACATCCGTTTGTCCCCACGGA
Source organism: Caradrina clavipalpis (assembly GCA_932526535.1). Taxonomy (NCBI): domain Eukaryota; kingdom Metazoa; phylum Arthropoda; class Insecta; order Lepidoptera; family Noctuidae; genus Caradrina; species Caradrina clavipalpis. The sequence continues at coordinate 8,570,184 of OW052100.1, forward strand.
GACCGACAGAAAAGCGCCGGGGCAATTACACAACGTGTTCAAAGCGCGCGTTCTTTACAAAACAGTTTCTGAGCACCAGCTACGTGGAAAAATTTAGTGCCAATTGACCAATTTTGTAACAACAGGAAGTAAACCATACTTACACTTGTGAAACTAACTTATTTTGTGATCGATATAAGTTCGATGTTCTTCTTTGCATCATTCATTAGACGTACAGTCAACGAAACTATTAGTAATGAAGGCAGTTAGCTACTTTTAGGAAATGTCGATGTGCCGAGTTCACGCTCTTAACCATACGTGTAAAAAAATATTACGCACACAATTAAAAATAATTTTGGCAGTGTCGTGGTAAGATGACTATTTTTGTCTGTATTATATTTAGCTTGTTAAAATGTTTGCATTTACAGTCGTGTAAATGCAAACATTTTAGGTGGTTAAATGGAAAGAGTACAATAAAACAAGAAATACAGTGTGTATATGTATAAACTTAAATTTTATTTACACAAAAAGTACACTTGTGACGTTTTGCAGCATAAATATTCCAATTTTTTTTTTAGATATCGGTAAACAAAACAGTTTCGACGTGTTCATTCGAGTTTTCGTTTTACATTGCTGTATTTACATAATTTAAATTAAATTAATAAGGGGTATTTCACATCTCATAATGTAACTTTGTAGTTTGTGCTCAATACATATGAGACGTGAAATACATGTCATACTTATGATATATCTGTACGAACAGAATTTATGTACATAAAATAATAAGTAGGTTATCTGATATTTTACAATTTGGCACATTTAAATTTCTTGTGGTTCATCTAATATTCGTAATGCCTGACTTAACATGAAATTCTTTGGGCTTGCAAAACAAATATTGTTTTGTGAGATTACTGACCGAAAACAAATATAGTAACGATTAACTTTAATAGACTTGTAAGATAATATCAACTATTGAGAAAACAACATGTAATGTAAAGTGATAATTTAATTATAAACTTTGACAAAACATGAGCAAACTTCATACGGAATAGAAACCGTGTTCAACAACAGATTGTACACAAGGATAACATGAGGAATATACAGTTAACAGTATATCATAAATTCAACAAAATCTTCGAATCAAGTATGTAAAAGCTTTTCGTTCGATTTAAAAATGTGCATTGTCGCTGTAATGCAGTAGCATTACGTTATCAAAGTGCACAGAAATTTGAGAAACTTTCAAATGTCGTTTATCTTATTTACTAATAATTCCATTAACAGTACATTTTAACGCTTAGCTAAATCAGTCTAATTCTTAAAGCGACATTAATATGTCTAACAATAAAGCTTAAACAAATGCTATACAAATCATACACTGGAAATTTTCAAGTACATATTAAGGCCACCATTATGTAATGTTAATTGTTATGCAAATCAATTTACATTCAAAACTAAAAGTATAATTAGTAAAATGTTAAAAAATGACACGAACTAATTAAATGTTATTGGAATTTCTTTATATTGTATACAAACAAATTTTACAAATGTAAATAATCTAAAACAAAGGCGGTTTATGTTATTCATATATTGTTTATTTACACTGAAAACAGAATAATAAAAATATTAATATTTTTATTAAAAACCACAGTAAATATTTTCTTTTATGTTTTCGACGTTTGGTAATTTTGTAATAAAAGGTAGCATCGATTCGACTTTTTTCTTTTCTACGTTCGAAAAAATTTAACAATATTAATAGTGATTATCAATGTTTATTAGACTTGATACGCTTGAGCTGCAAAAATTGAGTTTTTGCTACCAAACCGAGATATAGTTGAGAGCTTTCGTGCAATTAATAATTATGTATAACGTTTAAGGTTTATTTAAAACCATCACATCTGTGGATTCTCGAAGTGTATAACTGCATATTCAGATGAATAAGAATCATTTGTTTTTAAAAAGGGCACACTTATTGGTGTCGCTAAAAACGTACAGTTAAATATTACGCACCCTGTAATCTTTATGAATTTATTAACAGTTTAACAGTTGATCACAAAAATAATGCACCACTTCTAAGGTGTTAATACTAAGCCAATGTAAACGTCGAGCCAGCGGACAGTAGCTCTAACTTCAAAAAATAATTTAAAGCTTCACATAATTTACAAGTTATTGTAAATATTTGTGTCATACATCATTATTACGGTGCAATGCTAACGGAAGTGTAGGTGTAGTAGCATCGTATTCGTGTAAAACCTTAACATAACGAGCCTACGTATTAGCACTATATTTACAGGCCATTGACAAATTAAATATGACACATAAATCGCCGAGTACAATCATAGCATCCGTGGAGCGGACGGTCCCTAGGGGAGCGGCGAGTCTCCCCGTGTCGAGTCCGAGTTGCGGACCTGTACAGAGCGGTCACAAGCGCATCTCCCACAGTATGAGGTGCGCGTCCTTGGGGTTGGGCTCGGCGGCGGGCTGCGGGCGCTCGGCCGCGTCCGCCACCTGCCGCCAGTCCACGTAGCCGCGCCCGCCCACCACCGTCAGCACCGAGCGCCGCGCCGCGCTCTCGCCCACCACGTAGTCCGCGCCGCGCAGGCTGCGGCCCGCGCTACGCGTGTCCGTGCGGGTCTCGCCAGACCCCGTCTCTATTCGAGACACCGAGCGCTCGGACGCGCTGGATTTGGCCGAAGACGAGTCCGGCGTGGAGGCAGCCACGGGCGCCAGCGCGGCGGCGCCGGACGCGCCCGAGCTGGTGCGCGACACGCCGCGGAGAGCCATGGACTCCTCGCTGCCGGACGACGTGCACAGGCTGGAGGCGCGCGAGTCCACCGACCAGCTGGACAGGTCGAGACTGCGCGGCCGGCCGGCGCGCATGCGCAGGCGCCGGTCCAGCGTGCTCACCCGGAAGGGGATGGCGGCCAGCTCGGGGTCGCTCCGGCGCAGCGCCTCGCCGCCCGACCCGCCCACGTCGGCCTCGCCCACGCAGTCCTTCACGAACATCAGGTCTCCGTACAGCCCGTACACGTCGCACGCGTTCAAGTTGGCGCACTTGGGTAGAGTCTTACTGAGCCGCACGTCGCCCGGCTTCTTCCGCCGCACCACAGCGGACTGCACGCGCTGCGGTCGGTACGGGCTCGCCTCCTCTGAGATCCGCCTCTCTAGTTTCGGTTTGTCGTTGTCTTCCTTGCCGTCTTCCTCCTTGAACTCGTGCAGAGTGTTAACGGTCTCGGCGAGGTGACGGGCGTTGGATAGATTCCGTCGCACCGTATTGACGTCTACATCTCTAGTTTCTGGCATTAGATTGAGCAGGAAGGACACAGGGCCAGCGTGTGCGTGGTAGGAGGCGGCGATGTGTCCGCCCACTAGCGGGAGCCCCTCCAGCTTGGGTAGTGGCACGGTGACGCTGATCCCGGCGGTGGTGCCGACCCACAGCAGGCCCTGGCAGGCGAGGAGAGCGGACACGTACGCCGGCTTGCTTCCCTCTCGCGCTCCGATCGTCTTCGCAACATCGGCCGCGATGTCAATATTTTGGAGATGTTCGAAAGTTTCAGCGTGATATAGGCTAACATATGTTGAATCGGAGAAGGCGGTCCAGAGGCCGACTCCGGAGTGCGCGAGGTATTTGACTGACCTATCGCAGTCTCCTTTGAGTTCTAGGATGCGCATGATTTCAGCGGTGAGCGCGTTGATGGCGAACACTCGCTTGGCGCAGGTGGCGTAGATGATGCCGTCGACGGGCAGCACGCAGTGCACGGGCCGGTCGCCGAGCTCGACGGCGAGCGGCTCCTGCAGCGCCCACGAGTCGTCGTGGTTGCGCCGGTACACCGACACGCGCCCGTTCGACAGCCCCACGAACATGGCGTCGCAGTGGTAGCGGATCTGTGTGATGGACGCGATCGTGGGCACTTCAGTTAGCTTCTCCTGTTTCTCTGGCTCAATTGCGGAGAATATGATAATCTTTCTGTCTTCTGTGCCGAGCCACACTGTGTCGCCGCAGAGTGTCGTCGCTTGCCGCACACCGCGTGCATGTTCCATCGAGGTAACCTGAACAAGAGTAAACGTATTAGGGAAATAAATAAGCAGTACATACAAGTAGTAGTAGATTTAACATAATTGTTTATTATTATGTTTCTTTATTGTTAATTTTATAATAATTCAAATTTCATTTCATTTTGTTTAATTTGTCACGTTTTTGTTTATAATTTTTTTATTTACTTAATATGACTTGTATTTTTCTTTTTTCGTGTCTGAATGAGAGCAGGTGTGTTACCTTGGTGTCGGGCAGGTCGAGCGTGACGAGCGTCTTGAGCTTGGCGGCGCGGTGCGTGAGCACGGCCACGTGGCTGTGTGCGCTGCCCGCGGCGCTCACCCACAGCAGCGAGCGCGCCCGCCGCAGCGACGCGCCGCGACCGCCGCCACTGGATGTGTAGAAGCAGCCGCAGCGCACCTGGAAATTAACAGAACTTTGTAAATCTGGAGTATGGCAAAATGGACAATTTTTTTTGTGTTTAAAATTTCGGCTAATGAGGCTTACGCATTAATTATAATAAACCATAAGATATAAAAAAATCTATATATCTGAAATTTCGTGTACTTACTTGGTAACAAAAAACTAATAAAATGAATAAAATGAGTTATGTTAATTTTTCACATGTAAAGACATTTTAGTTCAAATTTTAACTGTATTGCATTTATATGTGAAAAATTTCATTTTCAAACATCTTATATATAATAATTCCATGTCAGACAGACATACAATACTACAGATCGTCAAAACTCTATTAATTATTCTAAAAAAATTTAGACAATTATCAATGATATTTTGATTTTGTACTAAACTTCCTTCATCAACAACACATATCAACCTTTTTATTCAAATTTAGTATCAACCTAAACAAAATAAAACTGACTCCTTGCTCTTACCTCAGTAAGCTGCCTTGACGAATAAACGGGCGTAGCAGCAACAAACAGAGGCATCTTATGCGCAGGCGCCAGCTGCGACGGGAACCTCCAGGCGGGCGAGTTGGCGGAGGCCTGCGCTAGCTGCGCCAGCCTCAGTTCAGTAGCCCAGGCGAGACGGGCGCCCGGCTCGCTGGCGCGGAATGTCAGGGGCTCTTCACGACCGCGGATAGTGAGTTGGAGGCAGCAGGAGTCTACCCATGCCATCTCGTCGTCTTTTTTCTGTGGGATTTTATGTTTTTGTTAAGGCTTGTAATAACTAAAGTATATTATAAAAAGATGAAATGTAACAAAATATAGCACCACGCCTGTACGAAGGGTTAGACAGAGGTATAACCAATGTACAACGACAAGAAAAAGCATATTGTTGTTTTATGATCTATTCGGCAAATCTTTACAAAAAAAAAGTCCTTTCACTAATAAAACCTACAATATAGTCGAGTGAAGTAGGGTGTTTTTTTATGTCCTAAAATTCCTGGTATTTAGGCCATTAAGCAGTTTGGCAAGCACTCAAAGGTTCCACTCAGAGTCAAAGACTGATCAGTTCCTCATTGAGATCTACCATGCGGGAAAATGGCCTTTTGTGACCATTTGCAAGTTAATGAATGTTCTGTACCTGTATACTGCGCTGTATATTCTGCAACAGCGCGCGGAAGGTATCTGCGGCGAGCTCGGGGTAGGGCATGCGCAGCGACGCCGCCAGGTCGGCCATGCGCGACACGGTCTCGTAGTCGTGCATCAGCGCCGACATCTCGCTGCACAGCGAGTCGCCTGTTGACGTCGTCATGCCGCTGCTCGAGTTCGATCGAAGACTACCGCTGCGATTCATGCCTGGTTGGTGTGGAATAGATTGTTTTAGTTAACATGTCAAGTTTGGTTGGATATTTAGTAATTATTTATTTATTTACACGAAAACAATTATAACTAGTAAGCTAAAATGAAAACGATGCAATATAGGAGCAGATCACCAGCCGAACTAGGTGATAATCTGCATCTCGGTATGTAGCGCCAAACAGAGAAACAGAGGTGGGAATAAAGCTAACAAGCATAGCTTTATTTACATTAAAAACTAAAGACAAAAATACTTAAACTAAGAGGGACTATGTAACGGTGAATTATATAAAGATTATAATCGACTCGAAAAGAAAAAGAAATGTAGGGATGCGTGTGATAATGGTTTAGATTTTTTTTAAGTATAGGATGTAGCAAATAGTCCTTTCATTTTTTAGACATGTAACTTATAAGAAATGATTAAATTACAAACTATGTACAATTAAACCTTTGAACGCCACAGTCGTGTATAGCCGACAATGCAGTTTTCTTGTCGTCTATACAACCGAGGCGTGTTGGGCACGTGTTCATTTGTCGGCTATACACGACTTTCTAATCGCCGTACCTTGAGCGAGCACCCTGCTGAGCGTGGGCGAGGTGCCGGTGTCGAGCACGTCGACGTCCTGCACGGGGTGCGCCCACTTGAGCCCGAGCCGCTCCGCGTCGTCGCTGCCCGCGCCCACCGACACGCACACCACCAGGTCGTTGAGGAGGAGGAGACGACGCGGCTTGCACTTTGTCAGACCGCCCGATTGGTTGAATTCCTGTCGGCGAATGAGATGTTTTGTTAGTTTAAATTCGAATTCTATGCGCTTATAAAATATGAATAATTTTAAGATGAAGCTAAGTCAAGCCCTGATCGCGGGTCTGTGGACGGTAAGCAATGGGTAGCATACCGTCCGTACGTTAACTAACGTCAGACCGAGTCGACACGTGTTCGTGTTTCACGCGCACTTCAAAGACATGTCAGCAAACATTCGGAGGGGCCACTTAGGGTTGATGCCTGCCGGAACTGCAGGTTGTGCGAAAGAGATACCGCGCCCCCGGAACGCAAAGGGCAAACAAAACAACTGGAAATCATGGGGGGACGCTTCCGTCTAGCAGTGGGACAATATAGATTGACAGTAGAATACTATCGACAAGATCATTTTTTTTTCGAATAGTATAATTACTGACCAATTGCAGCAAGTCGTCCTGTCGCAACAGATGTCGCTTGTCGGCGCGCGACGCGAGCAGACGCGCGGCTCCGAAGCGCGCCGCGCCGCCCGCCCCGCCCGCGCCCGCCACGCCGCCGCGCGTTAGCCGTCTCAGAGCTGCACGGAATGCCTGGAAATGAAAAATTTTGTTATACAGGTCTCTTGAAAAGGCGTACTTATGCTTTTTATTCTGAGATAATATATGCTGCTTACGTTGCTAACAGCGACCATTTTTTTACATAAATGCGTACAAGAGCACGATCAGTTTCCTTTCACCAAACGATCTGATTGCGGATAAAAGTACTGCGGGAAGAATTTATGAAAGATGACATTGTATTGTTTTGTTTGAAATTTATACTTGTTTTCCTCTTATTTTCTTATTTTTTAATCATTGTGATTGCTAACATCGGTAACCGTTATAATTAAAGTAAAAAAAAAGCAAATTTCATTGTATAGTTTGATTTTTTTTTATGGGTCTCTTAAATTACTATACCTAATTGTTGTGTATATATAATCGCTCTTATATCCAACTAAATAAAGCTCATTATTGTAAAATCATAGCTGATATACGAAAGACTTAGCGAAAGACATCATTAAAGAAAACAATTACCTGCGTCCGTTCAGCGTCTCGTTTCCTCTCGTTCAAAGCATCGGCTAGAGCTTCCAGCCTCGTCAGGGCACGTTGTAGGGACACTCGGTCCGAGTGGCCCGGGGGAGTGTGTTTGAGTAAGTCCTGTAATATTTAATACACCTTTAGCTTCGATGTAGACTACGCACACGATAGTAAAGCTGAAGTTTATAAACTATTCAAACTAGTTATCTTGCCATTGGAATAAAGCAAGCGGGTCGAAGCCCCACCCAAGATGGCTAGTTCGAATGCAAATATCATATAATATTTAAAAAAAAAAATGGATTGTGGAGGATTTGTGCCCGGTTCTAATAGAAATAGACTCGCCCCCTATTACATGGGACCTAAAACGTACCGGCGAAATGTGGCTATACATTGGTACACCTCTGCCTAACCCTTCGGGGAATATAGGCGTGATAGTATGTTATGTTATATATTTTGTATTTTTATTGTTGAATCGTGTTGAGAATCGCTAGCATAGTTACCTACTTGCATGAATTTGACGACAATGCAAAACTGCACTTTTTACAAGGTGATTTTTTGTTTAATTTAGCTAGACATCATAATAATATCAATATCGTCATAACTGTTTAGCCAATGTGTCCGCATTCAATAATCTTCCTCAAAAACTATTAACAACAGGGACAATGGTGAAAACCTCAGTAGTTTTTGGTATAATCTTAAACAACGTCGGAAAACTTGTTCAATATTATATGTTTATTATAAGCCGTGATATAAACATGGAAAAATCACGTGTCTTGACAGGGCAATGAGTAAGTGGCACCTGTCGCGTGAAAACATGTGTATGTGTGTGAAATAAATAACGCTAAGTGTCGGTTCCAAAGGTTATACTTGTTCAATCGGTATCCGATTACGTGTACTGTTCAATATTTAATCATGCTTGAATTGCAAATTAATGCTCGGCTGTAAGGTTTCGATTGATATTTGTTTTATTACTATTTTGTTTACTATAGTAATAGGTATCGTTCTTGAATAATAAATTAATAGAGGATAGTAAGTATACTTTAAATTTGAATATCGATTGTACATTGAAATAAAGGAAAGTTTCAAAAGACACATTAAAAGTCTAGCTAGTTATGATAAGTAAGTTTTGAGTCTATGTCTGTTACAATATCTTTATGGATATTTATTACTCCTTGTATACTTTATCACTCATTGAATAAGGTGTAGTTTTGCATTTGCAATCTCGTCAAATTCAAAGAGATAAATGCTAGAGATCTTCAAAACCATCATCATCTTCCTGCCCTTATCCCAAGTTACTTGGGGTCGGCGCAACACGTTTTCTTCTTCCATGCCGTCCTGTCAGCCGTCATACTATCACTGACTCCCTTCTCTTTCATATCATTCTTCACACAATCCATCCATCTTTTCTTTGGCCTCCCTCTTCCTTTCCATCCATCCACAATTATGTCCAAAACCCTTTTGGTCACATGTGTGTCATTCTTCAAAACCAATCAATAATAAATAAAATTGTGAGTATATTTTATATGACGTGTGTATTTTATGTCAACCTCCTTTTGGTAAGGAAGTAAAACTGCAACTTGTGGTAAAGAAAACTAAATAACTTTCCAAACAAATTACCTGTAAAAACATAATAAACTGCGGAAACCGTTGCACAGGCTTCACCATCAGCCCGAAGAAGGACAGTCGGTCATGAGCACTGATCTGCTTCACTTTGAAGAAGTCTGCCAGCGCTGACTTGCGCTTGGACTCCATCTTTGCCAGCTCCATGGCAACCGAGAAGTTGTTGATGAAGTCGGAATACACGTCCAGCACTACGGCCTTTGAGAACGCGCACAAGAAGACCTCGCCTGTAAGATTTGAAAGAAGATGAGTTGAGTAAAATGATACTTAAAAAAGTCGAATATTGCATGTTCTCATATCCTCATGTACTGGGAACCATCTGGTTGCGGAATTATTAAAGGTTAACGGCGGGGATATTTAAAGTTTCAACTTTATTTTTATGAAAATAAGTTTTGAATGTTCAAACTAAAGTTTGAATAGCTCAACGACGCCTGTACTGTTGAATGCACTCGTTAACACAAAGTTTTGTGTGCGCCATATTGCACACTACACATAAATAGTTATTTTTTTTACCCCAAAAATTAAAGTCCTTTCCCAGCAAAAAAGAACTTAATCTTCAATGTACCCGTAAGCTATGTGATGTGTCTATTTACACACCATTTTTAGCAGATAAGTTAAATATTCCGTCAATTATAAGACCTACATCTGATTAGGTAACTCAACACTCGTAGACGTCATCTTTAGTGACCAAACAAGATCAGTAAACAAAAACTTTGATACATTTTACCATACTCTTTGCAAGCCTGTTGATTACCCAGGCCATGAACTTTAAAATCCGTATAAAATTAAATTAAATTTGTTTTTTTTCTTATACTTTAGTAAGTTAGATATATTTAAAGTGCCTTTACTAATTAATTATATCCGTCAGTTTTTTGCTAGATAAAACATAGATGTAATAATATAACACAATTATTTAAAGATTAATAAGCTTAGTGTTTTTAGTAACAAATAAAGACGACAGACGCATTATAACATACGGGCTAATAAGGACGTTTAATCTTCACATAGTGTGAAAAAAATCAATAGTACTGCCGCCCGCATACGTCTGTTCAAACGAAGAAAAAAAACCAAAGTGCGCAGTTGTTACAATCTAGAGGTAAGGATCTAGCTTCCTATGTTGACTGCGCACAATATGATAGGTTCCTGGTTTCTGACCGAGGAATTCTGAATTTAGGAGTATCTGTTTTTTTTGTCATTTACCTAGCTGGGACGCGAAGCGCCTGATGTTGTCAGGAGCGAGGAGATAGCAATATTTTAGCTTTAGAATCGTTCATGGTTGACAGCGTATCAACCTCATACTTGAGTTAACCATGGCTGGCTTTATCTGCTCCATTGGACTCGTGGTCGCAAACACGACCGTTGAGCATGATCCTGGGATCGATTACCAGGTCGGTATAAACGCGTTGTTGGGTTTTCCATAAGGAATTTCTCAGTAACAGCCAGGAGTTTGAATTTGAAAGGTGATGTGATACCCCCGTGTATCGGAAAGCAAGTAAAGCCGTTGGTCCTGTGGCTGAGTCGTCCTATCGGGTTATGAGAGTTAGGAAAGACGGAGTGCGCTTGTACACTAAAATATGCTGGCTAGTCTCCATTAAGATTAGTCGGCGTTACCAAAATCGGTCAGGAGATTATTATTTTATTATTATGTACGAGTACTTAGGCTAGTATAACTAGGGCCTTTCAGCCAAATAGTCATTAGTAGATCTACTTACCAATTTTTTCATCGCGGTCCCACGTTCTCGCGCAATCGGCCAGTGCTGTGCGGAAGTGTAGGTGGCATTGTAGGATGTCGGGCAAGCGGTGGAATAACGTCTGGATTTTGCCTGCGTTCAAGATCGCTGGACTGCTTTCTTCAAGTGGTTTCTTGTAGTCCTGTAAATAATGCATTAAGGTTAATTTAACAAACTGAAGCATAGACTAATAGGGAATAAGACCAAGGACGGGCCCTACAAAAATAAAAATAACAGTTTTTTTTTTATTTGTCCATATTATTTTCAAAAATTGTTATGTTTGATGTTTTTTTTTATTTTGATGCATGACATAACATTGAACAAACATTTTTTTTGCCGCCACACACACGCCTTAAAGTCTCCTTTACAACAAACCTGGGACATGTTAGACTTATCAACATTTACATAAGTACAAAGGTACCAACATAGCAAATAAAAACTTATACATAGTGTTCACGTGTTTGTCATAGAAGTTAATACATAGACATGAGTAAAAAGTTGTTCGTCCCTGACTTGCAGGTAATATAACGTAATTATACACATTAATGCACCGGCATTACCGCGTTCATTTACATTTAATGCTAATAGTTAATACCTACCACTGATTTCGAGCATCACTTTTTGTATGAAGTGCTATGTTAAAAAACAAAATAATCAAACTCAATCAAAGTTTTGTTGATTTTGTGCCACCTCGTTGAAATAAAAACTTAAACCGTCATACGTTGCGTCATTTCTTATTATAAGATTGCTTATTGAATGTAAAATTGTGGACAAACTTATATGGATCTTGTGAAGCGTCTATGGGACAAAGCATAGTGCAAGATCCAAGATTGCTTCCGCAAACGTCACGTTTTATACTCCTTCACCATAGACAAAGGCAAACATAGAATGCCATTCAGTGCACACTTAGCTCGTTATATTTCTCAGACATCTACAGATCACTGGTTTTGATAAATATGTATTTATCATTGTTTTAGTTCCCACTGAAATGTCCTTGCGTTTATGTAATTATTTCTGGATTTTTTCTCATAAATGGTAATGTTATGCGTCTATCAGTTCATTAGGAATGCATTTATGACATAAGGCAAGCCCATATATGACCCGGGTATTTGATTGTGCAAAGTTTTTGTTACATATGTGTGTAAGCAAATCATAGCGGTTGCATTGTGCTCAATATACAGAGCTAAGATTGCTAATGACGACATTACATAGTAAAAGATAGCAGTAATTACTAGGTGCACAAGGTTGGTACTCGAAGAAGATTCTATGAAGCATCACTCATTAAGACAGTTATGTATTTACTAAATAAAACTAACTTTGAATTGATCGTGAAATCAATGGGCGACTATACCGAAGTGGGTTAAGGATGATTGTGTACAATATTGTCTAGCTACTTAGTCACTGGCAACAATACCAAATAATAAGGAAAAATTATGACAATTCTGTATCGGGTGCGTTGGACTCTCGGTAAACTCCCAATATTACAGTGTCCTACAAAGAGACATGAGGAAATTTTGTTAAGTGATTGATAGGAGAATAACAACACATTTTAAGTTGTTAATATGTATTCTGAAGTAGTCATATTAATAAATTATTGTAAAGTATTGTATTAGCTTGAAAATATTTGAATTACTAGCTTGTGCCCCCAACTTCTTCCGTGTCAAAGTTGATATATTATCCCACGGGATTCGTATAATTTTCAACTCAAGGATGGAAAGTACTCTATCTGTTTTTTTAATGTATCAGTAAAACTACAAACTACAACTAGTATAACTGTAAAATTTTATCAAAATCATTTCGTAGTTTTTGCGTGAAAGAGTAACGAACATCTATCTTTAAAAATGTTTGCATTTATAATATTAGTATGATGGGAAACGTTGCAAAAGAAAATAATTTCCTTCTTCATATACTAAGCGGGTTCATTTAAGAAAAAATGTTACATACATACGAAAAACCATAACACTCCTTTTAACGCAGTCGGGTAAAAATAAGTTAGATACGTAGAAATGACAAACAAACCCACGGAAAGTAGGGAATATCTAACCACAATACAATTAATTGGTTAGTCATACGTCAACAATACATTTTGATACCTACTTATTATTAGTTAGTCATTAATGGATTAACTGCCCCGTTGGTCTCGTGGTCGCAAGTGCGACTGCTGTGCAAGGGGTCCCGGGTTCGATTCCCAGGTCGAGCAAAAAGTGTTATTGGGTTTTTCTATGAAATTCTCAGTAGCAGCTCGGAGTTTGGATTTGTGCCCGGTTAATGGCAATAGGCTCGCCCCCTATTACATGGGACCTAAATATACCGGCGAACTGTGGGTGTACATTGGTACACCTCTGCCTAACCCTTCGGGGAATACAGGCGTGATGGTATATTTATTTTTATTTTTTATTTTAATGGATCTTCTTAAAGACCGCAGGAACAGGCTGGATGCAAGCCGCTTCCAACCGGGCTTCTTGGAAATCTATGGGGGAGGCCTATGACCAGCAGTGGACATCCTACGGCTGATATGATGATTAGTTTTCTTCAAGAAGCTGTACCGGAGCCTTTTGTATCAAGATTTGTAAACTAGGATGTGTTTGACTGTCTCCTAATGAGGCCGAGACGTTTGCAGTTTCATTGAAAATCATATATGTGAATACTGAATATATTAGAAATGGTACATAACACAAAACGAACTGTATTTAGAACAAAAGCTCTAATTTACTGCATTAAACACAGTCCAGTGGACATTGTAGCCATTTTCATTACAGAGGGTCGACCTCGCACTCCGCTTGCAAATAGTGCCCATTCAAATTGCCCCACTTCCTAATATGCTAATCTATGGCATGTGAATTGTGGGCGAAACAATGCCAAAGTGGGGCAGACAGGTAAATATATTTACATACGTTAATTTTTACATACGTTTAATTTTTCGGAATAACCAATACGTCGCCGCGACGTGTGTTTTTCTACTATTGTTACTTCAAAAACTTAATAAAAATTCATAACTGTTAGTGTCTGAAGAAGAAAAGAAAGTTGCGAAAATAATAAAGTCTAAATACAGTAGTTTAGAGAAAGCTCTCTCCTTTGTTTGTTTGTGAAACCTGTGCAATTATTGCATTGCAATGATAAATGTTAATCAAGCAATTGTGCTTTAGTTAAACATCACGAATATTGATGAAGCTATCTTGACATCGGGATATCTCTATAAATTATCATAGTCATCAAGAAGTTAGGCAACTGACAATTGACATACACCTAGTTACTAAAATGTCAACATAAGGTGCTAATAAGTTCAACAGAAATAAATCTATAAAAATTAAAATCAATTGCAAGTATGAAGATCATCACTTAAGAACGACTGGACTGATCTGGGATTGTTTTTGTTGTGTCCATAAATGCCTAGGTATGTATGAAAGTTATTGTTTTGGAAAATTCTTTAGAAATGTCGGAAAATGTATATGATATTTTTGTATAAAACCCAAAAAAAAGTAACGTACATTGCACCCGTGCGAAGTTAATATAATTTCAACTATTTGCCTAGTGAGCCTGTAAACGGTACTAAAGTTACATAAGAAAAGTACCCCAGTAGCTCTGCAGCTTAACCCTATACCACTTTCAGAACAAGTAATCTCATTAATAACCATAGTGACATGGGCGCTAACGTTTAACACGCAATTTTGCAAGTCAACTTACAGCTTAATTAAGTGGCTTATCAAGTCAATCAGGCCTCCCTGACGTTGAAAACAAAAGTGGCTTGTACAAGCTCTATTTGCTTAACAAGTTACGTAATGGGAACTGACGTTATTATGATCGTATTATAATTGTTGGCCATTATGCCATCAATCTGAACGTGCTTCCTTCCCGATCACGAATTTCACCGGAGTCATGAGAAATGTCAGCGTATGTTATTCAAACATTGCGACTAGGGGATCTGAGATACGAGTACTATGATAGTGAACCGGTTTGTGTACTAGTACAGTAACTACTATTAGCTAGTTGTCTGTTGACAGTGTACTTATTTCGGTTGACCATAATTGGTCAACGTAAATATTTAGTGAGTCGCCGTTTAAGGATAATTACAGGTTATTTGCCAAAGATAAATCTGATTGATTTTAATTATTAACATTCTGTGTCTCTGAGTAATGTTTACCTGTTGGTATTTTCAAGAAATAAGCAAGTATCTATCTATCTGCACCTATCATGCGTACATAATTTACTTACAAAGTGTCACAGATCAATTACACGAATGAGTGATGTCATTCAATCTCAATCTTCGCATTGACATCTGTCATGTCATGCATGGAGTGATACCATTAATACTGTTGCAGTTAGTTAAAATATGCAACAATAGTACAAGAGTACCGACACGGATATGATGTACTAGATATGTACTTGTAGATTACAATGTGAACAATATTTACAAAGAAACACGTAAGAGACTAATGAGTGTGTGAAGCGAGGAGTTGGTTATGTTTATCTATACATATTCTATGTAATAAGTACATAACATTCTATTCTTTGCTAATTGTACACGCAAGTGAGTTCACTTCCCAAATTAGGTTTCAGATTCAAGTGCTAAAGCAGCCGGGGCTGTGGCTTGTGCTGGGGCTGCGGGTTGTTCGAAAGAGATACCGCGCCCCCGGAACGCAAAGGGCACAAGAAGGAACATGGATGGGTGTTAGTCAGTAAAAGTCTGATACTTCCTCCCGCCCCGCTCAGGGCGGGAGAAGTCATTTGATGATTTCCCATCCGAAAAAAAAGTGCTCAAGAAGAATTCAGCTACGTCCTGGTATAGTTACCACGGTTAAGGTGTGCAAGACTTACGTTGATGAGCCTCTGTAGGGTGGCGACGTAGGAGTTCTCGCTGTGTATGATGGCAGCCACCACATGGCGGCGGCGCAGCTGCACCGGGGACAGCGAGTCCGGCGGCGCGCCCAGCGAGGGCGGCGGCACGCGCCCGCCGCGCACCTCGCCGCCGCATGAGAACAAATCCTCCTCCAACTGAAAACGTCACGCAAACACTGTACATCTTGCACCAACACAACACACAATTTATCTGCACAATTATATTCGCTTCAAGTTTCCGATGACGCTATCCGAGTCGCGTGTCTGTTAAACGAACAGAAATAACTTGTATGATTATTCAACTCGCGCTGTAACTCGCGCTCGAGGACGCTTTCCGGCCGCTCCGTACGATTCCTCACACGACAAAAACAGTCGCCCTGCCGTCTAATCGCGTCACAAATCGCGTCATCAGAACCACTGTCTTACTTATAAAACGTAAACGTCAAAAGTAACACCAACCACCACGTGACTTACGTTAAAATTTGTCAACGAATACTGAGCCTTGTCATGGAGAAGTTTCATACACGACGGACAAAACATTGCTACGCTACGATATCGTCTAGAAGCAAACTGGCATTGAATTAACTTTTGACATTTACGAATCACACGTTATTCACGTCGTCTCACTAAAAATAAACTGAAATAAGAAAATTACTATCGTGTACATGAATCCAATATGGTAGCTGACTGGTATCCACTGTGACATCATTATATCACATGTTAAAATAGATTATTTGTTTAGCGACTTAGACCTCCGTGAGGCGCGGAGGCGACGCGCACTACGATACACTCGTTACTGCGGTTTGTTGTTGACTGACTACTCAATGACCCGATCATGATTCATCTAAATACATAATTATGAATCATCATGTTACATATTATTATAATACCCAGCCATGTAAAAGGGCCATTGAAGAGCTGTGTATGGCTTGTGCTTGTAATTCCAGAAATGTCATTGCGTCACACAAGCCCGCTCTGGGATATACTTATTGATACGTCTACTAACAAAAAGCATTCCTTGTAGTTGTAGGTATTATGCCATCATTGAATGAAGACCGGCCATTCATACAAACTTGAACTGAATGGTAAATACTTGACTATTATGAGAACTGCACTGTATAGATGCGCCGAGTGTTACAAACTGTCTCATTTATCTGTCGATACCAAAGCACCGATAATATTTCGGAATCGATCTAGCAAAACCGTTTGATGCATTTTGATTGCAGATTATCGAATAGGCGAAAATATCCGCAGTATCTTGATTCTTGTCACATTAGGAAGGATCTATATTAGTTTATTTAATTGCTATTTGAATAGTGCAAAGTCCTTCCCTGAATTTGTGGCGTACAAAACTCAATGCGATCCTTTTATTTTCCTCATAGTTTTATAGGACGGAATGAGTAAAAACGCGTAATTTTGCATGCCCGGGAATGTCAGGCGCCAAAAACCGCCATCAGTTTGAAAGTCTTGTACATTCACTCTTGTTCATTTTGGAGCTATAATTTATTATTGATGGAGGGTGTACTGGTGCCCTAAATAAACTAGAGTCGAAGTTTTCATTTCTGAAACCCTCAGGTGTAAAAGGAACTCGGTACAAACCTCGGGTAATTTTGGCATCTTGTCGGTCTCGTGTCCATGCATGTCGTACTGGTGAGAGGAGCCGCGTCGTACGCTGAACCACCGGGCCAGTCGTCCCCCTCCCTCGTCGTCGGGAGGGGGTGCCGGCGGCGCAGGAGTCGCTCCGCCGCCGCTTCGCCATCGCTCGCATAGCTCACGAGCGCGGCTCAGCGTGTTGCGTAACTGACCGCTGCTCCTGAATCAATATAGAAATTATTAAATACGGTAAAAGGAATTGATGATGTGGGGAAGGTCTGGGCGAGGAGTCATTTCAGATGTAGCGACATTTATCGCTCAACATGCACACTTTTACAATGAACTGACATTGCCTAGATCAAAGCTCGCCGCGACGTTAGCATACATATATACAAAATCCCGACAACAACTGTCGGGCAGCAGTCCGCCAGACACAACTCCCGTCTGGTCGGAGAATCCTCCCTTTTCAATGGAGGATGAGAGTCTTTACACCCTGTTCTCATACCCCCACCACAGGTTAGTGGTTAGTGGTGGGTGTGGTGGGTTAGTGTTCGATGAAAATGGCACTGCAGACCTCAACAGATTGCGACTGGCATCACTCAACGTGGATATTGTCATCATAAACCCAATTGAAAGAAGAAATAGCACATTTTAAAGGTGTCTCACAGTGATGATGAATATGTATACGTATATGCGCATAATGGTAAAAACGTGACCAAGCGATGGGTTTGAGCAAATTGTCGTATTTGAACAGATGGCGTAAGGTGCTGTTGACGGAAGAAAACATGTTAAATACTAATGACAGAAGTATGCAACTAGCAGCTCTAGGAATAACAAAACAAGTAAGTATTTGTGTATACGGTACGGTACGGTACGGTATTTGTCAAACTACTGGCTTTTCAAAAAGAACTATTGGACATCACATTGTATCTATTTCTCGAAGATGTAATTCACATAGTACAGAACCTTAACCAGTAGTTTTTACCTAATATGTGATGTAATTTGAAGGATATGGACAATTAGCTAACACGGAAGACATACATTTAATGATAGAAAACAATAATTACTGGTGAAACTTGTAATAGAAACCAGAGCTGATCCGACTTTCTGTACAAGTCTATTACTTTCTGTAGTACAATCGTTAAGCTTTAGTTATGTAACATATTTTTATTTACCATGCCAAATTACATGTAGTAATAAATAGGCTATAAAACATAATGCAATTACTTAATAGGCAATCGTTTGAGCTTGAGCGATATTCTTTAATGAATTTCCGCTAATCATTCAACGTTATCCAATCATCGATCATAATATAAATATCTACTGGCAAGCAATAAGATGACAGCATATGAAACAATCGACAGACGACAATTATACTAACAATAGGGCAATTAGTTGTTAGACTAAATACTAAACAAAGAATAAACTGAAGGTTAGTTCAACAATGTAGCAATGGTTATAAAAATATTTATTTAATGTTTTATGCATGAGTTGAAGTCGCGAATACATTAGAGCTTATTTGGAGATGTGGTGAAAGACTAAATATTGTCTTTGCGGTTGCCACACTCAGAACAATCTGCGTAATGCTATTTAATGTCGGAGGCGTCGACTTGCCCCGAGGGAACGCTTCTGTGCGAGTGTTTTTGTTATTATTTTTCTTTCTCCGTTATTGTTGCAAAGTAGAGCAAAATATTATTAATTCCAAGGTCGCTTATTGTTTCTCTCAACGTAGTAAAAACGAATTGCACTAGGCAATCAGTGCAATGTTTCTAGATAATAATTGGTCTAAAGATTGCAAAAATTCGCGCTGCGTGATCTCTAAATTTTAACGTATTTCAACGGTTTTGTGCAATGGAGAAAAACACGCAAGATTTGGGCTATTTACTTGTAGCTTACGGGTTTAGAGGCTTTTCCAAACATGAAGCTCTACTACCCACTTTATTTGGTTAATTTAAAGTTACAAATGGCTTAAAATGTCAGCAAACACATACAAGATTTCCTATTTGTTCTAATTTACCTTGAATGACAACACAGTACACAATATTGGCCCCTCTAATTCGCAACGCATAAAACGTGCGAATGAATGCAAGATCTGACACCTAAGTAACAAAGTTAGATTTTCACGAGTACCTGCTAGATTTCGTAGGCGAATAATACTACCATCTTGTTTTTGCTAATTGTGTTTGAAATGACAATCATCGTCTGATACCAGGGTTAAGTCTGTGTTAATCGAAGCTTGGTACATTCTGGTAACGAGTTTACAATTCTCATAGTATTGGGTTTTTATAGGTATATGTAGCCAAGGTGTTCTTTTGAGAGGTTAAAACGATCAGAATTATTAAAAATACTTAGTATACCGGTAAGTGCAGTTAATAAGTACCTTTTCGATATAATTTTAGTTCTGATACGAAATAATGATTCAGAGTTTGTGACGTCACATCCTTCCAAACTGTTTAATTTAAGAGGAAGCGCATGCTCATATAACATTAATATTTTAATGTAATGTCATCAGGAAGGACAAGCATATTTCCTAGTTGTTACATAAAGCAATTATTATTTATTATGCATTAGGTTTACGATCCAAGGTCGAAGTCTGAAGTCTAAACATCATTACAGAGATACATATCGGCTTCACTGTTACCAATCATAACACAAATTATAAACAAGCACTAACACCTAGAAAGGTCTTCTAATTTACTCATTACCTACTAACTTTAAGGCAGATTTAGACAGGGTCAGTGACTGGTACCGAAATAGAGACAAGTCAGCGCTGACCCGAAAAAGACCCCGTATAAATTGATTTCAAGTCAGTACAGTGGCGGGAAGTCAGCGCTGACTTGTAAATTCGCACATGAATATTTAGAAGTCAGTCTAGGCGCGGGCACTGGCACCGGTAACTGACTTGTGCACTGACCCTGTCTAAATCTGCCTTTACGCATTCAGTACAAAAGGTCAAACAATAGATGCACACATCAGCTTCTGTTAAACAATCGTGCAATTCAAAATAGTTTACAGGACAATAAAGTATAGGAGATGATTGTACAAGTTGCAATAAATGGAAGACAGACGACGCTCTGTCTGCATCCAACCGGCTTATCTATTGCAATGACCCGTGTCATAATTGCAAACACTGGTATTTTTTATAGTTAACGCATCGATAAACCGCAAAATCCAATCGCAAGTATGTACCTACCTACTGCATTTATTTAAAATTAGCATTAAATATGTTTATCGCCTTTAGACAATGAAGGAAAACATCAGCGGTATGTGGAAACCGCAAATGTAATGATAATAAATTAAACGTGGGTATAAAATTTATAAATAATACCACCTGTTGCGACGAACCGTTCACCATAACAATCGGCAACAGGCGGGACTTTAACAAGACAGTCTTATTTTATGTTTTTCCCTTATTGCTAAGGATTATTTCTACAAGTTACTAGAAATCGCTTCTGTTATGGACTCGTTTACATATTTGACAAAAATAAGCAGTTTTCCGATAAAATGAAACTAAAGCTGTAAGGAACATTTGCCACATATAGATTCCTTCTTCTTTTTGAAAACGATTTTCCATTTTACCCGATATGGGGCTGAGTTTAGAATCATTTTTCTGCTACTGAATACATTATTTTAGTATTTTTTTAAATAATTGTGGTGTTAATGTAGTTAGTGGTGTTTTGAACCCCAAATTTTGAATGAAATGTCAGTACGCACGCGCTCGAGCGCCGCCCGTCGTGTTGTCTATTTTGCAAACGATTCCTTAATCAGTAGTTCTTATGGTTTAATAAGGTTGGTTTAAGCACCTAGATAGACATTCAACTTATGCAGAATGACTAAAAACTGCGATACAAAAATAATCTTTATCCTGAAGACTATAGCGGACAGATGGGACAGCCCCGCACTGGAGCATTGGATACGCCTGCATGCCCCAGTGACGCAAAGTAGTGGTAGTTATAAGTACTAACACTAGTTTTTTAAGTTATGTTTATACTAAGTAACTATGGACTTTGTCTGAAATAAAAGATTTTTTATTTTTTTATTTTTTTTTATTAACATCAGCTTTAATATAGAGGCTACATTTCCATTAGGATAACCATCAATTAATTAAGATTTCCTCTAAGGAATTAACAAGCGCAGCTGCATAAAAAGTCCACAGCATACATGCATAATTACATACTCATAGGTAGATTTTGCATATAAAAACTTGTACACCATAATGCATCTGGTGTTTACAATCCCGCTTATAATAAAAGTGAGGGAAACGAGTTAAGCTGTGCTCTGAGGCGGCGCACACGCAACCTGACACGATTTATGATATGGATCTGAAAGCAGACATTAGCATTGAGCTGGGATAGTGCTTGGAGCAAGAATTCATTCTTATAACATGCATTAGACTGAATTTTAATCTTTACTTATTTTTGTTAGTATCAGAATCTCACACTAGAAGGCCAATTCTACCAAAACAAAACAAGAAAAAACCACCTGAATGTCAAAATATAAAATAATGAATGAATGAATGGTAAAATAGAGTTATTTTTGACAGATTAAAAGTTACTAGAATTGTCTCACTGGCATTACGACGATTTAAAGACACGCCAAAAGCGCTAGAAGAATCGCTTAAAGCAAGATCTAAAGCTAAAAGGGTCGTTAAACATTTGAAAGAAATATATCAGATATATACCTAGATAGTAGAAGAATATGAAAGAGAATTATTGAAGAAGCAAGGACCAACAAACGGAGCTGTATAGGGGGTAAGAAATACATCAACATTAAATCAGGCTCCCAATAAACAATTAGCTGATCATCTCTTAACACTTATGCATCTTATCCTTCAATCACTTTAGTCATAGCATTTCAGAACAGCATTATATGCAGCTGTATATATATTGCTATATGTTTACGATATAGGTACTCCTAGATAAGAGGGCAATGGGCATTGTTCATTTTTTTTTATATGTTGTAATTGAAAACCCGTTTCGAGGAATAGCGTCACTGAGCATTATGGACTAATTAATAATGAAAAATATTCATATTTTACTGATATTTTTGATAAAATACGATTGACCTTCATTGCCCTTCAAATTAGGTCAGCGCTGGCCCTACAGTTTTGTATCGTTGCCTCAGAAAATAAAAAAGTAAGTGGCAAGTATTGTCAACCAGTTGTCAAGTGTCAAATTATAATGCAAATGTCAAAAGTTTTTGAAACATAATAACAGTTTAAAGTTTTTCAAAAATAATATTATTCCTGCGACTTTCCTAATAATCTTGTTCCATTATTCCGACTCTCGACAATTTTTATAGTGTAAGAGTTATGGAATACAGGAAGTGCTTTGTTCCAGCTTGCAGTAATAATAGCAATAATAGTCCAAACAAAATTTTTGTCCGTATAAGGGAAGATTTACGAGAAAAGTGGTGTCGTGATGTAGGCGCGGAATATTATAAGATTAATACAATGTATTGTTGCGAAGATCACTTTGATGTTTTCTTTTTTTTTACTTTTTTCCAATTTTAGATTCGTTTATGTATGAGTTATGTTATGACGCCTATTGACGCTTGACAGACGTTGTGTTGACAGATTTAAACTTTTAATTATGTAAATAGTTGGGCAAAGACACAATCTTTTGAGCCAATGATGACGTCATCTATCTTAAAAAATATATAAATTTAAATATTTTTTTAAAAAATAACCATTGAGCCAATCATCGAAACATTCAAATTAGTTTCTCAAAATGGTCTAAATTTTTAAAAAATAAAATAAAATGTAGTGGTTAAAATTTTTAAACAATCCCCATTGTTCGAGTAACTACAATCATTCATACCTACACTACATCAGCATGATTCAGAAGAAAATAACTTCTACAATAGTAGTTGGGCAATGCTCTACCTACATAATCTTATTATAGTGGAAATAAAAGCTTGATAGTGCAATTTGTATTGGCGGAGTGCCAGTACTTTCTAATTAAACACCAAATAGCCGTTTGCTTCAATAATGTACTTTTTGTCGCACATGAATAGTTCCCAAGGGCACTTGGGAGTGGATATTGTGTAAGTAAACATTTCGATTTACTAAACCATTGAGGGTTTGTTTCCTCAAGGACAGTAAATCAAAAGTGCATTCTAAAAAAAATGCCCTCGATCTATTTAGGTGAAGTGAGTAGACTAGAATCGATAATCCCACAAGATTCGATCTCGATCTCGGCAGGATTAAGAATCCTTAGCACCAGCCGAACATCCATAACATCTCCCTTGGTTAATTTAGATAAAGTGAAGTTCAGTTATACTGTCATATCATACATACTATGGATTGACAATTTACGACAAAGTCACCGCGATTGTGTAAAAGTCACCCTCACTGAGGTTTGGTGAAAACCTCAGTGAGGGAGAATTTTACACAATCGCGGTACAGGTGAGATGATAGCTCACTGAAGGAGATGTTTACAGAATAGGCCGGCTGTATCTGAAATTCGTGGTTAGCAGTGGAACAGGAACGCTTCGATTACGGAATGACCCCTACCGAGGTTTTCCCAAGGGACTACAGTATGGGGTTCTTCAAGATGGGTCTGAACAGGTTTTGAAGGGTCGGCAACGCCCGTGTGATGACCTTGGTGTTGCAGGTGTGTATAGGCTACGGTAACCATTCACCATTAGGCGAGCCGTAGGCCTGTTTGCTATCATTGCGGTATAAAAAAAAGATGGGGGCTTAAAAATTTCGTCTAAAAACAGATTAAATAACGACCTTTCCAGTTCATGAAACATTAGATGTAAAAAGTTATTTCCTTCATCACATCACGAGTTGTAAAGCTAACAGGCATTTGACCTCAATTAGAGAAAATAAAAACTCTAGTCAATGACAAAACAATCAATGTTAATGAATTGTGTTACAGATTGGTTAGTTAGTTGTTGAAAGTTTACGTTATTACTCAGTTTGATCGCTATCTAACATTAATAGCTATTATTTTGTTTAATCCATATCTTGTGGCGGTTGATATGGTGTTTTAGCGATTGATTAATTAATTATCTGTTTGTTTGTTTGTTTATTTAACATATTTAAGGTTTCAAACATTTATTTCTCAACAATTCATTCACTTTAATGATAACAGCTAGTTAGCCTAAGAATATTACTTGGTCGTTCGTAAGGAACGAGCATCAAAACGCAGTAGTCAAAAGTTTTAGGGAACACATTTATGAGTTTATTCTCTTTAAACTTTGTTAATTTCGTATTATTATATTTTTTGGATACATTTTACAATGCTCAAAATTAAACCTTAGGTAGGTACTTGATTGACTATACCACGCATGCTGACAAACTGACAATAAAACAGAAGTAAAATAATTTACTAAAAAGCTTAATTCAGGTTTTACTATTAGGCCATGGTCCGGAGCGAGGGGGAATGGGAAGCAGTCGCCTCCTTCTGCGAAGCTGTAATGCTAGAGAAGGAGGCGGCGGGACGGGAGAGAGAAAGGAGGGTCCCCCGTCCCAGCGGCCGCCGCGGTAGACGATCCGGGCGTCGGGAGCCACGAGACGACTCCCGGCCACCGTAGACGCGGGTCTGTGGACGGTGAGCAATGGGTAGCTCGCCGTCCGTACGTTCACTAGCGACAGACCGTGTCGACGGCGCGTTCGTGTTCCACGCGCGCCTCAAAGAGATGTCAGCAAATTGGATGGGGCCACTGAGGGCCGATGCCTGCCGGGGCTGCGGGTTGTTCGAAAGAGATACCGCGCCCCCGGAACGCAAAGGGCACATGAAGGAACATAGACGGGTTTTAGTCAGTAAAAGTCTGACACTCCCTCCCGCCCCGCCCAGGGCGGGGGAAGTTATTTGATGATTTCCCGTCTATAAAAAAAAAAAAAAAAAAAAAAAAAAAAAAAAAAAAAAAAAAAAAAAAAAAGGTTTTACTATTATGTAGTAAATATAGTCGAACCACAAACATGCATAATATTATCGATGAGGCAACGTAAATCATAAAACCAATATTGAAGGAAAGACTCAGAAGCGACTAAGATAAAAGAGATAACATAACAAAACATTTGCATACAGTAAATAGTTTGCTCTATATTTTATACTGAAGTTAAGCTTCATTTTAAACTGCTCCCAAAATAACTATAGGAAAATACTATCTATCATTTATATCTTTCTATATCGCTACGCTAGAAGTCTTGGGTTCGTTGCCCAGGTCGAGAAAGTGTTAAATATATTGGGTTTTTCTATGAAATTCTCAGTAGCAGCTCGGAGTTAGGATTTGTGCCTGGTTAAAGGCAATAGGCTCGCCCCCTATTACATGGGACCTAAATATATCGGCGAACTGTGGGTGTACATTGGTACACCACTGCCTAACCCTTCGGGGAATACAGGCGTCATGGTATGTTTGCTATCTATCACTTCCATTGCTACTTTTTATAGAACGAATAAACTAAATATTGTTCAAATAAGCAACACAATACGGGCCAGGATGACTCGTTCAAAATAGATTGTGACTTACAAGCTGGTATTATTATCAACATGAATGCAAATCAACGGCCTGTGTGGGTCCTTGACATTATTTTTAAACATTATCTGCTTATACAGAATGTCACAAGTCATCTGTTTATCCGCTTAATATAGAAGCGTGGTCGAAAGCATTAAAATATGATTACAGGAAAGAGGTTGAGAAGCTTTTAGAATATAAAGTTTTATGTTGCGGGGCATAAATCTATGAAATAGGTAAGATTTGGCACGTTTTGGTGTTATTTTGAGTGTGATAACAACAACACATTAGAGAAATGGGTGTTTACATCCTCTCCGACATTACCATTTAGCCGAAAGTCTTTCTCCACTGCGGGAAATAGGTCTTCCCCAAATGTGGCATTATTGAGTTTTACAGGGGCCCAATGTATGGAACGTTGTCTATCAGGCAATAAAAAGAATTAGTACTATTCAATATTTTATCTTCTGTTAGAATAGTGTCTTATAAATAGTTCTCTTTAGTGATTTCGTGTTACTAGTTTGATCAATATCAGCTAGCCCACCGGTTAGGCCTAGGAGAGTGCCACAGTAACCTATTTCCCACAGTCAAGTCTAACATCTTGCATGGGATGTTTCAGTAGTTTATTCCAAGACTCGGCATAAAAAATCAAGAGCTTGCAAGTGTGATCCTAACTCAACATCTGGTACAATACATTCGTGATTAGTCGGACTAGATTATAAGCATGAATTTTTTAACTAAAAGAGTCGCAAGTTTCATTGTGAACAGAACATTTCATGCATAGCGATTGGATCTTGAAGCAAATGACAATAGACGGTATCCATTAAAGCGTGAATGATCATTTTGTCGGGAGGCAGTGCCCTCTGTTGGCCCCTGGAGTTTGAACACAGGAAATTCGTGTTAATTGGACGCGCGCCGCTCGCTAATTGTCGAGCGAGACTGGACCACACCGCGCAACGACGGGAAGTCGCATGCGCAAACTGTCAACACCGCGCATGCGCCTCATTATGCCTCTCATGACAAATAGTAATCTACTGCGTTTTATAAGACCCTGGTACTGGACGAAGTAATTAATCGAGGGATGACTAACCAGTTTATACAGATCCATTAAAGAGAGATGTCAGAGTTAAATGTTTATTTGTTTTTACATTAATGTCACAGTAAACCAATTAAAAAAGGCATTAAAAAACTCTTCATTTAGTACTTTTCCTATTAAAACGCAGTAGCTTAAGTAACTCATGTTGGCTTCACTAATTTTATTGACAGTAAAATGTGTTCCATTTTAGATACAGCCACCCTCCTAAAAGGCGAGAATTGGTTCTAATTCTGAAAGTACAATCAATCACACTTAGTTCTGACACTACCAAACGGCTTTCTGCATTTGACTGTATGTACATGTGTTACATACGTGATACTAAACTTTATATTAGTTGCAGTACTTATCGATTTAATGTTTCAAATAATTATTATTACGATAGATCATTTTATTGCAGCTGTAGTTATAAATGTTTAAGTTATTGCAAAATAACCATTTTAACTATAGGCACTAGTTACAACAACAATAAATACATTAGTGATTATTTTTTCTTGTCAAGCTATTAAATTAAAATGACCGTCGCATTGATGTGTTTCTGAGAATAACTGACAAATCACACTGCGACCATATCACAGAGTTACGTCAAATAACGAAGTAGCATACATTTTCAATCAATTTGCTAATCAACGTCTTGAGAAGAACCGTCTAATGGTGGGTCCACACGACACAGAGTTAACACAGACTTCTATAGAATTTTGTTTGTACAACAAATCAGTACAGACAAATGTCGGTGTATCAGAAAAGTCGGAAGTCTGCGTACTCATGATTATTGAATTACTTAATTTATTCATTAAAATCGAAGTCCGAACTGATGAAAAGTCTGCACAGACATTTGGTAAAGACAAATTTTTACTCAGACTTTATAGGTCTGTGCAGATGTCTGTACAGACAAAAGTCTGTGTCGTGTGGACCCACCATAAGTTACAATTAGAAAAGAATCAGAGAATTCATTTATTTATACCACTCGCTTATTATATCGTCTGCGAATTAGAACGAGACCTAAGGGATCACACACACAAACACACACATGTAATAAACATAAGAACACTACGTCCGGAGTCCGTAGCACCGATTCAAAAGAAACCGGATAGCCAACATAAAAAAAAATAAACAATAGTTCGTTACCTGGAGTCCAGGGTCGAGTTGAGCCTCTGTGAGCGCCGGAGCGGTGTGTTCCGCACGGCACTCACAGGCTCCTCCCAACTGCCCCCAGCTGATCGGTGCTCATCTGCGAGATAACAAAAACGAGATGAACAAGGGTTTTTGATGTAGTTTTTAACCTATAGGCATGTGAAGCGAGTTTGGCATTTTTCTACCTAAAGCAATAGGAATATATAGCTTTGGTAAAAGCCTAGGGATATTACAATAAAAAAAATAAAGAGTACTATTGGGGAAGTACTACATACATAAACTCACGCCTTTTTCCCATGGGTGTAAGCAGAAACCACGTGAGTTTATGTATGTATGTATTTATTGGGGAAGTAGGTTACGCTTAAGAGTAGTGCCTACTTAAGGAGTTATATTAATTTTATTCTTAAAAAAACATGTCATTTGTTATAAGAATTCTGTAAGAATACCACGAGCTTAGCTATAAATATTATGCGTACTACTGAGTGTTAAATTTCCACAATATTTTGAATAATAACTCATACAATACTGTCGGTCAAAAGTCAGTCAAAACATGATTAGGATTCTAAGAAATTTTGAACTGATTATAATTTATTACATTTAAGTAGCTGTTCGCTGGTCACACATCATAAACTACTGCTGATAAAGTTTACTATTTCTTATCTTAACCATTACAGATGGAGACACAGTAAGTAATGTACTGTAGTAACTTGTAATATTGGGATAACCTTGAATTGAGTCTGGTAATTGAATGATAAGAGCAAAAAAATCGGTAGTTTCATACGGGAGCTAATTTCCATAGATAATTATTATGTGTGGTTTATTCAGGATTGGAAATAAAAACACAGAGAAACATACTCAAGTCAAAGCGAATGTGAGATTATTTTTTTATGATATCAATTTTGGACGTAACATCAATTATCCGAGTTTAATTTAGCATGAATTTTAACATGCCAAATGGAGAAATACATTGGGAATGTTTGCTGCAAACATCTTTTCCGAGTTATATCGGCTCCATAAGTCGAAACGCTGATTAATTGGATTAGAGGCCTTGAAGGCGAGTGTAGGCGGGTGAGTCGACCACGTTTTGTGTGTACGCCCAAAGGAAGTCGCTCCTAACACGAGACCTAAAATACGTTAAAACTTCTGCATATATTTTCATCTCAAACGTGACCATGATGCAACACTAAAAACTAGTAATAACTACCTACTTAGCCTGTGTTTCTTTATCAACTTGTGTTTAATTTTAGTTATTTTATCACACTTTCTTGCATTCTTCGTGTCACCATACCGGTACATATTATTATCCATCACACAACACTGTTACGTAACCGAGCCCTCTATCGCGGGATCAAGGTTCTTGAATCAAAAACACGGTGTCTAACACTGCACAATGAGTACTTAAGCTAATTACGTTCATATTACTATACGAATGAGAATTAAATTGGCTAATTTTTATCACAATAAACACAATTAACATCGGCCACGTGTCGACATCGCGATGTTTGATCACATACTAACCGAGACTTCTCAATGAGCTGATGGTGTTCAACTGACGAATGATAGTAAGTTATTTGTTAACAGCGGCCGCGGCCCGCAGGGAGGACCTCTGACCAGGGTTGACGACCCGCTAACGGCCGTTAATGGGTATTAAATTATATATTTGCACGGCTTGTTGATGCTTTTGTATTGTTCTAAATAAAGACCACTTTGGACTAGCTCTATTTGATATGTTTATTAATGGTCTCACCTAATTACAAGGGTGAATTATTGACAGAATACAATTTGTGTCTGTGGTTGTTTATAAAAATGACATAAAAGAACTACTTAATACATTTTCGGAAAACTCTTTATATTTTGAGAGATTTCCAACAACAGCATACCATAATGAAGCATGCTATGCTATTTGCTTTAATTAATCGTAGTGGTAGCCCTGTTTCCATTATTTTGTTATCATCACGGACGAAATTAAGACGTCTACATCCTGAACATTGTTGACCTCCCTCTTGTTAGATATTGTAATGACGGGGTGAAAGATAAATTATACTGACAACCAAAGATACCATTTTATAGAGCAATGATTTAAAAGGCCGATAGTTTTAGGTTCAAAATCTTATTTGGAACATACATTCTACTGGAAAGAAAGGATGGTGAAGATTTGTTAATCAATCATAGCCCATTCTTTTTAATGGATGTTTGATGTTTGGTAGAAGGCTTGTGTATGAGTGCGTTCTGATGGATATTAAACAAAACAATACCGGAAAACGAAAAGAATAAAGTGCCTACATGTGTGGGCGCACCCGTCATTACAGTTTTTATAATTAGTAAATTGTAGTATGTTCAAGTTCAACAGTTAAACATAAGCTTCCTCGATTTTTGCCTTTTTGTTTCAAAAGATATCTTATTTGTATTTCGTTAGTAAATAATAGGTAAGAATTTATGTTCAAGTGACCAACTTTAAATCCAGGTCGAGATTACAGTTGTAGTTGTTGATTCTTTCGTTTCCGAAAAATGCAAAATTTCATACACGCGAAAATGAAGAATTCGCATAATTCAGGCGGAACACACAGACATATTTATACTATACTATGTAGTACGCAATGTAGGACAAGACATTTTAGGCAAGTTACTAATAAAGCACCGAGAAACAGAAATCGGAACAATAGTAGGACTGGGTGGAAGCCGATAACCTCGTTAGATGGGATAATCTGATGCAGGTAAATGCAAATAGCAGGTCCATAACAAGATTCGATTTATGTTTCGGTCAGTACAATCTGAGTATCGCAGTGGGTCGAGAACGGCGAGATCTGAGGAGCCGCGCCGCGCCCGTCATTCAGCCTTATTGTTAGGCCGCCTAGATATTATGATTCATACGGCCACATTACAAGTTTCAGATAAGAATGCAGCAAATAGGGCGTTGCAGCTTGCAGCCGACCGTTCAAGCACATAATGGTCGTATGTGCTTGACATAATTTGTGACGCATGGTGTTGCGGTGCGGGAATAGCGTGTATATGTGGGCTCATTCTACTGCACATCTCCTCTGTTCATTATTTCGCGTTTTCTTCCGTTTGACGTCAATTAAGGAGTCACAGGAATATTAGTCAGAAAATATTACTCGGAATAATATCAATTCGGATGAGCAATTATAGCAATTTCAACTGTGTAAATACTATATTATTTCCATGGTACAGCGGAAATATTACGTATTATTAGTAACTTCTTACAATAAACATGTCCTAATAAGCACTGAATTTAACCAATGATTAACTGCAACCAATTGAGTCTCGAATTTGACCAGCTACCGCTACAAGTAGATAAGGGCAATGGGTTGATAGAAATTGTTCAATTACGTTTATTCAGATGGTTAAGAATGTCACTTACAATATTGTTGGGTGTTGCCACACATGGGCCGCGTATGGGCAGCTGGTGACACCTACCAAGCTAACGGTTCCAACGTATGTTAATTCACATATGAAATAGATTGAGCTATGACTCATATTATGATTCTAGGTTAAATATGTTTGCCAAAACATTTCGCAGGTTTATCTAAAAGCTGGGTAATAGCGCATGTCGTTGTTGGTTATTATTTTTAGCCGTTATAAATGCAAATATGAATGTGGATTGCGGAGATTTTGAAGAGGTTTCTGTTGTTTTCTTTGCACATCGAGCCCAATGGTTCATAAGGTACACTCTCAAAGAATCAATCAACTCAGCCTATCACATACATTGTACATAGGCTGCGGCCCAAGCTGCGGACCACACCCAGTTCTCTGTGTTTCGCATCCAATCCACTTTGCCGACCTCGGTATAAAAATGGTCCAATTGACCCATAGGATCCTATGTATCATTTCGATACTCACTCTTGCAACGCAAACAATTTTGGCCTTCGATCAACAAGTTGTTTATTGTTGATGATGCAATGCAGTTCTAAGAATCTTTAATACCATCCTATAAATTCTATTATTAATTTAATCGCTAACTAAGAGTCAATTTAATTTAAAAATATTATAAATTTTAATTTGGTTATTTTCAGTATTCATGAAAATCATTATCTAAGTTATGAAATCCGCCAGACTAAACATTACATAACATGCGTCATGTTCAGTTTACCTATAGGTTTCCGCGGCTCCTCTATCACCGGACATAGCTTGACTTTGTTTACGACGATCACCAACGTAAACTGCATTGTCGCACAACACCGGCACACACACAAAAACAAACCAACTTTCTCACATAACTCCTACAAATTAATAAATGCATCGTTCGCAACGTGCACAGTACTGCACAGTCCCTTCAAAACTAACCCGGATTAACATAATTGGTGCTTGCGGCAATTGCCGAGCCTACCACTCAGCAGCCATGTTGAAAAATTAATACTAACATTGGCTTATGTCCAGCAATTATTATTATCAAGCACGCAAACAAAGCTAATTGTAAATATGTGCGCCTCCCGCATCAATTGAGCGCATCGGCGGCGGCACAACGGGGGAACTTTCAGGGACGGAAATAACACACAATTGTTACTATTTGTAGAAATGGCGAGTTCAGAAGGGAATATTAATCGTTGCGACAATGTAAAGAGATCGCTGACACTGTCGCAACTGTTCCTTTTTCATGGAATCTGGATGTTTATTGCAACAATAGCCGTTAACGCCCATCATCCTGTCAGGCCCACAAATAAATGGTCGTCCGAAAATGGTAATTTTTGCAGTCGTCGTATGTGGTGAGTCTATGTAGACTTACCAATGCTCAACAGTAGTTTAAGGTTTAGCGTCTGCTATATCATAATGAAAGGTAAATTGCTCACGATAACCGCAAAACCTAGGAATAGAGTAACCGCAAATGAGGAAACATTAATATCACATGTTTCATTCATCAGACCTATTATCGGTTTTACCGAGGCCATTATTGAATGGAACCAAATATTGAATTATCTTAAGTAACCTGACTCTTCTAAGTTCTAATGAAGATTATGCAGAACTATTAATTTAGGTACAATGATTGTAATAATACTTTTTCACTTAAGATGAATTTGTGACTACTACACGTATTGTTGCTATTTACCTATATTGAGTGTTACTTGATGTATCTTGATGAACGTCACTGCTTTACCTTAGCTTATTTAAATTTTACATAGGACTTACGTCATACAGTCGAGTTCAAGGCTGAATTCAGTAAGATGACATGCGATTGACGAGCGTTTTGCTTTAGCATTATTAGCATTTACAACTCCACGGATCATAATAATGCATACCACACGCTGAGACGATATTCAAGACATGTAATTACACATAATAACCGCGTATAAATATTGCAGAACCGATCGTGTAATGACAAATTGCTGGGCTATCACTACATGGCACATGAATTAATACGAATGCACATCGAATAATCAAGACGTATGCAACCAAATAGTCGTGCCAGCAAACAACACATCGAACTGACGCAGTACACAGCGGAGACCAGTCCAAAAATATACAAAAGCATATTGCAATGAGGCCAATGAATCTATGGCGATTGGCGAGCCGTGCGCTAGACTGATTAATCAATGTATAAGGTTGATTGACGACAAAGAACGAATTCAAATCAACATTATTGAGCTAAATATAATTTCCATAAAAGCGTGCTATGGCATCTTGCGTAATAAGGCATAATTACTAAGGTGTCTAGACGTTAGAGCCTTCGAGGAGCAGGATTCTATGCAGATATAGGTGATTTACCGAAGTAAATTGCCATTTACGTCAAATATGAGATGCAGTTCGTCGTCCGAACATCTACAGAGGTGAGTCAGATACCCGCTAATGTATAGTAGCTCTTAAATAAACACAACAGATAAGGAGTGTTGGGGGATTTCTGCTAACATAATAAACATAATCTAATCTATAAAAGCTAATTCTGATTTCTGGTGCTAATAAATATCACATTAGACGGAGCTGCAGCATTA
Source organism: Caradrina clavipalpis (assembly GCA_932526535.1). NCBI lineage: Eukaryota > Metazoa > Arthropoda > Insecta > Lepidoptera > Noctuidae > Caradrina > Caradrina clavipalpis. The sequence goes on from OW052100.1 coordinate 8,604,176, forward strand.
TCTACATTCGTACATGATACTCACTAGACAGAATAGAATGCAGCCACGTTGTAGCATTTGTTCCCCTAGGAAAATTAATACAATGAAAACATAGAAGTATGTACAATATAATAAGCTTAATATAAACAATATGAAGGACATATTATTTTATGTGCTGGACGTGAACTTAAAACATAATCTTTGCCACATTAATAATTATTAAAGAATTTTTGATCAGCGCTCCCAAGCCAACTGCGAATAGCAGGGTACAGAATTGCATTTACCCAATAGGATAGCAAAACAACAACTATAAATAATGGGTAAAGGGCTTGTTTTGCACTTGCGACTTGCGATGCAACTGACTTCGCCACACATTGATTGATGCACAGTCCGTCTGTTTACACTGTAAAACTAGTTGATTTAATCATTGACGTCTGGGTGCGTTAAACGTAACGGTGAATATGAGTGGGTGTTACTTACATTTAATGAGTACGACCGAGTCGTGGGGCTCGCACTGCACCTGGGTGGCGTTCATGGCCAGCAGCCCAACGCTGCCCGCCCCGCCACCCGCGCCGCTCGCCTCTCTGCAATCATAACATTAGTATAAGCACTAGTATAACTTCACATGTATTTCCCGAAGGAGGTTGGTCCGTCCCCTTTAGCTATTAACTCTCCTTGATGTCCATAGGAATTTCCTAGTAGAAAAACTCAATTAGCCCTAATCTGGGTGAAGAAATCTTGAGTTCACGCTTGGCAGCGTACAGTCATGATTTCTTTGCGATCTTTGGCAAATGAAGGATTAAGTATGGCGTCTTTTATGTTTATCTGCACCTCCATTACAAACCGAGTCATATTTTCGGCTGTATGTATTTGTTTTATGTATGTTCACTGATTTTTCGGTCAATTGTATTCCGATTTTGACTATAATAAATATTGTCATGATCTGACAACGAACTTCGGAGATGTGAAACAGAACTCCTCATGGGATCATAGCAGAACTGTCGTAACAACTAAAATTGCTTTGTTATACGTGTAGTCGATGACTGACTGAAAGAAGAGGTGGAGGCAATATAAAACAACAAAGAAAACCAAAGCCGTCGACATCCAAAACTAAAGTTATTGTTCACTTTTTGAAGGCGGTGGTCTTTTTAGTAAAAAAGTTTTTTACTTTTAGCAATTGCCATTAGGACCTATGACAGCTCCGACCAATCAATTAGGGGTTCCCAGATTATTACCTAGTGAACAGGTTAATTTACAGTCGGGATTCAAACTTCCCTGTTACTTTCATAGTTTTCATGAACCAATGAAGCAGTACATAATTACTATTGCCTATCATTACTATGTGTAAGTATTACGCTATTACATAAGAAGGCCGTCGTTTCACAAGCGTTGCTATTGCTGCGCTGGGTCGGGTATAAGATTGACAGCAGGAAAAAGTGTGAAGTAAGTAACTAAGTAGGCATTTCCATAAGTTACTTGATAAAATCAATTGAGCTGATAAGAACAATCATGTGATAACGCATTAATGTAGGCCTAATCGTGGCACAGATAATGGAAGACTTTAAAGAAATTGTCACGTTCATCTTGATGTCTTAAATTGTTGAACGATAAGAATGGTCCTTATTGCTCAATAAATTATCTAAGAGATCGGTCATCTCTTATTAAGAGATACTTATTAGAAGATAGAGAGTTCAACGCGGCGATCAAAGGGCATGAAGACAATACTTTCTGTTTGGAGTTAAATCGATTCCCGTGACCAGTGGCGGATTAACGTATAAGCACAACAAGCACGTGCTTGGGGCCCCTGGTCTGCAGGGGCCTCCATCCTCTGCTGGCGTTTCATTTTATACCTACATTTTATCGAGATTAATCCATATGTCCGAAATCACAAGGCGCGAGCGGTCCGGGAGTGACCCTTCATACACCCCCGCAGGGCCCTGTGAGGCCCTGTCCCCTGCGCGCCCGCACGTCGCGTCGCGCCTCGATTCCGAGGTATTCCTCGAAGCGCTCCCGTTTTGAAACGCTCCCATCTATCCCGAAGCGCTCGCTCCCATGATTAACTTTCGGATAGAGATGGGACTATACTAACTGAAATTATCGATAATAACTAGGTAATAAGTCAGGGATGATATGATTTAAATCATTTGATTTTAATCAGTGATTTAAATCGCGATTAAAATCAAGTGATTTTTTTAAAAAAATCGTTGATTTAAATCAGTACTTTTTTTATTGCAACCAAAACAGCCAAAAAGGGTCGTCCCTTAAGGAACTACGGCGCACACATACGTGTGCATCGCTAATATGCCTATGGGTATCATTATACGGTTCGGGGGCTCCCCGAAATTTAAACCCGCGCCTGAAATCTCTCTTTTTATTCGAATCGTCTTTTTTATTTTTATTTTTATTTTTTGTTAAATGTTACAAAATGGAAGTGGTGTTTTTTAATTACCTTTAGAAGAATATATGTTTGTTTATTTTCGTTAATGGCATTTTTTATAAATTTAATTCAATATTTTTGTTAAATAGGCAAATAAATATGTTACTTCGTTTTCTTGATAAAAGAATGACTTAATAAAAGAACTAATATGTTGATTTAACAAAAAATATGACGTTTTTTTAATAAATAACTGTCGTTCATACTGAAAACGATCCGATATTTAAAAAAATCAAAAAAATCTGATTAAAATCAAATAAATCCGATTTAAATCAAATTAATCTGATTTATTTGATTTTTTTATAAAAATCATGATTTTTATCAACCCTGGTTAAGAACACATTGTTATAATATACAACTAGCGGCCCGTCCCGGCTTCGCACGGGTTTGGTTTTTTTTTTTTTGTTTTATTGTAAATCCTTTGCTGCACCAAATAGATGAATATAATCTGCCGACATATGTACCTATTCATATTTTTTTATTGTTTAGAAAGCTTATGATTTCTCTTCGTTATGTTTCCCATTACTACCCCCCTCCCCGCATACCTCAATGTTTTGTCGGAAGTTTTTCTTAGAAATAAGGCAATGAGGTGTCCATCGTTTACGTCAATGGTAGAGAGTGTCAGACTCTTACTGACTAAAATCACCTACTGACTAAAATCACCTACTCTGAGCCGGGACCCAGTAACGTATTGCGCTCAACGGTGATGCTACCTATGCGATAAACAATTTTATAATTTTAATTTTTGCCAAAAATAGCGATACTAACTTCTTAACTAAGAATTAAAGATACGGCGTTAATCTTTAAAACTACGCAACGGATTTTGATGCGGTTTTTTTTAATAGATAGAGTGGTTAAAGAGGAAGGTTTATATGTATAATAACATCCATTAAATAGCGGAGAAATAGTGTTATTTTTGATGTTTCTAATGTGATGTGGTAAATAATTTCATTTTTTCCGCTTACATTGCAAACGCAGGCTGAACCCTACGAGATTTATCAAAATAATGTACTAAGTATTGTACACATTGAAAAGGCGTACAGAAAACTCCGCGATGCACAGTGTATTTTTTTCCCAAAAAATCGGACATGCCTTTTTTTTTGTGAAATCTTATACATAAATGTTTTATGAATTAATGAAAAGAACACTCGTGCACCTATTTCTCATTAAGGAGAAATAAAACCACTTTATTCTTTTTTATAGTGAAATAGTAAATCATCCATAACTTTTGAAATATTTCACAAAATGTCTTCTTGGTTTTTCTAATCCACAATAATCTCAAAACACACGATACTAATTGATTTATATATTTTTTTATTGAGTTTTAAGAGATTTATTTACAATTTAAGCATTTTTTTTATGGTCGTATTTTCAATTATTTGGATTTTATTTTTCTTTAGAATTGTTAATAAAATGTGTTAGAAGCCTAGAAAAAAAATCTGATCCAAATAATGAAGTATCTCTAACTTAGAGGCTTCTAAAGTTTTCTATGGTAATTATGGTTTTAATAAGTAAATAAGACCAAGATAATTTATTCAAATAATATTATAAACCGCGTTGGAAAAACTGTCATTAAAAAAAAAATACTTCAAATATTATGTTTATTAAATTATGAAGCGACAACCCTATCCAGAAAAATCTGAATTTTAACAACTCCGAGATCCTGCATTTAGGATCCAAGAATTTGTAGGATCATAAGCGTAAATAAAAAGAACATTTCAATCCTAGTTACAAATCCAAATATGTAATAATATGGCGGTAAAAAAAAGAAAACATAAATTTACAAAATCAGCCATAAATCTGTTATCTTGAATAAATAAAGCCTAGATGTTTTTTGTTATAGGAGGGATTTTAAGACACTATTTAATGCCATCAATAGATTCTTGTTTTGTTGATTTTTTTTGAAGTAGGTACTAATTTTCAATATTTTATAGCAAAAGGGGCAATCAGGAGTTTTCGTCTCGCATTTATAATCACAAATCCTATGAAATTAGATAGGTACTTAGTAAAAATGCCATGTCCGATTTTTTGGGCGAAAAATACACTGTGCGATGGTATAATATGTCTATCTCTTATGGATATCCCACAATAACATTTTTTTGTCATTTACTTTTTATTAACTAATTTTCGAAGCGATTTTAACCAATACAGCATTAATCCTTATCCAATTAAATACCTTAAATACATTGTTGATTTAATATGGCCTTTTACAGCATATGATTTAAATGAATATTTTCGAAGATATTACAGATTTAAAAATTACGGGACGTAGCGTTTGCGGCGTTGCGGGCCGCTATGTTTTTTATATACAACGTTTACAGTTTTTCTGTAGTGTAGTTAGTAGGTATCAGCATTGCACCCGTGCGAAGCCGAGGCGGGTCGCTAGTTCTGACAACTAAAAAGATTAAAAAATCCGCCAAAACAAGCTTAATTCTTTAGCATTAATGGGTATTGAGGCAGACATACTTCGTCAGATAAATTTCGACGATAATATATAATCTCGGAGTTTGCTCTGAATAAGGCAAGGAAAAAAATGTTTTAAGTTTTAAATTATACCTACCTACTACACTTTCTATTTTGATGAACTTTCATTTTATACTTTCTACCTTCCAAATTTAAGCAATAGAGGGCCTACACAGGCTCTGTGCTTAGGGCCTCGGAAACTGTTAATCCGCCACTGCCCGTGACCTCGAATGCTATTCTGAGCTTTAGTTCTTTATTACGTAAGAGATAGATACTGCTTGAAGTAAAACAAGAAAATCTGGCGGACTCTTACATTTTCATGAAATCATCGATGCTTGAACCTGTCTAGTTCAGTATTTATGCTACAATCAACAAATGCTCGGGGATGATGTCATCATCATCAAGCTTGGCAGGCGGATGTGTAATTGCAGCATGGCGTCATCAGCGCATAAGTGGATGAAATGTGTTCCTGATTAAACCATGCTGCTGTAAATCTGTAATAGGTATTTCGACTAAAAGAGGCGAGCCTTGGTAGCCATTTTTTTGTGTTGGAGAGCATTCAATCATACTTCTACATATGCTTCTACTATAATCATTATCATGAAAACAATTGCAAAAGCGATGCACAAAGTACTAGGCTAATGTTGATTTGCTAAGCGTTAGTCATCAGCTACTCCCATGTAGAACAAAGGAATTAAACATTGCGACTGTATAAACTAGTGGAATTAATAGACGGAACCCTATTAGTACTTGGATCGTTGAGCAATGTGCATGAACAGCTTTATTTCACAATTTTACTCATTTGATTTAAAAACGGGACAAAAATTGAATAGGTCGTGAAAATTCCAAGTCTGAAGTTGCATATCGAATTCGCGAGTGATTTATTATGCAATTTCGTTTTATAAAATTATGGATTTTTCACATACTGGCACAAGCACTTTTGTAAAACATTTAGGTACCTGTTTACGTATGAATTCGCAAAGTCATAATTCAGCTGCAAGATGGCATTTCGAATTTTTTCACGTTAAAGTTTCCGTGGGATTGTTTGAGGTTTCGATGACGAAGTATGAAATATTTTAGCTTTCTTTATTTGAGTTAACAATTCGGGTGATTCAAAGGTGGTAAACGCGACTCTCTAGTTAAATAATATAATGTATCAGTTTTCAGAATTGTTCTTACGAATTTGAGCCTCGTTACCTAGTTACTACGCTACGCTAGAGGTCTTGTGTTCGATTCCCAGGTCGTAAAAGTGTTATTGGGTTTTTCTGTGAAAGTCTCAGTAGCAATTCGGAGTTAGGATTTGTGCCCGGTTAATGGTAATAGGCTCGCCCCCTATTACATGAGACCTAAACACACATACTTATCTGAAGAGTTTGACTGCTTGAGCAGAACTAGCTCCAAAGCTAAGAGGGATCATTTCTGACTACATCGAGAACAGTACAAAACGACACAGTAGCTACTTGTCGGGTTAAAGATCAAAGGTCTTTATAACCAGTGACAGGTTGGCAATCTATGATGTAATAAGAACCCATCGCCCATTGGTCTATTAAAGTTCAGTTTACTTCAAACAATAGCACCAATAATATGCCTACGGCAAACTCTAAAAGATCATGTAGAGAAGGGTTTCTGGCTAGGCGAGATGAGAACTACAGATTTGAATGCAGTGCATAACAAAATAATTAAATGGCCAGCCTAGTAAGTAACATAAAACCATTGAAGAACCGTAGTCAAGGATACATTGATCGTCACGTTTTCATTCATTTTGCCGATTCAGCGAAATTGAATCCGATATGCGTTCTACTAGATATGCTAGCTACTCTACTAGATAGGCTTTATTAATATACCTACTTGAAAATGTCTATTTGAAAACCTCTTTATGCGGTTTTCAGTTAAGCGTTGTATTCCCAATCAGACTGAAAGACATTCAACGCAATAGGTGTAGCTACCTGTATTTTTTTTAAGTAGTTACACACACAAACATGATATGAAGAAGTTGATCACGTGTAGTCATACCAAAAGCCATAAGAGCATTCTGAACATGACTGTAAAATCGTAATTCATCATTAATATCACCATTCATCATCATCCACATAACTTTTTCTGGTTTTCCTACGAAAATAGGCCAAACAAATGGAGTGTATTTTGTTCTAACACTCACCATCATTGCCAACAGCCATTTGATTCCATAGTAAGTAGGTAGGTATCATCTTTTGCACGCAACGCGCAAATTAATGTCATCAAAACAATTCAGCTCAATACAAATTGATGCTGATAAGTGTGCGATTAGCTTTTGTGTAATGGCGAATATGTGGGAAACAAGTACGGGGATTGATTTCAATGTGTTTAATGGAACAAGGACAAGTTAATCATCTACTTTATTTATAGATGGACTAGACTACCTATTGCTTTTATAGCTTAAGTAGATCTTACGCATATAGGTATAGCATTCGGCACGCGTCATGTTTGGGGCAGTGGGTGATCCATTGGATGCTGCACTGCTTTGATCCCCACAGGGAAAAAAGATTTCTAAGTATGGCATACAGGTACCTAGTTGTTTCTCATCTGGTTGTTTGAATTCATATCAATGCATCCACAATACAAGAGAAAATCCCAGGGTGGATAAAACAAAATACGGAAATAGGTTACATGGCTTTCTGCAAAAATATCAAGCTCAATCTCTAAGTACTATATTTATTATTGATAAGTATATGCACATGCGAAGATAAACATTTCTAGTCCCAGGATACAGATTAACCTGATTAAAAACAAATTTGTTCCCAAAGCAAAGGTACTAAATCGCATGTCTAGCGGAATCTCCTACTGTAGCATAGTAGGTGCTTAGGGTAATCAAAACAAACAATATTGTGAAAACATGACAATTCCAAGATGCTTAGAAATCTTAACAATACCTGTTTCTCAGGACATGTGAGTATCAAGTTCAATGAAGAGTTATTTATTATTTACATTACAATTTCCTTGTATAAGGTAAATTTTGAATATTAACATTTTGGTAAGTACTTAATGGATCAGACTGGGGAAGACTGATCCAGGGTTGCAGAAATTGATCGAAAGATATACTGTGGCTCTGGAACGCAAAGAGCATTAGGAAGAACATGGATAGGTTTTAGTCAGTAAGAGCCTGACACTCTCATCCCCAGAAGAAGTAATTTGATGATATCCTATCCTCAAAAAAACAGGGAAGACTAATAATACAATGGAAGGATTATGACAAATGGCTAGAAAGGGGATTGCTTTGTGAAAGAGGAAATGCTGCCCCAATTAATGATATATTATGTCGCTACCCCAAATAAAATACAACAAGGACAGAAAGGTGACAAGCTGGATGTTCATTTGAATGAGTTCGACAACTTGCTTAAATATTTTGTTTTTTAGTTCATTAAGTAATCAAGTGATTAAAATCTGTCTAAACAGCCATGCTACAATTAATCAGGTGGGCCATAAGCATGTTCACCAACCAACAATGTTTAAAAAATAAATAATTAAAAAAAACACTGCTTTTATTTAAATTAACTAGGTACACATTCTGATGAAAACTGAATAGCGGATATGATTCAAAGAGAAATGTGTCATAGATAACAGTAATAAACTACAAATGCATCGAAAAAGCTCGGTGTGCTCAATAGAGCAAAGCAGTATTTCACACCAGGGCAAAGACTTGTGCTGTATAAAGCGCAAGTCCGGCCCCATATGGAGTACTGCTGCCACCTTTGGGCGGGAGCTCCGGGATACCAGCTTGGGCCTTTTGACTCGGTCCAAAGACGCGCTGTGAGAATTATTGACGATCCCATGCTCACAGGCGGTATTGAACCTTTAAGTCTGAGGAGGGACTTTGCCTCCCTATGTGTGTTCTACCGCCTATACAATGGGCTGTGTTCCGCGGAATTATTTGAAATGATGCCAACGGCCACTTTTTACCATCGCACCTCTCGCCATCGGCAGGGGGCCCATCCTCACACCTTGGAACCGAAATGGTCCCGTACGGTACGGTTTCAGAGGAACTTCCTCCCTCGTACGCTTAGGTTGTGGAATGCGCTCCCTGCTACGGTTTTCCCAAGAGACTACAGCATGGGGTTCTTCAAGAAAGGTGTTTTGAGGTTTTTACGGGGTCGGCAGCGCACGAGTGATGCCTCTGGTGTTGCAAGTGTCCATAGGCAGCGGTAACCGCTTAACATCAGGCGGGCCGTTAGCTTGTTTGCCACCTACAGTGGTATAAAAAAAAAAAAAAAAAAAAAAAAAACAAATTATCTACATTGTATTATGATGATACTATACCAGTTTCAAACACTTCAAAGATTATGTATTACATAAAACTTTCATAATGACTTGTTTATCTCGGGATCTAAAATGATTACTTTCATGACTAAACATTTGTTCAACCAACTTCTTCGTACAATAAAATTAAAAGAGTTACAACTTTAAAATAACAAAAATGGTTTCTTTTATGTTTCCTTTAGTCAAGGAGGAAATAAAAATAAAAAGGTGGGAAGCACAAATAACATTATGGAGGGTGTTGTCTGAAAACATGTGCACTGATAATAAATGAGTGACAGAAATAGCATCTGTTTCCAATTTCATGGTAGTTTATCAAATAATGATTTCTCTGTAAAGTTTCAAGTGTTTTACAATGATGACTGAAGAAAGATGAGGGTTACAGCTATGGTGCCAGTTGAGGTGGATGTATTTATTTTTTTCGATATTTTATGGTGAAATCAACTTTTAATGAATTTAATGTTAAGCCTAACAATAGGCAGGCAAGCCAGACACCTAGTAAAATGGCCGAACATGAATCCAAATAGGTTGACTATGTCCGTTTTTATTCCGATGCAACCTTAGTTACGGCTCATAAAAAAATTGACATCGTGCTCCTGACTGTTTACCATGAATGTGATGTGTTTGCAGATAAATGGACTGAAATTATGCATGTTATGCATAATTTCTGAAGTTCTATGAGCGACATTATTTTTGTTTGTGGACACAATTTTATCAACATGACATATTAGTTTTATTGTTCTGTGTTACTCATTTCTATATTTAATTATTACTGTAATTCATTTTAATCTATTCTATTATTCAACTTTGTTATTAATTTTAATTATTAATTACTTTTTGTTTGGAGGAGTTGTGGGGCACACAACACAATAGTGTTTTTATTATTATTTTAGTGTGCACATGCATGTGTCAATAAACATTATTTAGTTCTTTCATTTTAATTGATGTTGCACTGTTTTTACCAGACTGTGCTAGTGGGAGGGTTATCATTACCTTTAGATAAATAAACCGGGTGGTCCAACACAACACAGAGCAAAGTAAAATTGATTTAAAACATTTCTAGTTAAATAATATTATCATTTACCTCCATGAATGAACCATTATACCTGAAGCTACACAATGAATACAAATTGTTTCATTATCAATAAAAGTTCTGTTTGTGGAATGATAATGTATCAAATAGGCTCTTTCTATGATGGGGCTTGTTTTAAAGAAAGGGTTATTAGATAATGAACTTAGAACAAGCAACTAGCTTCAACTTTCTGTTAAATTTTTTGACCATACAAAGGTGCCTGTAGATAAAATGCTTTTAATAAATGATTTTGACTTAATTTGTTTGTAATTTATGGCTGAATTCTTGAATACAAAAACACACACACATGTTTTTTTATAGCTCTTACTGTAGCTATAGTTCCGGGAAGTCCTATAAAATGCAATATTTGGGCTGTAGTTTTAGAGCTTGGCATCACAAAAGAAAAAAAATGAAACCTTTTGTTTTTATTAATGTAGGTATTCAGAATCTATTACGAACAAAAAAAAAAATAGTCAAGTAAATAAAGTACTTTAGGTAACCAGCAAGCCAATTAAATGTTGAGGACTTGAATTTTTTTTTTATATTTTACTTACATGTTGGTTATGATTGCAATTTTAAAACTTTGGTTTGTGTTAGAGTTTATGCGTGTACCTTTTTAATTTTGAATAACACTTGTGATTGGACCATACTAAAAAAAAAATTGTTCAGAAATTAAAAATATTTAATATTAAAAAATGTTGTGGTGCCCTTTAGGGTCTTCCATTTTGCCTAACTTGAAGCCATTGTTTGTAAACAATGGTATTGTGGAATATAATAAATGATAATGTGTATGAACATTGTGGAAATAATTTCTAGTTTTTAAAATCTACATTAAGTTCCCAATTGCATAGAAAACTTCATATTTGCAGAAATCTTATGACCCTGCTTTTTATGCAAATAAGATAAGAACCTTGCATAGTTTTATCAATTGTTTGTTTTTAGTCAGAAGCCCATCCCTATTATTTACACAACACTTTTGATATTAATTTTTCTTTTCCCTATTTATATTTTATGGAAGTACATAGTTTTTCTGAAGAAGATTAGTAACAGAAGCCGCCCCTAAGACGACCCACTGACCGAAGAGTCATAATATTTTTATCTTTACAGTAAAGAGCTAGACTGCATGTGAAATATTAAACCAACTTAAAAAACCGGGACAGAAAAAAACAACACTAAATGAGTAGTTCCACAGGTTTACTGTTCCACAAACTAAGTGATGTGCATAATAAAGTTGGAACAATGACAAGTAGGGGAGTTGCCTAACCACCACATTGTTGTTCAATAAAGGGAACAATCACTTGTTTACAATCACCAGTATTTTTCGTACCAGCTGGTGGCTTCATGCTGCACTTAATTGAACCTAATGTCCACTGAGCTAGATTCGCCTTGCATTCAAGATAATCTACCGAGCACACGAGAGTTTAATCAGTACTTCCACGTACTTTCATTGGTGCAATCGTAATAAATTGCGTGTTTCACACGCTGACACACCGCACGAATACCACGTCTTGACATTTGACACTGTGCTGGTCACCAGGCGTTGTCATCCGTTGTCATAATTTTAGGTCAAAGTACGATGAACTTGAACGCGCTTTACTCACCGTAAAATGCTTATTGCCGGCACTTGCTTCCCTACGGAATGCGTGCAGGCAGGGCCCGCATTCGCTAGGAAAGCATTACCCACTGTTTTATGCACGTTTGGAAAGTTTCCTCACTGGAAACCGGCCACGACAACAATCACTGGTCACACTGTTGGGTCCACGGGCACAAGATCTGACAATAACGTACTGAACAACTAAATACCACTACCTCTCTTATAATCCACTGTTTTACAGACAAAAGGCACAGGTATCCATGTATCGAACACTTTTAAAAGTCACAACGCACTGCAAAAGTTCACAGACGGTTAAGGTTTAGTGTTACATACAAAAAGTTCACACGCGTATCTTGTCTAATTAAACTTTATAACTTTTATTTAGATAACAACAAAATAAGAAAGGAACGTCGATCGCACCGCAAAATCCGAAAAACACAAGACGCGCAGCTGGCTAGCTGTCGCCTCTCGCTTGACTGCGGGGACGGCGGGTGTGCAGGCGGGTGGAGGGGCACGCGACCGCTTCTACCGCGCCCCCTATCCTTCCCGCGCCTCGTCTCGCAAGTCATTTCATTATAAAGCCGGCTTTTCACTGCGGGATGTAATGTAATATATATTACATCACGAGATATAATTTAATATCGCTCACCATACTATTTAAGAAACCTCTTTACACTAAGCTGTAATATATATTATATCCCAAACTATAAATATTTTTTCGACCGAATGGGCGATAAAGAGGAGATATATATTTTACCTCACGTCCCGGACAACGCACCCCCCCTGCCTCGCCCTCACTTTGAACGGAACGGTGCAGACTGTAGAACTGTTTGAACCAAATATATATCTTTCAGTGTGAACAGCAACTGCGGGATGTAATATATATTCCAGGATGTAATATATATTACATCCCGCAGTGAAAAGCCGGCTTTACGTTACGTTCATTTTATTTTATTTTGAACCTGTATTCGTCTGCGTTCGGTATCCTACTGCAACAGAGATTATTATCAAAATGCGCTTGGTGCTTAAAATTACAGGTGTACCTATCTATTCAGAATTACAGATTGATCGAAATTGACCTGTATAAATTATTTGTTACGAACTTTTATTTTATCAACAGATAATCTGAAAGGCTGGTAAGTTTTCTGTTGCAAATACAGCTATAATTTTATCGAGAACCATCAAAATTGACTGAAACGGTCTGAAACCTACAGTTTACAACTATAAAACTCACAGTAATAGACACACCACGCTCCGTCTATCCTACTCACCGTGAGAACTTTTGGAGGCGATCGAGCAATTTACTTGCACTGATCATGTAAGTAGATTGCACCTCGTCAATCTACTATGAACCAATATATCATAGAAGTGGACGGATGTGCCGTTGTTGGATTGGAGGCTAAAACGCGGAATGCGCGAATGCCAAATAAACAAGCAGCTGTTTTGTTGATGAAAGCACGCGCAGCCCGCAGTGGTTTGCCTTCCTCGACAGAGTTATGCCTCCAATGCATATTTTCGAAAAATAATTTCACACGACCGACTTTCAGTTAATTTTCGAGAAAGTGATCCTTCATTGGCGATCTATCAAGGAGTGCAGCGAGTTTCTCCTTTATCATTACGGGGTTCTGATAACCACCCCTGTGGCCCGGTAGGCCTGTAATTACTGGTAGTTTGCCGGCAGATGAGTAAATGCTTTAAATTCTGGGTTGTATGTAGGGAAAGTGAAGTGTTAATACGACAACTTGATCATAGTGTTTCGTGCCTTTCTACCGGCGAATTGAGAAGGGATTCCGCGAACGACGCGAACTTTGAGTTTGACCTCGCTTTAAACAGTTTACAACGTAATTGGCTATTAAATTAAACATGATAGTACGATGAAGATCGTATTTACCTGTCCGCAAAAGTCTATTCAGTCAGTCAGTTCGGAGTTCGGGGAACATCTGCTTCTGTTTTTGCTCGCTATGTAACAATAAACTTTACCCCAATTCATGGAACGGAAGTAGGGTGTGGTTTGGGTGCGTCCTTGAGTCGAGTTCAATTGGGTCCGGAAATTTCTATTCCCATATTTTTGTTTTGGTGTTTCATTTGAATAGAGCTCCAATAATAGTGAACACGTATGAAGGAGATCTTAAATCTATACATTTAACAAAGACAAACCTAGCTTTAATTAATTGACTACACCTGCTTATTCATTTTTTTATTACTAACGATATGCATGGGAATCGTCGTGTAGGTTTAAATATTCAATGAGTATATAGGTACTTACTTATCTAATAAAAGTATGATGTCATAAATAAAAAGATGTCTAAGTAATCCAATGGGAAAATAGTTCAGATAGGTAGATCTATACATGATAAATAATGTATCTCACAAGTACCTATATAATGTAAGTTCACACAGTTCGAACGGATATCCTTTCTATTTCGGTCCAAGGATAAATGCTAATGGTAGGTACCTGCTTGGTTGGATAATATTTCACCGTTTGTCAACATGCCTAACGGTTGTACAAGCATTAAACTTAGAGACACATAATGGACGTTTCTGTAACTTTATGTTCTGCGCCTACGATTGTCATATTACCAGACACCGGTTTACTAACGTTATATTTGTGAAGCTAATTTTGAAACAGCAGCCTTTTCCGCAGTTTACATTTTAAACCCAGGGTCTGTAAGGAATAAGTTCAAAAACGATTAGGTATCTGGAAACTCTGGTACAAGTTGCAATACTTAATACACGGCTTGATTTGGTGAATCCTGATTTAGGAGGCCCACTTGCATCAATACGAATTCTGCGAAGCAGTCTTTAGTTGATCGGTCATCATCATCGAATCCCCTACTTTACTCACTGCTGTAAGTAGACCGTTCTGATAAACTCCATGCGAGCTTCATCCAAAATCCGCAGGCGATGGCAACAAAGTCATTTGTCTACCTTGCTGCCAGTCTTTGGACTCGTTATATCTACGTTTTTTATGACCTGATAGAATGAGGAACTTATTAACCTTACATAGGTAAGCTTTGGTAGTTCTACAATCTAATATTAGGATATCCAAATTGCAGAGTCCCTTTGTGCAGTTGATCCAGAAACTAAAATGTAAGTATTTGCAATGATCTCATTGTTTTTAGCTTAGGTGCCTAATATTGTAATTTTTAAAGATTTCGGAGTAGGCAAATAAAAGATTCCTCAATGATGGTCATGTCTCTACCTACTTATTTTTTTCCCGTTACCAACTTATGGTAGGTAACTTTAGTCTTAGCTAAACAAATTGACTGTAATTTGCTAGAAGTGCTTGCAAGGCAAAGTACGAACAATTTGCATTTTAACATAATAATGAGAATATTTTTGTACACGAAATGATGTTAGTAGATCCGTAATTCAAGAAGGTAGATACCTAAATATAACAATTGCCAGATACTGTAGAGACACATCCTACTACTATTATAAAGGCGAAAGTTTGTATGTATGGATGTATGGATGTATGGATGTTTGTTACTCTTTCACGCTTAAACGGCTGAATGGATCTGGATGAAATTTGGCACAAAGATAGATTATAGTCTGGAATAACACATAGGCTACTTTTTATCCCGGGAAAATGTACGGTACCCGTAGGATAACACATCAACTGTGACGCGGACGAAGTCGCGGGCAGAAGCTAGTAAATTATAATATTATTGTGAACCCAAAACTTTGCCGTCTCTGTGTTCTATCAACAGTTCTAATGGGCCTTGTACTTAACGATGCTATTGACAATGCTGTAGACGTGGCTAGGTCGTGATCAGCTATAGTTAATCAGTTACTTATGTAATCGAATCGGGAATCATCGACACGAACAGAAGAATTGTGTAGATGGGGCACGATAAACAATTAAGGACCCTCTGTTTACTCCATAAGTGAAGCAACAATACTTCAATCTTCATTATTGCACCAAGTGCCAGCGGTATGGCATGGGGACTACATTTTATTTATAACTTTACAAGTCGCATACTCGACGCGCCTTGCTCAAAATATCGCGTCGTGCCGGCGACTTCCGTCGATTCAAAGTCGACTACCACTCATGGTGTTTTTTACCATCACACACTCGAACACGACATTTTGTCAATTCAAGCATTTTAAAATAGTGGACATTTGAATAATTTTCATTTAAGATACGTTGACCGGCTATTAAGCAGGTGTTTGTTTTGCTAATTTGTTGTAAGAGCGATTAATTGAATAATTAATGAAGGAAAGGTAGACTGCGTGGTGCCAAATGAATAGGATTATTATTGTGACCAAAGTACGAGTATGTCTGACAATTCATCGAGTATAACACAATGGGCTGTCTTATGTACAATTACAATGGACTGACTTTTCCTAAAGAAGGACAATAACTAAAGTAATGCCAAAAACATTAATTATACTGGGTGTAGAATCTTGAACTCTAAATGACAATCTAAAAAAGGAAATATCTGTGTAGAGATGGAATAAACGTGTCATTTTCCAATGTAATAGCTGTTGTTTTATCTCCATCAGTTCATGCTAGATTGAAATCAATCCTTACAGTGATTGGCAATTACAGAAGTATGCCAGTTAGCGAAACCAAAACTAATCAGTGCTTTCGTGTTCCAAAATCAGAATATATTATTATAAACGTCGATATATCCCAGTGTCCTGTAAGTGACAATGGAAACATGCCCACTTTGAACACATTTTTTCTGGTAACTTTTTATGTTCATATTGTCCCAAGTTTTCGGCGGCAGACGATGACTTATCAGACGGTTGAGTGGCGGCATATTGTTGAACTCGGCGCTTCATGTGTTCGAGTCCTGAGAGCTAAAAGTAACGGACGTGACTGCTGAGACAGATCTAAAAATAATGCACCTTTTGATATTTAGGTACCTACCTACCCACTACACTAATTATATGTATTTTAGTGCTACTCTTCATACATATGTAATACTTGTATGTTCAAAAGAAGTTTGTATTCAAACATGTTTGTTTTAATTAAGTATTTAACCTGTTTAAAAAAAAAAAACCGGTTTGTCAATAATAAACAAAAGAAATAAACTCGTGTATTTATCTAATAGAGTCAGAAAATTTAATCGTTATTTATATAATTTAGACTGGTTTTATCTATTTAAAGAGCTTTTTAAATTATTTAAATTCAGAGCAGTAAATCCGGTTATTTTCAGATAAATCACTCAACCAATTAAAGGGGCATTAGCGAATTGAATGGCGTGTATCAATAGAGAAGCATTGTTATGGGTTCATGGTGGCATGGACCATTTAACCTGCCTTATCAATCGGTAACGGTCGGCGCTAGGGGCGGAGGTCAATGCACCTACTTTGTTGTTGTTACCTTTTTAGACTCCTCCGTTATCCGAGACATTATGTAATAAACTGATAGGAAGTTAATATCATCGTTTTCGTGTTATCGTAGTTCAGTGCTGCGCGTTGATCGTTTGATTAGCCTAATTAACTTAATCTTTATGATCTTTGCTTTAATGTGAAGTGGTTGATGAGAAAATTCAAAGTCATTTCGACAAAATCTCTCTCAAACTTTGCGATAACTTATGTCAGAGTCGGATGAACTTAATGAATTCTAATTTGAAATTAATTCTGCGATCTCGAGATTTCATTAATTTGCCATAATGCTTGATCTTGAAAGATTAATCCGCCCTGAACTCAGGTTCAGGGCGGATATACTTCGGAAGATCTCTATATTCAGATATACTTCGAAAGATCTCAATTAAGACATGAATGTGAAAAATAGGGCAAGTTCGGTCGGTGTCACCGATAAAAGAGTAAGAGATCTAACGGGTGACAAGTTTCATAGCAGTTCTTTTAATTATAGCTCTGCTGTAGAAATGTATAACATTCAATAAAAAAAAAACTATTTGTTATTTTCTTTGACATCGGATTTCTAACTGGGCTTTTAATTTTACTTGTTATTCTTATGATTTGTAATACTTTATTACTAATGGAACAGCCAGTAGTTTTTTACAGTAACCTGATGATTATGAATATTTAACGCTGATTATTTTTAAATCAATTCTGAGGATAAGTTTTGGATGTTGTATTTGACACATTGAAGTAGGTACTTTAATATAATCAAATTTTTGAGATATCGAGTGTTGGCTTATTTTAGCAGAACTGAGCTTATTATTAGCAATTAATCATAGCGCACCCATGTCTTGAATAACCTCTGGTGCTGAGAATTCTTACATTCTGTACACTTACCGACATCTTTTGCTCTATCCTCAAGAACACAATGCGCGCCTCTAGAACCACTTTTAATTGCATGACCTTAGTGTCACGAAAGCAATCGTTTTTGTGAAAACTATTAACAATAAAATTACATTCACGGTCTAAATTAAAAATCTTTGTAGTAAATAATTTACACAATCAACTTTCTGGACAGGTACCCAGATTGCGTAACACTTTATTGAAAAGTTAGAGCCTAAGGCCCACCTGTTGATATTACCTACACTATTTCATTTAGGTAATTACAGGTGATTTACATGTAGTGTCGTTACATAACCATACATAATTTCTATGCGTCCAATTTACCAGCTAATCGGACTTTTTAATTTATGCTTTAATACTGCACTTCAAGTTAACGTGGGAGGTGCGGCTTCGCTCATAAATATCACTAATAGTCATTCATTTTGATTCGCTTTTTACTTCTTAAATTATTTATGGAAAATGATGATAAATACCTAATGTAACAGGTTCTTATTTTAAACACAAAACCCAAACTGTCTGCTAGAGTCTGTTTCACACAGCTTCAAAAGCATACCAAACTTCAACAATAACTAAAGTGTTTGATTTCGGAGTTACAGACGTAGTCATGAAGTGTTTTGGATCTCGTATTTAGTTCAAGAACAATATCTGGTAGCACGGGTAAAGTTAGTGCTGTTAGCAGGCTATTACCCAAACGCATAAGCTTCGCTAACACCGCTATTGTATTGAAAATTTGCGAATATTCCGTAACACTTTTACCGCGTTTACAGTGTCATGCTCAGTTTGTAGGCTATTGCGAAACATTGGTTATTGTCTCTAAACTCTCTAACCTAACCGACCGTATGGGCTTAGAATAGAAATCCGTTTAGTGTACGCTCCCATGAGAGTCGTGCGAATTATAATCAGTCTCATTATGTAAAAGAAAATGTCCGCTTTCTTTCTATAGTTACAAAGAATCAGCGATCGAAAGTTCATCGGATACAATAGCCGCAGCCGATGACACTGCCGGCTTCTTATCGAACATCACTAGCTGACTCACTGCCCATACAATTCTCTTAATTATTATAATTTTCGTAGTCAAATTCATCCGCGCGATAACTGGCCGGTTCGAGTGAAAGTATTCTGGATTCATCACTCGTTCGTCTATGGACGCAAGTTCAATGCCTCGATTATGACTGTTATTTAAATTATAATATTCTTTTGCGTTTCTTACGCGATGAATGGCGGAGGCGGTGCAAGTGGCAGGTGGGTGCTGTAACCGCGCCCGCACTGCTGGACATTACACCTCCGCCGTCCGCGAGAGCTTTCTAGGCAGTGCTATCTTCCTCTACGTCTCAAGTACATGTCAAAGTGTCAACTACAAGTATGAGCTCTCCTATCATAAATCCGGTTGTAATTAATTAAGATGTCTTTGGATAAGGATGTATGTTGTAATTAGGATCTTAGCAACGTGCTGCTGCGCCAACTTCAAGGTTTCTCGGAAATGTTTACAGTGATTGGTCGCTGAATAGTGAATGTTGGAAGTAAAAAATAGTTTTATTTTTATTTAATGTAATGTCTAGATAATGAGAAACGATAAGTTAATAACATTGCTACACGTTTGCATGACTAACCAATTGGAGAAATGGCAAATGGAAATAGTCTCGCTCTCGACTCGACTGATGTTATCACGTGCCTCAATGATGTGCCTAGTTATCTAGTCACTGAAGGCTATAGGCGTAACAGTGTCGTAATACTAGTAACTTGTCGCAAGTAATTAGTTTAGTAGCAGAAAGTAAACTGCGGGTCTTTGGCTTAAAACTTCCAAAATGTGTGATATGAACGCAATGCTCGTCATAAAATCAAACAGACGACACAGAAACCTTAGTATTACAAGACGTGATTCAGTCTATTAACTCTATCTATTGGGTGAGCTATTTGTATTCTGCGTAGGAAATCCAGGTCGATGGAACTGAATACGTATATAAACTGGCGTCGATGGAGCGTGAGATACACTGCCGCCGTCTGCCACATACCTTTTAGCGACTTCATTGTTTTCTGTGTGTTTGGAATTACAGTTAGATAAACCTCATTAGACAATGATTTCATTTGTTTATGTTTTGAGTCTAAGAATGTTTGTGGTTCCTTAACCTATTAAAGATAATGTTTCAGTGACGCAATTGTCATTTAATTTAATTCAATGGGCCGGATATTATATCGGTGTTATTGTTGCAGCGGTATGCGGTCGCATTCATATTGTTGTATCATATCGACAAAGTATACATATAAACGGCGAGAGACAATCGGAATAAGGACCGATTGTCTTAATCTATACTCTATACTTAATATTACAAGGTAAAGTTTGTAAGTTTGTGAGGTTATAAGGGGGAAATCTCTGAATCTACAGAACCGATTTCTTTTTTACCCACAGAAAGCCAGGTTATTTGTGAGTGTCATAAGCTATTTAAAATCACGCTACCGCAGTAACCAAAGACGTATCTTAACGCGGGTGAAATAAGTCACGCGGACGAAGTAATAAAGTGAAGAGGTCGCAATTTCATGAGAAAACACATAGTGTTAAATATTTTTTTCCTACTTTTTGCTTGGTTTGTTCCACTCCAACCGCAATCGTTTAGTTTTCCGACTTGTCGCTCTTTGCTTAATTTCCTGGTTGATCTAAATAAAGCCCGGTACAAAGTAGTTTACGCAGGTTATAACCGGAAGAAGATCAAACGACCGGTGCTTAGTTCACGTTCATGGTAGATGTTTCGGCATACACACATAAAACTTTAAGGACTTAATGTGATGGAAGTTCTGATTGCATAAATTCATGTAATGGTGTTTTGTGTGGCCTGCCACATGCAATGAAGATAAGAGGGTTAACGGAGCGGGCACGGCAATGGCATATAAAGTGTGGTCATATGGGCGTAAAGCCCGACAGACATGAGGCCAGTGTTCTTGTAAGCAAGCCAATACTGTAAGCTGATTTGGGGATATTTAAGTCAATGATTTCAGGAACATGTATTGCTGAATGTCGAGCTGCTGTATAGCTGTGTAGTCGAGTCATAGAGATAGCTCCAAGTGGGGCTAAAGGGCCCATCAAAGTTCCACAAATATTTTGGAATGATGTCCGATAAGTGCTGTTATTGTTAATTGCAGGACATAAACTGTAAAAGTAGGCAGAGGATAAGCACATAGTTGGGGTCTTTACAGCAGGCTTTTGTCATGAATGTGTCTTACCTGATATGATGCCAACACAACACAAAACTTTTCACGGATGAAATTTCAATCACAGAATTCGTAACTGGAATATTTGACTCGTGCCAGCCGCTTTTAGCCACAAAATTATGCACCACAATAAGGTACACTTGCCACCTAACATTACGGTGTTCACATAAGCATGAATATGAACTCGTAATTAAAGAAATCATGGTCGGTCGTTACCGAACTTTATTATATTTCCTTAGCTTTAAGACCTAAATAGTAGCCTTATGATTGTTTCGCTAAAATTCTTGCTGTTAAGACAAATGTCCTATGTCAATGACCATTGGTTTTCTGTATGTTGTTAATAAATTGCACAGAGGGTCTTGAAGTCGCGGATTTGAAGCTAGATTCAGTAAGTCAATCTAACTAATGGCGATTTAGTTAACGCTAAGACTAGTGAACACACCACAAATGCGGTTAATGTTCTCCTTCCTGGCGGTTCTTTATAGAGTCTAGAAAAACATTAAAAGAATCCGCAACAAGCGTTTTTTGTATGTTTCGAGTTAAAACCACGGAAGTCTAGTTAAATGACCGTAGAAGGCAGGTAGCTAAAGAAATGTGGAAACCTCGTAACGACGTCATCCTGTTGCTTTATGTAACGCTAGTTGGTCAGTAGTCGGTGCCGAGCAGGGCCCGGCGTGGGTTCCGCGTGGCCCGGGCGCTGTTCATCCGGCCACCTCCGGGGCACTTCGGGGCTCATGCTGCTGATAAGAACGCAGTGAAAGTGCCTCCCCAGCCAACACCCGCGCCCCGCACCTATTGTTGTGTGACGACGGTCACGCTCCGCTAATTTGAATGCAAGCATGTTTGTAATAGAATAATCTCGTTGATTGATAGACTTATTATATGATGATGAGGTTCCAGGAAAGTTCGCATTGTCCCAACATTGGAGCAGCCGCTGATAATTTGTCAAAGATATACCCATTACGGTTCGTAATTGAATGTTACATAACTTGGAAGACGTAAACTTATAGAGAAATTGTGAGACCCCGCCTTCGGTCGGTTAAAAAGCTTTAGGCGTTATTCTCCATTCAATAGCAAGCATCGATATATATACTTTTTTTTAATGTCGGTCATCGACCTCTCGGATTTTATGGTCCAGGTAATAAATTGAATCGATAATTATCGCAGTAACTTGATTTCTATGTGAAATCACTCATCGGCGTAGTGTGAAACGTTACCGGGTCTATCATAACTGCACCGCTCGTGAAGATAATTCCTCGATTCGTCTAACATCTGTGTAAAGATGTTTGGCTCTAATTGGACTATTAGTCGATTTATCTTAAGTGTTAGAAACTATATAACGTTCACAGAACACATTCTGCTCAGGTGAAAATATGGCGGACGATGTAAAAAATATGGCTGTATTTTTAGACGTGATTGTATGTTTAGGCTTAGCTGAGATTCTTAAAATATAAACAGTAGCAAATAATTCGGAATAGGAGACATCAATCAATCGTAATGATGTAACTATTTTCTTGTTCAATCAATTGGAATAATTGGTAATAGGTAAGGAAAGTTTTTCAATTATTTGTTTCAAGGGAGTGTTCAACTCGCAGTTGCTGCTTCGTTAGGAGAGTTAATTGAAATAGAGAAGTAACAAATGAATAGTTCGTTATTCATATTTGTACAGCTAAGTGTAAAGTAGTTAACTTTCACTAGATCAAACTGCTCGAGATTAGTTCGCCAAAAAAAGTTCGCAAGTGATTTCTTTTTGTGCTCTATATAGCGTAGTCACGCTTGCCATAAGTATTTGGTTTAGTTGTTTTGTACCAAGGTCAGAAAACCGGATAGCACTACAATATAGTACTTTCGTACTCGATCGACGAAAGCGAATGCGATGCCCCCTGTCCTGCGACAACTTTCTGTAAATATTCGAACCACTTTTTGTCCTTTCCAAATTGTAATTTCGATGAGGCGTCAATTGTTCGCGAATGGTAATCCTGGACAGGTTCACTTTCCATGGTTATGTAAGTACATACTCGGCGATATCTTCAGACAACGTAACATGCGTCATATAAAGGGTCTTTAATTAGCGTGTAGGTGTTTTATGAGCCCTCCGACAATGGTGATCACGTACCTATCTCATGGAAATATTACATTTACAGCAAAATTAAATGAAAGCTCTTAAAATAATGCTTGTTTTATTAAACGGTAGAGCCGCATAGTGAAAGAAGCTTGTTCAACTTCCTAAACATGGTAAGCATGGACTGGTCAAATTATTTCGTTTTATTTTTAATTAAACTGAATGTCAACCAGTTAGTTAAAACATTTTTAACGATATGTTTACGTGTAGGCGGCAAGTTAAGATGTATTGTTTCTATAATGAAAAATGATCTAAGAAAGTAGTGAAAATGGTTTCAACCCACATAAAACCTTGGTCTTCGTTGTAGCTGTCAAAAGATACTTTCAGAATGAATGGAGGTGAATAGAAGGTGAACCAGACAGACGGTAAATAAAAAATAATAGTCACACTTTTTTGTCCTAAGGGCAGAACAGATGTCTTTAGTGATACCACGTGGCATAGCGCCGAAATAACGAATATTTTAGGGTGTTTCTTTAAAAATAGCAGCGGAGCAGCTGAATAACTTGTTCTGTTCGAAGAATCATTTTGCAAGGAAGTTTTTCTGTACGTTGTTCTATATTACTTGCAAGTTTAGTAAGTACTAAACTTGCAAGTAATATAGAACGGCGTACAGAGAAACTTCAAGTAAGTACTTGCAAATTAAGTTTGTTATAACCGACAAGATTAAAAATAAAAATAAAAACTGCTGAAAAAAATGTTTTGTGCATCACAACAAATAAACACCATTTGTATACATAGGTAGCTGCTGAATTAGTTTAACAATATAAAATTGTGTAACCGTGTATTTTAAAATTGGGTCACCTATTCATATAATAGTTGAGAATTAAATAAAACTTCATAGCCTTGACACAATAACATTTAATTCTGGCGAAGCAATTAATTTGTTCGCGGCCGGTGGATGCTGTACAAGTGATCCTATCACGATCCATGACAAATGGTAGGTAGGTAGAAACCTACTTTGTTGACAATAGATCATTTCGTTATCATTTAACGATACTGGTCCAGTTTCAGTACGCTCAAGTAGCGCCAACACATAAAACATCGAGGTCTCGCCAGCAAAAAGTTTGCTTTCAACTTCTTGCGGTTATTGGCAAACCTTGCTTTGTATTCGCATTGGTTATGGGAATTTTACACCGCGGCGGTGTTTACTTTGTTACTTAACAGTTATGGTATTTATTGATCATTCATTAATTCGCGAATCAAAAAGATTTTTCGCAATAAAATAACAGGACGACCTTAAACTAAAACCTCTGGCTATAAAAGTTAAAGGCTATCAAAATTTACATCGTGTGCGTCCCAGTTTGTGGAATAACAAAGTAGTGCATGTGGGTGCTTCGAAATGGCGTGTTTTATTGTGAATTTTGCGCGGTTTGCATTCGGCAATCAGTGGGAGCACTCTGCGGCAAGGTCGAGGTCGACTGTAAATTATTGTCACTGTCGAGTCACTGGTTGCGTAAATATTCATCACTTGCAAAGGCGGCGCAAGCGCAACACTTTTGGGGCAGCGCAAAGTCGACGTCGCATTCATTGTCTGTAAATAAATTGTGAAAAGACAATGCAGGTGCATGTTTCAAACATACACGAAAATGTCATAAGGTAGATTCGCCACAGTCAAAAGATAAAAGAAAAAAGTAGTATAAACCGCCTTCATATAGAACTGTGCTTTTATTGAGTGACACGACATCAATCAACTCTGGTAATGACCCTCAGTTTCACTTTTCTTTTGTATTTGGGTCGTCGTAAATTGCAGATGATTAAAGAAACCATTGCGAACTTATTTCCGAGTAGGAGTGTTCATTCGTACTAAGCCAATCACAATACGGTTAAGCCGTCAAGGTAATGTTTTTGGTCTGCAAATGGCCACGGAAGTGACAAAAACGCTATGCAGTTGTGTTGACTTTGTCCAAGGTGGCTAAACTGACCTTTAAGAGATAAACTCATCTATTTACTTCGACCAATGGTAAAAATATGTATGTTTGCTGTAAACTTCTGTATTTACCTATTAACAGTTTCTTTCTATTATATGAATGGCAAACGGTATTGCTAAAGAACACAAAGCATTACGAAAAGTGTTAAGTAGTCACAAGCGACTGTCAGTTAGTTTATTGCAAATTGCATATTTACATTCATAAAGCAAACGTGAGCGTAGGTACAGACAGATTACTTGCTTTACACTGCTAAATGCTCAAGTCAATATTGCCAAATAGGGCTGTCAAATATGCGTGTGCGCCGCTGCTATGTAGAGCGCGGCAAGCGACAAAGAAACAAGGTAACCGTGGCTATTGGCCGACTGCCTTGTGTATCTTAAATGTTTATTAGTCTCCATGTTTTGTATTATTGTGGTGTGTTAT
This sequence comes from Caradrina clavipalpis, assembly GCA_932526535.1. Lineage (NCBI taxonomy): Eukaryota > Metazoa > Arthropoda > Insecta > Lepidoptera > Noctuidae > Caradrina > Caradrina clavipalpis. The sequence continues at coordinate 8,629,904 of OW052100.1, forward strand.
TGATCTCATATTTTTACAGAAGGTTAAGGCGGAAAGTGTCCATAACAATGTATATTTAAATTCACTCTACACTCACGCTTTTGAAATGTAAAAAAAAATACAAAAATCTATTATAGTACAACAAAACACACAATTAAATTATCTTATTGATGACTGTTGTAAGTTTAAACATGACCTATTGTAAGCCTCTCTAACAGATGAGCCATACGATAAAAGATTGGAAAAATACAATGAAATTGGCAATAATACCTATCATATTCACTGTGAATTGTGAAATTGAAATTAGCTACATCTAACAGTGGGCGAAATAAACCTGTTTTCATTTAGAACTTCTTTATTAGTTGGTAAATGTTGACATTATCAAATACATATTTTTGTAGTGGTAACCCTGATGGAGTGAGAGGAACATAGTTGGTCGCAAACTTCTTACGGCTTCTGACGCAATATTCACTTGCTGTAATAAGTCAATGTATAACAAAATAACTCGATACGAATTGTTGTTGCATTGCACGTCTTAAAGGAGCAAGTAAGTTGTCATGTTTAACGATTTATACCCACTTAACGATCAAGTAAAACACAAAGAGACTGGAAATTTTCAACACGTTCGTTTGTCATTTTATTGAGTGGTATCAAAAATAATAATATTCAGTTGATACATATGAAATGTTTATGAAATAACCAATTAATATTGTCATAACTTTTTACATTCTGTAAGTGCTACACCATAATTAAGTAGGGTGTACACGCAATCACGCGTTAATCGGCAATTTGCAAAGCGGTTTCATGTTCACTCATTTGTCAAATGTATCGCTCATGTCAGAGTGTATAATTAGATAGATACACCAATAAATATAAACACCGAGTATCTATAGTAAGTATACCTGTTTAAATAACAAAATTAGAATCTATAATACTCTAATGCGTTTAATCTTAAATTCAACCGAACCCAAAACAACGTTAAACGATCGAACGTTTTGTTTATTTAAAGCTAAAAATAGGAACTTAAATTGCCTAACGCCTGTAGTTTTTCGTGTCCAACACTAATTTAGTAACGGTGTTTCCTCGAAGAACATGTACTTCCAGCAACATTCTATTTGCTGTGTGAAAATATGCGTTCGAACCGATTGATCAGTACGCAAATATTTCCCCATTGTCGTCGCTTTGGCGTTTCGTCAATGAATTCTCATGTGGTTCGACAGTAGCGCGGGTGCAATACCGATTGTTTGTAAATGTGAAACATGCGTCGGATGACGTAGATGCTAGCTCGTGAGATCTTTGCTGCTTTCGCAGTGTAAATACCGTATGCTCGCACTTGCAAATGCACTACATTTATGATATAACTAGCTTCTGCCTGCGACTTCGTTCGCGTCAAATTTGATATATTAGCCCATGGGAACCATACATTTTTCCGGGAAAAAAAGTATCCTATGGGTTATTCCACACTACAATCTATCTCAATGCCAAATTTCATCCAGATCAGCCGGTTAAGCGAGTAAGAGTAACAAACATCAATCTATCCATCCTCACAAACTTTCGCATTTATAATATTAGTAGGATAGGATATAACAATGATGCGAAGAACCAGATACATATACCTAAGACTTGAGATTGTTGAGTAGAACGCAAATACGTATTTACATAAAGTCGCGGAAAATAGATGTGCTAGGGGAAAAATGTGTAAGCACGCGTCACTGCCAGCAGGTAAATATTGACAGAAATAATACTTGTACTAAGAAGCACTTGGTTGCAGTTAACAGAAAGGTCATGGTTACAATGTGTTGCATAATGTAGAGACCGAGACGCCTGAACGGCCTCCTCAAGTGTACGATCAATATTTTTGCTTCATGTATATTTGCATGTCGAAATAAATAAACTTAAATGTGCTTTAATATATCAAGTGTACTACAAGCGTCGTGGTCAGCAACTATAATTTTAAAGATTGCTTTCAAAATTATAGTAGGTTACAGTGATGATTCTTGAGACTGTGTTTAAAGTAATGGATAAGAATTGATGCTCATTTTGTATTGATTATACGCGTGCATGCCTTTTTCTGATACTTTTGGTCTAAAATGGTGCATGAGAAAAGAAAATTCCTAAAGAGATGATGTAAGGAGATTACTCTATGTTTCCTAATACTGATATTGTTATTTCATTGGCATATAACACAAAAACGTTAAATTAAATATACAAAATGTGGTTAAACTTTTTTTACCAAAAGCTCATCAAAATCTTCCAATACATTTGATTTCGCTTTATTTCCGTTGAGTAATAATGACACAGCTTTTCAACATACGCATGGTGTAAGTAGGTGATTTTTAGAACGCAGTACACAAACCCATCGGTGTGACCCTTACTGATCATTAAGGCAAGATAAGATAATAGGATATAAACGAGAGAACCCACCGCGAACTCCTTGGGTGGCCCGGCAAGCCTGTAATATTGTACGTACTCGTCCATTATTAAGTGATCTACAGCGGGGTTTAAAAACTTTAATAGCTGCATGCATTATGTATTTTGTCCGAGGTCTTATTTTATTGGCGATGGGGCCCAAGCCCACATGAGACGTCTCCAAACTGTCTCAGCGAAAGTGTGTGAACGTCGCGGTACTTGGCGAAATTTCTGGTATTTCATCAGAATACTCGATACTTTGCAACGTGATCGATCGGACCGTGGGTGGTATGTTTTAGTTTGTAATGACATTCCAGGCATACGTTCCGTGAAAATCGATAACGACTTTCGCGTACCGATTTCGTGATTAGATCTTTCTTAACGATGTTCGTTTTGTTGGAGATGATTTTTCTGTATCATCATTATCATCACGTATGTGCACCCGATGTGTAAAGCTGGATATAAGCCTTTTAATGAAAAGAAAGATGATCATTTAAATTATTGCCAGAATTATCACACAAAGCAAACAAATTGGCGATAACAATATTATTTTTAGCAGACTGATAAAGACGCTGCGACACAATCTTTTACCACACCGATGACGGAAGTATAGGGGGATGCCATATCTTTCTCACGATTTTTTGTATCATGTTGGTGCTGAACAAAGCTATTTTTAACCCAGTACCTGTTGAAATATTTCGCCAACCGCTTATCTTTATGGTGGGTTCGGTGTTATCATTATTTGTTCGGCCTACATTTGGACCATAACATTACCAATCCGTTACCTACCTTATCTATATGCTGTTAGTGTCAGCACTCAAAGTGTTACGGCGTATAAAAGAGTAAATTGATTATGGATTAAGCTGATATTGAGAGCAAAGTTTTCCTGATATTATAGTACCTAGTTCAGTTCATCGTTACGGAAAAGTTTATCTAACTCTAGTGGAGTTTTGTACAGATTCTTTGCGCTGCGTGTTTATCTTGTCAGAAATGGATCATAGTATTTTTTCTGTGTTTGTGCTATCTTCTTCCATGTTTATTTTGATTGTAAATAACTAAACCCCGCGGGTTCACCCACGTTTGTTACATCTTTGGTTATTGCCCAGCTCCTATGAAACGTGGCGTCAAAAACCTATAATTTTCATCGATACACAGGTTTTATAGCGCAAAAGATTTTTTCGATTTTCAAAAGATTTTTTCGATTAGTTCATTCAAACCATTCCATGAAAAGATATTTAAATTAACAGAAAGCTAAAGAAACATTTTGGTTACTTAATGAAATACCTACATAATACATGGTAATACAAAGGTGCCGATCTATCTTCTGCGCCTTCTTATAAGCCTGATGAAGACGTAATGAGGCAACGCTGTTGACACGACCAGCATAATTTATTTAAATTAAACTTAATTAAAGGTTTCGCGACGGAAAACATTCTTCTTAATTTCAGTGGCGTTTCGCAATTTGCAGATCGAACAGATGGCTCTTTTAAAGCTTAAACATGTAAATAAAGCAGTTAGTGTAAGTTGAGTTTTATATATTACTCTGACGGCCATTTCTGTCGTTGCAATCGCGATGCTCTATGTGTGATATGCGAGGTGTGTGGTCGCTCTCCCCGCGCGAGCAGGTTTGTTGGCTGCGCCCGCGCTGTAAAAAGGCATTCAAATTTTAACGACACGCACTAACAAGCCGCACCGGACTCTAAGGAACTTTTCATAGATCTCCCAATACACTCACTTTCCGTAGCACAGTAACATAGTGATACAATCGCGTACCACGTACCCACCATGGCGCAAGCGCAACATCACATAAATAATCTGCAACGACATTTATTTTGTTACAAGTAGCATAGAACAGATGTTCTCGTGTAGATAAAATGTATTCAACTGTCATAAAAGTTTGTTGTGTTATTACGTTTTATGATGACGACATTTTGTTTTTGGAAGAGTGTGTCGGTAAATATGCAACACAATATACTTACATAAGTAATATTTTACTGTGTAACACAAGCTACAAGAATCGGAATAAAGTGTAAACATAGGTACTTTTATGGTATGAGTAAGTAATGTAGCAGCGAACAAGATCAAACAAATTGTTGTGCAGCTATAATTACGGTTGAATTTATTCTACGAACATGCGAGTAGATGTGCATTAACTACTGAATAATGGCACACTATTCACATATACCGATATACTCGTTAAACGCGTTATTACAACTTAATGATGTATTCATTATCGGTCCACGTCTAGACCTATAATTTACCATCGAACTGAAAACGCCTGTCGATTTCTGTGATTACAAGTAATGGGCATTTCTGAAGCTTTGTGTTCTCAATGGTTCCATTCACAATAATTGTAGACCATTGAGGCAGTGCACAAGACGGATGGGAATGACAGTAATGCAAATCTTCAGCGATGCTTCACCCATCAAGCATTCCTGAGCAGCGAACGGCGAGGGTACTCGATCTCTGTTCGGAGTGCTCGTACAATAATAAGTAAAGAATGGCGTTCCTGTCCGCTGGTCACGTGTGGCTGGGGGCCCGAGGCGAGAGTGGAAGCGTGGGCGGTGGTGCCCGCGCCGCGCACTGTGCCGCTATTATAAAAGATCACACTTGACTATCGTGAGAATACACCGTGGCTAGTTTGTCCTTTATTATAAAACGATTTGAAGAGAGCGTGACATTCTAATGTGAACTTTAGCCCACTCAATCGATTCAACTGAACTCAACTTTATTGAAATCATGGTTTGGACTTAGGTGGTCTATTATAATAGTGTTGGTTTATCCTACTTCCTACTACTATTATAAAGGCGAAAGTTTGTATGTATGGATGTATGGATGGATGTTTGTTACTCTTTCACGCTTAAACGGCTGAATGGATCTGGATGAAATTTGGCACAAAGATAGATTATAGTCTGGAATAACACATAGGCTACTTTTTATCCCGGGAAAATGTACGGTACCCGTAGGATAACACATCAACTGTGACGCGGACGAAGTCGCGGGCAGAAGCTAGTGTTGCATATATCTAGGCAATTTGTTATGATCACAGATATTAGTATTTCTGTGGTTATGATGGTAAGTAGGTGGTAATTTTCCATTACTTAGGTACTGTCGTCATTACCTAGGTCATTGCTTGTTAAAAGTATGAACCTAAGTATTCGTCAATGAAATAAGAAGTGAAACGGTTACGATGCATTCAATAAGCCAGATGAATGAAAACTTCTTACCGGATATCTTCACTGACATGTTGTTTTGGTTGAAATATCAAGCTGTTTGTTTTACACCGTTGTATAAAGAAGAAAATAATTACCTTTGACCAGTGTTTATAAGTACCTACTGAGTTTTATTTATGTAAATTGATGGACAGCATAGTTGTTTATGATTTCGAACAACATTTCACTTCCGATTGTTCGTGATTTAGTGATGTACAGGTGTTATTAATTAAGAAAGGATAAAAAGACGTTAAATAATTCAACTAAGGTTATAAATATGTATATGAATGGCAGAAGCGTAGAGAGGTTGATTTGTGGCAAGCGCTAAGCTCATCAGGTAGTCCGCCGGCGCGGCGTGCTCTTGACCTCCAGTCGATGGTGAGTCATAGCCGGTGGAGCTGTCCGGTACATCCACCATGCTTCGACAATATGTGGGAACACGGCGACCAACCCATCGGGACATTATTTGTTACACGAACACATGTCGAGAGCCAAGTGTAAAATTAATCAAATAGTACCTACCTACTCAAAAACGAAAAGTAATTTAAAAAGCTACAAGCTTTCCTTACCAAACAGTCTGACCTCTTTATGAGTAATGAATGGTTGTTGATCATTAACTAATACAAGTTATTCGATAGGCGTATCTAAAGAAAGTTAAAACGAAAGGTGTTTTTAATTTATAAGCCCTTAAATCAGCTTTATTGCTCTCTCTCCCTTAAATGTTTCTAAAACAAAATCTTACGATGCGTATGATAGACTTTTTACGGTTGCATTGGTCGTAAATATTTCACTTTCTCTAATATTTTGGATCAAAGCTGATGTTGCAATATATCTGGTTGCATAAACCTGCTTTTTCACAATCATTGTGGACAGACTAGTGTTGGAGGGTTAGATGAACCTTGTTGACTTTGGAACCAGTGTGGAGACTTTTTGTACTACATAATATCCTTCTCATTTGTATGTGCGTCGGGCCAGTCGTGATTGTGTAGGTTTGACTGACAAATAGCCTCGTGCCTAGTGCCTTTGTCGGCGACAACGCGTCGACACACGACACATCCCTCATTGTCCACATGTGTGTATACCTTCACTCTTTCCGGGGAAACGCGTGTACTTGTCGCCGTCACTTTAGTTAGAACATTAAACCAACTCTTAGAAACCATATTATGGCAAACAACTGCAAGCTCAAGTTATTTTGACGTCTAAATATATGTATTATTCCAGTTTGAAATTGAATTGAAGCTGTTCGCATCTCTAAGCAAATTTATTGTTTAGATTATCTGTAGATTGGTCGCCATCAATGCTTTTAAGTCCACACAGGAACAAACATAACGCACGGGTATGAAGAGTGGCGGCCGTCTCTACAAAGCACCGTTAAATCTACTTCCAGTTTTTCGACGAAACATTTGCTTTGGCCCAGTTTTGAGAAAAATGGTCCCCTTTCTATTCATTGATAAATTATTGAATGATCTGAAGCTGTACAGTGTTTACAGTTACATCACGATGGAAACTGTATGAGATAAGTGTTGTTTCTCAGTGGTATTTTGGATTAAGAAATGCTGAAGTATTTTCGCTTTCTCATTCTGAACTTCAACGGGACAAAGAAAATTCTTGTCGATGAACATGCGTGGCGTGGCGGTCAAAAACCTGCCAATATCTCATCGTGTAGCGGTACAATGGAATGTTTCCCGCGGCCTGCATTTCGCCACGTTATTAAAGAGCGGCACTGGGTTCGGCGCAATAATATTTACACGCGGCGCTTCTGCGAACCTGCGGTTTCCGGCGTGTGCGCACATCAGCGGCGCCCAACACGAGCTCGGCTGAACAGTTTCGAGCTCGCGTCCGCCGGACGACGGGGACGTTACTACTACACTCACTCATACTAAACAAGACTATAAAACTTTATTGCTTTTTCTATTTACACTTATGAAAACGTTATACGACATTTATTGGTTAATGAACACATTATCTTGTCTTTTTAAACTGCCGCTTTACTTTTTGTTTTATAACATGCGCTACGAATGTTACGATCACTGTTGCGATTTGAAATATCTGAATTTTTGCGAACGGCTTACCACGCTCATTTGAACCTTCACGCTTAAATTGTAGAACGGATTTCAATAACATTTTCAGCAATAAACGGAATACTTCCTCTGATGGCACAGAGTACTGCGCGGCGCGGTGTGAATACCAAATGATTCATGCGTATCATACACGATAATAATCCAGATCAAAGGATATAATAATACGAGAGGCGTATTCAAGGATTCATGGTCATTCTATAAAGGTGTTGTTTGGAAACAACTACGTCATAGCGAATGATTTCTTGGCTTTGTGCCGCCTTCTCCATGTTCCAACATTTTCAACCTATCGAAAACGAAAAGATAAATAAGTAAGCTTTCCTGTTGCACTACACATGTCTTATTTTATGGAATTAAATGTAATATATTCTTCATTTTATTGTAGCACGTCTTTACTTTAAATTCAAACAAATAATGTAATAAATTGTCTGCAGAAGTCGTGGTGAATCAAATATTTGGGAGTCATTGACTGTGAGCCAGACACTGAAACAGTCAGCTCCTTGAGAGGTATATTAGTCACGTCTAATCTTATTTTTACATTTAGTATTGACCCTGCAGTAAATATATAACTTTATTTTTCTCCATTTCAAGGGCTTTGTTGGTATGAGATCATATTGACTATCGGTGCCTCTAAAGATGACGATATGATTTTAATGTTGCCTTAGGTACAATTTCTCCGATATTACCCTATTACATTATTTACTACATTATTTACTAAGTTCTTTGGTTGGTTGTTGTTTTTTTGGTGGTTCTAGTGCATTTTTTTTAGGATTACTGCACGGTTAACGGCAAAGAACTCGCCCCCTATTACATAAGACATAAACATACCGTCGAACTGTGGGTGCACATTGGTATATCTCTGCCTAACTCAAATACAGGTGTGATGGTATGTGGTATGGTATAATTTTATCAAACGTAACTTTGTTGTTTTCTTTCAGTAGTATGAAATTTATGAAAATTACTACGTTGGAGTCTAGTGGTTTACCAGTCTTATTAAAATCAACAAGTTAAAAAAACCACTGAATGGCTTTTCCTGTGAAAACTAAAATTGGATTTTCTCACAGCTTGTTTTTGTCAAGGAAAATTTCAACGTTTATTATTGGCTTCCTTTCTAAGAATTATGAATATTATCGTCTACTTTATCGTTTTTTTTTTCGTCTTTAGGCTCGCCCCCTATTACATGGGACCTAAATTTACCGGCGAACTGTGGGTGTGCATTGGTACACCTCTGCCTAACCCTTGTTGGAATACAGGCGTGATGGTGGTTTATTATAGCCAGGATTCGAAACGTTCACTCTACCAAATTTAAAATGCACTTGGATGCACACACTTCGCACACATAGGTACCCAATATTTCGCAATGAACCTATTATCTTAAATTATGAATGGGTTAGTATACCATAAGCATCTTATTGTTTCACACGGTGCTTCGACTATGTTTTATAATAATAAAACCTGATCCAATCGAATTGTTTTAAGTTTAACACCTCCATCGTTCCGCATGGTGGAAGACGGTCTCCTCTTACCGCACGTAATGAGTGCGTGCCACTTTTTTGTTTTCGCAACATTTTATTAATATTTTAGTTACCCACCTACATTGCCCCTTTGTGAACGGGCAAGTGTTACGTAGATACATGTGTTTAAATCGCTCCAAATTCGACATAGGTACTACATATCGAAATTTAAGTAAATCAATGATATTTTGTATCCGTTTTTTCCCAGTAAATGTTAGGTGAATATGTGTCACGTGACCAGACCATGGTAAATCTATAAACGAACATCTAAGCGTTAACGTGAACTCAATTCCGAGTGGAGAGCCTCACGGTACCTACGCATACATGAAAGAAAACATTTATTGATAAAGGCCTCTCAGAATAATGCGTGAGAGAGACCATTACGACGACTCAGTGAGGTTAATTCCAGTTTCTATAATTAACGATACGTTACGCGTGGCGCTCAATTCTTTCGTTTGTACAGAAAAACTGGTCAGTCTTACTTGAGCAAACAATCTCATTCGTCATTACAGCCGTGAAAGTACTATGAAAGTTTAATACGTCTTGGTACATCGGAGAAAATGATTGATCAGGTCTAGGTACTACTGTTTCTACTGAAATGTAACCATGTGATGAGTCAATTAAGACATATCAATTAGATAACAAACGCCTTTCGTTTCAATCAAGAAGAAATTTATTCGGTGAAATAAATAATAGGCATGGAATTTATAACTTGTTTTTACATCTACATTGCGTAATGGTGTAACAAAAATAATAATTTTGCAGTCTAAATTCATGCGGAAATCGTATGTTTGTTTTGTTTGATTAGGCGTGGGCGAGTAACGATAGATTTCGCTTGTTCATCGACATGTTAACTCGGAATAAGTGTCTGAATGAACAAGAATGTTAATAAGACAGGCCGTCATGCTTCGGAGAAAACAGCATCAGAAACGAGCCGCTGTATCGTTATCTCACCTCATCGAATTGTCACCTAATTGTTGAATAACAACACTGATGTTTCGTAATGCTAGCCTTAATTATTAGAAAACAGTTCGTGCGACCCTCTCATTACTATGACAGGTGATAGACTTGCTAGTGTCCGATTGTCTTGCCTTGTCCGTTCTTTTTTGTATTCAGATTGATGCTGTGTGACGTAGAGGATAGCTACGGGCGTAATGCTTCAAACTTGCTTGCAAAGCTTGTGCTACCTAGGTATATAGAGCGTACTCACATAAAATGTTCCTGCCTAAAATCGTAAACTCGTAGTAACATCTATTTTCTCTTGCGGTTAAAGGAATTATATTTTAGTGTTATTTTTATACTTACCGAGAAATTCGCAAGTTGCCAGAAAGTAGCGGTGCAAGAAAATTTATTCAATTACTACCTTTATTCAATCATTACGCTCTATAATAAAGGGGGGTAATTGAATCCAAAACTGTATAATTGGGGCCAATTTAATCTCAGTCATTCAGAAAAAACCGTAGCACCAATTAAGTTGCGCGACGAAGTGTATTATAATCGCAAGTTCAACGGCGCACACTGGTTCCGATTTTGAATATAGTGGACTTAGGACCCAAGGTCAATATTTCGCGCTGAAAAAATTCATGCGATCAGATAAATTGACGCCCATCAACGTTTGTTCTAGCAGTTTTTAAGGAATGGTTTACTTTTGCGAAAAAAAAATAATGAAAAAAAAAATGTATGGAGCAAAACTGAAATATTGATTTTTCTCGAAATGTTCAAAAGTGTTAGCAATGAAACCTTATATATGTTATTGCATAACACTTATTGGATCATTCCACATATTTTTTTTTCGCATACACTTGCAGCCTTGGCCGAAATAAGCATCGGAACTTTCAATGTTTTTACTCCAGATTTTTGTGACAATTAAAGGTTTTTACTCATTTATAGTCACATAATATATGTTTTTAATATAATAAGTATTAAATATTCATTATTTCTTGACTTAGAATGATTTTGAAAAATAGATAAATTAAAAATATAAAACCTATTTTACTTCTTAGTGGTTAGCACTGCTACTCAAAGTGCAGTTCGTGGCCGAATAACGCATTGCCTGCTCATTTTCCCCTCCCAATACCTAATATTGCTAGCTCTTTAATTTTCTACTATTGCTCTCTTTCATTCCCTATTGTTCTTTCTCGTTACGACCTTTACCACTTGCGCACTTATGAATCAAATAAAAAGGCGGAGCTCCTGATGGAGCGTGTTATTAGAAATCGAACACACCTGGAAAGTTTACCGTGAAGAAAACTACCTACTCGATTATGGCTTTTACCCTTTGCATCTACTTCGAAGGCGACTAGTGACATGGGCACTTCCACAGACATCGTATCAAGGAAGCCATTTCAAGACTTGGGAAACCAGCAGAAGAAAAGGCGATCGGGTATATTACTCGACTATCCGGAAGAGCAATTGACTTTTGCTTTTATCACAATATATAAGTCTAATGGGAAAGAATTTCTTGCTCGCATCGTTGATCATCTTATGACGAAAGAAGAAGAAGTAGAGTTGAAGATGTCGAATCATTTTTATTTATGTACAAAAAGAAGGAGACTATGCAGGCAGATCAAGTTTTGGTCCTTACTACTTCATTGGATCTGTCAAAGTGGAAGTACCTCACCTTAAGGTCTGCATTGTCACAACAGTTATGGCTTCCGTTTTACCACAAGTTGTTAGAGGCTAAGAAAAGGTGTTATCCAGATCCCAGAGATATTACAATTTCAGAAGATGGAACGAAGGTGAAACTACAAGTACTTTTAGATGTCACAACTCGAAGGATTCTGCAAGTCGTTGGTGATGATTTAAATATTTCCAGTGGAAACTTGAAGCTGACCAGCAAATGGGGATTTGATGGTTCATCAGCACAGAGCAACTACAAGCAAAGAAGTGAAATGGCAGAATTCGACGACTGCTCTGTGTTCAAGATGAGCCTCGTTCCTCTGAAACTAGAGGCCAGAAAAGTTGTTATTTGAAACAATCCAAAGCCATCAAGATTTTTTCGGGAATACAAAAAGACAGCTCAAATAACGAGGATTGACGCTGATTTGATAAAACATTTCGCAGTCATACTGCAAGTGTTATCTTCTGGACAGGCTGTCAATATCGATGGATTCCGTGGATACTGCAAGGAAACTGCTGAGCTCTTTGTACATCACTACCCCTGGTACAACATGTCTTCCAGCTTACACAAAATGATACATGGCGCTGACATTATGCAAACATTACTCTTGCCTTCCTATCGGAATTTTGTCAGGAGAAGCAGCGAAAGCAAGAAATCTGGCTAGTAGATGCAAAGGGTAGAACAGCTGCTTCTTCTTCTGTGGAATGACGATCCAAATTTTCGGTCTCTTCATAAATTTGGGAGTGATTCACAGATTCACACTCAGGCCACTTAACTCTTGTTTCTAACTAGCTCATAAGCTTTTCCACGAATGTTTTTTGCACCCTGTGTGCTTTGGTCCATCGACGATTTAAGTTCACAGTGAGAGATCTTGCAAAATTGAATATTTTTTTCAGAATCTTCTATTTCAAGCAAAATGCAGTCCAAAATTGTTTAATGCAGTCGTTTGTAGTCCTTGAGGTCCCCTTTTCGTAGAATCACATAAATGTCCATGTAAGCACTAAAATCAGCCATAATCGAGTGGGTAGTTTTCTTCACGGTAAACTTTCCAGGTGTGTTCGATTTCTAATAACACGCTCCATCAGGAGCTCCGCCTTTTTATTTGATTCATAAGTGCGCAAGTGGTAAAGGTCGTAACGAGAAAGAACAATAGGGAATGAAAGAGAGCAATAGTAGAAAATTAAAGAGCTAGCAATATTAGGTATTGGGAGGGGAAAATGAGCAGGCAATGCGTTATTCGGCCACGAACTGCACTTTGAGTAGCAGTGCTAACCACTAAGAAGTAAAATAGGTTTTATATTTTTAATTTATCTATTTTTCAAAATCATTCTAAGTCAAGAAATAATGAATATTTAATACTTATTATATTAAAAACATATATTATGTGACTATAAATGAGTAAAAACCTTTAATTGTCACAAAAATCTGGAGTAAAAACATTGAAAATTCCGACGCTTATTTCGACCAAGGCTGCAAGTGTATGCGAAAAAAAAATATGTGGAATGATCCAATAAGTGTTATGCAATAACATATATAAGGTTTCATTGCTAACACTTTTGAACATTTCGAGAAAAATCAATATTTCAGTTTTGCTCCATACATTTTTTTTTTCATTATTTTTTTTTCGCAAAAGTAAACCGTTCCTTAAAAACTGCTAGAACAAACGTTGATGGGCGTCAATTTATCTGATCGCATGAATTTTTTCAGCGCGAAATATTGACCTTGGGTCCTAAGTCCACTATATTCAAAATCGGAACCAGTGTGCGGCGCTACATTGACATGAAATCCACTCTGTGACTCATGCGCACACTTCCCCCTCCCCCTCCATGCACCACACACTCCCGTCTATCTAAGGGGCAATGTACAATAATCTGCCACGAGGAACTCATGAATGACGGTGTTGTAAGGCCCCGAGCTGAGGCCTCATACAACATGCACGGGGGCCGCATTTGCCCAAAAAGGTCTTGGCCTAGACATTATTAAAACTGTATTCGGCACACCTCTACGTTCTAAGGTACAAGGACTTCAAGAATATGAAATATTGCGAAATATCAAGCAAGATAAAGCTCTCAGCGAGGCAGGATAATTGTTAGTATGCGAATAAGTATCTAACCCTCACAAACTTGAACTCCGAGGTCTGTATTCGCATTCCGTGTTCAAAACATTCGGAGACAAAGCAATAAGGGTTTTAAGTGCGAAAACGCTACAATTAACATGAATTCGCGTCGTCACGTGTGTATTATCCCCTTAGCACGTCTAAACACGCAATTATTATCTCACCGGGCATCGGGCCCGTCCGCGCCGGTCACGTGGTCGGCATTCGCACTGGCTAATTTTGGAGCTTCACTTGCGCGCTTGCGTCCGTTGACTTGATGCTCCGGACGTCGTAAAACCGGACAGGATCCACTGTATAAACTCAGGCTATGAAACAACTCGTTATGACATACATACCAACTTATACTTGCCAGTCAGGTGCACGAGTATCTTATCAAGATCTGGTTCAATATAACACCCTTTTGTAGGTGCGACGTGAGTTGTCACTTACTAGCTAAAGTAGGAGTCATGGTGTGTGGTCACGCCGATTTTTGAACATACGCTAGGAAGTAGCATCTTTAAAATATTTGAACTAAAATTCTTCGAAAGAAAAAAAAACCTGACATTGTACATTCTTAACTTTGGAATCGCAAACATTTCCTAAATATTATACAGCGTATACTCGGAATCGGTTGCGCCGCTCAAATATTCATGTCATGACTACTGACATCATAACTTATGTCGTTGAAGCGTCGCCGAATAAATGGCCTTCCATTTTAGATCGTGTACTTCGCTAGAAATATTTATTTTTATATTCTGAAAAAAAAGAGGAAGTACACACGCATGTTAAACATTAACGGTCCAGACTCCAGAGGCGCTAACGCAGAGCTTATTAGCAGCCGCGAAGAGACTACAACAATTAGTCAAGTTGCACGTGCAAATAGATAAATGATATCGATTAGTATTATTAATAAAATAAGTATAGACATCAAGGTCGTGGAAGCCGTTAACATTAATACAAAGATTATGCTAATGACAGGGAGTAACTTAAAGGTAGTGGGCGATGTCGAGAATGACTCAATAGAAGTGGGTGGGACAGCTGACGCGAAGGCCGAACCTGAGGCTTGGTCATCGGCTGCCGTTCACTCCACACATCTCAACCTAACTATTAATAATCTACAATGTATTAATAACTCATACAACGAAGGGGTTGTCTTAGACATACCTAAGTGAAAGGTCAACAGTCGAGACATAAATTGCAGAAATACTAACCCACATAGCTAATGAGTGACTAATCTCATTCACTGGATGTTTCGAGACACTGCACCTATTATTAAAACCAATGTGATGTTTTATAATGTCATCTGCATTTCTATTTATACTTGTATTATGATTATTTATTAACATTTTTAATCGATGCTGTTGTTAACGTCTTCTTTGTGCGTTCTTTATTAGCTTGTTTATTTTAGTATTATATTGGTTCCTTTTCTTAGAAGAAACCCCTGACAAATCAGTGACTAATTGTAATTTTATGCATTTGTCCAAAAGTATTCACACAATCAACAGAAATTGAAAGTCTGGTACGTACAAAATTAAGTGTGTAATAACACTTGTACACTTACCTATGTATTGCCTATTTCGACATTTATGTCAATTTATTCCTTTGTAGGTCATAGTGGGTCAAATATCCGGTTATCACTATCTTTCGAATCGGTATCGAAATAAAAAGCAATAAGTTGATTGATGTATTCAACCTAAAAACGGATCGGTTTGAATCCAGACGTGGGCCCGCCATTCAGTTGACCCGTTCAATGGCCCAGAACAGCGCACTGACATTAACAAATTGCGGATTGTGTCTCACGCCGCATGTGTGCAGTTTCGTTATCGTTTAGGACCTTATAGAACGACTCTAATATATCTGTAACGTGATCACCAATAATGTTATGCAAACGTGAACTCATGAACTCTTTACGTTCATCAGTGTAAGCAACCGGTATGTATGTATGTATGTGTCTGTAAGACCTTTCTCATTCAATTGTCTTTGTCATTGCCTTGGGCCACTTCCTATAGATCACATCATTCATAGAAACAATAAAAATACTTTTTTAAATATTTAATTTCTCTCTCAAGAAATGGGTATCATATTTGGGCTGGTGGACACGATTGTTTCTTGCTCTGCGTAAAATAAAACTCGGTGAGGATTGAATTGAGGAGTACAGTTAAACTGACATAGAATCAGTGAGTCACCTCACTAGCCTGCAAGGGGAACGTTGGCGCCATAAAAACCGGTGCTTTACTGTTACGGAGTCCGACTCTCTATTTTAGATACATTTGCAGATATAAGTCAAACACGCGTAGCTTCGCTCGCCGACTTTGAATGATACCTTTGAATCCTCGCTGCGATATCGTTTATGGAGATTAGACGTTAAAGTTTCAGGGCTGCCAACATCAAGCGCAATAATACAACTATTCTGCTTTCAACGCTGTCTATATGCAGTTGGGGTCACAGGTAGGAGGTATGTAATGAAGAAGAAATATGCAAAAACATGACTCAAGTTATCGTATGCAAAAATGAGCCCAAAAGTGAAAATTAGCGTGCTACATGCAAGCTGTCGCGATAGTCGCTAGATTTTAATAAATTCCGTTAATAGGTCGATTTTAAAATGACCGTAAATTCAAATGTCCGTTATATTGGCTAATGGGTTATTTAATAGATCAATAAAATTAAACAATTCGAAATAGCTGCATAGGCAATAAAATTTTATAAGGTTGATACAAATTCATTGAACTTGAAGTATACACGACTCCAATTACTATTGAGGTCACAGTTTAGAATAATGTGAACTAATCGTGGTCGGGTTGCCTGTTGCAGATTGGTCGTACGTAGTCTGTGGCAACCGTAATCGATGGCGAGTGACTAACGGGCGGATTCCTTATAAGAATGCTGCAGGTCAAATCAGAGGTTGCTATCTGAGATTGGTGTCAGTATTCCACGTTTTCTCCTATATGTCATCCATGGCCCCTTTGCATCATTGTGTAGACCTATCAGCAGTAATGGGTGCCTAGAGGCAACCTTTTCGTATGTACAAATAATGATATAACGACAGATAAACATGTAATAGGTAATATTTTAAATGAATTGAAGTGTGTATAGCACCCAAAGGTAAGTACTTTCTATTTCAATCACGAGCTGCCGATATAACTTTAGATATATCTTGTGTTTGGCAATACAGTTTATTGTACAAGTGTTAAATGCTAAGCGGTTGGCTGAGCTACATAGCGTTGATTCGCGATTATTATACAGAGTTAAGTGCAGTTATTTCTTTCTTTTTCACGGCACTTTGGTAACGATTCGTTGACAGCCTACCTACTTAATAAACTAAAGAGTTAGAAATTGCGGGATGGGTAATTATCTGCGAGGGTTGCAATTTATTCAAAAGTGTCACTGCCGCCCTGAAACGCAAAGGGCATTAAGAAGAACACGGATAGGTTTAAATCAGTAAGAGCCTGACACTCCCTTTCGCTTCCCCCAAGGCGGAAGAAGTCATTTGCTGATTTTCCAGTCTCAAAAAAAGGTCAATTATAGACCTAAGTGGAAAGGCCCATTAAAGATGACTCTTGCGAAACTTGCTAAAAAATAGGTAACTAAGGGATGAGGGCAGGAGGGGTGAAAGCAATAAATATAAAGTTGTTAACAATAACACCGAACCTATAAATAACTAATTAGAATGAACAGCAGCACGAATCGATGGTGAAACGTGGTGGGTGTGCCATTAGGCTCCCAGTCAACCGCTGTTACGTTGGAAACTTGGAACATTCCTAGCGCAGGTAGAGGCAGGTAGCTCGCCTATATCACCCACGAATTACTGAACTAGGTTGCCTGTTTGTTCCCATTTTATTAACATATACGAAAAACTTTGGTGGAATTCGATTTTGGTCTTTGATGTTTTAGCATACGAGGGACAACCCATGGCTTCATGCCATAAAATTTTTGTGGAAAAAAGTTAAATATCTTATTAACTTAACCTCAAGCGATCGGTATATGGTTTGAGCTGCTTCACCTTAATTTTTTTTAAGGACTGAAATCATCACATGGCTTTTTCCGTCCTGGACGGAGCGGAAGGCAGTGTCAGACTCTTACTGACTAAAACCCATTCGTGTTCCTCCTAATGCTCTTTACGTTCCAGTGTCGCGGTAACTCTTTCGAACAATCTCCATAACTGTTTCACCTGCTTAGAAAGGTTTTACAAAATCTCTTCGCTCTCAAATACAACTAGGATAAATTCTTCAAAACTTATGCCGTAATCAATACCAATATATATGCCACAAATCATTAGAGTTTACAGCAGCACTATTCAATCTAGTGGGTGTGCCAACAGGCTCCTAGTCTTACAACAGCCAGCTGTTACGTCAAAACATTCCACCAGCACTCAGGCGCAGGCGCAGGTTCTGGCAGGTACTCACAGCCTACGTCAAATTATTGTAGGTAACCCGTTTGTCTTGGAATGCGTGGGAATCTGGGAAGTGGGAAGGCAAGCAGGTGATAATGTTATTCTATTTTTGTGTGATATCAATTGTAGTGCTTCAGTTACTGTTTCTTTCAGGTCTTGTGTTGTATCGGTCTTGATAATAATAATTGTCTAGTATAGTACCTAATGCTCTAAGTCAATCATCTTTTTCTAATTTGTACATTAAGTATAACTTTCTCTTTAATTGACAAGAAATATTCCAGAGATCAAGAAATTTCAGCATCAATGATTTTCTTGAGATCACAAAGATTGCCTATATAATGAATTTTAATATTGGTTTTGAGACTGAGACAACTTCTAAGACAATACCATAGGATTTTCAGGAGTGAAATTCAACTGTAATCAGTTTAAAAAATGAATTGCTTTAATAAAAATGTGATAATCTTTGATTATTCCGCAATTATAAAGTCTATTTAAAATTATTTTAGTTCACGCCTCGTGGTTCAAGTTCGTTTCAAGCTACATAAACTTAAAAGTGCTGCCATCTGTGGGGTAAGTACGAAGGCATTCTGCTTAGCTGCCATCTACCGGATGTTTATAACATTGGAAAGTATACGAGTGATGTAGAGACTGGTGTTCTAGATGGTTCCTGTGTTGGTCGAAAGATGTATCTTTTTGTGTAACGAAATTCTCTAAAGGGGTAAGCAGAAAAGTTAAAGCTTATTTCTAAGGCGACATTATTTGCCTCTATCGAATTCGTAAAAAATACTTATGAAATAACAAATCTTACTAATTGGGTATTAAATTAATTTATAGATGAAATTAGTAGTAAAAGCAGGAATGCTAAATGGTTTAAAAAAATAAATAGTTATTTTTTCCTCTTATTTACAAACAAGACACGATTATTACAAGTGGTACGCATTATTGTTGGTTGCGCACTGTAATGCTCATATTTCCTCAGTCACTAATGTAATGCTACATTTTTTTAAAACAGTGTGCTCAAACCCTTAGGAATTAAACAAATAACATCAGATTATATACAAAACATTAAACCTTGATCAACAATAAAGTCTAATAGAATTTCTTCCTCCAATGTCACTAAACAGAGGTCCTCAAACACACAGCTAGGAACAATGTGCCTGATAGATGGATGGATCGGCTCAATGGAGGCGTTATAAATGACCGGCTGACAACGCCGCGGCCCCGGATGTATAGTCTGTGGTCTGGACTTCGGAAAATAAGAAAAACTACCTCCCACCAGACAATGGTGACTGCAAGAATTGAATTATGTTTACTACAATGGAGTAGGAAGAATTGTTGCCCTGTTTCATGTACTTTGTGTTGGACGGCTTGCGGTAATGTAGAATTTAATTGACAATGAAACTGACCTGTGGAGGTCTACGAATAAGTTTATTCGCTTGATAGCCTTTAGTAATATTATAATGAGGTAAAGTTTGTGAGTTTATAGGGGATTTTTTAAATTTACCGATGGAAAATCATCCAATGATTTCTCCCGCCCTGGGCGGGGCGGAGGGAGCGTCAGACCTTTACTGACTAAAACCCATCCATGTTCCTTCTTGTGCCCTTTGCGTTCCGGGG
The DNA here is from genome assembly GCA_932526535.1 of Caradrina clavipalpis. Lineage (NCBI taxonomy): Eukaryota > Metazoa > Arthropoda > Insecta > Lepidoptera > Noctuidae > Caradrina > Caradrina clavipalpis. The sequence continues at coordinate 8,649,818 of OW052100.1, forward strand.
ACGCGGTATCTCTTTAGAACGACCCGCAGTCCCGGCAGGCATCGGCCCTCAGTGGCCCCTTCCAAGTTTGCTGACATCTCTTTGTGGCGCCCGTGGAACACGAACGCGTCGTAGACACGGTCTGTCGTTAGTTAACGTACGGACGGTGAGCTACCCATTGCTCACCGTCCACAGACCCGCTAATCTCTGAATCTACTGAAACGATTTTGAAAATTCTTTTACCCATTGAAAGCAAAATATTTGTGAGTGTCGTAGGCTATATAACATCACGCTACTACCCACGGGAGCGGAGCAGTAACCTAAGACGTAATATAAGGCGAGGGAAATAAGCCACGCGAACGAAGTTGCGGGCTGTTTGCTAGTTGTGAATAAACCCGTGGACATGAAATACTGGTGTCGGGTTTAATCATAAAATTAATTACAGCGAAATAGGATTCTAGTTTCTATAATACGTAGTTTAATAAGGGTGGAACATTATTACAATAACAATGGGGCGGGCAGAAAATACTGGTTGAAAGCGTTCGCTGAGATACGTGTTTTTTCACATCTAGGATATTTTTACTGTGTTAGTGCAGATAAATAATAAAAAAATTGTACATTGTTTACTCTCTTCGGTTAACATTTATAATGGTTGTAAAAAGACATAATCGAAGCCGAAAGTTACATGCTATTATTTATTTATGCAAATAAAAGTACAAAGGCGGACCTAATACCTATGGCATTCTCTAGCAGTCAACCAAAGGTGGCATAGAAATAATATGCCAGGAGCAAATTATTGTACGAGAGAAAAACAAAATATATTTAAAAAAAAACTCAAAGCAAGCTCTTCCCATTATTGCGATCAATTAATTAATTAATTAATTTATTTATTTATTTAAACTTTATGCAACAAAAGTACAAAGGCGGACTTAATTGTTATGACTTAATCTGAAAACCTAACTTGGAGGTAAACTTGTACGTTCTACGTTCAATGTGATGTGTCCTTTAACACCCCCTACAATGAGGCTACATTATTCTTATCAGATTATGTACTTACTAGCTTTTGCCCGCGACTTCGTCCGCGTGGATTAATAGTTCCCGTTCCCAGGGGATTTCCGGGATGAAAACTATCCTATGTCCTTTCTCGGCTCCCAGACTATATCTGTACCAAATTTCATTGAAATCTGTTCAGTGGTTTAGGCGTGAAGACGAGAGAGACATACAGACAGACAGACAGAGTTACTTTCGCATTTATAATATTAGTACAGATGTGATCAATAGAACACAGTCGAGTTCAAAACTTTTTTATTTTTCAGGTTAGACAGCAAAATATATTATAGTCAGATACGTATAGACCCAAAGCGTGTACCGTTGCCAAAAAAAGATAAATTGAGCAATTTATTTGGTGTTCCAGCTTAGGCCGGCTTTTAGACTTGAAAATATAAACCTGTCTAACTTCATAGCAAATGACAGGTATTTTAAATAACGATATGTAATCACTGTGAGTAAGAACAGTTGGTGTGTGTTGAATAAATTCAGGTTTATAAATGTGTTGAAATATTTCAAATTGTATGTGACCTCACGATTATGTATGGGTTTAGCATAATTCGATCAATCATCGAGATAACTTTGGGGCGGTCAAAGTCTTGGATTAATGACCGTTGTTTGCATATACCTAGTTGTCTTTAAAGAGCAGGTTTTAACGTGATGCTGCAGGTTGTCAAGTCAAAGAATTAGCAACGCAATCAAAATATTTTAACCGTAGCATTCCTGGATCTAATGAAAATCTTTGTACACGAATATTCTTGATACTTGAATCATAAAATATTAACCTAAAAAACATAATAATCAACGGGGCTTTAACCAATTTTAGCGAATGTTTATTAATTTGACATTTCATAATTTCAGTAAGTCATATTAGGTTGAGACACACTGGTATTTTATTTAATTTAAATTAAAAAATGATCAAAACGAATGATGTGAAAAAACTAAATGAACATACGTTAGAAAAGGCGTGAAAACGGCATCTAGCGCACGTGTTAGTGACAGCTTTGACAGAAATCCGTTTCGGACGCACGCGTCTATGCTATGTGCTCTATTCCATTAATCTATTGCTCAGCTCATCCGTCAACTGACACGCGACTCGGCCGTGTGTCACACCCTACTGTAACACTATGCAGTCCGAGCTTCAAGGGTGGGCAAAGAAATCAATAGGGGCGATTTTTTGCACAGATGTTATCAAGGGCAATTTAATTGGACATGCGATTAGACACAAGTGCTAAGTGCAGTTTCAGTGCAGTAACTAATTGTTTGTCGTACTAGGTCCAGCCCGCGACTTCGTCTGTGTATATAAATAAGCTGAAGTCCTAAATTATCTCACAGGAATACAAAAATGAGATAAAGAATATCCTATACCTACGTTAATTTAGATCACGATCTATAGGCATGTGTGCCAAATTTCAGCTAATCCCCTTCAGCAGATTAAGCGTGAAAGAATAACGAGGCCGGGTGAAAATTAAAATTTTATTTTAATCGTATTAATTCAACTTGTCGTGACTTGGCGTGACACTGGGTCACTAGTGGATAAGGCGCCTCTCATGCATGAAGATTGAGGTTCGATAGCGGGCATAGCGACCGGAACTCTTTTCATATGTTTACCTTGGACATCACTGACAACAGTGAAGGAAACCTTGGCTTAATGTAGCATATTCAACTTTTGTATCCACTTTATGTATAACTAGCTTTTGCCCGCGACTTCGTCCGCGTGGATTAAAACTATCCTATGTCCTTTCTCGGGTCCCAGACTATATCTGTACCAAATTTCATTGAAATCGGTTCAGTGGTTTAGACGTGAAGAAGAGACAGACAGACAGACAGAGTTACTTTCGCATTTATAATATTAGTAAGGATTGTTGGTTTTCCATCTAATAAATAAATAAGCCTGTAATCGCCAATCCAGCTTGAGCATCCGTGGTGATCAATACTCGTGCCTTTTCTATATGCGAAAAGACTTGAAAGAGTTAAATAACGCCTACACAATATTTTAAGCCGATTTCCTTAACTTATAATCAGTTTTCCGGGAATATTGCAACCTACGCTTATTGCTTCATACTTGTTTTTCATTGTCCTCAAGATCATATTATTTTCGTTAGGTAAGTTTTAGTTAAAATCACGATTATTGTTAAATAAGAAACAAAAGATCAGTAGGTTAAAATTGGGGTTTCCAGATCAGATAAGATCTGGAAACCCGCAATTTTCACTCATTCATCATTTCATTCATCATCTGGTAGCATAATAATGTTTTCTGAGTCCGCAATTTTCGCTCATTAATTCAATTTTATATTATTCACTATTTATATCAGATTAGATCCTAAAACCCACAGTTTTCACCATTCATTAATTGTGAGTATAATACAAATCTAGTGTCTATATAAGTTACTGCACCCTACCTTCTCCTTTAGGAATTACAGGCGTGAAGATAATGTTGATCTGGGTTAGGTAGATGAAGTTTAGATATTGGAATTAGAGATGTATACCTACATCAACTACTACAGTTCTTTTATCTCACGAAGCGAAGTGAATTATTTGACTTTCAACCTTACCGTCATAGACTTAAAAGTCACATGACGTCGCTTCGTGATGTAAAAGAACTATTTGATGTGGCTGCTTATGTGAAAGGTTGAATAAATAAAAACACTTTATCATTTAATAAAGATTGTTTTATTTACAACATATTATTCGATACTTTTACAGCAATTTCTTTAACCGATTTATAAATATCATCCATGAATATGTTTTTAACTACATGAGATAAATTTAAAAATTGAACCTCACTGTAATGTTCATAGTGGAACGGCTGCGGTGCACGACACCTCTATAATATGTACACAAATTTAACTCATTTTAAGTGCAATGTGGCAACGTATACATAATTCATCTAATAGGGTAAATATAATCCGACTCGGAGCACAATGCAATAGCGCATATTCTAATAGAGTAATGGTTTCAGACAGTTATTAATATAATATATTCCTTTCACAGCATTCAAATAAAAACATTGAGGAAAATGTATAGCATGTTGCATCCAGGGATCATCGTAAATCTCCCAATCTTCTATAACACCTCCACATGAGAAACACGCTGCTTTATCATTTACACTATTTCCACAATAAAAAAATCCAGCTTCAGCCATTTCCATCACCAACCTTCTCCTTGAATTAGCCGTTGCCCAATAATGTCTAAACGAAATCTCACGCATTTTATACGCATTATACATTTCATAACGAGGGCTATATTTATTTTGAGACATGTTCTCACTCACTATATAGTTCTTCATACAGATAATTGTAAAGGTGAAATGATATCATACTGCGGTAGGCAGCAATTTATAATGATTAACATTTGAGGGGATTGGTAGGGATAGAGGATTTGAAAATTAAACAAGCGAATATTTATTTCAAAAATTTATTATCTATACACCATTTATTTAAACATATTACATTTTTTAAAGCACATATTTTATCATGATAAATACAACTATACACATCATGAGAATGTTCATATTTATTGTACAAGCTTAATAAATTAGGACAACCTTCATCTTCTAAATTATTTATATTATTATTGTTCAAAATATTTTTTAGCCACAACACTTTTTCTAAACCTTTGGTGTAAACACTTTTATCTCTTAAAATATCTACAATCAAATTCTGATGATTTGAGTAGGGCACAAATCCGTCTCTCCAGTATATCCTTCTATTACGTTCAATCCAACTGACTTGTCGTTTTTCAGGTTTCGTTAAATCGTAAAATGGAAATGGGGGCTTAATTAAGAACACCAGAATTTTTTTATTTAACAATACAGCTAATTCTTTAATTATAAATTCATTTGTTTCTGTTTTAAAACCTTGAACATCGACAATGGCTGTCATGATAATCTGCGCACTATGTTACTTAAAGGTTTATATTCCACAAGTCGATCGTTAATAATTAAACAATATCCAGTTGTGTTATCTGGTATTGGTGCTGAACAGTCAATCTCCAACCGTACATCTACGGGGCCTGTTTTCAAACTATCGTTTTGTCTTGAACAGTCTATAATAAAGAGAGGGGCCTTCTCCTTGAAATCAACCAAATTAAGCAAGGGGTCTGCAGGACAATTGTAATACGACTGACGAAATTTCACATACATTTCATATAATATATTGTATTTGTTCTCAGAAAAATTTAAGCTTAGAGGCTCGTAAGGATAATACTGTGAATTCAAAAATAGTGTTACGTTAGTAACCCCACAATGATCAAACAGAGAACTGTCTTTGGTTTTATTATTTTTTCTGTTGGTTTGCAAGCAAAAAATTACATATCGAGGTTTCTCTAATTGCGATGCAGTCTTAACTGACCAAGAATGTTTTGTAGTTTTAGGGAGCAAAGGATACTCATATAAATCCCAATTTCGAAACGCTATTTGAATAGGTTTATCTCTCTCCAAGTGTTTTAGTAGTGTCAGTCGTTCACGGTCTGACACTTTTATATGTGGTACACGCCATTGCAATCTTTGTATGTCTATTTGAAAATGCGCAACATCATCAGTTGCTATGATACTGTTTAAGTTAGAGTTACTTCTGTTCAAAATAAGTTCATGTTTACAATTTATCACAATTTTATTGTAATCCTCTGCAAATCCTAAAATCTTATTAAGAGGTACAATAGCACTAAAATGACCATCACTTTTGAACCCATCTAGGTTCCAACCCCACAACGCAGCAACTTTATTTTCTCCATCATTCATTGAAACGTATGACTTTATTGTCGACGTTATTCCAGAATTTTTAATGCGATCTATTTCAATGCCATTTATTTCGTATCGGATATCTTGAAACAAAAACATAACAGGGTTGTTACTGAACGTAATATTTTTCTTAATCGGTTTTCCATCTTTGTCGAAGAACTTTGCTTGACCCTCGACGTAAATTGAACTGGTTGATGGTAACACATATATGTCTTGTTGGTGTATGGGAATTCTGATTTCATCGTTTTCTCTAAAGCTGTTAGTGTAGGGATTGTATGTGTGGACTTCATAGCTTTCAATCGAACTATCGAAGTGAGGTAATTCAGTAATTTGTAGTATATTCATACTTTAAAACCTAGAGCTTTAAGAAAGGCTTTATTTGCTTCACTCAATTTCTTCACTTTTTTCTTACGTCTATGCACCTTAATGGTCTTAGATGGAATAAGACGTTTGATTTTCACAGGAGTGTTTTTATAATAAACTATCATTTTGTTTTTCTTAAATGAAGGCGTAATTGAATATGTTCTTCACCAAAGTTAATACAGTTACCAAGTTGATCAACAATCTTAATAGATATAGATGAAATTATATTTTTGTTCACTGGGAAGTAAATAACGTTCTGGGGTATTTCTGTGTACTGACTTGAAGCAGTATCAGATATGAATTCATGAATAAAATGAGTCGGTAATCCGTTGTAATATGAACCGTGCACAAGATCACATTCGATTCTGATTACAGCTGGTAAACTGCTGTTATTAACGGGTCTTGTTTTTAATACTGAAAAGTATAGTAAACCGCACTCGTATTGATCAGATAAATGAAGAGGTGGTTGAAAATACGAGACCAGTTCTGATTTATTTCCAGAGATGGTAACCGTAGTAGACATGCTTGCATACTGAACTCTTTTAAATGAGCCTGTTCATTTTATTTCTTGATTATACCAAAAATTCTTTAAGAAATTTAAACATAGATGTCCACAGTTGAAGGGGTGATCACGTTGTATATTTTCATAATTATATTGAATGTTAGAACCTACATATTTTATAAATTCCTTTGGAGGTTTAAGATTTCCATAACTATCGAAATACTCAACATAATCATTATATTTTGCATAGGCTACCCAATGAGAACCAGTATTTTTAGAACTATCTAAATTAATAACTCCACATTCTTTTTTATATGGATATTTAGGGAGCTCATCTCTCATAAAGACACCTCTAAAATAAGGAATTCTATTTCCATACTTTAAAATGTCAAAGTTAGTTAAGGCCCGTTTGGGTAGCCGATATCTTAGTTTTTTTCTTTTGATACGAAAATTCCAAGGCCGCCTTTATGTGGTTTAAGGTGTAGTCCTTTCCCGATACATAGAGCTTCCATTTTTTCATTGTGTCTCCTTGATTCCTCATACAGCTTTTTAGCCATTTTGAATTCATTTATGGTTTTGGCAATACCAGCTGCACCGCCTGCTAACGCTCCCGCCGCTGATAATCCCGCAAAAATAGGAATCAGAGGTAGTACTCCCCCAGTTTTTGGAATAGGAATAACACGAGGGAGCTTAATCGATGAATCATCAGCTAATTCTCGGGTAGCAGCAATAGCTAATTCTATAGCCATTTTCTTGCTCTTAGGTTTTAATTTTTTTATGTGTCTTTTTGCTTTTGTAATAACAGTTTTTAATTTACTTTTTAATCCTTTTCCAGATGTAACTTTTGGAAAACCTTTTTTGCTCAAACCAGAACCAGTTTTAATTTTTGTCAACATAGCCTTGCTTACTAACCGTGCCGCGAGTCTTTCGCCTATACTAGCATCGGTAGCAACCTCTCGCTCTTTCGCCATTTTCAACAAAATTAAATCAGCCTTATGTCGATCTTTCAAGTTTGATGACTTGTGATATGCAATATCGTGATCTTTGCAATATTCGTCCAACTTATTTACACCGTTATCTCCTTGTGCAAGCCTTTTTATTAATTTAGTGCCAGGACCACAGTAATTATATCCTGGTAAGTGTAATTCAAATGGTAAATTATTAATAAGCCAATTGAGTAGACTACTCTCTCCAAAACACATTATAAGACTGATGATTCCGGTTTGAATACTTTAATAAATAGTTATCGATTCGAGTTTGTTGCTAATATTATTTATAATATTACATTCGATTTATCAATCCAACTGCTTTCAGCTGAAGACAAACCTAACCATTTTACTAAAACTCTGTTACCTTTTCTTCTAAGAACTTTCTCAACTAAATATACATTGGGATGTTTTGTTTTTTGAAGTTCTTGTGTATAAAATGCGCCTAAAATAGGGTGACCTCTGATAGTATCTTCAATTAAGTAAGTTATGGGAGTTGTTTTTTGTATTTTACGAATTTTAAATATTTCTGTTGACCAGTTGGGAGTGTAACCTTTTTCAAATGTTCCTTTGTATTTACTGATACGCACATAATCACCTACTTTGTACTTGCTTTTTAAATTATATTTTTTTTGCAACTTTAAATACCGTTCTAATATCATTTTTTTATTAATATTGTCCACATTATCAGGGATTTCATTAATAGTGCGATGGTGAGTGTGATTGTATTTGTAAATAACGTCATTTAGGGTATTATTTATCCAATTGTAATTGCCTTTTAAACTAAATTCCTTATAAACTTTAGATTTTAATGTCCTGATGAATCGTTCAACTATTGAAGCCTTTTTTGTTGAGAAGGTTGAATAATGGTTAATATTATATGATTTCATAAGCTTCTGAAATTTGTTATTATAAAATTCTGCTCCATTATCCGTTTGCAGATTTTTAGGAACACGCCCTTTATCCAACAAAGTTTTGAAAGAGTTACACACATCTTCTTTGGTTTTACTTCTCATAGGAAAGGCCCAAGCATATTTCGAAAATGTATCAATAACGGCAAGAATATATCTATAATTTTTATTTTCTCTTGAAATTGATTGCATATCAATTAAGTCGGCTTGCCACAAGTCATCTATATCTTTCATGATAACATGTCTTCGTGGATAGTTCACCCTCGCATTTTTATGAATTTCGTTTACCACGTCAGCTTTGCTCATGTTCACAATTCAGTATACTTGTCTTGAACTCAGCTATTATACTGAATAAAAAGCATATTATTGTGACTATTTATTATTTAATTATATTAGCTTCTTTTAATTCTTCGATTATTGATAAAATTTCATTATCATGGTTAGTATTACCAGCATCTCGGGAAGCAATTAATAGTTTCAATCTGTCAACCAGTTCGTTAGGATCATCCCAATATACCAAGTCAGTGTTATTTTTGTATTTCTTTAGCGTTGGTAAGTTTCCTCCAAATTTAGTGATAATATTATTGTTTAACGATTCAGAAAACAATGGTCTAATTATTTCACGATATTTTATACCTTTATCACCTCTAATTTGTCCATTAGGATTGAAATCTCTCTTATGTGCATTTGTATAATGCAACATATCTTTATAGACAAGTTTATCTTTGCTCGATATTAGTTTCAAATCAGGTTTTCTTCGAAGTAAGAGTTCTTTTAAACCAGGGGTTAAATTGTAGCTTTTGTCACCAACTTTAATTAAAATGACATTATCATCATTCACACTATCTATTTTAGAAAATGAAACTATTGAATTACCCATTAGTAATTTTTTGTTTGCACTCCTTATCCCAAATGGTATATTTACCCCATCATAAATATCATGGATATCACAGCCCTCTAATGATATTTCTAAATCTTCCAGTAATTCTGTCTGGGGAGACTTTTTAACGATCTGCACTGAATTCAGTTCTGAATCGCTGCATTCTTCAAACTTTGTAGATGAGCTAGTATTAATGTCATTGAATTCCATGTCTTCAAAATTAGAGTGTGTATTTTCTAAATTTTGTATTTTTTCTATTGTTTTGCTCGAATCGACTAGGGTTTTAAGGGGATCTGTGACAGGTTTTAACATTTTATCAAGTGACAAATTCATTGAGTGTTCCTGGTTTTTCATTTGTTTTATTTTATTCTTTATAGAGTCTACGGACTTCACTAATTCTATTTTAATATTTTTCTCCATTTTATACCTATTATAACAACTGTGTTCAGCTAAAGAACAAATTATACTGAATTTGATTTTGCATGTAAATTACTTATATGTGCGCATAAACAGTCACTCAAAATTAAAAAACATATCAAGATTCTGTCTGTACCTTCCATTGTTTAAAGACGAGTCTTTGCAAATACTAATAAAGTTATATGGCTCGCTCCAAACTGTATTACAAATATTCTTGAATTGATTCCAGGACATATCAGAACTAACATGCTCTTCATAAATATGTTTCAAGTTTACATCGTCTTGCTTAAATATTATGAGAAAGTTTGTATTATCACGCAGCAACTGTTTCGGAATTTTAGAGTATGTTTGACATAAATAAAAGCAATCAATATGTTTATGTCTACCCATAGAGAAGTAATTACGAATGTTTATTTGATTTTCACATGCCACATCATCGAAAATAAATACAGAATTAGTTAGTGCTTCATCCGGGGCTATGACTTCTTTATTATCATTAAATTCATGAAACTTAACTTGATGCACTCTCTTTATAACTTCTCGCAAGAAGTTGTATTTTGGTTGAAAATTAGTTTTCGAGTACAGGTAAAGATTTTGAAATTTTAGACCATTCTCATGTAACAATAAACTAAGCACGACGTTTGTTTTTCCACAATTCGAGGGACCACATATAATACAACGAATCGTATTTGGTAACAGAATGCTATGCCTAATGTGGTTATCAGAGTCACCAAGATTTATATGATTAATATTAAGTGATGTGTGTTGTTTGATCAACTTCATTTTAACTATTAATTCAATTTCATCCAAACATAGATATATAAAGCATAAGTATAATAAAAACAAATAATTTAGATTGGTTTAAAGTTGTCATGTGAAATTTAAAGCGAACGTATTATTCGGTATACCTACAGTGCTTATCCATTTCATGTTTATACCTGATGTAAATAATAATAATATTAATAAGTTAGTATGGTATTTATATTCATAATCAGTGGTGGATTAATAAAATGCAGAACACTATAAGGCCGTAACAAGAATAAAAAATCATGCATTAGTTATAAATGTTTTATTTACGTATTACTTACATATTCAAATACGAAAATTAACACTACCACTCACTAAATTAACAATCTTTGTTTATAATTAAAGTAATTATAAACAAAGATTATAATAACATTACAATTTGTTCATATAAACATATTTATATTTATACATTAGTTCTCAAAATAAGGTTTCACAGTGACCCCAAGGTAAAGTTTCAATTTGGTTCGTGAGTATTTGTCTCTTATCATCATTTCTGTTTAATACTACTTTATGAATTTCTTGAGAGTACAGTACATGCTTGAGTGATTTAATTATATTCATTTTACATTTGAAATTGACATTATTTGTTAAAGCTTTACTATAGTGGGATAATTTTAATCGATTAGTAACAGCTTTAGATATTCCTTTTGCTTTTGTGATGCGAGTTTTTGAAGTGATTATACAATATAGTTTAGCTCTTAGTCCTACAAATTCGCTTATAATGTCACCCCCAAGTTCATCTTTAAATAGTCCTGGAATTTTAGTATTTACTCTCGGCATGCTGTAACAATTATCAGTCTGAAAATTACTTGTATCAAATTTTGTGACATCATTTTTTATGTCTTCGTAAATATCCTCTGTATTTATAAAATAAAGAAGGCTGTCTGTGTCTGTATAACACAGTCTTGCGCGAGTTTCATATTTATTTTTGATAAAGTTGTAGTGAAATTTATACAAATGTTCCTTTGCTAATTCTAGAACTGTAAACCCAATGTAAATAGGGCGATCTAAAATAATTTTTTCAGGAGCTAATTGAATAGCAACAAAATTTTCAGAAAAGATTGCAATACTTTTCAAATTTGGTTTTGCAATTAACTTTTCTGCACCGTGGTGCTTGTTAGTTTTATTATTATAATCATCCCACATAGTAACTAATTTGACATTAACCTGTTTACGTCTATTTTCAATAGTTTTCCCAAATATAGCATTATTGAGGAGTTTAAAAAAGTCTTTCTCAAATAGGGTTGTTGAAGCTTGACGCAATGTAGTATTCAAGTCAATATATTTTTGTAAATAATTTTCTTGTCTAAAAGTTAAAACACGGTGAATTTTTTTCAAAATCATTCCGTTTAATAAACATGCCTTTAAATGAATGTAATGTATTACGTAGTTGAATTTGTCGTATAAATTAGCAATTAATTTAGGTGTTCTGCCTCCGGGAGGTGTGAACCTCTCGGGTGCAAAAGGTAAATCACTATGCGTATTATGTAAACTCTCAGGATATATTAAATCAACTTCTAAAATATATCCATATTCAGAATCATCTGATATTGATAACACATTTATTGTTTTAATCTCATCGTTTGTCAAAAATCGGAAATCTGAAATAGGCATTTTCTTTGTCATTGCGTAACCATATAAATTGTTACAGTCAAGATAAACCAAATACGTTGATTTTTTAAAAGCATCATAATTCGGTAAATATTTATTATTAGCTTGAGCATGGCGAAGAGAACATTGTGCTAAGCCTCCACGTATTCCCTTTTCCAAAAATTCATACATTTCCAAACTATGAATTAATTCTAATTTAACGCCTGTGTACAGTAGCATCGCATCCCAGCTTAAACTAGGTGCAGTAATGTAATACGCTGGATCAAGTTGATAATGATCCAGACAAGTCTGTCTAAATTTTTCGAATACATCGGAAAGAAGTAATACGTCGGTCTTTAAATATAAATCTGTATATTCTCCAAGTGATTTAATATTAAATGACTGCCAAATAGATTTAGCGTGAACGTATTCATCATCACTAATATGTTGACAATTCAAACTATTATAGAAACAATCTTTCGATGGAAGACGAGTCTCGTTATATTTTGAGTATGCATCAATATAATCATAGGGATAAATTCCTTTTTGTCGCAACAACTTTAACTGATTATAACTAGTATCTGGGAATTCTTCTGATAAATTAACAAAGTCGGTTTCATTCAAATTATTTACTAATGTGCTTAAACTTGAATTAAGAAATTGATAAGAATCTATGAACTTAACTTGAATAGGCCTTGATTTTAATGCATTTGTAGTATGGAGTACTTTTGTGAAAGACATATACCTTTCTTTGGTTTTTGGTATAATTTTGAAAGCACCTTCATACTTCGATAATTCTTTTATAAATAGGTGAGAGTCATAGCCGGATAGGTTATGAAAAATAACAGGCACGAAAGGGCAAACTCTTAACATTAAATTACAATGAGAGTGTGCTGCTCCTCGGTATTGTGATGTAATGTGATCATGATCCATTACTTTATCGTCAAAGAGCAAATAATTACAGATATGACATGTAGTGGCATTTTTGTAATCCTTTTTTTGGTCCTTAGTTAAAGGTGCCATAGGTATTTTATTTAATAAGATACTGTGAATGTACTCCAAATCTCTTATTAAATATTTTATAAATACTTCTACACAATCAGCTCCTCTGTAAGTAACATACTTATTCAGTCCCGTATTGTGTGAACAACAAATGTAGTAACCAAAACATGAAGGTTCGTGAATCTTATAGGTACGAGTATTTTCAGTTACATTTATGTTGCAGTTTAGTAAAAGACTCTCAAAATCAGCGTAAATTACGAAATTAATTTTTTGTTTTCTTTCGAAGTTCTTAAATTGAAGAATACTATTTTTTTCAGGTAACATTGTCAAAATCTTAGGACACTTATTATGAGCGCTAAATCTCGTTTCACTCGTGAAAACTTGTAAGCATGTCTCACATAGGTACATTTTACCTTTATGTTTACTTATTTGACGTTTGATCAATCTCAATAGATTTTTTATTAAGCAATAATGCCCGTTATCTTTCTGTTCAAAGTACAATAAATTTACATGATGGTTTTTTCTTAAACTTGTCACGTATAAAGGACCAGTGACCATGTTTTTATTATCTAATCCATATATATTAATACTTATGTGGGGATTTAAATTTTCAAATATTTTAATATCTTTACATGATGGAGGTAATGATATTCCATCAATGTTTAAAACTTTTGAAAAATGTGGGTATGAACTTGTTCTGCAAACATTCATTTGGGTGGGATATAATGCTGCGACAATACTCCATAAAAAGCAGTTGTTATCGCTGTTTTTAATATTTAAACAACTTCTAGTTTTTTTTATTACTTGCGGCAAATCTACATAGGTGCCGCCTCGCAAAGGAGAGTATTTGTTAATGTTAATTTCTAGATGACTTATAAAGACACAAGACCAGCCAGATTCACGATGTTGGAACTCTGAGAGCTTTCTGTCAAATGTATTTATTGCTTTCAAATATAATTCATTAATATCTGTGTTATTATAAACAATTTCATATTTTGTGTTAAATGATTTAAGCTGTTGCTCATCAGATTTTGGAAGAATGAAATAAGCAAAAAGCTCAAAGTTTAATTTAACACAATTATGTTTGATCACACAATCGTTAATTAGTCTTATGACCTTATGCTGATTATCCATTAGGAATTCCTCAGGTGTTAGGTATTCCATTGATGGATTCAGTTTGTAACTTATTATTCTCTTTTTAAAAGCCGTGGGCTATTATATCAATATTTTCAATTTCAGTTTTTAGTATGCAATTAGATTTATGCAAATTCGTTCTCAAATGATACTGATATTCTATTTTAGGTATTTCAATGTGACATTTTTGACATATTATTATTTCATCGTTATTTGTTCCGATTCTGGGTCTAGATGTAACTGTAAGAAAGAAAGAAAGAAAAAAAAACAATGAACATTAAATTAAATTTGATGTAATATGAATTACTATTAAAACTTAATTGCTAAAACCGATTACATGATTGATTACAAAAAATATATGCATAAACATCTAAGTACAGATAGTGTATATTAATAATGTAATCACGATCTGCGTAATATTCGTTACATAATTTTACTATTAATAGATTCGATAAAACTTGAGATATAAAGATAATATCTAATTATTATTATTATAAAAGAGTAATACAAAAAGTGATTAAGTGAAGTGAATAGGCATGTACCTACTTTTTTAATTATGTACTATTTCAATAATAGTTACTTACAAATGTTGGTGGGCACTTAACATACTCTTTTCGAGTAGCGATAATAAAATTTGATAAATGTTGCCAAGCATCTGTATTGTCATATGTTTGATTTTTAAGCGTGACAATTGCTTGGCGCCACCTATTCATTGGCGGGACTTTCTCTATTTCATCGCACCGGTATATTTTTAAATCAATATAGTGCGTTCCCGGCTTGTTTTCATGGGTTTGGCGCGAATGGCCGTTAGCAAGGCGTCGTGTTATATATGAAGTTAACGGTGTTTTACCAGTAACTACAGGGACCCCGTTCTCGTCGTCCTCGCTATCGGTTCCAAACAGATCGTATACCGTGCACTTCTTCGGGGTGATGGGTTTGATATGCGGCTTCTTTGAAGCTGATGAACGGGGCGGCGGTGGCGCCGACGACGACGACGGCCCTGGCATCGGACTTGCTCTCGATGGTGACGACCACGACGCTCGTGCCGACCCCGTCGTGTGAGTTGATGCGTGCTTCCTTTTTCGCCCGTCGTGCTTCTTTTTCGGAACTTGAGGTTCCTCGTCGACATCGGAGGGAAATAGGGTCTCAGCGATTTCATGCGACCTGAAATGGAGTGAAACAAATACATAAGTAACTATTAATACAATCAAATAATTATTCAAGCGCACATCCCACTGACATGTCGGGTAGGTACACCACTCTAATTAATTATTATCGTCTATCTACATGTAATATTGAAATACATCTTTCTATAATACTGGAACATAGCCATCATAGAAATAATACTCTATTAAACCACAGTACTATATCGCGATAGATTAACTGTACAACATGAATAGAAGAGCAGATTTATTATATTAGGAATCACTCATTGCTTGTTTCGGGGGATCGAACCCTTGGAGCTTAGCCGTTGCTGTAACTACTTACAATATATTGCTACTACTGCTATATTAAAAATAAGTTAATGAACTACTTACATTTTCCTTATTGCAGGTGGATTCTTGATAAGTAGGTACTTGATGTTAATCTTGAGCTCCTAGTAGCTGAAGTGATGCTCCTAATTCACTCTCCAGGGTTTAAATAGCCGGGATCCGCGTGAGATTTTTCCAAATATGTAATGTAATGTAATGCATACATGACGCTAAAATCCTGACTCAGGAATTCTTTACGAGACAAATCTTTTGCTATCATAACCAAGTCTACAAATCTCAACCTTATATTATGATATCTAAAGTTTAAATTAATATTTGACTAGGTAGAGTAACCACAGTCCAAGTTTTACATACTAGTTAAATACCGCGACTTCGTTTATATAATATTTATTTTATTACAGCATTACATTATTATTATTAATTTATTCTATACTGATATAACACAGTAAGAGATTTACCCGACTGCATCAAACGAATGACGGTGACGTTACCGGTGAACATTACCTTTCTTTTAGGTGAGTTAAAGATTATAAGTTTGAAAAATAAATTAGTAATAGCAGGCAAAACTAGGTGTAACAGTAGTATGTCGATATCGCAATTTTGTTTTGATTCATCTCCTTAAACAGAATTAGAACTTACATTGCAAATTACACATACTACTTACGTGCGATGGTTTTGCTTGTCGAATCGTCTCAATAAAATGTATGAAAAAATTACAGTGAACAAACATACAGTAGTATTTATTTTATCAATATATATTTATAGTAAACAATGAAATGTTTGGCGCCGCTATGTCTTGAGGTTTAAATTTCACTATGCCATTTTTGTCACTGTAATTTTAACCTACTGTCGGGGAACAATCTAACAAAAATGTACGAATTTGAACTCTATAGAATTATATATAAATTGGAAAAAATATATTAAAATCGATCATTCAATTTCTGCTCCTGCTGAGTCCTGACTTGCTAAAAACGGTATCATTGTGTAATGTCGGTAAGTGTTAATATATAAATAATATAAATATTTAACAGTATTTTATCTAACAATTTAAATATTACATTGTTTGTATCAATCGTTTTATATCATACATATAAAACGTATAAATTGATTGTCTATTGTAGCGACTCAAACATACATAATAGGTCCTTGACATGAGAGTTTTCGAATCAAACGTATATTTGTATACCACAACACGACTGTAATTGCTTTCTGTATTTTTATTTTAAGGACTCCGAAAACGACCTTTTCAACTTCGTCCCTATGAATACTGTGCCAGGACAGTATAACGAAAAACAACTGAATCTGGAGGGCCCCAGCAGCAAACAGCTCAAGAGATGTTCAACAGCTGCATTCACCTGTGTCAAAAAACTTACGCGTGGTGCTAAAGTGATCAGGATCGAAGTCTATGATGTAGAAAATTTTCCTGATTCCATAAGGTCGCTATGTAATTGTGATGCCGAATTGTGCGTGCAGCATGTAGTTAAAAACATATTCATGGATGATATTTATAAATCGGTTAAAGAAATTGCTGTAAAAGTATCGAATAATATGTTGTAAATAAAACAATCTTTATTAAATGATAAAGTGTTTTTATTTATTCAACCTTTCACATAAGCAGCCACATCAAATAGTTCTTTTACATCACGAAGCGACGTCATGTGACTTTTAAGTCTATGACGGTAAGGTTGAAAGTCAAATAATTCACTTCGCTTCGTGAGATAAAAGAACTGTAGTAGTTGATGTAGGTATACATCTCTAATTCCAATATCTAAACTTCATCTACCTAACCCAGATCAACATTATCTTCACGCCTGTAATTCCTAAAGGAGAAGGTAGGGTGCAGTAACTTATATAGACACTAGATTTGTATTATACTCACAATTAATGAATGGTGAAAACTGTGGGTTTTAGGATCTAATCTGATATAAATAGTGAATAATATAAAATTGAATTAATGAGCGAAAATTGCGGACTCAGAAAACATTATTATGCTACCAGATGATGAATGAAATGATGAATGAGTGAAAATTGCGGGTTTCCAGATCTTATCTGATCTGGAAACCCCAATTTTAACCTACTAAGATCATTATGAATTTCTATTCAATAGGCGCTAATTCACTGTGGTGTGACAGACAGCTTCCAAAGACGTACCAAGCCTGATAAGCGAGGAAAAACTAAGAAAAATAGAGTAACACAGGACCATTTTCTATTATCACTGTTTTATTTTATATACCATTTACGCTGTCATGTTTATGTTGTATGATTGCGGCTATTGTGGGCTGTGTTTGGGAACCGGCAGGTGTGTCGGGTGTGCCTGCTACAAAGTATTTGTTGGAATATGTCTACATTAGCGGAGTAATAGCTGCGTTATTGATTCGTTGTATGACAGGGGGTGACGTGAGTAATGTTTGTATGCCGTTTTATGTTTTGTTTAAGCTTTGTCAAACCTTTAAATTGTAAGAGGGGAATGCAAATGTTTTGGTGGTCGATGCTCATTTGTTTTCTATTTTTGTTTGAACGTATTTGTGTCATTTTAGATATGAATTTTACCTTTTTGTTATAAGGTGGCTTTCTTTTTTACTGTATTCTCCGAAGGGTTAAGCAAAGTTGTACCAATTTACACCCGCAGTCTTCCGGTTTGGTTTAGGTCCCATGTAATAGAGGGCATGCTTATTGCCATTAACCGGGTACAAATGCTAACTCCGAGCTGCTACTGAGAATTTCATAGAAAAATCCGATAACACTTTGCTCGAGACGTTTTTCATCGAGGCTTTTTTTATCTTTTAAAAAGACACTTATAGGTATTTTCTAAATATTTAGTCCAAAATACTCGTAAAAAGGTTAGGCTGAAAATGCAATGACGTAGGCAGTCCTACCTTAGAAGTCAATTTGATGCATGTCGGATCGCATAACGTATCAGGGCCGTGGCCGTCGGATTGACTAACGTGTCTGCCTAGTCTACCGATGTGTTAGCTATTAGCCGGTTAGCTAGTTTAGCCTATTAGCCGAGTATGGGTTACATGGAAGGCCATGGGTGTTTTCTGAGCAGGTACCTTCGTAGTTATAATTAGCTTTAAAACAATGGATTTTAATGGCCATTTTATGTAGTGAGCGTGACCATTAACACAATGTAACATTAACTTTGTATACCTACTAACTCAATTATGGGCATTAAGAATCAGGCTAAATGGAACAAACATATTTTGGCCTTATCAAAAACTGACAACTGCCTCGTTAGCCTAGTGGTGCTAAGCGCGACTGCTAACGCTAGAGGTCTTGGGTTCGATTTCCAGTTCGAGCAAAGTGTTATTGGGATGTTCTATGAAATTTTCAGTAGCAGCTCGGAGTTTGGATTTGTGCCCGGTTAATGGCATCAGGCTCACCCCCTATTACTTGGAACCTAAACATGCTGGCGAGCTGTGGGTGTACTTTGGTACTCCTCTGCCTAATCCTTCGGGGAATATATGATGATGGTATGTGTAAAACATTTTGGAGAGCATGTCTCTAAGGTCAACGTAACAACAAATATTTCATGCAAAAGACAAACAAAGCTTGCACGACCAGACAAATACAGAACACATTTTTATTTGTCCCTCCCAAATCTCCGCATATTACCGGACGATGCAATAAACTGCATGAAAGCACGGACATTACAAAGCATTCGGTTCCGTAGGGAGTCCAAATGCGTACAGTAAATACCGCACGATACAACGTATTCGACGATTAGGGCCACCACAGTATTATTACGTGACTCGCTCCTAAAACGGACAGGCAATCTCTATAAAGAGGTATTTGGAACCCTAATTTACACCCCCTTATGTAATATTGGCGCGGTTATGGAGGTCCGGCAGGGTACTCTGCCCTCTCAGCTTCGGTATCGAAGGTATAGTGAGGCTCGTGTGGGTTACCAAGTTACTACAAGATCGTTGCGCACGATTTTGTCTGTATTAAGATTATGATTGTTTTTAAAATTGGATTATCATTTTGGGTGTGGATTTTAAAGGCGTAATTCGATATTGTGTCTGAGTATTAGTAGATACAGTTACAGTTTAGTAGATTAGATTGTTAATTCTCATAGTCATATATACAAAAACTCACGCTATTTTTCTATAAAAGGTGTGTGTGTGTTCGTCTTCTCTGACGACCACACACACAAACTCACGCCTTTTCCCATGGGGGTAGGAAGAAACAACAGAACGCCACCTTCTACTCTCGTTACATACTCCTTTCGCTTCGTCTACGTTCATACAAGCACGCTGGTTACTACAAATTTTTGAAGAACCTCTCCAATACCAATAAGGTCACGGTAGTTCTTGTCATACTCATCAATTTCAAAGACTCAAGGTTTAGTTTCAAAGAAATTCAGACAGCATAATAACCGCTATCTCCTTTTACAGCATACAGCTGAAATTATACTCTGGCTTCCCAGAAAATCCTCTATATCACACCCCACACATAATTTGTAATATTTTCAGCTTTCCGCCGTAGTTTATTTTTATACGCTACGTAATAAAAGTAGAGATTTCCAACCTGTAATAGGCAACAAGGTGCTCAAGGCATTCTCAGCAACAATATTTGTTAAGGCGTGGGTGTGCAAATGCCGCGACCTTTGCGGAAGCCTGTATTTGGTGTAAATTGTTATAACTTTCCTCATGGGAGTCAAATGATAACAGCACGGGTAATGGCGTTTCTTGCCAAGTTATTTGATAACAAAACATGTATTTTTTCTTTTGGTTTTGCTTTGTCTGCTACGTTGCTATGGAAACGATAAGATTATATCTGTTTGTGAGTGTAATTTAATGAGCGATTATGAGCATAACTGTCTTTTCACCGCGACTTTGTTTGCTTGATTTTTCTTGAAGGAGATATTAAAGTGCACAAGTGTGTGCGCAAACACAGGTGCACACCCTCTTCCCTAACTCTCATAGCCCGACCTCATAGCCCGACGGGACGGCAATCCGACACGACCGGAGAGAGATCAGGCGCAGGACCAACGGCTTTACGTGCTTTCCGAGGCACGGAGGTGTCACACCACCAACTTCCAAACTCCGGGTGCTACTGAGAAGTTCCTAATGGAAAAACCCAATAACACTTTTTGCCCGACCTGGGAATCGAACCCGGGACCCCTTGCTCAGCAGTCGCGCTTGCGACCACGAGACCAACGGGGCAGTCAACTATAATAGCAGATAGAGTTACTTTTGCCTTAATAATATTTGGTGTCAATTTGTTATGACTGTGTAGGACATTATACCTTTCAATTTTAAGTATACCTATAAAGCCAAAGGTACTTGAGTCTTTATTATTTAAAACTAATGAACGGTTAACTAAAATCTAGAAGATGTACTAACGTCTTAGCCTTGAAAAGGCACTCAAGTTTTCGTTTAACAGCTAATCAGAATTAACTAAACCCAAGTTAGACATCTAAGTGGTTGATAGATGTAAGCGGATATTAAGATGTGGGCCCGGATATTACAACGATCGTATCTTCATATTTTAGACGCGAATGTGAGGGATTTCGGTAGGGAATACTTTTGTGAGGTGTACCTATATCTACGTTACTGAAAATCTAACTATTACTGTTTATGTATTAGGATTATAGATATACACTTATACAAGGTGTAGTTTTGCAACCTCGTCAAATTTCACAAGGCTGTCATAAAATAAATAAGTCATCATCATCATTTTCCTGCCCTTATCCCATGTTACTTGGACTCCGCGCAACACGTTTTCTTCTTCCCTGCCGTCCTGTCAAGCGTCATGCTATCACAGACCCCCTTTCTCTTTCATATTATTCTTCACACAATCCCATCTTTTCTTTGTCCTCATAAAATATATAAATTATCAAATAAAATTACCACACCTGGCCAATAATTAATAAATACTTGTTATTTAATTTGTTTAAGTATTTCAAAAACACCTTTATAAAAAAGCAGAGTATGCGTGCGGGTTTATTTACCCGGCAGCTTAAACTTAGCGGCAAGATGGCAAGTTAGAATTCGAAAATCACCTAATAAAAAAAAGACTATTTATTTTTATTGATTCTAGTTTATAACAGTATTTTAATGCGTTCGCTTAACACTATGTTAATTTAAGTTTAATTATTCCAATCACGTTTGCTATTACCAAAATATGGGTTCGGTATCATTAAGTATGTGATCTAATCACACAAAGTTATGGTAAATATAATGAGCAATCTGGACGATAATGATTAGGATAGTTACTTCCGTGGATCATTAATTAACACAAGTTTCCTCGTCATAATTAGTGGAGCGTCATATTTATGGTCCTTATAAATATTAACTGGAACTTAACTGAGGTAGATATTCCTTTATGTTGTTATAAGTCTTCATAGTTCGCAATTTTATCAAATAAAGGCATCAAATCCTTTTTATGCATCTCTCGTTTAATTAGCAAGAATAAATGAAAAGCTATTTACATAGATGTCACCGTCATGTAAACAAAAAATGCGAACACGTAAAACTCAGTTCCAATTCAAAATGTTCTCGTTTAAGTGCTTTAGCGGATATAATGGAATAAAAAATAAAATAAATACAGACTTGTCATTCCAGTTCCGTTAACGAAGCGAATAAAACTGTCCAACCCTTTGAATAAACCGTGGAAATGGCTCAGAATAGCCTATTAACACTCGGTGACAATCTTGTAGAGGCTTCTCGGAGCGAATGATAATATTTTTCTTTTATTTCAAACAGTCCAACGCCATTCCTGTTTAATTAGATTATACTAATTGAGCCGGCGCCAATTGTTCGCTTTGAAAAATAAAATTGAAACAAAACACGTTTTGTGGCTCACCCTAGCTTCTTAACTTACTGTTATTGGCTTTGTTGTTTTAATTTACGATGCTATTGTCTACGAAATAGACGTGTAAACAGTAGGAAGGGGAGCTGGCTGCCAAATTATGCGTCATCAGCAATATTGTAACTTTGTACCCATCTAGTAGTATCCTGTTTAATTTTGCCAGTTACAGTTGTCTCCCACGAAACTTTGGCCCTTTTTGCACAGCGTGCGTTAGTACCTACAGACTCTGAAAAAATGCGGGTCCCCCGGAACATTTCGTGAACATAGCTAATTATGTGCCGGTAACGTTCATTAGCGAACTTTCATGTTACCGGTTACTCTGACTCCTGTAATGGAATAAAACTAATTAGGTACCGAGTTAGGGAACACTTGTTGAGTACTATAATTCTCGACGACGTATTGTAGCAATTTTGTGTTATAATCTGGGGGTACAACAAGGCGAGATGGTCGAGTACTCGAATATCTCAGCGAGGAAGGGAGGGTATATAAATATTTTCCTTTTACTGCGGTCCCCTGCGCTCGCCAATTACAATTGCAATTAAGTTAATTTGAGGGTTCCGTTGTCCAACGACCTGATGTTTTGAGGATTATGTTTCTTAAGTGCTTCGTAAATTGTGATGACCGCAGTATTTTGTCGTTGTTTTGACCTTCCTTCTTAGTGGACTGAAAAGGATATATTCTTAGCACGTATTTGCGGCAAAAAAATGTTAATGATGATGTAGATTGTGTTTTTTTATGTTTTGGCGTAATAAGGAGAGGTATAATTCTTGTAAAATAATGGTTACAAAGAACTTTTAGGTCCGGTTCTTTTTGGTACTAGTACCAACAACAGAAAAAATATTCTGTTATGTTATTTATTACAGCAAAAGTTACAATAAAAGCAGGAAATTTCATCTTAATACCCAATATCTTTCATAAAATATAAAAAAACATTATATCCTTCCGAACAAGATGCGAATCAGTAACCTCTCCTTGTATGTAAATATATTAATTTCCGAGCCAGAACATGAACCTACCCAAAGTTGTCTGTTGTTCCTAACATTATAACAACAACATGCTACACATAATAAGCAAGTTGTTGCTACCGCACTGTTTTGTTTCCACGCAAAATGAATGGCTCATTTAAATTATTAGATACTAGCTTTTGCCCGCGACTTCGCCCGCGTGGAGTGATAGTTCCCGTTCCCGGGGGATTTCCGGGATGAAAACTATCCTATGTCCTTTCTCGGGTCCCAGACTATATCTGTACCAAATTTCATTGAAAACGGTTCAGTGGTTTAGGCGTGAAGAAGAGACAGACAGACAGACAGAGTTACTTTCGCATTTATAATATTAGTACGGATAGCTGTAGTTGAAGGGCTAGATATTGCAAATTTTGGAGTGTTTGGAGGTTGAATTAAGTTGGAGTTATTTATACATTGCGTATTTTATAGTGAAGCAGTTAAGTTTATGGTTAAGGGTTCGCAACCGGGCACGGGCAAGTACCAATGTGACTTTTTCTAATTCATATGTACTTTCTAAGTTTATCTTGGACATCACTGACATCGGTAAATATGTCAGAGGCCCTGAGGTGGTTTAGGAACTCTGACACTAGGGTGTGTGGGGTCGTTAGACCTTACTGCCCACACGAGAAAGATGAGAAAGAAGAGCGAATCCTCACTTTTCTTTGCATATAAACGGTAGTGGCATTATTATCTCACATTAAGTGACTTGATTCACCACTTATCATTGTTTCAACCAATCATTAAATCAATTGTAGTCCCGAAGTTAGTTAATGACCTCTTGTCATGAGAGGTTTTGATTGGTCACTTGCGTAAAATAAGTAACAATATTCACACAACTGAAAAGGTCGTTTGTGCCAATACATGGAAATTAAAAAAGCAGTTTTTATTTTATGGTGGTTTACTAATGATTGTTTTTATAACTTCCACAAAATAACTTTTTGACACATGTTGGAAAATTTAATTTGAATGATTTTCAAAAGTCAAAATAAATACTTATCATATTAGGTAATCCAACTTTTAATTTGTTATCCTTAGCGAACTGTTACTAGATTTAAAAAAATACATAGATTCTAAATAAGCATCTGTTGCAATGAGAATCAAACATCCTTACAACAAAATAAACAATCAAATACAAACAAACTACATCCAGAAAAAAAAACATAAATGAAGGTAAGTTATTCTTTATATCGTTTCACTATACTTGAACGCCGTCCCAACATAACGACACGGTCATATCGGATATAGAGTAGGCACTGGAACAGGTACTTACATTAAATTGACTGGCTGTCTACGTGTAACACTAGTCATGGCTCATGGCCCCCGTAACCCCCATATCACTTTAGTTGAGCCATAAAAATCCAATGGTGCGACAATTTGTGAGTTTGCGACTTTCCTACCGATTCGTCGGTAACAGCCACGGGACAAAAGTAACGGAGGTTGAGCACTCTTCCGTTTGTCGACAAATAAAGAATATATTGGATTTTTTGTTGGATGATAAAAAATAAGGAAAAAAGTAACGTTTATGTCCGCCCTTCATATTATTATGTACACATCAAAACAAAACATCGTTCGCTGAAATGTATCTGTAACAGTATGTTTGTAGAAGATGTGTGTGATTGTGTGTGTGCGATGTCCTCCATCGATCATCGGGGATAGTTCGTCCTTCTTGTTCGTAACAAGTACTTGCGTTGTTTTTTTACGTACGTAGAAATATTTTATCTCAAATCAAATAATCGGTTCAAAGTACTAGGTCACATCGTCGTTCATAATCTATCATCGTATTACTCAAATAAAATACCTACCTATATTACATCTGCGGGTTGTTCGAAAGAGATACCGCGCCCCCGGAACGCAAAGGGCACATGAAGGAACATAGACGGGTTTTAGTCAGTAAAAGTCTGACACTCCCTCCCGCCCCGCCCAGGGCGGGGGAAGTTATTTGATGATTTCCCGTCTATAAAAAAAAAAAAAAAAAAAAAAACCTATATTACATTGAAATAAAATGTGATGTATTTAGACTTAGATGAACAATTCAATGATACGTAGAGCCAAGGTAGGTGTATAGTTTCTTTTATAAATCAATGCGAAAATGCGTTCTCTGCTGAATTCTTATTACATTTACATTATATATATTATTCATAGTCTATAGGAGTAGTACCTATACTCACAACTTCTAAATCAAAGAAAATATTCAAACACTTTATCACTTACTAGCTTCTACCTCCGACTTCCTCCGCGTGAAATTTCCTACGGATCCTGCAAGGATGTAAAATATAGCCTATAGCATTCAGGCATAACTTAGCTTTCAATAAGCGAAAGAATTTTTAGATTCGCGTTAGTGGATATGGAGACTAGCTTGTTCAAACAAAAGCACAAACAAACTCATCACACAATTTCTCATCAGAATCCAACCTTTACTTTCTATAGTACCAACCAATACCGGGATACTAGGTAAGGAAACACACCCCTACCTACCCCCACATGCTTAATACCAATCCCGCATCTCTTCAATCACTGCGAGAATTAACGAGAATACGCGTATGACGTATGTATTACGTAATTTCCTGTGAAGGCGAGTTTCCTACACCTGCGCTGTATCTACTTTCTGCAAAGTTGGCTCTCGTGATTATGAAAATCCGTATAGTTGTAGGAAACCAGTGTAATCTGCATAACACAGAATGTTTGAATATGGTAACGTAGACAGTAGACAGTGGACGGATTCATCGCCGCTGTAGTTCAAATCTAAATGGTAAATTGTATTCCTCCCTTTGTGTGTTGCAAATAGAACCATTTACTTCTATATTTATTATTGAACCTCTTCGTTTATCAACGTGTATGTACTCGTTTTTTTCATTGGCAATAAAAATTTTACTGAGTTCATTTATCGGAATCGTCTGTAGGTATTGAGCTACTTTGTTTGATAAAACAAAAATATAGAAATAGAAAATCATTTACTATCAGCATTGCCATACAACATGGCAATGCTGATAGTAAATGATTTTCGAAGTCTTTTAGGTACTTGCCCCATTGACAGCGATGCGGGTGAGCTTTTATGACGCCATAGAGCTTTCTCCTTTCTTTCTTTATACATTATACAGGCTTTGTAATTTATTTATTTTTTATAGGTTAATTGTGTTTAGGTTGATTGTTCATAACAATCAATAAATAGACATATAACTTACTACGTCTGCGTATATTGTGAACAACTGTAAACGTGTTTCGAGAGATCGTAACCAGTCGTAACTGATGAGCCTGACGTGTCACTATTGTGCACTATTGCGATCTATAAATCCGGCATGTAAGGGTGCAGACACATTGGTAAACAATTTGAAACTAGAGAATTGGTTTTATTCTTAGATAGATACAGAAATGATAAAAAGACGGGTGTGTTATAGACGTAGCCTGTGCGAAGTGAACGCGTAGCAAATGTGAAGTGTTCGCGTAGCACGTGCGAGTACCGCGCGTAGCAAGCGCGTAGACGCGTGCATGCGTAGCAATACATGAATGAAGTGATCGTGTAGTTTTTATTTCGAGACGTTTATTGTTAGTTAGGCGCTTTAGTGGATATTCACCTTAGGCCAGGTTTGCACTGGTGGCGTTTTGCAGCGATTTAGTTACGACAGTAAAGCAATTAAGTCGGGCCGCGAACGTTAGCGGTGACGATAAAAATGGCTGCTGACCGCACACATGCGGTAAATCACAGAATTCGTAGGTATGTAGACTAGCAAATATTAGTTGGCCTTTTAAAATTCGCCAAAGATAAAATGTACGCGATAGCATTTTGGAAAATAAAATTGGAAAATATCGCAAACACATTCAATCTAATGGGATTCTAGAAATCACGACCCTTAAATAAATTTCACCGGAAACGGTGTTTATTTAAACCGCTCATGCATCAGTAAATGATTAATTCACCCTTTCATATTACGACCAAATTGTTTCCGTAATTGGAAACCCGTGTAAGAAGCTTCCCTGTAATTGACTTGTGTAATTTGGTAAATAAATTTTAATTTTGTAATTATAATTAAGCTTGTTACATGGCTTCGCTTCGCTCACCTTTATTTTGATTGGATTCCATTTGATACTCTGTTCCTTATGTTAATCCTTTACACATCACTTAAGCCACATACCAAAGGCAACAAAAGCGTAAGTGTGTGACTACCCTAAGGATTGGGATAGGTAAATATCGGTACCCAAACATTACATGTACAATATCGATACACAGAACATGTCCTAAAACTTTCCTTCTCCGGATTTCTAAGATAATGATCATGTATTTGTGACAAAAACAAGCTAATGCGACATAAGATCGGTTTATCGCGATACTGACAGCGCGCCATTTTTCACCCCGACATAACGAAATGTCAGTACCAATGCAGACCTTTATCATTGTCAATAAAATGGTGTATAAATCAAACAAGCCGGGTATATGGAACACGACTGTGTTACACGATATCTGGGATATTTGTTACTGCCGTTTATGTTGCCGAGTTAGTCTGCAACTGCGAATGATTTGGACTGAAATAGTTCAGTAAACAAGTCAAAAGGTGCTGCGGTTTCCGAAGCCAGCGAAATGATTGCTATTCTCGTATTAAAAGGTGCTCTTAGTGGATAATGCAATATCAGAATGAATAAAATAAGCAAGTCTACCTTTATAATCTGCAATTTTAAATGCATCACAATGCCACTTGGCAAGTGTCGTGTCCGAGAGGTCGCGGAGGTGCCGCCGGCTACTTGCAGGGCCTTTGACTGCAGAATTCCTTCCTAGATTCCTGCCAGTGCTTTGTGACTTTTCTCCCGGTAATGCAAATCAAGGGAGCTCCGATTGCCCCTCGCAGCGCGCTATTCAACGAGTTTAATAAAGCGCCTGAGAATCCTAGAGTGAAATGAAAAATTCAATTAGATATTTTTACGTTTTCCCTACTTATTCCTGTTGTCCCCGAGGGTAATATCGCCGGGGTGAAGCCATTGTCCCCGAAAGGAAATATAAACGGACTCATTTACACCAACCACTTGCAATTGTCGTTTAATATTGCTTGTGCAAGCGCAACCTGCTAATGCTGCGCTCAATTGTTTTCATAACGCTGTGATGTTCACTCAACTGTATTTATATATTTTGCATTGGCATAATGAGCTAATTGAAAAACGAGAGAACGTTATTAGCACATTATGTTTCAGCGATTTAATAAGTTATCGTTTATTAAATGAAATAGTTACAGAACAACAGATATCTGCAAGTCTAAGTCCTTCTTCATGAAAAGTTCATTTCCTTTTTCCTTACTTTCATTTTCATTAATTCGTGCGTGCTTAGCGAACTAAAGTATCAAAACCTTTTCTATCTCCTTTCTTCAGGAACTCAGCAATTGTATACAGATGAAAATCTTAATACATTCATTTGATTAAAAGAAATTCTTTGTAGCAGCTCGTTCACAGCTCGAATTCTAATCTGCCGATTTAGTTTGAGGAGTGAATTAAGCGGGATTCCTCGTCGGTCGGGCTTTGCTTTGTCCGGGAGTCCGCGATGCAAATCAATTGAGTGCTTGCGCCCGCCCCCGCTTCATAAAGCGATTGCACGAATACCTAGCCCCTCAACCTCCTTGCACTTTCTTAGGCGACTAGAATAGACAGAAAATTGCACTGTGTAGAATGTTGGAATATTGCACGCTCCACAGAATATAATATTTTATAGGAAATATAAAACTCTTGTGGATCGGTGAGACAACTCAGAACTGCTTCGTTTTACGACCACCATTCCAGTTTTATAACTAGGGTCGATGCAAACGCTGCTTTATTCATAATAATATGGCCACTTATGTTACAGCCTATGAATTGATAATACGGTTATAAAGTATACCTAAGTAGCTCAAAAATTGTCTCCTTCAAGTGACAAATATATTTAATATAAGATTTGTATGTTTATGGTGCTCGATAAAACATTTATATCGCATCCAAAAAAAGCAATTCAAATAACGTAACGTAATAACAAATGTGGTCCCATATTGCAAAGGTTTTTATTGCTTTCAAAAGTGGCACGGTATGTAATCTTCTCTTAGGGAAATTTCATCACTTTGAATTTGGCGTAATTTATCAAATTGCTCGGCGGGAATGCACATGCACCCTCGGCTCAGCTGCGTGGTCACAGTCGTGAGGCAATTTTTTATCTCCCCTCTTTATCCGCATGTCAGCATTGTGGTCCTTGGGGAAAGAATCGGAAGGGCGACGCTGAGGGTAAGACGTCGCATCGGTATTGCGGTGGCGAATACTAGTTTTATGTGAAAGATTGTCGATAAGCGGAACTTTTAGCATATCTATGCGCTTTATCTGGAAAACTTGTAAATTGCTAAGTGGCGTCAACATCTTATCTGAAATCATTTTATGTCTGCGACTAACTTTTATATCTGTGGCTTCGTGTGGGGAGATTTAATTAGTGAAATGGTATAATTAACTGAAAATAATTTAAGTCATTTCAATATGGTCGTCGTGAATGTCCTGGGAGGCTGAAGCAGTGAAGCTTGTAATTAATTTGCAGCTCGCAGGTAATTCATTAGGTAGAAATCGAGCCGCTCGACACCAATATCGTAATTATTCCTAGGAACCGTCGCCGGTGCACGCCGCAGCTTTCCTAATTACATTCCCTAATTGAACTACAATTAATTTGTACGCGCTTATTTGCGATCGCATATTTTAACGTATTTAAAGATACGTGAGGGCGGGGTTATCACTTCATTAAAATGTGGAGGATTTGCGATTAATTTGTCTAACTTAGTGGTTTAATTGAATCCATATTATATTACTATCTGGTTTATTCGTAATTGGAACGGTTGACGAATAAAGGTATGCATTGAATTATTTGCTATATGTATACGTATTAATTAAAAAACAGATATACCTATGTAAATGTATGAAAAAACGTCGTAGCTACAAAAACATGTAACGCATTTAAAAATAAATCTATTTAAAAGACGGAGATCCCCAAATTAGGTGTAGCTGTGTCTTGATGACATATTGAGTTATATTTACGATACTTGAGGTATATTTTATATTGGAAAATGTACCTACAGACGTAGGCCTTTAATCGTTAACTTTTAGACTTTTATAGTCGCCAAAAAGAAAAGCAATATCAACAAAAAAGTCACTACACTCAGGGGTACAACAAACTCAAAGAAAAATATCATCCGCGTAAAACTTTTAAAACTCACTAAACGATATGACCTTCCCAAAATAAACATGGCTCTTAATTCCCATACATTTTTTAATGATTAAGGTATTTTATTAAAACAGTGTTTCATGGTTTCCCAGCGGTCGTATAAAATGAGAGTGCTCTTTTAAACAGCGGGTAAAAAGGTCTGTGTAATTATAACGGGAGGCTTTTTAACATTTTTTAACAGCTTTAAGGGAATTTCAAGTGGATTTTCGTCGCGATTTATACAGTGGTTTGCATTTAATTAAAGTACAAATCTTTTAGCTTTCCTTTTGAATGTGTCTGATTTTTTGTCTGTCGAATATTTATAGCGTTCGTCAATATTGAGATGTAACTGCTGGTGTAAAATTTTGTTTCTTGCTTAATTTTATTTATGCTGGCCAATTTTGTTCAAGACATTGACAGATGACCGGACAGGAAAGTTTGGTTAGTATTAGGTTTTTCTGTAAGGAAATTTCTTAGTAGTCTGGACACCAGATTTGTGCCTGGTAACAGTACACGTTTCTGGAGCCTTCAGAGATAAAATTGTTGTTGGTTATTTTTTTTTTATCTGCTGTTTCAAACAAATGTTTATCACCTACATGGTCGAAATTTATGTAACAATTGTTTTTTTTTCCCAAACCGACGAAAAAAAGAACTGATTCTATGGTACAAGTTTTCGTTACGATATCTTTCTCACCGGGTATTGGTCTTAAAAATAACTTACACATTTACCTCTGTCTATCTCTTTAGGATATACAGGCGTGATGTTATGTCATGGGCTACCAACCTTCAGAAGTTCTGAAAAGCAAAGATAAAGCTGAAAGGTATAGAGGGCTTAGCAACAGCTGCGGTAATAATCCTATCAAGCAATTTGATTACTGAACTAAGCCTCTTGTTGTTTCGTTCTTCTGTGAGTAAAAGACGAGTAACTTCACTTATATAAGTAAGTACCTAAGCAGCAACTCAAATTGAGTTGGTATCACTGAAAGTCACGTGTAAATGAAGTATTGTTTGCCCTCGACACGGTTAAGGAAAATATGAAAGAAATTAAAAATAAATACAATTTATTTAAGCTGTTTATTATTGAAGTATATTAATTGGAACCGTATGATTTCGTTAGTAAGGTACATTATCAATTTAACTAATTGTTTACTTTAGACAAAACGTATTCTTCTGTTTCTGGGCTTCTTTTTGCTCTTCATTTGTTTAATATTCTATTTCATTTTATATAATATTTACCCTTTAGGTCATAATAAGTACAAAAGCGGAATGAATGCCTTATGCATTCTCTACCAGACAATCAAAAGTGGTGAAGAGAGTTATCTCTTCTTCTCTTCTTCTTTTTTAATTTCTTTAAAGATAAATAGCTCAATAATAGCTATTTATCTTTAGTGTGTTTTATTTCTGCCCATCAAGATTCATGAAAGCAAATTCTACAGTACAATCGTGTTTATGTCTTTAACTCACAAACTAGGTTTTGCCCGCAATTATGTCCACATGGATGTTCCAATGTTTGTTTGTTCACATGGAACATCCATGTGAACAAAATTGCGGGCAAAAGCTTTACAGATACCTAATTTTATAAAAATTAAAAAACGTCTGTGTTACTCGCTGATAAAGTAGGCGTCCTTGGTAAATTAATTTTTAAAATCGATTAAGAAGTTTTTGAGTTGTCTCAAACGAAAATACAAAATCTTTTCTCTTTATAATAGTAGTTTAGATTCCCATCACATATAGGTATACATTTTACATTACTTTACAAAATGGAACGAAGGTTGAGTAGGTACCTACCTAAATTTGTAAGGTTACAAACATAAAGAAACAAGTTATATAAATAAAAATATCCATCATACCGACAGGCCGTGTTCCTGTTTTCACTTTCGCCGGCACGTTTTTATTTCAGCGACGCACGTGGTCGCAAATATATTGAAATAAAGTCACACGTGTCATGGCGACCTTAGGCACGTGAAATAAAAGTTGTAAGTAGGTCGATGAGTTTTATTTTTTTAGAAGTTCAAATGGTGTTTGTTCTGGGTTGGTTCTTTTTCAAAGCAGCCTTTGAATTTGAGCTGATAATATGATATTCGGAATTACCATTGTTCAGATTCCTGGTATATAGATAAGCAACGAAGCAGTTTTCTTTTTTGTAAAGTTAGTAGACTGGCCGCCTTTTTGATTAATTGTTACCGCAATCTATGATTGCGACTACACAGGTTGTTGAAGTACTCATTTATACGAATAATTTATAATATGGGAACAACGATAAAATATGCATCATGCCGACAGGCCGTGTTCCTAAACTAGCTATTCCATACATTTTGATTGAGTTGTAGTGTGGTTGTAGTCCTTTTTTGTAGGGAACAGCAAATTTATTTTTTTATATTTTTTTTTTGCAAAATTTATTTGTTTCCATAACTCCTATAGTAAAAGTGGTTCGTATTTATGAACATTTTCGTCACTTGAAAGATGCCTTGTAAATCAAGTCAGTCTTTATTGAGGTCTAATAGGTAATTATACAGGCGTGAATCAAACAGTGTTAACATTTCTGGTTTAAATATTCAGCTGTGTTCTATTTTAAATGGTAAGATATTTATTGTTTAAGTGACTTTTTATTGAATAAACGATTATTGCTTACTTACTACTTCAAATCGTCAATATAAGCCTGCTTATTCTCTACCTTTATCCAAAAAACAAGACAACAACGCCTCAGGACAACTTTTTCCAATTTCGCTGACCACGATATAGAACAACAGTTGCTTACATAAGCACAAAGTTATAACTACACTGGGCTGCCGACGTTCTATGGCGTGTGATCGCTTTTGCCTCCCTCGTCTTCAAACTTGCGAATTGTCACAAACTACTTTAATGGGCCGGCGAGACTGGTATATCTACAATCTTCGTATCTGCTAGAAATCGGTCGAACCCGGTACGTTGTTCGTTTGCCATGAATATTTCAACGCCAACTCGAATTATTATGAGAAATGAATGATATTACTTTATGAGCCTTTTCGTCTTGAATTTATCGTGTAATATGGTTTTCCGTCAGGAAGTGAAAAAAGAAACTGGTTCTTGTGAATTGAATTTAATATTTCCTTGTGCTAATAATAGCTAACCATTTAAGTCTGTTTTGCGCGGAAATAGCCATATTTACTACTAGCTCGCGACTTCTTTCGCGTGAAAGTTAATATTTGTATTATCCCACGGGAACCGTATTTTTTCCGGGATAAAAAGTATCCTATGTGTTATTCCACATTTCAATCTATCTTAGTGCCAATTTTTATCCAGATTCGTTCAACCGTTTGAGCGCGAAGAGAGACAAACACACAAACTTTCGCCTTTATAATATTAGTGTGTTGAGGTTTTGAAAAGATTCATGCCCAGCCGTGTAGTACCTACACCTCTTCATAAATACAACAAATAAGTAGCTCCATCTACTTACAGTAAATTACGTAGTTTTATTACATATCCAAAGATATCTGTACGCCCATGCAGGTATTGAAAATCGATATTTTAAAATTCTATTATGCCCCGAGGCCTGACTTTCACTACACAGTGTAATGGCACCTTGCCAAGTTCGGAAACGACCAATATACAAATTAAACCCCTGATTCATATATATTTCACTAAACGAGGGTCGATGCCAGACTACTGCTGTCATTAAAGTGTATGGTGGCTCGATAACGGTGATAAAGAACAATTAATTCATGGTTGCCCTTTAGGTATCATCAATGTGCTTACTGCCTTCATTTGGACATGAATACACGCTATCATGCTTGTATTCCCCGAAGGGTTAGGTGTACCAATGTACGCCCATAGTTCTCCGGTATGTTTTAGGTCCCATGTGATAGGGAGCGAGCCTTTTGCCAATAACTGGGCACAAATTCGAACTCCGAGCTGCTTTTGGGAATTTCATAGAAAAACTCAATAACGCTTTTTTCGGTCTGGGAATCGAATCCAAGAGCTCTAGCGTAGCAGTTTCACTTAGGACCACTAGGTTAACGAGGCAGTTACACACGAATACTTTTAATTATATCTTCAAAGAATCTAAATTGTATAAATAGGTACCTATTTCATAAAATCGGGCTGTCGTAGATTTCTGAGCAACATGTAAAATGCTCACAAAAGCTTCTTTCAATTTATTGGATCTGGGATTATCCGGCGAACGAATAGGTTTTTTTTTGAATACCCGATCGGATTAACAAATAAATTATATACGAATTGGTACGTATTATGCTCATGTAGGGTTAATTTTAGAACTTAATTTATTAGGTACCATACGTGGTAATATATTATTTTTTATCTAGCAGTCGAATACTACTAAACTATTAATATGACAAACAACTGCGACATAGGATTATCACTACATCTAAGACAATT
The DNA here is from genome assembly GCA_932526535.1 of Caradrina clavipalpis. Lineage (NCBI taxonomy): Eukaryota > Metazoa > Arthropoda > Insecta > Lepidoptera > Noctuidae > Caradrina > Caradrina clavipalpis. Next base: position 8,685,050 of record OW052100.1, read on the forward strand.
AATATGACTATTTGTTTTTTGTGTAACTTCTAGAAAAGCAATTTATTTTAAGTTATGTACAATACATATGTGTACAATATTTACACACGGAGGAGACCTATAACCATTAAAATAATAAAAACAAAAAGGTATCAAAAATACCTCAACATGAGCTGTCTGCGTTTACCAATACACGAGACACTAAAATATAACGAAAAAGGCTTCAATAGACTAAATGAATTACGCAATTAATAAAATGTACCTTTTAGTAGATATTCTAAAAAAATAAACCAGCTACAATCACTATCTTTGCTTGTGTACAATTAGACTAATATTTAGGAAGAGTTTGCGAACAACCAATTAAGCAAAATACCAACCGTTTGCGAACATGAAATCATCAATTAAAACCACGAGTTTTATTTTTTCAAATAACATATTCCACACCCGCAGTTAGAATTTGTGCATGTTTGGGTAACTCGGCGTTCCCGGAACATCGGAACCAATTAAACTTTTGGAACAAAAGTATTTACTCTGTTCCCGACCATTCATATTTGGGATGGGTTGATATGGGGAGCACTTAATTCAATAGGTGTCAGTTTCAACAATACATGAGCAAACTGTTAGACAGTTTTACAAAATTGTACACACACATCGACATTATCGGATATTGGTCTATTAGGGAAATTGAAATGAAAAGCCTTTAAGTGCTACTTTTGTTTGACAGTCACGCCTTGTTCTATTGAAAATTGTGTTTACTTAATAATCGATTAAAACCACGATTGTAGACTTCTAAATCTATCTAAATATATATAACTCAAAGGTGACTGACTGACTGACTGACATAGTGATCTACCTATCAACGCACAGCCCAAACCACTGGACGGATCGGGCTGAAATTTGGCATGCAGGTAGATGTTATGACGTAGGCATCCGCTAAGAAAGAATTTTGATAAATTCCAAACCTAAAGGGATAAAATAGGGGATAAAAGTTTGTATAAATCTTCTTAGATTTTCGACTGTTTCAGTACAATACTGAAATTAAAGATTGGATAATAATAATACTTCTTAACGCGAGCGAAGCCGCTGGCAAAAGCTAGTTAACGTTATGATGGTCATTGATTTTGTAAACGAGGCCAAGAAGCGTCGCGCTTCGTCTATAAGTGGACTACTTAGATACTTTCCACGATCATCGTAGCAAAGGGGCTTAATTTTAACTTAAACGCTTCATAATCGACCTGTTAAGAGAGATGATTAATGCGAAACATTCTTCGGATAGTCTTTAAGAATAAGTCATATAATTATTTGACTGTATGAACGTGGAGGAGGCGAAAGGAAGGATAGTAGCAGGTGGTGGTATGTGAGCTCTGTTCAGTTATCCGCAGAGGAAAAAGGCATGAGTTAATGTATGTTTACGGTTTCAGCATTAAGCGCACACACACACAACTCAAACTGCCTCGATAGCCTAGTGGTCCTAAGCACGACTGCTACGCTAGAGATCCTGGGTTCGATTCCCAGGTCGAGCAAAAAGTGTTATTGGGTTTTTCTATGTAATTCTCAGTAGCAGCTCGGAGTTTGGATTTGTGCCCGGTAAATGGCAATAGACTCGCCCCCTGTTACATGGGACCTAAATATACCTGTGAACTGTGGGTGTACATTGGTACACCTCTGCCTAACCCTTCGGGGAATACAGGCGTGATGGTATATATGTATATATATATATACACACAAATCAATCAGAAAAAGAAAGAATCTTATTTACAAAAAAAGAAAGAAAGTCTACGTATTTCACATAAATTCAATGAACTTTAAAAATAATGTTGTTTTCTACAATTCAACCAAAGGCCCCGTATTGAAATAACCAAAATAAAAGTAAAATACCAAGAAAATTATTACAGTCGAAAATTAAACATTTTTGTATCACGCTCCAAAAATTCGGCAGTATGTTGCACATTTACCGAGCTCGCTACAATATGTGTCGCCGGTTGACTGAACTTGATTTTTGTTTGAAAACCTTTACCGCAATATCTCACTCGAATCCAATAAAATAAATTCACTCCAATCCAATAAATATTTACGTAGAGTGCGTGAGTAGTACTCTAATTAAATACTCTACGTTTTGTGCATAAAAAGTGGAATGAACATCCACTATTTAAACTATGACTAACCGAAATTGTTGAAATAGTTCAATAACCAATACAATTAACATGAACTATCAGGCAGTTAATTACTTACTGATAAACTTCTGAAACTCAATTTAAATCGTAGAATTGCCTTATAAATTGGTCTCGGCTAGTATCCTAGTGGTTGATCACTAAGTTGGCGGTGGTCTCTTGGGCGAGCATTTCATCTCAATTAAACAACTCATGTCCGTTGGATCTCCGACACTTCACCAGTACATAATTACGAGACTGTGTACTTCTATACACAACATGGCTAGATTAGAATTGCTCCCTAGTGCTACATCAAAGAAATATTATCGCAGAAAGTGCTATTAGTTAAGAGTAAGACGTTTTTGGGTCTAAGGGCCATTATAAGCGTTAAGAGGGGTGTTTATGAGACTTCTCGGTTGGTTTCTTCAAGTATATAATCAGGGTGAGAATCATCTTGGCAACTCAGTAAAGTTTTTTTATTCTGACACTGGTTTTATTTTTTGTTTTTCTCTAAGTGTTTTTTTTTTATAAGATAATATGTTTTTTGTAACAATATTCTCTTATAAAAAACTAGATTTAAGCTATTTTGATTTTACCGAATTGGTTGTTCTTCAAGTGACTATGTATTCCGTTTTCAGTTGACACCTGTGGCTTCTACTTGTACTCGTTGAGATTCTGTTACCTGTCGCTACGGATACTTAATAACTTCAATCTTGTAATTTGTTATATAAAATGAACAAGTTTCTTTATAAATAAAGAATTGAAAGAGATACATAGGTAACAGTATTAAAATAAACAACGGAAATTGAAAACATGTTGCAGAGCATGCAAATATCCTCGTACTCAAATCATAAAAAAGAGTTAAAATATCGTCAATGTTGCGGGTAGTTTTTACTAGAGTGAAAATTTTTGTTCATCATTGTAGATAATCTAAGTTTGATACCCATTAGTACGCCTTTGCCGATGAAATATGAATATTATTCAAATGAAATCGGTGTGAAAAGTGTTAAACGAACAATTGATATGAAATAAAAATGATAAGTACGTGAAGGTATACAGTTCGAAACAAATAGAACAATCTGTGCGTGTGTGTTTGTGTCTTGTGTTGTGTTAACATCTAAGGAAACAGTAACGTCTACGGTTAGGTAAGTATTTACAAAAATACCTATTAGTTCAGAGGGCTGGCCTTTTCTTGGACCAAAGAATCAGCATTGCCATACAACGTGGCAATGCTGCCAGCCTTCTGGGCACATGTCCCATTGACAGCGATGCGGATGAGTTTTTTGATGCCCTATGACCTTCCTTACTTTGTTTTTTTTTTTTAACTGTAAATAGTTTTTAATTTAATTATTATTATTTAACTAAGCTTTGTATTCGAAAAATAAACGTGTTCAGAAATGCCTAATACAAAATACCTATTTCTGTCGAAAAGCAGCATTGCTGTGTTCCGTTTTGAAGGGTGCCGGTGTAGTTACAAGCACTACTAAACTAAACAACAGGTGGGTCGTCGGCTTGTTTGCCTTCTAATGATATTAAAAGAAAAATGAGTATAAAAGAAATATTTTTGCAATCCAGGTGCAGTACTTGTGCCCGAGCCACCTGGGCTGCGCTGGTAAGTATTAACCCATCTTTTTTTAACCCTATCTTAGTTTAAAACTACAGTCGTCGTCTCCTGAAGGCCAATTCTACTAATTAAAAATCTAGTCGCAATCTCATCTTAGCGACAGGTAATTTACCACCATCACGCCTGTATTCCCCGAAGGGTTAGGCAGAAGTATACCAATGTACACCCATAGTTCGCCGGTATATTTAGGTCCCATGTAATAGGGGGCGAGCCTATTTCCATTAACCGGGCACAAATCCAAACTCCGAGCTGCTACTGAGAATTTCATAGAAAAACCCAATAACACTTTTTGCTCGACCTGGGAATCGAACCCAGGACCCCTTGCACAGCAGTCGCACTTGCGACCACGAGACCAACGGGGCAGTTACCAGGTAATTAGAGGCATTTTTAATAGATTGAGACTGAGATTGGATTGCGATTGTTCCTAAATCTTAGTAGTTACGTTTCTAGCGAGTGGGAATATTTTTAAAGCCGATGCCGTGTACCAAAAATTGTCTTTGGAAGACCAACACTAATCAAATTGATGTGCTAATGTTTATTCAGGCTGTTTACCTGTGGTCCAATTCTAAACCAATTATAAAGATCATGTACTTAGGTAGGAACTCATTCGTCCATAACAGAACCAACAGGCTCATGCTTATTGTGTCGCTTCAAAAAATCACATTGCATAGTCACAACGCATTTTATTTGATTGGTCTAAAATATTATATTTTTTCACCACAGCGTACAAATACTAACAATTTATGATAAAAGAGCGACCAATAAAATACATAGTTTGAGATTCACAAAAAGAGGAAACGAATAATGGAAACATACGGAAATTGCGCACGGGCCCGAATTAAATTCTATTGTTATTCAAAAAACGACCGTCGGTACTACAAAAAGGGCGAGTTGAATACAATCTTCGAGCACACATTTTATTAGTAGGCTTCACATTTTACGAGCGGACTCGAAACCTAAATAAAAAGAGGATTCTTCATATGAAATCCCTTTGTCATTTTTTTACGGTGGGCTGTCAAAAGCTTTTACGATTTCATCTTTAGTCGGTCGGCGTTATGTGCGGCGTCTAATACCTGAAAATGAAAGAAAACCTCTTATTATAATGATGACGAAGTTGCTTTCAATATCACGGTGGCTTGTTCCCTTTTATCTTACTAATGAGCCTCCAGTGTTATGGATTTCTATCGGATCTGTTTTATCATTTTTTGTTTGTGTATTTTACAATATCATTACGTTTTTCTTTTAATAAAGGGAAAATAGATGTCTTAAATTGTGTGTTATTCTTGGCCTTGTTTGAATAGAATACAATGGGGCAATCTCGGTTCTTCCCATGGGTGTCGTAAAAGATGGTGGAGATGATAATAAGGGCATGGGCAGGGCAGCTGGATTAAGTTGCGCACAAACAATATCACCGTGACAATTCGCCTAAGCTGCATTGCGTGGTATAATGGTGTCCTAAAAATATATTTTATAGAAATCAATGAAGTTACTTTTACTGTAAATTTTTTATCACAGAAACCAGTTCCTTTTTAACTCATGACGTGCACTGCTAAGTTAGTTATATAAACATTCACAAGTTCAAAGTTGGAATATAAGTCATACAAAAGAGGCCAGAAGTATACTTGCAAAGTATAAGTTTTCATCAAACTTCCATGGCTCGGTGGCGAGTGGTCGGCAAACAAATTCAATGACCACAAAAAAGTTATGGAGCAAACTTCATCAGTGCTCTCTGCCCCGGGAAAAGTTTAACCTGAAAATATTACGCACGTAACACTGTGGAAATACATTTTGACTTCGTGCAACACAAATTAGGACACAGTATTTCACCACTTACATAACCAGAGGCCCCTATATTTAGATCATTACTGGTTACTAAGAACCTCTTAAAATAATTCATAATACCATTGGTAAGCAAAACGATTGGTATGCCTACGTAGCCACCGCACATAAGATTTTAAAAAAGCTGTCTGTAGTTCGTAGCCGAGGGATTTAGAGATACAAAAGTAATATGAAAATTATTGACCCTGTCAACGTACTGAAGCTTAGTAATACGTTCTCCAATATGAGCACAGCACAGCTGTTTAACAAATAAACTGCACTAAGAAGAGAAAGCTGAATCTCTGCACGGACGTGATTCGAGCTCAGGAGACGGCATAAATGGATCGCGTGGCATTCGTTCTAGCTGGGGCTTTGTCGAGATTTCAACTCCATACCCCCACAATTATTATAAATATTGGCAATGCCTCCCCCGTCTACTATATTCGTTTCTACCGTGAAATATAGACAAACATTATCTACACTAAAAATCTACAATTCAGATCACAAATAGCTCCGTTTGGAGAAATAGATGGGCCCATTTATCCACGGCTTTTTCTGAGTTATTCAATACAAGAATCGTTCGTTTTTTTGTAAAAGAATACATTCTAGTGATTTAGAAACGGTTCGCGAACAAAACTTATGAATTGTCACACATTTATCATGGGCTACGTTTGATAGTCCGTTTTATTGGCTATATTTTTGACGATAGGCTTCTAGAGCTTTCGGTGAAATGTGGAGACTTTTATTAGTCTTTTAGTAAAACACGAAGTTTTGGCCGACATTGGCTGTAAAACTTTATTCCCGCCGTATACTTTGGTACGGGAAATTATATTGAAGAAAAGGTTCTTAGAACTGATATCAAAATGACTCACGAAAGTTATATAATGTTATAAATATAAAAATGCTGTTAACGGGTATTAAGTGAATAATGTTATTAGGTATTATAACTTAAAATGGAGTGGTCATCAGATTAGTTGGTTTGAGTATCTGAGCTCGAATTTCAACCACGCTCTCTCTCGGACGATTTTGCCAAAAGGTAGCCTCTTTGTATAATACCTAGTTTTACTAAATTCTTGTAAAATCTACATTCCAACTTGAACGGTAAAATCCGAAAATCTATTCCACAGTTGAATAACTAGATTAAGTCGTCCTATTACGAATTTCGTACTATACATTTAAGTATTCTTAACAGCATTTGGAGAAGTGTTTTCATTCAACTCGGGCGCACTGTACTACAACTAAGCAGTCTTTTCACTACCCTGTATATCTCAATTTGAATGGCAAGGTTCCATACTAAGTTTGAATACTAAATAAGATGCTTTTAGTGGGAGCGCACGCTTAGGTAATTTTGTAGCTCGGTCGTGTGCCAATGGAATCGTAACTATTCACGTTCTTAATAAAATTCACGATATTCAAATAGCTCTTGTAAAGGGCAGTCTACTGTATTCGTTTCAGTAATGTAATCAGGCGATCCTTTATATTGTCAGGAGAGTGATTGGTTTGCCCTTTACACAACCCTTTTATTTGGTAAAATAATGACGTACTAGTTATCCCAAATGGACAGAGTCCGTTCAATAACTGACGATAATCCCGATTGGATTCTCCAGAGAAATCTCGGTTAGCTAGTTTGAAAGAAGACCGTTTGTGTAAGCACTAACCCATTCGGTACACTTCAAAGAGCATATTGAACCATAGCTAGGAATGACTGGAGCAATGTAATCGATGAGAGCACACTCCCTGCGGTACCCTAATAAATCCGCTGTGACCGGTGTTCATTAATTTGCCGCTGTCAAGTCGGTATCTGAAATTGTTGATGTTTTGCGCATGTTTGTGGCACAATTTATTGGCCCAATCATTCGTGGGCTCTAAAGTTGAGCAGTATACTTGCTATGATTAATTATAATAATAGATTTTCCGCGTGTTAAATATCATGTAATAATACACTCCGGGTAACCCTGTTAATATGGGTACTTACACAACCGATTATGATGTACATTTTAAACACGAACAAATTTTAATTAAAGGATTGACGCTTGAATAAAACTGTATCTAAAATACTTCACCAATTTTGAAATTAAAGCAAAAGTAGAAAATTACACTTAAAAAGTACCTAAAGGTATAATCGTTTACTAGTACATTATTTTAGTACTTACCTCAGTACTTTATAGCCGACCTATTCAGGCAACACTCTTAGAGGCACTGGGTTCGAGCAGCTGATTGGATCTTACCTCCTCCGTAAAGGAAATGAAGCACGTAAACCGTACCCGAGCAATAAAAGAAAATAGCATAATGTGCAATACCTTTTACAAATTAAATTGCGGTGTTTACTTTGGCTTCTTTTGCCACTAAGCGTTTGGAAGCTTCGAGGGCAGAAGCTGCCGTTTCAGAGGACAGACTTTAATTGTATCGTCACTACAGGGAATTCATTTGATGCTAAGCGATTTCAGTTTCTGAAACTTCGAAAGCTTTAGGCTCTAGAGATTGGGTTTTAACAGTGTTACAAGTATGAACATTCTGGTTAATACTGTTTTAGCGATGTACAAGCTAAAATGTGATTTTCTATTGTTAGGTGAAGTTTAGTAGCAGCGTTTTCTCTATTAAGAAAAGCTGCAAGTCTACAAAATTATTCTTTTTGTAATAGAAAATTAAAGGTGTGGTAATAACGCTCTTTCTTATTTACTAAAACCCTTAAATAAATAGTTATAAATTAACATAATACATCAAGCCGAAACTCTGCGAATAAAAAACAAAATAAATAAATTGGTGCCGTCACAGGAGTGGCAGGAATAAAGTTATATAACTCAAGTATTTTGTGCGAGTGGAAGCCACGGCTCCGCAGCCACTTTCAAAGTGTTTTTAGTGAAATCACGAAGCGAATCTCCAAATTTATCGTAGGATCCTACTTCGAGGATATCATAACAAACGTAATAAAAACTTTTCCGCAAAATATTAGTTTTTCGGACCATCAGAGTTTACAGAGGACTGAAAGACAACAAGAAATGGCTCTTCATTTATTCCGCATTTTAAACTTAAATAAAACTTCGCCTTGTTATGATCGACGTTCTGTTAAAACAGGGTTATATAAACTTTTAGGCCCTCTCATTATTTTTTCAAGAAATCCGAGTAATTTTATGGATCCCAAGAAATAAAACGGTATTCGTGTTAATACAGTATTAGAAGATGCTCGGATGGTATTTCCTAAGTGATACTTTCTTCATCTCAAGTACCTATAGAGTGGTGCCCTAATAGATACTACGTGTTGCTATTACGGCTAGTGGTTACAATTTGCGCCAGGAGCTTTCACCTAACTTAAAAGGGCTCCCCATCAAATGGGCGGTATATCGAAAACCCATTCGAGTAATTTGAGGCGAACCGAAACGACATTGTCGCTTAAGCGATTCAATCCTACGCGACCGCGCCGGGACCTACACGACGATTTGAATTTAAGCGATTTTATGTGAGCGGTAATGTCACCGTTGTGAGCGTTTTGTCGCCAATAAATTATATTTGCTTGTTCGTTTACAGCCTGTTGTTTACACGGCGGGCGAGTGGCGGGCGACGCGGCCGAGCCGTGTTTACACGAACATCGCAGATGACTGATAATCGTTTTACGGCATTCGTTTATGTCACAGATAAGGTTCGGCAATCACGAATCCGTTTGTCTCTCTGTGTGATTTCTTTCGTGTTCCATGTTTAGTACCGTCTCGGATTGATAGCAGCCCGCATTTACGACTAAACTATACGCGTCTTGCACAACTTTGTAACTGATTTGTGCTTTCAGTTGGAAAACTCTGAAATAATGCGCCGTTTATGTGGAACCATTTCTAAAGTAAACAAAAACAATGAATAAATCGTGCTCTCTTCCTCGAGTGAACAGAACAGTGAAATAGTTTATATTTCTTGCAGGGTGTATGACCTAGTTGGATGTTTGACTTTCATGTCTTTGTTTCACGGGTCTGCTACGCAATTTCTACAATAATTAAAGTAAATAAGCGTCGGGCTTATAAAGTATTGTTGCAGTAAAAGGAAATGAGGATGAATGAATATGCGCTTCAATAAATAATTGTTCTTCAAAAAGCAACTTCCAAATGTAGACTAATAAACACTTTTGTTTCTAAGAAATTTCGCCCTCCTTGCTATACAACGGTGTGACAGACAGCCAAATTTTACTGTCGTCATTCTCGCCAGCGATAGCGGCTCAGCAATCGACACTGATATGTGTACACATGTATTACGTGTGTAACAGGCTTAAGGTTCTACTTGCCGAAGAAATAGTTAAGCTACGCCGTTAACGAGTTCACTCGCTCGTGTGCAGGCTGCCTAAACCGGGCTGCAGTCGACAAACTTTAAGTTGCATTTAAATGTGAATTTGTTCGTACAAGACTTGTATTGTGACTGTTGCTGCAGTTGTAACCGTCTGGGACTTGACAAATTGTGTTGTAAGATTTTATTCTTTGTCTTAGATTTTGTTTGTAACTACATAATTATATTTTGGCCTTAGCTTGTACAAATACAGTTTCGTCAGCATTTCTGTGGAGTAAATAATACTGAAATACTCACTTTATCGTACATTTTGATCCCGAAATAATAATCATCTTCCGCGATCCCGTAATTACCCCTTTTCATCGACAAATTGGTTCTAAGTTCGAAATAAGATCTTCAATCACATCGCCGGGGATCAAACGAATATATTTCTTAAATAAATATAATATCAATAAAAGTCAATAAGTAATTAAAGAGAGCAGTTAAATTCGATCCGGTTATATAAGCTTCTTACTCTAGGCAAATGCTTTATTAATTCAAAAATAATTAGGAAATACTTCTGCGAATACCGGGTTATTACGCTCTGTGTTCAGAAACCCGTGAACTTCCACCAAATCAATCGTGGACCGGGCAATCAATAAGAAATTTATGGAAAAAAATATTGGAGCATTCTTTTCGTCAATTTGCCGCGTCAATCGTTGACGTAAATTAAATTGCGCGAATTAATATACGTAGGTACATCCGCGCCGTAATGTTGGGGCGTACCTCCTTCGTCGTGAAAAATGGAATCACAGCGATGAACAATTTGTCATTTTAATGTTTTCGTGTCCGCAACCGGTACGCCGCGCCGGCACTATGGATAGACAATTTATAACGCGTGTCATATCCCCTTTGTATGGCAAGGCAAAATATCTAGCTGTGAGGAGAGGAATGCAATTTGTTGGCGCGTACATATCGCGCGAATACCGTGCAAAGTGTGTTCGTAATTGTAACGTTATGCTTACATTTTGTATAGATCTCGAAAACGCTCCGTCTGTTACGTAAGTTACGAGTTTGCTAAGATTTTACAATATACAACTGTTTTATTTGGGCATTGAAAAGAGCTAATACCAGACTGATCAAATTTATACAATTTATTTCGAAACTTTTTAGGTTTAAGTTGTGGCTTATATGGATTATGTAAATAGATTAAATATACAATTTTAGAAACTGAAAAAAGTAAACCTATAATCCTTGATGAACGGTGAGGCTTATGAATAAGATTCAAAAACCAAAACAAGTCAATTAATTTATACTTTTTCGGTATTTGCTTGTTTTATCAGGCACATCATGCTATCACGAATGAAATCATGTAACCTAAACGGTCACTAACCCATCTTTTCCAATAAAACTTTCCTTAAATTATATTTTAGTGGATTTATCCCCGACCCAGTCCGAGACGTTCACAAGATAAGCGTAATATTATACCATGAGGCTACTGAAATTCCCACATCATAAAATTGGACTCGCGCCGACGCTATAAAACTGATCATTTATTTTTACGACATCGATCCCTAGGTTAATAATTGTGTCGCCATCATTTTTACCAATTCCCATACATTTTACTACGAGGTTTTTTTATGAGGTCATCGCACCTAGGTACCTGTTAGTGGATTTAGTTTGACACTTTGATCGCTTCATACATGTTTGTTGAGTCTATTAAAAAAAGCTACCGGATGGTTTAATATTTATTGCGTAGATACTAGCCTTTGCCCGCGACTTTGCCCGCGTCTAATGAGATATATTATTCCACGGTAACTGTATTTTTTTCGGGATAAAAAGTATCCTATGTGTTATTCCACACTACAATCTATTTCAGTGCCAAATTTCATTCAGATTCGTTCAGCGTTTAAGAGTAACAAACATCCATCCTACCTCACAAACTTTCCCATTTATTGAATTGAATTGAGTAGGATAGTAGGCAAAGTAGGAATTAGTAGGAAGTAGGATCCGCTTCGTTCAGTTAAATGTCGGTTATCGCGGACGCAGACGAAGTAGCGGAATTAAAAGTTTTCTTAGGGTTCAAACTTACCCCCTACTAAATTTTATCAAAATCGCTTTAGTGGTTTAGTAGTAAAAGCGTAACAGACAAACAGACAAAGTTACGTTCGAATAATAACAGTAGTATGGATTGCTAGGATTATCTTTATACCTTTGGCAATGCCTTTATTTAATAACACATTACTCAAATTACGGAAAACCGATCAAACCTTCCCTATAATCATTAAACTATCTATCATACAGTTTATCATCACATAACGTGTTAACTCGCAAATATACTACACGCCAACGACACTGGTTTACAGTAAGTAGTTCCCGAGACGCCTTTAATGATCCTCTCTCGCTCCTTAACCGTTAATTAATGTTATTAATCCGAAGGCACGACCACCTTGTTTTCCTTAATTGGTCCCACTTTTATTTCAGAGCTGAGCTTCACTTTTTATGACAAAGTTTATGTCAAAAGTGTCTTTTGCTTTTAGAATTGTGACAAATGTGACATGATAACTGTTTATGGATAACGTTTGTTATATATGAAATTAATGTGCGATCTCGTCTAAGACATTCTAGATTAACTTGCTTTAATATTGTGTGCATAGCTTGTTGCCTTGTTACTGCAAGATGATCTAGACACCTTCCAAACTTACTGTAACCTAAATAAGTTAGACTTAAACGTTTCCAAATGTTACGTGTGTTCATTTACCCGAAAACCCGACCCTCTTCTGTTTCCTTACACTCTCTTTGATACCTCCATATCCAGGGTCAATGTCATCAAGGATCTCGGGATTGCTTTCGACTCAAAACTTATTTTTGACACTCACATCAACAATATTATTAGCAAAGCATCGAAAGCACTAGGTTTTATATTCAGGGTCTCGTCCGATTTTAAAAACATAAAGACAATCAAAATTTTATATTGCTCGTTTGTTCGTAGCCACCTCGAGTATGCCTCTCAGGTTTGGAACCCGATTTATAATACACATAATAGAATACTGTTCAATATTATACAGATCGTAAAACGCCGGTATATGCCTGTTTCTTGGACTTTTCCAGGGCTTTTGACCTTGTGTCATATGATGTGCTCTGGAAGAAGTTGGAGGACAGGAGTGTACCGGTGGAAGTTCGTAGGATTCTGCAATTTTGGTATGCTAACCAAAAGAATCATGTGAAGTGGTCCAACGTTCTTTCTAAGGCATATGGGCTGGAGTGCGGGGTGAGGCAGGGAGGGTTGACCTCGCCCCGGCTCTTCAACCTATATGTGAATGACCTCATAGTCGAGCGCAGCAGTATGCGTGTTGGCTGTCGGGTGGGTGGTGTTAGTATTAACACCATCAGCTATGCAGACGACATGGTGCTGCTGGGTCCGACTGCAGGTTCTATTGGAGAGATGTTGAAAGTTTGCGAGGACTACGCGGCTAGGCATGGGCTCGTGTATAACGTGAAGAAATGTGAGTACATGGTCTTTGGGGTCGCCGGTAAGTGTACAGATTATGCACCTAACTTTACCCTAAATGGCTTGAGCATAAGAAAGGTAAAACAATTCAAATATCTGGGTCATATGCTTACCGACGACCTGAAGGACAATGTGGATATTGAGAGGGAGCGCAGGGCGTTGGCTGTCCGTGGTAATATGTTGGCTCGTAGATTCGCCCGCTGCACGGACCAGGTAAAAGTAACGCTTTTCAAAGCGTATTGTCAGGGTCTGTACACGGGTGGTCTATGGATCAGCTACACCAAAAGGTCGCTAGATGTTCTGCGCGTCCAGTACAACAATATCTTTAGGATGCTCTTGGGGTTGCCCCGGTTTTGTAGTGCGTCAGAGATGTTTACGCAGAACCGTGTTGACGGCTTCCACGCAATTGTGCGGAAGAAAATAGCGTCTGTGGCGGCTAGGACCCGGGCCAGTGCCAACAGCATTCTAAAGACAGTGAATGAGAGTGTGTTTTCTCCTTTTATGAGGCATTTTGTGGAGAGGATGACCGGTTGAGAAACTGGTTACGTCTTCTCTACAAGGTGACTCATACCCAAATTGTTTGTCTTAATCTATGTAAATACTAACACTAGGTATAAGGTACTTTACTAACACTACGGATCTCTGTTATCTGATTTTCTGAAATAAATTAAATTAAATATAACATTTACGTTAATCGTTTAGAGGGCATACAAAAGAAATTCCTAAGGTACATTCAATTTCGTTCCAAAATATATATCTCGGATTATAACAAGCGGTGTAAAAAGTTTCATATTCTTCCCTTGCATGAGCGCAGAAAAATTTCTGATTTAGCTTTTCTGTTTAAGATTGCTAACAGTTCCGTCGACGTGCCTGAATTGTTGAGCAAAGTTGGACTGCGAGCATCTTACTCGTATTTGCGCAGGCCTCGTCTGTTGTATACACCAGTGACAAGAACAAACTATAGACAAAACTCGTACATGATTAGGGCGAGCCGTGTATACGATTCCACTTGCCGTGATGTTGATATCGATCTTTTTTACACTAGTGTAAATAAGTTAAAAAAGACGCTGTGCACTCACTTCTTTCAAAACGTAAAATAGTCTTTAATTTGCTTTTTTTCTTCAAGTATTTTACAATCCTGTTTATTGTGTCTACTACCTATGTAATTCTAACTATGTTTACTTTCTTACCTGTGAAAACTTGTAATTGGCCTTTTTAATGGTATCTAAACCCGAACTATTGTATATGACTAGCTGTAAGTTTTCCTAAAATTATTAAAATAAATAAAATAAAATAAAATAGTCTGGCAATAGAAGGCAATGCTAAATAAAATACTGAACACTCGGTTCAAAGGCTCTAGCGTGATAAACTAACAATTATTACCAAATCCATTAGTTCATTTACTTGTAAATATTCCTAAAAAACTAATGGATCTCTAAATGGATTCAGAGAATACAAACAAATAACAAACTAAATCCTCTGTACTGAACAATTCTGCGAATCGCAGACACAAAGAGAATTAACCTGATTTATTACATCAAGTTGATGCATTGCTGAGATGGAGCGGCAAAACCAATGATGATTTTTAATTTTATGTTCCAATATAAAACGAAAGTTAATATTGTTTTTGAAATATTTCATGCAAAGTGAGAGCAGAAGAAAGAGAGGGCAATAATAGAATTATTTTTCTGAGCATCCGCTGAGCCAGCAGGGGTCGTTATTCAATTACAAGGGAGGGAAAATACGAGGCGATGTTTACCTGTGTTGCTGCGGGCCATCCGACCGAATCTTTTTACCATAATTACCTATACCGATGTATTTTTAAGTATACGAACCCCTCTCAAAGATGGCGAACTTAATGAATTCGATGCGAGAGAAAATCTCGCTCATTTCGATATCCTACGTGATATAAATTGCATTTTTGCGAATCCTGTATACGCCGGCGGCGGCGGCGTGATGCTAGATCGAAAACCATTTTTGTCATTTATTCGCAATAATCCAATATGGAAGCGGGTGCGCGTGATCTCATTGACACTAAGCTGGGCACGGGTTGGTATCCATTATTCATGGTGTCCAACCCGTCGTGAATAATATTTGATGCGGTTTTGAAATGGCATACCGTTAGAGAAACTTCAGTTTCGGAGAATTTACTGCTTCATTAGAGGCGATGGGTTGGCTGGTAAATTCGGTGCTTGTTTCTGATCTCGGCCACTGGGTGACGTTTCAAATTTCAAAGGCATGAAAGCCTCTCTGTTATGTGAATGTGTCGTGTTTACATAGTAGGCTTAATAGTATAGGTTGGTATGAATGCGTGACTGAATACGTTATTATGAAAGACGAATGTAGAATTTTCAGTTGAACTGTGAGTGTGGGTGTTTCTAATTTAATGAACTCCAATTTCTGAGTATTCCACTGCGTTTGGTTTCGTGTTTACTGAGCCGATCGTTCAAACAGTTCATAAGATGAAAATTAATTAAGTCTGGTTAGTAAATGTAGCGCACAATGTACCTACGCGTCTATATTATTTCTAGATGAGTTTTTGTGATATTTATATGAATATAAAATGAGAATTGCGAACAATCTCGGTCGGCGATCACTTACAATAATGTGTAGTATTACACCCTCGTAAAATTAGTTCACAGAAGACTTTGGCACCAAGAAATGGAAGCTTAAGCTGTACAAAATACGTAATCAGTGTTTTGGCACCGTTGTACACCATTTTTGGACGGAAAGTACAGACAGTATGTCTCATTTAGCTTGTATAAACATATATATGTTGGTATGTGAGTGTGTAAATATATGGTTGATCCCGTCGTCACGGGTGCGTGTCCAGGGGCGACTCATTTTAGATAAGGAGCACCCGTGGGTTGCTCGCTTCCTCCTTGTTGACTTATTGCGTCTATCGCAGAATCGTCGCAATGCCGACCATTCCACTGGCAAATTGTGTATTTACCGTACGAAATATATGTGCGACATTTTTAGGCTAATTTACTATTTTACGAGAATTGGGCAGTTAAGTAAATTATGTTTTGTTGTATAAAAAATAAGAGTTTATTTGGCTTGGTCTGAACAGGGAATGGAGAAAGCAATTTGGGAAAGTAGGCAATAGTTTTATTTCATTTCTAAGTTCTAAGAAATGATGAGATTTATTAATCTGGTAGGCTATTACGCGCTTGACTGCCGCAATTGATGGTCCTTTTAGAATTTATATCCTTTGGCTACTACTATCGTGACTAAAACTTGTACACCTTCGTTTTATCGTCCTCGTGATCGTTAATTGACTTTTCGTTTAAGGATTAAAATAATTTTGAAGACCTAATCCTAACTAATATTATAAATGCGAAAGTAAGTTTGTTTCTTGCTTTTTACGTATAAACTACTGAACCGATCAACCTGAAACCTTTTGCATATATGTTGTCAGGTGTACAGAAATGGACATGAAGTATCTTGCATCCCGAAAAAAGTACTGTTCCAGAGGAGACAACACCGTGTCGACGGTGCGTTCGTGTTCCCTCAAAGAGATGTCAGCAAACTTGGATGGGGCCACTGAGGGCCGATGCCTGCCGGGGCTGCGGATTGTTCGAAAGAGATACCGCGCCCCCGGAACGCAAAGTCAGTAAAAGTCTGACACTCCCTCCCGCCTAGGGCGGGGGAAGTTATATGATGATTTCCCGTCTTTAAAAAAAAAAAAAAGAGGAGACAACAATAACGTTCTTATGATAATAGATGGCGCCACGTGTCTAACGAATCACGATTTTTAAAATTTTCAGCCGGTCCTTTTGGAAATCTATTGAGGAGGCCTTATGTCCAGCAGTGGACGCCCTGCTGATACAATGATGATAATGATGAACCGACATTTATGCGGATATAAAAATCTTGGTTTATCTTGATTAAACTGCCTCGTTGGCCTAGTGGTCCTGCGCGACTGCTACGCTAGAGGTCCTGGGTTCGATTCCCGGGGTCGAGCAAAAAGTGTTATTGGGTTTTTCTATGAAATTCTCAGTAGCAGCTCGGAGTTTGGATTTGTGCCCGGTTAATGGCAATAGGCTCGCCCCCTATTACATGGGACCTAAATATACCGGCGAACTGTGGGTGTACATTGGTACACCTCTGCCTAACCCTTCGGGGAATACAGGCGTGATGGTATTTTTTTTATTTAAAAATCTTGGACATTTTCAACATTTCCCTTTATAGACTAAAGTTAAAGCAAATTACCTTACCAAGCGTATCAGAGTACAGATATAATTAGGTACAGTCGGCATCACATTAAGTTAGCTCCAAAGCTGGGGCATGCGGCTGCTACAGAGTGACAGCCCGGCCCTTAATGCGGTTAAACAGTTAAACAGCTTTAAGCCTACTGTACTCAGTGTACCGTTGTACTAACTTGTACTAGTAGCTAAGCTTAGCTCGGCTTGTGGTTCCGTCTTCATTAAAGGACTAGGAACTTTGGATTTATATTAGGGTTCAGAATGCAGTGGAAGTTTTAGGGGTGATGCAGTTGATTGGTTATAAGGAGTTTAGCGACAGCACGGCGCTCTAAAAAAAAGTAGATTAGAAAAATAAATATTTATAATAAATTATACGTAACTCAAAATCACTTAATAGTAAGACAGGAAACTGTCAAATACCAAGCCTAATTATTAGTGTGTCTCATTATCATCATATCAGTCGTAGGACGTCTACTTCTGGAAATCTATGGGGGACCATAGATTTCCAAAAAGACCGGTTGGAAGCGGCGTGCGTCTTACGTTTTCCTGGGGTTTTAATTTTCCAACGGTTATTAAAAAAAACAGGTTATTCCATACAAATATCCAAACAGAAAAAAATGTATGGAACCGCTGATATTTTCTGGCGGGTGGGTAAAGGTAAATATCATGATGATTCCTGATTGATTACTTAAGCTAAGGCATTGTCTTTAAAACTATAATTTTGATCACAGCCATTTTTATTTTAATAAACATGCTATAGATACACTATTGGAAATTATGGTCGACTAGAATAGATCTAGTCGACCATAATTTCCAATACCTTTCTTTACCTTTTTCGCCTACATAAAATTAATTCCAGTTAAGTAGATTATTTATGGGTTCAGAAAGAAGGTTGGTTGCGTGAGGTGCACGTGCTATGCATAGTAATTAATCATTTGTTTTAACTACCCAACTTCCCGATTACCCGTATGAAAGAGTGGGCGGGGTTTGTAGTACATCATAATAATTGCGTTCTCCTTCCATTTCTTTATTAATAACACTTATTTTTTAACCTCGTACTTCCTTTGTTTTTAGTATTGCTGCTGGATTTAGAAGGTAATCATTGTAAAGTTATTATTGCTTGAAATATAAACCAGTCGTCACTTTGTTTTTGAAGTGAAAACTTCTTTAGCGGCGTTGTGCACTTTTTTGGAATGGGTAAAAAAATTTAAACTCGCGTCAGGACACGTGACCCTGGTCGAAAATTCGTAAGCGGCGTTGTGCACTTGTTTTGGAATGGGTAAAACATGTTAAACTCGCATCAGGACACGTGACCTGATCGAAAATCTTACGTATTTAGCGTTTTCACTTCTGCCGGCACTCCCGGAGAGCAACCCGTCGTTTTTTTTTCTTAAGGGTCGATTCAACGTCAAAGCACTTATTTCTATTAGACCATTTACAGGCACTTTTGAATAGTCAAGAAGTTACAGTTTAAAGTTGAAGCTAGTTGCTAGTTTTAAACGTAGGTCTTTATGGAGAAGAACGAGCAAGAAACTCCATGGACACCCTTTTCTTTTAATTTGGTTTTTGTGTCGTCAGATAACCTTATAATGGAGGAATATAATAGCGGTTTGACAACTTTGGTATATAGACAAAATGTCAAATTGTCATATTTATTCTTGAAATTCTTAATTCGTAGCACTTAGTACATATTGTAGTACCATGAGTGACTTTTATTGTTGATAGATCGTTTTGACACTAGTATATTTTTTATGGAATTAATGTAAATGTACAACATGATGTAATACGTTTTTTTAAAAACGGTAATTTAAAAAACTAAAAAACCCGACTGCTTTTCTGAGTATTTATGAAAAATCCCTAAAACAAGATAGTCGTTGTACCCGATTGCACTTAAAATTGTAGCAGTCGGGACCATCTGCAATGTAATATAGGTATGTGCTCTCAATTCACTAAGCCTCCACTTCTAGAATGGGTCCCGACTGCTACAATTTTAAGTGCAATCGGGTACAACGACTATCTTGTTTTAGGGATTTTTCATAAATACTCAGAAAAGCAGTCGGGTTTTTTAGTTTTTTAAATTACCGTTTTTTATTTTTTTTACTTTTTTATTTTGATATACCCAGTGTCACTCTCACAGTAAATACGAATCTAACGACACCTCTCAAGCTAAAATCCATCGAGCCGTTCAGGCTGCAGAGCGATCCAAACATTTGAATTTGGCGCCAAAAATCCGCCATTTTGTTTTTTTTATTTTGATATACCCAGTGTCACTCTCACAGTAAATACGAATCTAACGACACCTCTCAAGCTAAAATCCATCGAGCCGTTCAGGCTGCAGAGCGTGCCAAACAATTATACATACATACATACATACATACATACATACATACATACATACATACATACATACAAACATACCCTCGAAAAACATAACCCTCCTTCTGTCGCAGTCGGGTAAAAAGAGTATGTATGGAGTTTCTTGCCCGTTCTTCTCCATACGAAACTACCTTTTGGAATGGGCAACTAGATTCAATAGTTTTAGTTAATTGACGTCCGAAAGTGCCTTATAATGGTCTAATTGGAATAAATGATTTGACTTTGACTTTGAAATAAAAGTTATCTGACTCTTGATAAATCAGCTTTTACTGATATACAAAAATTATGTCTACTGCTGTCTAAATAGAGTAAAAAATTACTCCTTTGCTCTGTTTGCTTATTTGGATTGAGGTCGGTCCCTTATATTTGTTTCCATATCGTAAATCAAGAAATAATGACATATTTTTTATTCGGGTGGTTCATAAATATTAAATTTTACTTTGCTCAAAAACAGGGTAGAAAGAAGAACAATTCGTAACCTGCTACCATAAATTTAGTACACAATTATAGACCAGAAAAAATGGATTTCCTATAGAAAAGTGCAATACAAGATAAAATGTATGGAATGTGTGTGTATTTTTTTAAACCCAGCGAAGCCATTTAACCCTGGGGGATTCAGAATCATAAACCTATACTATATATTGATTCCATGGTTTCTTTTAACCGTGTTTATTTAGAAAATGGAAATTAGTACAAGCAAAGAGAGGTTTATAGTGCCTAATAGTGGATGAAGGCTCAAAATTGGATGACGGTGATGAAATATTTAATTGACGGAACCTAAAACTTCAAATTATATTATGCTCTATTTTAATTATCATTTATTATTAATCGTTTTTTTTTATTCATATGTTATTTTAATGTATGCTTGTAAATGTTATAGATATGATTCGTGTGGATATTATTATATTAGTTATTAAAATTTATTTAATTTTCGTTTTATAAAATCTTTTTAAAAGTTTAGTAAGAACTATTAGTCCACAGATACAACTACATGCCAACTGTATTAGTGTTATAGATAGGTTATTACACAAACACGCAGCAATTAATCGC
Organism: Caradrina clavipalpis; assembly: GCA_932526535.1. NCBI lineage: Eukaryota > Metazoa > Arthropoda > Insecta > Lepidoptera > Noctuidae > Caradrina > Caradrina clavipalpis. The sequence goes on from OW052100.1 coordinate 8,706,008, forward strand.
AGTAATGGTTAGTCAGTAATCTAGTGGTTCATATTATTCTGTAGTTACAGGTCCTTTGTGCGGCGTCTTGTTACAGGAAGATCGCATCGGATGAGACAGCTATATGATGGATGACGGGTTTAGATCTGTTTTATGGAATATCTAGGTAGGTAATTTAGAGGCTCTGGTTGAATGAGCTGGGTTAAAATTCTTTGAAGATGTTTGTGTTATAAGATGAACGGAACTCTAAAATAAGAAGGGCATGATCTGTCATGCCCTTCTTATTCGTGACTACGGCTTTCAGGAAAATTAAAAATAGATATAATGTACTTAATATTAGTTAAGGACTTGTGATCAAAAAGAACTCTCAAACTCTCTCTCTCTCTTCTCTTGTGAACTTCCCCTATTTCATGGGACCTACGCATACCGGCGAACATTGGTACACCTCTGCCTAACCCGTCAGGGAATGCAGCGGTGATGGTATGATGGTAAAATAATATTGGAATAAAAGAAGTATTGATCGATTATTCGAACTCTAAGATATACATGTTTCAATCAAAGTAAACTTAATAGATCCGTCTACCTCTACTTTAAATATTCCTAGATTGGCAAGTTTGTAAGAGGATTAACGGTTGCAGAATCAGGAGAGAGGAGAGCGCTTTTAATGAGGACTTAATCTCTTAGTTTTGTGACCTTCATTGATGTTATTTTTCTTCACCGATTAATTAACATTACCAGGTGTTTGGGTTGTACAAAATCATATTTTTTTATTTATTTATTAAACTTTATGCACAAATGTAAAATACACCGTACAAAGGCGGACTTAATGCCTTATGCCTTGCCTTGTATCGGAAGTCTTTCGACGAAGTTACGAATTTAAGTGGCAGGTATTATTTCTAAGGCGGAGAAAGCCGGATGGCAAAATATCAAGATTAAATAAACCTATTTGTTGTTTGACAATTACGTGCTTTAGTTCCTGAAAGTTTATAAGAATTAATAGAAACTCTGGTGCGAGGACACGTTTGTGATTTTGTGCAATGTAATTTGTATTCAAACCATATTTATACAGTGAACACAATGCTTTGTAGTTTTAAGGATACTGGATTAGGCTTTTACTTTATCTAGACTGTTTAACCGGGTCAACGAAAGTTTCCATTTTAGGTACTATCCTTAAAAATACAAACCATTAGGTCCACTGTTTAAATAAGGTTTAAATACAAATTAGGTTGACTAAGTCAATTGCGCGTCGACATGAGCGTGGATTAAGTTAGCCCCGTTTCCAGTACAAAGGCCAGGCATGACAATGACAGTTAGCTCTACTTGTTCACACCCACCACCTTACATTGCTGATAGCATCCGCACACGGCACAGGAAATAGAACCTTATTTTGGTAACGATAAGGCGGTTTGCACACAGGATGTTGGCGAATTGAAGGGTGAGTTTATCGTGGTGAAAACACGTTAAGCCAAGTTTCAGCCGACCTCGAGTTCTGACGAGCTTTGTAGCTGTAAAGAGAACTTGTATTAATTTCCACTTAATATCGTTTTGTTAATTACGTTTCTATCGGAGCATAATGCTTGAAGTTTAATTGAAGTTAAACGATTAAGCACGCTGGGCGCGCTCAGTAATTATAAACATTTAGATACTTTACGCTTAGTGCCTGATGTTCATTACGTAACTATTCTATAATTAGGCGCGTCTGTTTGTGCTCAGTGGGTCATGTAAGGAGCAGAATGGCTCATCATCTGTTATTGTTCATGTAAGTGTTTACTTAGAAGTAACTATTAATATAACTGTTATTTTACGTGGTTGTGTCTTTGAGAGGTTACAATATTAAGCTTTGTCATTTACGAAGAACGCCCATGAACTAGGAACTTTAAAATCGCAGGGGTTATTTCAGTTTTTGTTTACTACTCACATCTAGTGGTAAGTGACTTTTATTTATTTATTAAAATTTTATGCACAAATGTAAACAACACCGTACAAAGGCGGACTTAATGCCTTAGGCATTTTCTACCAGTCTACCTTAGGGTGATACAAAGACAAAACATAGTTTTATGTGCTACGATCACACCTGACAAGAAACAAAATCGTGAAGAATCTTGCCTATTCGACTCCAAAGTTTTGAAATAAGAGTTTACACCCTCCAAATAACCAGAAATTAAACAATATTTCTCGCTCTATAAGTTCGAATGTCTCCAAAAGTAGATGCTGAATAAAATTAATAAATAACAAATGGCGACCTATTGTCGGGAAGTGATAGAACTGAAGTTTGTTCAGAAACTAACTTAGCGCGGCGGATATTGAAGTTGCGGGTACGAAACCACTCCGTAGCGGAGTCACACCAACTGTTAACTACGTTACACTTAGATGTTTTGTTTGTTTCTTCCTTTTGTACGAAAAAAAAAAGACTTTTACGAAATGTTACCTCCATTTTATTTTGTAAATTGTTTTTTTAAGTGTTGCTGTTGGTAGGTAAAGTATTCGATCAATTAATGCTAACCTTATTTTGTCACTTCTCAGATTATTTTGTATACGTACTTATGCTTGATAGGATTATTACCGAAGCTGTTGAGCTTTCTATACCTACTAGCTTTATCATTGCTTTTCGGAACTTCAGAAGGTTGGTTATCCAAGACATAATATCACGCCTGTATATCCCGAAGCAGGCAGAGACATACATCTACATAATTATATACTTTTATGTTCAAGTCCTATATCGGGTGGAATAATGAAACCTTTTATCTACCATGGATTCAGTGAAGGATTGTTGATACACCAGGGATAACATTTTAAAATGGTTATAAATAAAATATCAGCTTTTCCATAGTTTTTGACGGTTGCATACAAATGCAGCAATTTTTATTTTATTTTATAACCGCCGATAACTTTTCTTTACTATGTCCTTACCTCTTCGCATATAAAATACTGTCTTGCTCAATAAAATGTAGTAATTTAATAGTCCAATGATACACGGGGATAAAATCATCGATGTGAAATTGCGATATTATTATGACCATGTTCGTGGAAAATCTTATTTATTGGTTTGACAACAACAGAAGCCCATATTTCCTAACATCAACCTCTGAAAGAGCTTCCCTTCCTAGAATCGTATCTCGTAATATCCTCATTACATAAAGATATCAATATAAAACGTAATTTCAACGTCGGCTACGATAAATCTAGCAATCATTCTCATCAAATGACGCGACAGAAACCCCTCATTTTTCCACAAGACGTATTTTTATAAAATTCTTCCAAAATTAGATCACATTGCGTATCCGCGGACATAAAAAGGGTTCACAATATTTATCTAGGGCGTATTAAATAACGGTAGCATTGGAATAACAAATGCCCACCGTTGGGACCAACAATAGCCCGAATATATCACGACTCAAGCGCTAGAGGGCCGCAATTTCCGAAAGAGCCCGCAAACGGCTGTGTCCGTAACTTTACTAAAGCCTCGATTTAACTTGGTATTGGCTGCTAAATATTTATTGAAAATATTAATACTTATTGATGATATTCACCTTCATATAATATATACATCTGCTTTGGAGTGAGACGTTGCGATTGGAGACACTATTTTGTTTCTAGTGCGCACTTCTTTTTAAGGTAACATAGAATACGGGGATTACACTCATTTGATCATTGAAAGTTTTAACTGCGTATGTAAAAATTTAGCACGTGGTAATTATTTTAAAGCATTATACTTATTAGTGAAAATTGACAATAGAAATATCTATCATCATCATCATCTGCCTAGCCTTTTCCCAACTATGTTGGGGTCGGCTTCCAGTCGAACCGGATGCAGCTGAATATCAGTATTTTACATGGAGCGACTGCCTATCAGACCTCCACAACCCAATAATGGGTAATACGATACCCTTGGTAAGACTGGTTGTCAGACCAGACAACCAGACCAGTTGGACCAGTTGGTTGGTGTTGTTGGTTGTTGACTTCCCGCCACTGTACTGACTTGAAATCAATTTATACGGGGTTTTTGCGGGTCAGTGCTGACTTCTCTCGATTTCGGCGCCAGTCACTGACCCTGTCTAAATCTGCCTTAACTCGAATAAACTTGGGCGAACCCGCACCCGCAGCTAACTTCCGACCATTAAAGGTGATGGCTAAATGACTGCCCCCGGGCCAGATACATTCTGGAATGTATATGAATCTTACATAACCTCATAATATTTAAAAAATCATTCATGAATTATGTAGTGTTTAATATTTTCCTAGCACTTTCGTGAACTATTAAACATAGTAAAGTATCTAAAAAAAAAGAAAAACTTTTCATCACAAACATTCGCTTATAAATATACAACCTCATTATCGTTTTTAATTTTATTATTTTTCGAAAGTGTCAGTTGAAGAAAATGATATACTGTCACACACACCTTTTTTCCTTTTTAGGCAATATTATTTTACCATTATATTATTCCCAAAAAGTATCTGAAACTTTTTTACATGAAATACTAATATTTAGCCATTCAGCATTACATTGTGCTAGGTACCATATTTAATCATGGTACCTGGCACATGGGGCAGTGGTCTATACTTCCATTTAGCCATCTCCTTTGAATCGTAGTAGGTATAACAGTAAATTAATATAGGTGACATTTCAAATGTCTGAATTAAAAAAGTAAGGATAAAATAAATGACAGCATGTATGGATTAACTTAAAATCGCAGCTTAACTATTTAAAAGGTAATTTTAAATTAACTATAACATATGTCTATTTTGACTTGAAATATAATTAAAAGGAAAATAGCTTGGTAATACCCAAGTGCATTGCGGTTCAACAACTGTTCTCTGAACTGTTCTCTGAATACAGAATATACAGAATATACTGAATCAGACAATAGAAATATCTATAGTATCTCTAAATGACGACACGGTTAGCACGATTGGCTGCTGAATAAATATCTGTAAAAAAGCACTCACGATATAGAAGAAATCTATTTAAAAAAATAAAAGCGTGTTAAAAATAGTTAATATTTCACGCTTACACAAAATGTCTTGATACTTTGATCAATGGTTTAAACCTGCGAACGATCAATTAAACTAATGCTTTACTGACGAATGGCGGTATTCCATTCTAATGATTGACACAAACTAACAGTTTGGCCGATCATCGGTCCGGCTATTAATTGCACAAAGCGACCATGAGCATAGACAAAGAGACCGATAATAGTTCCGATTTCCCTACCATAGACAAAACCGTCACTTCTGTCTACGTCTAGAATCAACAAAGAAGGTTTTGTTAAATACCATCACCATCACGCCTGTATTCCCCGAAGGCATTGGCAGAGGTGCACCAATGTACACCCACAGGTCGCCGGTATATTTTAGGTCCCATGTAATAGGGGGCGAGACTATTGCCATTAACCGGGCACAAATCCAAACTCCGAGCTGCTACTGAGAACTTTTATAGTATAACCCAATAACACCTTTTGCTCGACATTGCTCGACTTTAAATGTATTTTGAATAAAAGACCGAACTTATTACAAGTCTCAATTTGGTTCCAAAAACCGATACAATAAGTTTTACTGTAGGTACAGTTAGCAAAAGAAATAAGTAACCAGACTCGCCCAATAAATTTAAAGTTTTTCAAAAACCTATAGAAGTTTAATAATGAATTTTATTTTTATTAATAGAAAATAAACAGTTCATTTATTAAATTTAATTAAAAAATGATCACCGGCTTGAAGTAAAACTTCAACTATATTAGATGGTCTGATTCCTTATCTCTTTTGTTGACCGTACCATACATTTACAGCAAAAGGTTCGGGCGATGCTGAAACTTTTCTCGTACCTAGCAGACGAATTTCGGCGTGTACGACTTTCACTGGCAATTTTCTCTTCGTGTCCATGTTTTTCCTAAGATAGATTACTTTCGAAGATGCGGATTATATGGCTAAGTAATGTTGAGTTAATATCGGTATGAAACCTCTCCCACGTAAAACTCTGACGGGGCGGTACATTTTCATGTTTTTTTTTTTATTTTATATCTTGGGACAACTCACACACGGCTATCTGATCCGAAGCTAAGCAGAGCTTGTGTTATGGTAACCAGACAACTGATATACATACTTATATAATTTATAAATACATACATATTATAGATAAATCACACCCAGACACAGAACAAACAATCATGCTCATCACACAAAGTTTTGTCCTGGGTGGGAATCGAACCCACGACCACCGGCTTAGCAGTCAGGGCCGCTAACCACTAGACCAACAGGCCCGTCCATTTTGATTAAACATTATTTTTTATGCAAGCGTAAGCGAAGGGTTTCTCTTTATTCACTTAAAATTCTAAAGAAAATGTAATGAAATTTAATTTCAGACCGCAAACGGTAACTTCGAGTGAAGTTGAAAACTTTTCAGCGAGGCTTCAGTTACATGGTTTATTTTATTAGTTAAAAATAAAGCTACATTGTTTTTTGATAAATGTTTTTATTCTTGCTGTATTTTAGTTGATTTTAAAATATTAACAGATGTTGATGTTGTTAGTACAGTGTAATTTACAGTACTTAAAATGATGTTCTGTCTAAAATATATTTTATTTGGGAATATATGAAAAACTATAGTCACGTTTTCAGTATAACCTAAACCGATTTGTTTAGACATTTGTTTTAATCCGCCCATCATTAATTAGGACAATGCATAAGCTGCAACAATGAACAACATTTTAACGTTAATCATGTATGTAAGGTAATTTAATCATTTAACTGATATCACATTTTTTATTTATTTACAAACACATTGTCCTGCACTAGGAATTTCTCCTGTATTGTACATGCGTTTACAAACATACAAAGTCACATGACACAAACAGCCAGACCTGGAACAACTATCTGTTGGCCATACAAACATTTGTTCCGTGCGTGAATCGAACGCGCGACACACAGCAGCCAATAGCTCGGAAAATGCGCCAACCGTGGTACTCTATGGGGGAGGCCAATGTCCAGCAGTGAACGTCCTGCGGCTGATATGATGATGATGATGATAATGATGGAAATAGTATATTATTTACTGATAGTTAACATTTTTTCATTTTTATTAATAGTTAAGTAAAATTAGGGCGTAGTTCTTTTTGTTATTGTCATGTATCATTAGCAGGTTATATGTGTATGAGGAATAGAAGAACCAAGCTGAAAATATAACTATTTTCCATTATAACTAAATAAACTTACATATTTACCAACAACTTTTTTGCCCAGAAGAATATTTAACTCACCACTATCTACAAACAAAAATTTTATTATTTTATCCAAAACATTGTACATTTTATGTACCTACATATAAAACTGCCAACGTTAAAACAGGAATCAGCTTAAACATAAACACGATTACATCCATTTGTATGTACTTTTATACCATGGAAACCAAAAAGGTTATTTTCACTTTTCCTTTTTATTATACCGTCAAATAGAGCTTTTTCCAACAAAGGCAGTCCTCACAAAGACGAGTAAAGCCTGTGTGACGACAACTCGTTAAAATTTTAATCCGCTCCGATATAAATCTGATTGAAAATGCACTGACGTACGGATCGTTACGCCCAAACAACGGGTAGAGAAAATATTTGGGGCGACGTTACGTGGGACCCGATATTTTTGATCTGTAAAACCATTTATTTTCACAATAATATCGAGAAAATAAATGGTATCTCTACGTTTGGGGTTTATTTGCAATTACTGTTACGTTCGAAACTTAAACACCCCCTTGATTTTAACAAGATCTGCTCACAACGGTTTAATTAAATCAATGATCGCAATGACCGACCTCTGATATCCACCCTCGATCATTTTGAGTCTGCAAGCGATAGGTAGGGGTGATAGACATCGTTATATTTCATTACCGTCATTATATTAGTCTGGGCGGTCCGTCCGGGAGCATTTTCACAAAAGGCCAACCCTAAAGGTTCAATCGGCAAATTGCGCATACGATTCAATGAGGTTTGAACGTCTTGGAGACGAGTTTCCGGCGCAGACTGCTAGATGGCGCCTCATCACCGTCTGCACATGCAAACTGTATCATATGTACCTAAGTACCTCATTCACGAATCTGAGGTGTTTTTGTAACAATCATTTTCAGCTTGAGTGAACATATGGATCGCGCACAAGTATTTTTCTCCAACAATTTCGTCGATATGGGAGCAGATTTGAAGACGGTTTTTCACGTTTCTTTTTTTTTCTTATTCCGATATACTTCAATGAATTTAAATAACTTTTTACATAATGTAAAGAAAACGAATGATATTCATTTTCGTATTCGTATATTAACTTAGTTTTCTATTTATTAATTTATGCACCGAACACTACGCAGGTGGCTTTAATGACTTAGGCATTCTCTACCAGTCATCCAAAAGTATTTTTTTTTAAGGAATAAAAACCATTCAACCATTAAATTATAGACCCATTATAACCCAAATGAGTGTTATAAAGTTACAATGCACTAATTATGACAAAACTGTGCCAAAGCTCTACTGTCAACCAGGTTTGGCATAAATATGGTGTGTTAAAATTTGTTCAAATTGCACTATTTCGTGGCGGCCTGCCAACGAGCTCCATTCCAATAGTTCAACTTACCAAGGTTAGTGTAACCGTTGTTTTATGTTAGTTACTGATAGTCTGGTATCAGGTAGCTAAAAGTAACTGGGTGGTTAAAGTAGATGGACTTTTCAAATAGATTTATTTGCGTTCAAAAAATTAACGCGGTTAAAAATAATATCAATCAGTACAATAATTTTATGGTGAATTGTGTTGGGTACCACTGATGTTCATATCGTGGGATGAGCTTTTAAATAATAACGGCTTTTCTAGAGTCTGAAGCTTGCATTCCAAACCCAGAACAAACATGAAGAACGTGAACATGTAAAATAAAAATATCTAATTTACACCCGAATGCATCACTTGTATATCAAATGCTTTTGTAGACATAAGAGTAAAAGTGTATGTATTTTCCGTTTCTAGACTATATTAAATTCTATTCAAAATTTTATTCTGATTACTTTGGTAGCTAGTTGTTAACTTCCTCGGGCATTCTCTGGCTTCCTTTCAGTGAAGGAGTGTACCAACGTAATGGTTTTTCTTGACGATTGTAGGAATGTCATGATTTGTGTATATCTCAGTAACAGCTAGGAGTTCTAATTTGTGCTCGGTTAATGGCAATAAGTTATCCCCCTATTAGAGATCCTAAACAAACAAATAAATAAACACTTTAAACGGTATAACTATAAAAAAACAGCAATAAACAAACCCAAAAGTATTCCAACCATTTAATAAGAACTTCCAAAAAGATCTGCCAAAGGTGGTTTCATTGGAATTACACTGTCTGCCACTTGTCTTGAAACAGTCCTTGTTTTGGTACAGATAGACTTGAAATGGGATTAGTCTGAGCACCTACCCCCGCCTCCAATCGATGAAATGAGCCCCTTTTCCCCTACCACGGCAATTTAGTCATTAGGGGATCTCTGGAAGACTACTTTCTTTTCTTTTAAAAGATTTTAGCCTCTGAGTAAGTAGGTAGCAACAGCAAGTCAAGTATTCTAAAGATGCTTGGTGGTTGAGTATCTAGTTTATGTAGAGCTAATGGTTAGGTATGTTTTTTTTTGCTGGTAGTAACTATGGAATTGAATGTAGTATCTTAGAAGACTTACCTACCATTTATACTTATCCGACTCCATAAAGTGTATTTTGTCGAAATAACTATCGTTAGATATTTTAGAGCTGATTTGTAATCTATACTAATTTACGGTCAAGAGATTCTTTTTTTTTTTTGTTTATTTGTAACTTGCAAAAAAAAAAATCCAATCGGACCGGCAGGCTTCAGAGTATATCTCTGAAACCTGCCGGTTAGATTGGATTTTTTTTTGTATATGTTAGCCAAATTTATGAGGATTGTATAGTTAGGTCATATATCGTCGTCCATATACTCACTGGAGCAGAGCAGTAACCGAAGACGTAACTTAAGGCGGATGACAAAAAACCCGCTTCAAGACACGCAGGCAAAAGCTGGTATAAAATAATAAAAACTCTGTCAGTCGATATGATAGCCACTTCAAGTCGGACTGATACGGAGAAGTATTCCTCAAACACTCAAACGCCGCTGACAATATGTAACACGTCAATTCAATATCGTATCTGTGATTGTCACGACAAGTGATTCAACAAATTGCGCATTTTGTCGTTGTCTCAAGGGGAGTCGTTACGGTATTATTCTTGTGCAAATAGTAGCGAGCAGCGAGCGGCAGGCTCATTCTATCAGTTTCCGGAACATCAACCCCGCTCCTCCATACGATGCTTTGTTTCTGACGGCCGATGTCGGCAACTTTCACACCGACACGTAACTAACAACCCTTTGCGTAACCTGATTACCGCTCCGCACGTATCGAACAATGTAATGTACTGTATGATATTGTTTAGGCCCGAATTTAATGAAGTGTAACGGTGTGAGATACGGACGCTTAAATACGTTATTGTTTCCATTTAAAATAATAAGGTCTCGATCTGAGTTCGCGATATAGGGAGAGTTTATTTTAGGTGGAGCCTAATTTAATTAAGGCATGTATCTGTTGTTCATTTAAACTTTGATTTAAATTTTCGGATTGAGTTTAGACAGTTCGATTTAATTTCGTATTTGCATTGTATCTCCTCGGAATTTGCCCTTCTTAGTCTTGTTACATAAGGAGGCTCCTGGTAACGGAGTTAAACGGAGGCATTCTTGCTTAAAATTGTTGTGAATAAACGAGAGCCGAGGGCGAGACATGCGATCCTTTTTTTACATTTTAATTAAGAGGATGTTTTCACAGCGATTATAATATTATCTTGTAGGTACTATTTTTATCCGACTAAGATCATGAATGAAAAATAATTTAGGCTGAAAATGAGATCTTTTCGTAAAAGGACGCCTGTTTTAAATTGTTGAAATATTTATGGAAAAAGACTAGGAGGCGCGCCGCGCCGCCTCAATTTAATTGGGAAATATGCGTCTGCTTTCTTTGTGGGGCGAGAATAATTTAAAGTAAAGCTCAGGAAATTAATTTACAGTAGTTAGAAAATGTAGTAGGTATGTGGTATGTCTTTGTGCCTACTTTATCAATTGGGCAAAAAGATAATCGACTCGTCCAACTCGATTGACTAACATTTAGGCTTTGGAAGATAGTGTGAACACATATTCTGAAAACTCGTTAGTACGCAAAAAACGGCCCAGTACGAGTCGGACTCGCGCAGGAAGGGTTCCGTACCATTTTCTATAAACTTTCATATTTGTTTTTTTTTAATTTAATTATTTATTTTTAATGTAAATATATAACTTAATATTCTATGAATATTTCAAGCGATTACCTGTTCCCGTTATCAATATCAAGAACAAGCAAACACATCACGTTTGTTGTATGGGAGCCCTCTGAAATATAGGTGTACATATTTTATTCTTCTGGTTTTTAGTATTTGTTGTTATAGCGGCAACAGAAATACATCATCAATCAAGTGAAGATGTTAACTGTCTAACTATCATGGTTTATGAGATACAGCCTGGTCACAGACGGACAGACAGACAGAGGGTCAGCGAAGTCTTACTAATACTAATTGGGTCCCATTTTACCCTTTGGGTACGGAACCCTAAAAACGGAGTATACTTACGTAGTATATATTTCCTTTTTTACTCCAAATCGCTATCACTAAGTGTACCTACTACTTATTTTCAATCTATTGTGTACACACATTTTTTATTCAACTTGATTATTTCCACCCTCGCTATTCGCTTTCAAAGCTTTTTTCTTGAAGCGAAACATGAAGAAATAAATCTACATTTTTTTCGTTTTTTCATTAAAATTTAGACTAAAAGTTGTATGTACTTACTAAAGGGCTTGTCCCTTAAGTACTTAGGTATATTCTCAAAAAACAGGCCCAAATCCTAAAGCCAGGCTTCCTTTTAGCAGTAGTCTGAAGTTGGGTATTATTTATAGCGTCTGGAACTGTTTATAACCGTGGACATTATTTGTAACGCCCACGTACTTAGGAACTGCTTATGTTGTCTGGTCCCTGTCTTCTAACTTCCTATTTCATTGTAGGGGCAGAGATGGGTATAACTTATTGTAGGCACGTATTAAATAATGCTTTTTATGAATGGACTACATTATGTTATTTTTTACAGAGCTCAAATGTTTGACTTAATTCAGCAAAATTAGGTTTAAAAGCAACTTCTTAGGTAAAGGATGGATAAGGGTAGACAATTTTCATACTGTTATATAACAAATTTAACTGGCCCCCTAACCTACTGTTGAGCGTGGGGTCCTGGGTTCGATTCCCAGGTCAGGCAAAACGTGTTATTGGGGTTTTCCAATAAGAATTTCTCAGTAACCGGAGTTTGGAAGTTGGTGGTGTGTTACCCTCATGTCTGGGGAAGCTCATAGAGCCGTTTGCCCTGCATGCACCTGTGTTTGCGCACACACTTGTGCACTAAAATATCTCCTGAGTACACGGCTATTCTGTGTTAATATTAGCTGCCGTGGCCGGAGTCGTTCTGGAGAATAAATTACTATAATTCGATTTTTGCCTTTTAGGAATGAGTTTTTTAAGAAATAAATAAATACCACCCTATCCTATATATCCTATCCTAAGGTAATCTGGAACATTTATCCCATATACCTGCGTAGGTAGGTAATGTAATTCGTTAGGTATCGGAGTGCCAATTAAACAGACAAGTAAAGACATGTTGCTTTGATCCGCCCCCGGGAGCTGCCATGTCAAATTTAGCAAATTTTTCTCAAAGGGATTTCCAACTCTTTCAATTTACACCAATTAGTAAAAACACGTGGCTTATTATCTTAAGATTAACACTAATTAAGACCCTACGGAGCTCGGCAGAGACCTCAAAGCGAGAGCTTTCCTTTGAAAACATTGCTACTTAATTAAAGCTCATGCCGTTAAACGTTAAAATTATATTTATAAAATGTTTATTTAAGAATTTATGCTCCGAGCTGCATTTGTCTGAAAGAGTTCCGTCTGTGTACTTTGCGAGCAGAGCACGTGTTTCCAGCCAACTGACTCAGAGATTTACGTGTCTAATTATTAAATATCTCGTTACCAAGTTTATTCTTTTAAGAGCAAATAGCTTTGAAAAAGGACAAGTTTTAATGAGTGTAACATTTCTAAGAAGTGTAAGAGAGAACTTTCGCAATAGAACACTTCATTGTCTTTTGAAAAAGTAATTTCATTTAAAGTGATTTATTATTGGATTTTATGTGCTGCTATATGTTAAGATGATACAAATGAATGGGACAATGTTGAATTCAGAGGACCGTTGCCAAAAAGATAATAAGATTTGCTTATACGCATAACTAATGCCATTATCAAAGGGTTCGATAAAACACAAGACCGTAATCAATCGTGTTCACTGACCCGTTAGTTAATTTAATTAATGATTGTGCTTTATGTCCTGATCTAAATATGGTATTAATTCGGTGAATGCGTATTGTCACATCTGATTAGTGGGCCTATTTTATGTGCCGGATTCGATCTTAATGCGTGTGGCAAAACAAGGAAAATAAGTGTGTTTTCTTCTTTATCTTTCCACACAAGTTGCAAGAGTTAAGTTGGGGTTACATGGAAACTATAGAGCTCGTAGAAAATGGGAAAGTGTGTTGTCACAACTTTTGTACGATTGTTACAACTTGAAATTCAGTGCAATATTGCTGAGACTGGAGGTCAACACACCTTTATAAAGAAATATGTAGCAGCTGAATAATAAGAGTCTCGTTTAGTTACAGTAATTGCTTTATTAAAATGAACCACGAGTTGTGTAATTAAGCCAACGAAAGGGTTTTATTTATACCTAGTTGGTAAAAGACCTTATTATAGTCACCAACATATCACACCAGTGATAAATCAATTATCCGTTGATGTTATGATTTGTGTTTTTTATTTATTTTCTCATTCGGAAAACCGTTAAAGATTCATCGTAGCTATTAATATTTATGCTTCAAATTCACATTAATTAAAGTAAAGGAAGACATCAATAATGAAATGTGAAATGTAAATAAATGAATCCGGAATCAAACATAGGGAAATGTGAACCGCATTGGGCCTCGCGTCACTTGTCCGCATTCGCTCGGAATAATCAGATTAGAGATGTAATTTCCTGTGTCGCTGACGATTCGGTCGTCATCGTCATCACAAACGTAACAAAACGTTTCAATAATAAGTTTTTATGCACAGAAATACGGTGGAATTTTGAGTACAATTCTCCTAATATTTGACGCAAATAAGCAAGAAAATTAAATAAGCTGTTGGAAAGTTTAGTTCTACAATATTTTCGGAAAGGGATTTGGGTTTGTTAGAAACACAGATTTGGAAGTGTTTTTGTTTGTGTTTACTAGCAGAGTTTAAGTAACTTTTACGTGTTGATTTGTTCGGTACTTTCGCCTAAAAACCTTTTTGAACAAACTTTAGAAGTTGTAAAAATTAAATTAAAAATTTAAAAAACCCCCGACACAAAATCCTAAGTTCCCTTTAAAAAGTAAAAAAAATAAAAATACGTCGCGTTGGGGGACCGATGTTGCATTTTGGGTACGACCGTCCCAAGCGGTCCCCCAACGCGACGTATTTTTATTTTTTTTACTTTTGTGTCGGGGGTTTTTTAAATTTTTAATTTAATTTTTATTTTATACTTTTTATAGGTACATACTTATTATAATATCAATTTTGTTAAGCTGTAAATACATAGGTTCCTAATAATTTAATAACCCACATGACAAATCATTTTTAGTTTTTCTTCTCCACTTTCACACCCATAACTTTAAAACGGCTCAACCGATTTTCATCTAACATGTCTAAGAACACTCGTACATAAGTCACCTTTCATACAAAAAAAACTAAATTGAAATCGCTTCATCCGTTCGGGAGCTATGATGCCACAGACAGACAGACAGACAGACAGACAGACACGTCAAACTTATAACACCCCTCTTTTTGCGTCGGGGGTTAAAAATAATTTGTTTTAGAAGAAGACCGTCGAATTATGCGATTGAAGTATAAGGACACCGAAACTGTTTAACTGTTCAGCTTAATCTGTAGTCGCCCTCTCGAAATGTGTTCAATACATCTTCATTTACCGCCGACTTCCTCCGTCAACAGCCAGCGATACACCTGAGGGCCAATTGTTTCGCAAATTATTCACATCACTCTTGCACCCGGGTTGACCCGCTCGTAAGCAACTGGGGTCCCTTTCAATTATGCGGTCACGTGTGTAATTCGGCTAATGATACCATTTCGTGACTACCATTCGAGTTTACTATGTCATTCGCCCGGTTTCGAGGTGTTAAATGGAACTTACATGTTCAGCGAACGTGATATCATCTCCTGTACAGTTTGTGGTAGTTACCTGTGACGTCGATGCGGTCCGTTGCTATTAATATGTCACAGGCGCTTATTTGTTGTCAACTTCTGGCTTTGCTGCGTTTAAGTAAACATTATAACAGAGCTGGCTAAATGCACGTAACTTTAGAAATGTTTCACTCTGATAAAACTTAAAATTATTTGTTCAAGGTAATGCTTAGCTTTTAAAATGGCAAACGATAGCAGCTGGTTTTCTTCTTACTAACAAATTCCCAGACAAACATCTCTAGTCTCAATTAGAGATCTTTACTGAGAATTTTAAGCGGGAGATTTAAAATATAATTATATTTTCTTACATTCCTGCTGGATGGTTTTAATTATCTTTTTTTTGTTGTTAAAAGAAGCTATAGGTACAACTTACCTATTTACTTTGTAATGTTATATATTTACAAACATATACATTTTGCGGAAAGCTCTTCTACTTTGACCAGATTGTAAATAAACAAGACAATAATTGCCTACACCACTTTATCACACGCAGCTTATTTTAATATGTATCATGCACTTCCGCTGAGGTAGCTAAGCTAGGTACCTACCTAATTTGAATGCCAACCCGCGTATTACATTATAAAGACCCGTCAGTAGGTAGGTAGCAACATAGTCAAATATTATGCAAGGTCCTAACAACATAATTTACCTGTCCCATATGAATTAAAAGTAAATTGGACGTGAGAACCGGACCGTAAAATCTTTTTATGGTTTAATTCAGACTGGCTCGACGGAATAAGCTTTAAACTCATTTATAAAGCTAATAATAGAAGCTGGTTTTCCCCCTGTCTTGTTAGCCTAGTGGCGCAACTGCTACGCTAGAGGTCTTGGGTTCGACTTACTGGTCGATCAAAAAGTGTTAAATAAATAAATAAATAAATATACTCGGGACAACTCACACACAGCTGTCTGATCCCAAGCTAAATTTTCAGTAGCAGCTCGGAGTTATGATTTGCACCCGGTTAATGGCAATAGGCTCGCCCCCTATTACATGGGACCTAAAGATACCGGCGAATTGAAGGTGTATGTACATTGGTACACCTCTGCTTATCTTTGGGGGAATACAGCGTAATGGTTATGGTTCACCGCCCCCTGAATCGATGGATTACATGTAGTTGGTGTGGCTCGTTTTATTATGGCACAATTGGCCCGAGCTGGTGCAATTTAACATTGATTTGTCTAGGGAATCCCGATAATTTACTCCTATTGCTGATTATATATTGTGTTTGCTGTTTACAAAGTAACTTGTGTTGTGTAACTTAAAAATATTGATACATTTGTTTAAACGCGAGAATTGTAGGTTGGAGGTTTTTGTTATTAAGAAGGTTTATCCCTAAAAAAAATAAAAATAATATTTAACTTAATTTTTGACATAATTTACTATCTATATCTACTAATGTAAAAAAGCTAAAGAGTTTGTTTATCAAAATAATTGGTTACAAATAAAAAACTTGGTTACTTTGGTTTCTGCTCAACAGCAATAACGAAGCAGTAACCAAAGACGTCACTTAAAGCGGGTCAAAAAACCACACGGAAAGCACGAAGTCGCGAGCAGGAGCTACATTCAAGGTTACTGTTCATTCACCGGCCATATTTCAGGGGGTGAAAGTATTCATGAACATGAACAACTTTTGCTAAAGGACCAACCCAGAACTATGAAAAAAAAACCGCTGTTCCGTACATTTTGATAGTGTTGTAGTGCAGTTTTGTCAGGAACAGCAGATTTTTTTTCATATTTCATAGTTGGTTCTATTATGAAAGTTATTTATATTCGGGAGTACTTTCACTCCCTGAAAAATGGCTGGTGAATGAAAAGTAATCCGGTATGTATTTGCAAAATATAATTGTCTGTGACTTAAAATATAGTTACCTAATAAACTAAAATTGACAATAAAAACTTACCTAATTAATGATCGAAAGTTTCTGCTGTTCGTTTTATTTGTGTTGCTGTTTGACTAGGCTTATCTTGGCTTAAAAAAGATTTCTAGTTGCGTAAAAATAATGTTACACGCGGGAATCCAAAGGTAAATTGGTGTTTTCTGTAACGTATCTGCTACGTAGGCATCGAAAATAAACTTTATTACTTGCTTAAAAGTTTATCTTCACTTCTGTTTAAGTGTAACGTAATAAAAATACAGCAAGAATGATACGACCTCTATTACTTTCCTACCTTTATGGGTTTATCTAGATTTTGACCCATTCGTGGAGTAAGAGCGGGGGCACACGATGCGTTGCGGCGCCGCACCGTAAAGATTTCACCGTACCGACGGGCACACGAGCGGTGCGGCGCTGCAACGTTGTTATGTCGCAGCGACGTCGCCGGCGCCCCAACAGCCTCTGTTGTTGGCCCTTCCTTGTGACGCATAAACAACTGAGCGGTGCCGCTCCGACGTCGCAACGCATGCACCCCTCCCCGCCTCGTCTCGGTGGTTGCAAATCAGGTGCGGCGCCGCAGCGCATCGTGTGACATTATGACATAAATATTTCTTTGTAAGACGACGCAGCGACACCGCTCCGGCGCCGCACCGCCGCCGCAACGCATCGTGTGCCCCCGCACTAAGCTTTTATTTTCTTGTCGAGACTAAAACTTGACGGATTACGGTGATTGAGGTACCTTCCGTTAGATTAGAATCCCAAGCGGCCTAAATACAAAAACCTGCCAACCGTCGTCCTCGTAAAGCATTTTTTACACTTCAATGGGTTTATAGGCTTTTTCTATGTTGTGACATACACAGAAAATGAAATATATTATTTTTGGCGATTCATTGAATGGCCACAACTTTTTTATACTTACATAGATTTTACATATAACCAAAAATTTGTACGTAGATATTAATTTATTAATTCATTAAAGTAAGGAAAATCAAAGACGGTTTATTTTCGAAAGAAACCAGCTGATATTTTGTAATAAGCATAAAATATTTTTCTGTTTTCTTTAAAACAAAATCGAATCACCATTATCAATTTTAAACTTTATTAGGAACGTTTCCAATACTGTCAGTGTCACTGTATTTCCAGATTGAATTCTGCCAGGTCACGACGCAAAGCTTACTGTTTGCATTGCAGCTTTAGGTAATGCAATTATTGTAGCAATATACCAGGGTGGCACAATATTCTATGCAGACTACAAACTGTAGTCTTCGCAGACTAACTTGTTAACTCAACCACTTCGGTTTTAGTCGGGTAACTTCGGGTGTATTCGTGTATTGGTAATCCAATCTATGTGTTTATTTTGTGTACAAACTGTTCATAGAGGTGTCTTAATAGATTTAAGGTTTAAAAAAGGAATTGTGTCTTATTTTTTGAGGCAGAGAGCTTAAATTGTAAAGTTTTTTATACAATCTGAGTATTTCTTTCATGCATACCTGCTAACCTGCATAAATACCAGACAGAGTTGCCATCATTAAACTCTTCAAGAAATGTTATGTGAGTTTAATAATATGTTTCAATAAGTGAATTTATATGTATATTTGTAAACGCACCCACGATACAGGGGAAAATGCGATATAGGGCAGCGTTAAAAAAGTTATGAAACTGAAAATATTGAACGGAAAAAAGGTGCCTATTTCAAGGTATACGAGTACCTTAATAGCAAGGGGCTAGCTATAAATTAAATTAAAATGAAATTACGACATAATCTTATCATTGTAGCCTTTAATCTGGCTAATGCGCGTAATAAGAAATTATGTCCGCTAATTCATTTTATGTTAAACTTATCCCAAAATTTTGTATAGATATTTCTTTTCAGTGATATCCGCTGGTAAAACGGAATCACCTCCTAGCAATTACATTAGCCAAATTGTATTTGAATGGAAGTATGAAAGTCTCAGTCGCCGCAATAAAATGAATTTCATTTCTGTGAGTGAGCCCGGAGCTATAATTTTTGTGCCCTGTTTATTTATTATAAGTAAAGTACACCTTTTTAAAAAAAGATCTATTTTTGATTAAAGATGATTTAATTTGAGATTTATTTTTTTAATTTCGGTTCCGGATTGAAGGGAGATTGTACGTAGATGAAAACGCCAGAGGAGATTGTATTATCTTTTCCGCCTAAAATAAACTCGGAGCAAACTTAAGCCACGAAAAATGTATGGTTAGACCAAAGCCAGTGTTAATACTATAGTGTAGGTAGTAGTGACTGTTAAAATACATTAATTGGTCAGTGTCACAATTAATAAATCTTTATCGGGGTTGATGAAAAGAAATGTGTTTTTGTCTCTTTATATAAACGAGGTGTAAAAAAAACACATCACACCGAACGGTAGAGTGTTACGCATGCAAAATATATGAGTGTACGCAACAGTATAGGAGTCGCGGTAATTAAAGTTTGGTTACAACGTAACCTGTTTTCAAACGCGACAAAAAGTTTAAACTTTGACCTTTAATATGTCATTAAGCAAAAGCTTTCTATTTATGGAACAAAAAATTAATTGCATTGATGTTAAACGTCCTTTAACACCCTTAATAATAAGGGTGCAAGGGGTCCCGGGTTCGATTCCCAGGTCGAGCAAAAAGTGTTATTGGGTTTTTCTATGAAATTCTCAGTAGCAGCTCGGAGTTTGGATTTGTGCCCGGTTAATGGCAATAGGCTCGCCCCCTATTACATGGGACCTAAATATACCGGCGAACTGTGGTACATTGGTACTCCTCTGCCTAACCTTTCGGGGAATACAGGCGTGATGGTAATAATAAGGATACGTTTAATATTCATCTATTCATTTATTATCACATAAAATATGGCACACATGTGCTACATGACCCGAATCAATATTGAACATACGTATTAACCAAAAATACTCTCCAAACGACCTAAGATGTAAAACAAAAAAATTGTCCACATTTCTGCGTAACATTTTGTTTTATCAGTAGGTGAGGGTAAGTCCTCAGAGGGGGTACGTTTTATCTCTTCCACTACATGGCCCTCCCTGAGGGTGTTTGTTTCTCGCGATTGATACGTATTATGTGACGTCTAGTCGAGCGAGTGCGCGCAATGGGGAAATCAAAAGGAACCTTATTTGTATTAGGATATATCTAATGCAATTACGAGTATCGTCTCTCTAATCTTTGGCCAGATTTGATGGTTGAAGATTGTTCGTGTTTGTTTTAAGTATTGAATGTGGAATACTTTGTTTTGTTAGAAGAGATGTATACGTTATTTGCGGTGTTTCGTTTGTCCCACACAACTGGAGTAATTGCTCAGATAAACTACTCGGTCTTGTAATTGGATGGTTCTGTTTTCTCTGTACATTAGGTACAATGGTCTTATGAGGTGAGCATTTGCTATCTAAACACTAAATATATTCTCCAGACTGCTTTCGGTCACAGCGGCCAACTTCAATGGACTAGCCAAGTACGCAGGAGATATTATAGTGCACAAGTATGTGCGGAAACACTGATGCTCTACTTCCCTCGCTATCATAATCCGATGGGACGGCAATCCGACACGGCCAGGGAGGTATCAGGCGCAGACCAACGGCCAGCAACTAACTTCCAAATCCGAAGTGTTACGGATAAATTCTTAATGAACTAACCTAATAATGCTTCTTGCCCGACATGGTAATTGAACCCAAGGTCTCACGCTTAACAGTCGCACTTGCGAACACAAGACCAACGGGGCAGTCACTAATCAGGAACATAGCGACGTACGCGTAAACATATAAAAAAATGTAATTCATAATAAAATATGTCACAAAATACAAGTCGTTAGTCAACAACACAAAACCGAAATAACTTTATGTCATCGGTATTTCCTACAATTTCCTTCAGAAAACTCAACTCTTTCGTATTTTAATCCGACCCTCGGAAATGCGGCAATATTTATCACCACGGTATTAAATAAGGGTAATAATGGAATAACAAATGCCCCGCTGTCGTCCGACATGACAATACCTCGTATATATCTTGCGGTACCTCTAGAAATATTTCTTGAAAACTTTTCAAAAGAAATAGGTACAACATGTTACCTAGGTATACGTAGAGAATTATATGACTGTATGGCTATTGTTATGACGTCTTCGGTCTGCTAGGTTTAAGTGCACGGTTATGGTCGCTCGACCGAGGACTATGAATTTTCCGAAGCCCAGGTCAAGTTGGGTCGTATGTCAGAATTATGAGAATTTGTTCCGTGGAAATTGCGGGTACGTACGACGTATGATGATAAGTAGGTGGATGTTTCCTTTTGTTGATGGCTGTTTCTTGACCTTATTTGGAAAAGGTAGTGAAGGTCGTTGTTACTTGGACAAGTTGGTGGAAGTGATCCGGGTTTGTCCAGTTTTCAGTTCAGCAGGTTTTTTATGAGGCTTAAGAGTACGAGTCCCGTACGGTTCACAGAATTACCCTTGAACGATATAATTGTCTACAGAAAGCATGGTTCACCGTTGAACGGTTATACGAAAATACTATTAGTCGTACACATCTAATTTGCGTATTTTATTCATTTCCATAATTGAATTGTTAAACAAAACAAATACCTAAATCTTACGAATCCTACTAATATTATAAAATGAGAAAGTTTGTAAAGATGGATGGATGTTTGTTACTCAATCACTCCAAAACGACTGAACGGATCTCGATGAAATTTAACACAGAGATAGATTATAGTCTGGAATAGCATATAGGCTATTTTGTATCCTGGAAAAATGTACCATTCCCGTGGGATAATATATTAACTTTGACGCGCACGAAGTTGCGGACAAAAGCTACGGTAATTGTTAAATAGAATAAATACCTAAATAAAATATATTTACAACCAAAGTAGAACAGGTGTCCTACTTAAGGAGTTCTACTTTAACTATCAATTAATTTCTGTGAACAAGACCGCTGTTTGTTATCATCCCACAGGCTGGCATTAAAACTTATTTGTTGTTTTCTATAATTTCAGTTCGAAAATTAACAACAGTAATTGAAGGTGTTTTGTCTAACTTAAATGGAGTTAAACTTTAACAAGCTCAGGTTAAAATTACAAAGTATAATATTTCTCTAAGTTGGCTAGCGTATGAATAAATTTGCATAAGCAGTGACAGTGCTTATTTAAACTATGATTTTTAAGAGATTACTTACCTATCTACCTACCCATAATTCATTTTTAAACTATATTTATGAACTTTGTTTACTTTTGCAACAAAGACCATGGCTGCCCCGTTGGTCTCATGGCCATTTCGATTAATTGTTTTTTTCAATAATATCTAGTTTGGAGTTTGGAAGTTACTGTTGTGACACCGCGATGCCTCGGGAAGCACGTAAAGGCGTAGGATCTAGGGCCTGTGCCTAATCTCTCTCCGGTCGTGTCGGATTGTTGTTTACGCACATACTTGTGCGCTATATTATGGGATAAGCCACCGTGACAGAAATTCACCCGCGGGAATAAATATTTTTGAGATAACAGTAATAAATCACCAGTCACCATCATCAGTAGTACCTCAGAACATCGGGAACACTTGCTTAAGGAGTTGGCAGACTCGTCCCACAATTAGTTTGTTTTCTATCTCCACTATGTATTTTTATCTCTCTCTACTTTGTATATTTTGTTTGTATGTATGTATATATGTATTTATTATTATATTTTATATTGGAAATTTTCTGTTTCTGTTCCCTTTTTCTTGCACCTCCTATGTTTTGTCTCTGCATCACCCTAAGGTAGACTGGTAGAAAATGCCTAAGGCATTAAGTCCGCCTTTGTACGGTGTATTTTTACATTTGTGCATAAAGTTTTAATAAATAAATAAATATGTTTGATAATTTATATTAAGAAACTAGAGAAAGCGTGACTTTTTCAGCCGGGTTAAGTTACATCTTTGGTCACTACTCTGTAGGGCATACCGTAATGCAACAGAAGAAGTTCCCAAGCGCTTTTAAACAAACAAACCCAGAACTCTTTCGCTTTATTATATCTATTAGTATAGATTTCAGGACCTTTTTCAGTAGTAACAGCCGAATAGTTCCCCTACTAAAAGATTATGACACTTACACAATCTAATACCTGCCATAGCGTTACGGATTGCATAGAGGCAGTTAGACATCTGTTATCGTCATAGATTTATCAGT
Organism: Caradrina clavipalpis; assembly: GCA_932526535.1. Lineage (NCBI taxonomy): Eukaryota > Metazoa > Arthropoda > Insecta > Lepidoptera > Noctuidae > Caradrina > Caradrina clavipalpis. The sequence goes on from OW052100.1 coordinate 8,729,429, forward strand.
GTCGGCGATCGCTATAGCGGTAAGCTTGGCGATACGTTGGGCGTCGACATGTCCCGAGTTATGAGAGCCTAGTATTTGTACTTTGTTTCCCGTGAATAAAGTGGGGATTATTTGAATGAAGTGCAAGGTTTACTGTCAAAACTGTTTTAGAAACGGACCTAGAAGATATTTGCTGCAAAATAAAAATATGGCCAACAGATAAAATAAAAAATAAAAACATATATAAATAAATAATCTCACGCCTTTTTCCCATGGGGGTAGGCAGAAACCACAAAACGCCACCTTTTACGATCCTTACATACTCCTTTTGCCTTGTCCACGTTTATACATCAGGTCATACAAACACGCCGGCCGGTTACGAGTACTGTGCAACCGACCTTTCTGAAAAACCTCACCAATAATTTTTAAAAAACCATTAAAAGGCACTTTTGAATGCCATGTACAAGAATGAAAAAAAAAAATACAATAATATTGAACATAGTTAAGTCTGTATCTTATTTTTCTACATTTGATTTTATTTTTCTGAACGATTAAGTTTTCGATAATACCCGATTAAATTAAAAAAAAAAACAGTTCCATAGTCACGCCCAGTGTTCGAAAGTGAGTGCTTAAGCTACGCTGGAGCATCGTTCACGCTCGTAGTAGCTACGAGCATAAGCCTATTATCTCATCGTCTACGAGTTTTTGCCTACGAGCCATTTGCTACGGTTAATTTTTTACTACTTGGGGGAAATGGCTGATGGATACCTACTTGGATTTTCGTAGCAGCGAAAGGCCTGTATCGTAAAATATGTATAAAAATAAAAATATATGTATAACCACTAAGCTAACGAGTCAGTTCAGAATTTCACAAATTCTGAACTGACTCGTTAGCTTAGTGGTTCTAAGCGCGAATGCTACGCTAGAGACCTTGGGTTCGATCCCCAGGTCGAGCAAAAAGTGTTATTAGGTTTTTCTATGAAATTCTCTGTAGCAGCTCGGAGTTAGGATTTGTGCCCGGTTGATGGCAAAAGGCTGGCTCCCTATTTCATGGGACTTAAACATATCGAGAAACCGTGGGTGTGTTGACTTAGTCCACCTCTGCCTAACCATTCGGGTAATACAGATGTGATGCTATGTACGAATTGCGAAACTGACATTACATCTTCAAGAATTATTCAGACCTTAGCTAACAGGAACGTAACCCTGACCATCTTGGCGTACATTTAAGAAGAAAGGGTACAATAGGCATTGACACGCTTCGAGGGTTACCTAGCATAGTAAATCTATCGGCAACCGTTCTTACCGTCAGTGTATTCTAGACCTATATTACAAAGAAATAAGATTTTTTGTTTGTTTGCTTGTTTGTAACGAATAGGCTTCGAAACTACTGGACCGATTTTCACCATTTTCACCAATAGACAGCTACACTATTCCTGAGTAATATAGGCTATATGACATACCGTGTCGACGGCGCGTTCGTGTTCCACGCGCGACTCAAACAGATGTCAGCAAACTTGGAAGGCCACCGAGGGCCGATGCCTGCCGGGGCTGCGGGTTGTTCGAAAGAGATACCGTGCCCCGGAACGCAAAGGGCACATGAAGGAACATAGACGGGTTTTAGTCAGTAAAAGTCTGACACTCCCTCCCGTCTCGCGTAGGGCGGGGGAAGTTATATGATGATTTCCCGTCTATATAAAAAAAAGGCTATATGACATCACGCTACGACACACGGGAGCGGAACATTAACCAAACACGTAACTTATAGGTTATTATATAAGTGTTATTGAGTTTTTCTATGAGATTCTCAGTAGCAGCTCGGAGTTTGGATTTGTGCCCGGTTAATGGCAATAGGCTCGCCCCCTATTACATGGGTCCTAAATATACCGGCGAACTGTGGGTGTCCATTAGTACACCTCTGCCTAACCCTTCGGGGAATACAGGCGTGATGGTTATATATTTGGTATCTTATAGGCGAAGTCGCGGGCAGTTCGCTTGTGTTATATATTTTTTCTTGACTAGCCTAAGTAGAGCGTTTTAGGATGGTTTTATTTAGATAAAAGCCTTCGAACTTAGCTAACCTAAAAGTATGTATTTTTTTCGTAAAAACATTAGAGAAATTTCGTTCTAGTCGACTGTCTACAGCTGTGGCTCTTAGAAGGACATGCGGCTCAGAAAGAATAAGAAATGAGCCTCAATTAAGGCTAAGATGTATAAGAAATGGTTTCTTTAGTGACTAAGTAAGGGGACCTGAAAGTAGTTTAGAACCATTTTAACAGTTGTTAAAAGATTGTTTTTTTTACTTACTTATTTTTAATTGTCACGTTTAGTGTACCTAATGACATTATACAGACTGGTGGTCTCGTGGTAACAAGCGCGACTGTTGATCATGGGGTCCTGGGTTTGATTCCCAGGTCGGGCAAAAATATACTTGTCACGTTTATTATACCTAATTGTGTTATTATGACTGGTCTCGAAGTCGCAAGCGTTTCTATTGAGGCTGCTCCGTTGGTGTCGTAGTCTCAAGCGCGACTATTGATCGTGGAGGACCGGGTTCGATTGCCGGGTCGGGCAAAAAGTGTTACTATTTGTCAAATTTTAGCTTTATATATCAAGTCCTATTCGAGATTTTATGTTTAACTAGTGAGTGAACCTTTTGTTTTATATTATAAGGTATAATTCTAACTTACGCTTAACAAGAACCACAACAATAAAGTAATTATCCTTACATACGGCAACATAATTACGCGTACATTGCAATCTAGAGGTAATTCTAATTAATTGATTGATTGTAGAGCTCTGTTTCTATTGTTTCTTTAATTGGTTCCAACTTGTTTAATTAATTGCCTCTCAATGATTGAGACAGCGAATTAAAAACAATTGAACTTTTTCTTGATTTCTATTGAGTTCAAAGTTGTTTGTAAAGGGAATGCATTTCTTTGTATGCATTGTTGAAAGCTATGTAAATGTGTAGTGTACTAAGTATCAGTCGTGAAGGGTTAATTTTGTTAAGAGGGAAGCCGAAGCCCAAATTACTTAGTTCTATTTAATTTAACACCATCGGTTTTGAACTAAAAGACAAGAAAATCAGTAACTTTATTTTTTAAGGATATGTAGTGCGACCATTCATTTACATAATATCAATGATTGTGACTATTTATTTATCAATAGCACACATTAATGATTGTGCCATATGTTATTTATTTGTTTTAATTTTGTCGTTTTACGCTAGGACAATAATTTGCACCTGGCATGTTATTTTTTTACACCACCTTTAATTGCCTGGTTGAGAATGCCTAAGGCATTCTTCTCTCAGGCAAGATCCGCCCTCGTACTTTTTTGTTGCATAAAGTTAAAAACAAATGTCATATCAGTAGAGTTGCTGTTGTTCCGAACATCCAAAGGGAATACGGTAGGAATCGAGTTGTATAAAGTCCTTGCCACTGTTAATTTTTTTACCTTAGTCATTGAAACTTCAAAAAATAAACCCTTACAAAAATTGCAAAGCCAGCACAATGATCAATTCTAACACTGTTTTATGTTCGAATTAGTGCTGTGCAAACGCGAGCGTGTTCCTTGAAGCGTGTTTATTGGCAACATGTTAATGGAGTGAGCACGCCCGGCCCGATATCGTTGCTCCCGAGTGTCCGAGCCGCCCGATTCCCGACGCATGACGCGATCCCGCTAAAATGAATAGTGGACCGATTGAGTTTCCACTTTGAATAAAAAAACTTTTTTGTGCTCTGGGTATGGTAAATATTTGCGGTTTTTTGTGAGAAATTCTGATGATGGCAGGTGATACTTACATCTGGGTTTACTGGTCTCTCCGCGTGTGTAAAAAGACCCGATCATTACCGATATTGACAGCAATGAGCGGACTGTATGTTGAAATAAAGCGTGAATTCAAAAATAACACATTAAACAGATGAAATAAAAATATTACATGAGAATTATTGCGATTGTACAAAATATGACAATGAATACCAGCAAAAAACAAAAGAACAATATACTCGAATGTCAATATATATATAAAAAATACTTATGAAAATAATTTGAACCAAAGAGTTCGTAACTTAAGAACCAAAGACTTTAAATGAGCAAATTACAGGCAGCTTGGAAAAAATTTTCAAGATCTCATTATTAGTTATTTTATGAAAATGAAAGAGAAGGTAAGCCTGATTACACATGACAACACAACAACAACGGTCAAACGATCTTGATAACAACATAGTCTATTGTATTCCATTACATAACTACTATAAATTATTATCACTGATTATCTATTCAATTATTGATTTCAGTGACGTCACACACAGCAACTAGGCCGTAGGCCATGTCAAGCTTAGCAAATTAGTGGAGAACTAATGTAGTGTGACGCGTTAATGTCAGGGGCTGAATGTTAGGTGTCGACACAGCTACATTAGGACTCACCAACATTAACTGAGCTGTAAATCATGCCAATTGCACAATTTGCACTCAGTATTGATTATTGATGTGCGCGCACGCAAATAGCAGCACGCAATTGTGCTCGTTAAATTGGATGAAAAATAGTGTGATGTTATGCTTGTGTAATGATTTATTTTTTGATGCATAATACCTACCATGTTTTACGTAGGTGTGACGACGTGACGTGCTTGAATAAAAAAAATATACTAGGAAAGACTTTTTTGTTTGTTGGTTTGTACCGAATAAGCTCCGAAACTACTGGGCCAATTTTAACCAATTTTTACCAATATTTAGCTACATTATTTTTGAATAACATAAGCTATACAATATCACGCTAAAACCCACGGGAAAACACTACAGCAGTAGCCAAAAAGATGTGTCTTAAAGTGGATGAAATAAGTAGACAACAGACGAAGTCGAGGGCGGGTCTCTAGTTATAGTGGTTATTTATAAAATAATTCCTACTCCGTGTAAATTGCAGACATAAATCGAAACGTTATTACAAATGAATACTTCAGGGCGTGTCTAGCAGTACAAAAGCATCTGGAACAAAGCGCGAAACAAAGCTACTATCAGACTGTACCAAACTACGTTTCTATTCAATTTGCGATTTTCTATCTGTACTCGCGGAATTTTTCATCGGTTTGTAATCCAGTGCAATCGCGATGCGGACAATCTGGTTGGGTCGGGTTCGTCCACAAAAGCTCTTTCCACGAAAATAGTGGACCAAACTTCGGAAATATCTGAGGTCGTAATAGATAGCAGTCTGTTTTGCCATATTTTGGTTTCGATATTTTGTAGTTGTTTACTGAAATTTGTAGTTTTCGTTTAGCTGTATGCATGAGAATGCCCTTAGAATTTTTTCGTATAGAGTCGAAATTACTTTGAGTTTTTTTTTTACCATTTGTCAATTAATTTTAAAAGCTGGTTGAATTGTACAGAGCACTTAATATCAGATGTTTTAAAGTTGTTTCTACTTAAAAAGAGACCTCTCTTTTTAAGTAGAATTAACTTTAAATCAAACAGTATTTTATAGTACCTATATCTTCGAATATTTTTAATAAAATATTTGTCCAGGCGGATTAGAACGCTATTAGTGCAGTATTTAGTACTAATTGCATGTTGTCGTTTATTTACGTGTGCTTTAGCAGACAACCGTTCCACAGCGGATGTTCGTAATCCGCACCTTGTTTTAGTAAAAAACTACATTTATTCCGATTTTAATCGCGTACATTTTATTCGAGTTATGTAGATTGTAGATAGCCGTGTATTGCTTTTGGCGAGGCTTGCATCAGATAGTAGGTATTTTTTAAGTTGAAAATTTAAACGCCTACACTGAAGATTAACGTTATTCTTGCACGCTATTTTTGGTAGAATAACTCGCAGTAGACAAGCTATTACGCCTGAACGAGAAAACATTTGACTAAGAAATTATATCAACAGAAATGGGCAAAAGCGTGATTGTAAATGGGTAATCTGTATATATCTATAATGAAAATAAAGAGGAAACTGCAATTTTTTAGCATATTATTGCGCACATGGAGTTGTGTGAGATTAAGTTTGGACACAGTTTATAGGTATAGAGACGGAGTGCACAAAGCTAATAAAAATAAAAAAAAAAATAAAAAATTACTGTTGCATTTCTACCTAAAACTGATCATTAGTATTGTTATTACAATGTACTGTAATTCCGCAATAATCGCGATACACTGTATTTGCTAGGCCGTTTGTTTTCAATCATAGTGACCATGGCTACAAGTTCCTATAAGCGTTAATTGGAGCAATTCATTAAGAGCCCTATATTTCATGACGTACACGTGTTCATTTGTTAAGATAAAAATTCAGTGCCGTAAAAACGTTATATCAAGCCACCTAAAGTCAGAAAGGCGATTAAATAAAAACGACAGCGATACAGATTCGAAGGATGTTAATCTAATCTAATTTAAAATTAATCTGCAAGATGAAAAGCCTGCCTGGGGGGCTGGCCGGCGCGGGCGGCGGCGGGGCAAGGCAAAATTGAGATGTTTCGGCATGCCCGTAAATTTCATTAGGGACAACGTTACCACTGAGAGTATTTAAAAGTAAGTAGCTGTATATATGTGACTTTAATATATTGGAATTGCGATCCCTTCGTAGATATATGGATATCGACGAGATTGATGTCCAATTTTGGAATTTGTGAGATTCTTCGTCTTCTTTATTCTTGCGATATTTTGAGTTATTATTGGTGAGGGTCTATAGAAGTTTGTAGTAAGGCTTTTTATTGATTTATGAAAATGGGAGCTAAGGAACGTATGGATTAACTATCAGTTTCAAATGACCGTCTGGCCATTCCTTGGTTGTGATACAAATAACTACAATCATGAATCGTCATTACTGTTAAAAAAAAAAACCGGCCAAGTGCAAAATTATATACAGCAGCAATAGAAATACACACTCTGTGAAAATTACAAATCTTTACCGTTCATGGGATACAGCTCGCAGACAGACTATCGTACAGTAGAGACTTAGTAATAGAGTCCTGTTGGCACCCTCTGGGATTGGAGCCCTAAAAATGGTGAATGGTGGTGGTGGTGGTATTGGGTTTTTCTATGTAATTCTCAGTGGCAGCTCGGAGTTTGGATTTGTGCCCGGTTAATGGCAATAGGCTCGCCCCCTATTACATGGGACCTAAATATACCGGCGAACTGTGGGTGTACATTGGTACACCTCTGCCTAACCCTTCGGGGAATACAGGCGTGATGGTAAAATGGTGAAACCATACTAATTGACTAGTACCATCAGGAATAGATGTTTAAATATGAACAACAGCAGTTCAATTTGTCGACCGAAACATTGCCCTGCAAAATTTGCACTGCTAGTGATTCCCATCCCTTGGGAGGCTGGTGTCCGATCCGCTCTGGGGACAAACACGGGATAGCTCTAACGAACCGGCGATAGCTTGATTGATTGATTTATTATTGTTACATGAAATTCTATGCGATGAATCCTATGTCATTGCCAGTTATGATGACAGAATAAACAGCACGCATATTTAGATTTAATAGTCGATAAACCTCCGCTATTGAAGAGCATGGCTATGTGAGAAACCAATAAAGATAGGAAATAATGTAGATTAATCTATCCTTACTAATATTATAAATGCGATGAGAAAATCTTTTTTTAAACAATAGCCAGATCCATAAGGAATTATACAGTCTGTATAACATCACGCTATGACCCATGGGAGTGAAGCAGGAACCAAAGACGTAACTTATAATAAAGTTGACGATAAGTTTTTTTTATTTGTGCGTCTAATCTCCAGAACTTTTGGTCCGATTCTGAAAATTCTTTCGCTACTAGAAAGCTACATTATCCCTCAGTGTTAAAGGCAACATTTTATTATTAAAAAAATTGATGTTTGTCCCAAAATTGAGGCAGGCGACATCGCGGGCAAAAGCTTCATGGAGATTAGTTGGTGATATCCCCTAGATTCATCCCATAGTCTTTTCCGACCCTTATGGTTACAAGCCTTCCAGATAATGGCTATATTCTACACCAAGACCTACCAGCCCATATTCAAAATTCCTCATATTAGTGGCTCATAAAAGTAAGTTCGAAACTTATCAAATATTCACATAGTCGGCGCGATACGTCGCCGCTGAAAGCGAAGATAAGGATTTATGACTCAATAATACTTTGATTATTTCACAGATTCGAGGAAGTTGAATTTTATGAGGCATACGGCTCCTTATTTAGGCAATAATGTCTCGTTATTACCATCCCACAATCCCGTGAAGGCGATGGATCAATACTTTATGTGCTCAGCCTCAGATAAGGGGAGAGTTTCTGTTGCCTTCTGATCGGAGAGGAGAGTAATGCTTATCAGGCGCGTTACGTAGATAGGTAACTAATTTATGTTTGTCTTTTCGTGTTATACCCTGAATCAGATTAGGTGTTTTGTTATTCTGTTATACTGGCTTCTTTACTATATTTCATCAGACTTTTTACTGTATTAACTTTCTTGATTGTAATTTGCTCGTGTTTTCCTCAATTTAGTGAGCAAACTATTGGCAAGCATAGTAAGCAGATTCTTCTCATTAGGGATCATTAAAAAAAATATACTGCTGTCTAACGTAATAATTAACTAGATTTTCATAAACACTAAAGAAGACCAAGAACTAAAATGATGTTGAGTGTAACCAAAAAAATACTTGATTTACAAAATAAATGATATTTCCTTTATCATTTCTTTTACATTCGCAATCCAACCTTGTTTTCCCCAAATACAATCACATCATATTTTTCTTTGAAAGTGCGTGTGAATGATATTGTCGATTATTATAAATATAATATAATATTAGTACCTATATTCTGTGATGTGTGCATAATAATAAAAGATGAAAGAGTTTTCCTTCAAGAGTCGATAAGATGGTCCTCGCCCTGTGTTGGTAGCTAAAGCGATCTGTCAGTCTAGTCTAGACATTATGATTTAACACTTTTAGGGCAGGAATATCGATATTTAATATTGATATAAGTAGGTACTTATATTGACGATTATATCTTCTTGTTCGTGTTTTTCATTACTGAAGTTCTTGTCCGTTGTTGAACGCTTTTTTTTTATTTTCTTGACTCTAGTCTTGGTCAGAGGTGACATAGACAAAGTCTACATTGGAGTGAGCTTACCCCGCTTTACAGAGCTGTTGACGAGCTGTTTCCATACTGCTTTGTCTTCTTCGGTTTTTCTTAAAGCAGCGCCAATAATGAGTTCCGTTATTGTCTAGATCCTGATCAGGCCAATAGGAAGGTGATCATCCAAGTGGTCTATATGTATATTATACAAGGCGTAGTCTTGCATCCTCGCCTTTGAGGAGGTTGTCATAAAAAACATAAATGATCGAATAAAATTACGACACCTGGTAAATAATTAATAAATACATGCTTTTTTAGTTGTTTTTTTTTTAGTATTTCAGAAAACATTTCTTTCAAAGAACATAATCGCCCCGTTGCATATGAGGTAGGCAGTGTGACGTGGCTATATCATTGTGTGCTTGAGGGCTCATCGCACCGCCTGTCTAAACCCAGCGTCAAGATGGCCAATTCAAAAATTACCTACCAAAAAAAACCTAAGTATTTATTTTATATTGATTTGTGTTGAGAATCGCTAGCACAATTACCTCTTGTTTTTGACTTTGGTACAATCACACGTTGTTTAATTCAATACCCGCCTGCAGCATAAAAAATACTTTTTAATTACGGTCGTAACTTACTTATAAAACAAATGAATAAGTTTATAATGCGTGACGCTACTTTGTGTGTAGGTGAATTTGTTTTTATTACGCCTTTTATTTGGTTTAGTTTTACCGGTCTGGTGGTTTAAGTTGTGGGTGCTTGCAGCAGGGCAAAATCCCATAGGAATGAGTTAGGCCAAGTTCTTTCATAATTGGCGTTGCTAAGCAATATCTAGATGAAACTATAGTGGAATTTTAAGTATAATATATATTATGTTAATTCTTTTGACTATTCCTGATTGGCTTTGCAAACTTCAAATCTATACAAAAAACATTTGTGCTTAGAAACTAAGTGTAATAAAGTGTAAGTATGGCAACTACTGAAATCCTGATCAATAAGTCTGAAAGTAGCCGCCTGCCGCATGTTTGGCAGATTTGTAGCATAATAGATTTGGAGTTAGTAGTAGTAGCTTTTTGTGAAGGAGTTCGTCCGGTGAAGTACTACCACCATACTTAGTTCTGCCGCAAAGCAGCGGTGCTGTGTTACGGTTTGAAGGATACTGGTGCCGGGGAAATCACAGGCACATGACACATTGTAACTTCGTCTCTGGAATGACCACGCATTTGCAAGACCTCTGGTCATGACAGATGTCTATAGGCAGAGGTGACCACTTAAAATCAAGTGGGCTGTAGGCTAGTTTGTCATACAACGAAATTAAAAAAGAAAAAACCCCTCACGAAAGTGCAATTTTTTTTAATGAATACAAACAATATTGTTATATATTTTAGCTAACATGCCAACAAAATTAATGGTAATTAAAGTCAAATACACATAATTAAACCTAGATAATAATATTAATTATTATGTGTAATTATAATATTATAAAAATATGTATGTATTTGTCATTTACAATAAATTAGTTGTTGTATATTTCTATTATTTAAAAAGTCTTTTATGCAATGAAAACATTCTAATTATAATGCGTTTTTTTCATTCTCAACCACACGTTATCCACTCGTCACCTCCAGTATACCTAACAAAACATTTACCTAAGTACTTATAAGTACTTTGTAACAGTAATTAATGTGCACTCATGCGTCATTAAACAGTGAAGCTATGTCATCAAACTCTAAATTGAATTTGATAAATTTTCGCGAACATGTTTTCTCATAATCGTGTGCTCATTGACACTTCATACGGCACGTTTAATGACTTCTGACTGAATTTAATAGGCCATTAGCAAATTACTCACCGGGCCTTACTTGGGGCACGGAGGGCTTTTGTCTACGCTTCACAATTAAAATTTTAATTAAAACATTGATTACGGTTTTTATTATGTAAGTTTAAAATTGAGAGTTTTATGGTGGTGTTTCGTACCTACAGACGTTGGAATTTGGGGTTGTCATCTCTTTTTTTATTGAACTGGCAACCCTTAATGTTTGTACTAGGTGAGTAGTACTAGTGCAATCTAAAAAATAAAGTTGTCCAAGATTCCGTTGTATCGTTTTTCCGGGACTCGTCGAGCTTCATTCAGTCTCCACTGTTGATGCTGTCTTTAAGGAGTTGCAGTGGTTAAAGTAGTGTGGCGGGCTTGTCCAAGATTCCATTATCTTAATACAAAAAATGCAAAAGTTAGGATGGATGGATGTTTGTTACTTATTTGCAACCAGAACGGATCTGGATGTTTGGCACGGAGACAGGTTATAATGTAGAATAGCACATAGGCTGCTCCTTGTACACATAGAAAATGTACGGTTCCCGTGGGATAATATATCAACTTTGACGTGAACAAAGTCGCTGGCAGAAGCTAACTCGTATAAAACAAAATATAACTATTCAGGTATGAAGAAACATACGATTATGTACTTTATGATAAATAAGTAGATACGCTTATTCATCTCTGAACATATTCAATACGTTTTCGGAAACTTTCCTTTGCAACATTCAATTTAAAATATTCTGGATATATTTTTTGTTTCCATTTGTAAGCCTTTACTTTAAAAGCTCGGATTCGGTCCGATAGTTGACTATGAACAAACAAACTGAAATTCGTTTTATTTACAAAGTGAAGCTTGAAATTATAATTATCATCGCTATACAGGTTGACTTATATAATAATAATTGAATGGACATATTTAAGGGGATGTCCTGCCGCTGATATGATGATGATGAGGATGATTTATGGGGATCGATGTACTCATGAATACGAAAAACGTTTACTACGGAATCAACTCTAGAGTAGGTACGAAAAAAAATGAGCTGTTTCTTAAAATAATGGATTGCAACTCGGCCAAAACATATGTAACTGATGTTTTTCTTTTCTTATTAAACATTTAAGGTTGACCCCTAATAAATAAGTTTGAATGCGTGAAAGGTGCGCAGTGAATTAATAGTCAGCCTTTTTATCTGATTGCAGTATAATTCTAGTAGTCACTTAATTATGGATTTTATGTAAACACGCGCATACTATTTTAGATTCAAGTAGTAATTCTGCTCGGTACTTACCGAAACTTCTACTTAGATTATGCTTAGGCGTTGTTGGTAGGTTTTTATAAAACACTATAAAATAATAATAGTACCGGCCTATAATAATACTAACCACCTTTTAGACCAGTAGCTCCTCTCTTACAGAGAAGAAAAAAAAAGAACAATGTAAAGAAACAAAAACACCCTAAAGTTAAAAAAGTAAGTTGGTGTTGGAAAAATCAAAAACGAGAAGAATTGCAGTTATTAAACACCAAAAAAAAATAAAAAAATATACCATCACGCCTGTATTCCCCGAAGGGTTAGGCAGAGGGTAGGGAGGGGAGGGGGAGGAGGGGGGGGGGGGTAGGGGGGGGGGGGGTGGGGCGGGGTTATTAACCACACAATTTCTTTATTACATAGCAACACATCGTTCGAGTAACTTCTGATAGTTCCCATTTTCTTATTAGCTGACAACAAAAAAGGAAGAGGTTCTCAATTAGTTGGTAATAATTTTTGTTATTTGTTACAAATTGTTACCTCAGCAGAACTCTGCAATTCTGCAAATAATAAACTATTTGGTAAAATATTTTTATGCTTCCAGAATCATCCCATTTTCCAAAAATATAAAATTAATTCTCTATAGTCTGTAAAATTCCATGTAAAATTGAGAGAACACCTCAAATATTTAAACATAACGATTTTGGTATTTTCAGCAACCAGTCAAGCATTTTTGAGGTAATTATTTCACTGTACATGCCAAAATTCATCTGTATTAACGCAACCAAATAAACAATTAAAATAAACACAACAAAACCCATCAGCCATCGATTTATACACGATGATCTCCCATGGACAAGCCCGATATAATTTTAATAAAGCCTCGTAATATTAAATATATGTAACGGGTCGTATCGCCCGGATCGTACGCCGGGCAGCCATGCGTGTAATGAAATTTTTATTGCGACGAATTCGCACTTGAGTTGATGCGATGGGATCACGTTAGTACATTTTATGTGACTATTTGCGACCTTTGATGTAATAGTATTACCTTTTATTTACGTCTGGTGACCTGGTGACCTGGGTGAGTGAGTGATCTTTTGTAATTCTGATTCTTGACGGTAGCTGTGTGTGGGTCTGCGGGTTGTTCGAAAGAGATACCGCGCCCCCGGAACGCAAAGGGCACATGAAGGAACATAGACGGGTTTTAGTCAGTAAAAGTCTGACACTCCCTCCCGCCCAGCCCAGGGCGGGGGAAGTTATTTGATGATTTCCCGTCTATAAAAAAAAAAAAAAAAGCTGTGTGTGGGTGTCATTGGCTTTTGTGCTAAATGGTTCTCACGGTTAAGAACTCGTTGTTAGTTGCGATTTAATATGTTTACGTTAACAAATATAAACAGGCTGACTTTAAAGCTTAAAGCTGAAAGTACGTACCTACCCATGAAAAGGAACTACTTCTATTATGATCTTCAAAAACTATAAAAATGTGTGGAACAGCGTTTTTTTTCATATATCAGGGTTAGTTTATTAGTAAATTTAATTTGTATCTTTTATGTCATGTACTTTGAACTACCAATTGAAACCCATTGAAAACAACATGCCTTGTTAAATAAAAGTTAGCTTGTATAGATACTCAACGTTAAAGCTTAAGTTTGTTAATTTTATGAAAATCTCATGTGCGTTGATATCAATTCATCCGTACTAATATTATAAATGCGAAAGTAACTCTGTCTGTCTGTCTGTCTCTTCTTCACGCCTAAACCACTGAACCGATTTCAATGAAATTTGGTACAGATATAGTCTGGGACCCGAAAAAGCACATAGGATAGTTTTCATCCCGGAAATCCCCCGGGAACGGGAACTATTAATCCACGCGGACGAAGTCGCGGGGAAAAGCTAGTAAGGAATAAATTTGTAAAGCGGCTCAACTAAGCAATATGTATATTTTCAGTAGCTTTTTTCTCAAACTATCAACTGACAAAGTTTTATTTTATTTGACGAATTTACAAAATACTTGTGTAGTTTCCTGAGCGATTCCTGTAGAAGTAAATTACTTACCAATTTCTAATTAAAAAGTTCTAAAAGAAAACGTACTGCTAATAGTTCTGCAAATTGTTAAAGTAAAGGCAAGGCAAGGCAAGGGAAATAGGTGCTTATGGGCAATGGTTTACAATCTCGTTTTTATTGTAGTTTTAAATACCAAGCGGTTTATTGTTTACGTAGTGGCGAGTTGTAACAACATATTGCGTGTTGGTATTTCTTCTTTATTGGCACAGAGATAATTGCTTGGTCTAGTTACTTTACAATGTTTTCATGTTTTATATTATTGTCAATAATATGACCGTTTAAAGCCCATGCACTTGCGTTTTATGTATGACTTTGATGACGTAGATTTCGGTTTTTTTTTTTGTGCATCTTTTAACACATCGCTATGGGTTATTTTTTTTTAGTCCTACTAATATTATAAATCTAAAAGTTAGTGAGGATAGATGAATGTTTGTTACTCTTCTACTTTTAAACAGCTGAGCGGGTCAGGATGAAATTTGGTACCTACTGAGATAGATTGTAGTAATCCCGGAAAAAAGTACGGTTCTCGTGGGATAATAAATCAAATTTAACGCGGAGAAAGTCGCAGGCATAAGCTAGTATTACATATTTTGATTGTAACTAGATATTAAACATTTTTAATTAGAAGAATTGGCCTTCATGTAGGTAGAAATATGGTAAAAAATATTGATGAAAAGCCTACACGGTTTTTAATACAAAGATATCGAGTTAAAAAGGTTCATAGCTCGCTGGCATTACGTTTTTACGCCAAAATTAAAGCTGTCAAGAACAATCTCACTGGAAACTGTGTCGGCGTTTCAGTGTTTGCGACTGGGTGAATATTTCATTTCGTGCATATTAGGATGTTTTGAAAAAAATAAAAAAAATGTGCTTAATCAGGTTCTTTATATGATTTTCGGATACTGTTTTACAATTGTAAGAGTAATTTAATAGAGGGACAGTAATCAGACATTTAATTTGGAAGTTATTGACTTTTGTTTTTTTTGAGGGAACGGTAATGAGATTTCATTTATATGGAAATGAGATATCAATATATGGTAATGAGGTAGGCTTAAATGGTAAATAGAAATAAAACAAAAATGTAATAAATTAGCCTTTTAATTTACAATAATTCGCTCAGGCTTTTATAGGAACTGCAGTAATTTGTAATTTTTAATTAGAAATAAATTTAGAACATAACAATAATAGCTATAATCGATCACATGCCTGCCGACGGTCTATAAGGTTCTTACATCTATTTTGAGAGCTAAAATTAACAAACATATAGACATTAATTCTATTATGTCTCCCTCTCAGAATGGATGTAGGATTGGGTCCGGTGGTACTAAAGAGCTGCTCCTCATTGACATGGCTATTAGCCAACAGGTTCGCCGATCCCGGAAGGATCTGTCGACATGTTGGAAAGATTACAAGAAGGCCTATGACTCGGTGCCACATACATGGCTCATGAGGGTGCTGGAGTTGTATAAAATTGATGCAACTCTATGCGCCTTCCTGATATCGTGTATGGGGCAGTGGAGGACGGTCCTTCGCTATCCAGGATGTCGAAATATCCAGAGGAATAGCGAACCGATAAGGATTGAGCGTGGTATATTCCAGGGCGGTAGTTTTGAGTCCGCTTTGGTTCTGTTTAGCCTTGAATCCCCTAAGCACACTGCTGGAGGATTCAGGTCTAGGCTATCGGTTAAAGAGAGGAGGTCAGGTAATATCTCACCTTCTTTACATGGATGACCTGAAACTCTTTGCCCCCAACAATTTGCAACCGATGGAGTTACTGAAGGTAACAGAAACTTTCAGTAGCGCCATCAGGATGGAATTTGGTGTGGACAAATGTGCGGTCATGCATGTCAAGCGAGGGGAGATTGTGGAGTCCGAGGGAGTTCACTTCTCGGAATCCATAAACCTTAGATCCCTTTCTTCAACGGAGACCTACAAGTATTTGGATATGTCGGAAGCGTTGGGCATCAATACTGTTGACGTGAAGCAATTGTTTAGGGAGCGCTTCTTAGGCCGCCTAAAAAAGTATTTAATAGTCTTTTATCAGGCGGAAATAAGGTGCGCGCCTTCAACGGGTGGGTCATGCCGGTATTGATGTACTCTTTCGGCATACTTAAATGGACTCAAACGGAACTCAACGTCTTGGATAGGAAGGTCCGCACATTGGTAACGGCATATCGGATGCATCACCCACGGTCATCGGTGATGAGACTTCCCGCGGAAGTGTGGAGGTCGTGGCTTCTTAAATGCTAAAACTCTCCACAACCGCGAGATATGCAGTCTCAGTGATTTTTTCCTTGAAGCCGACGTGGGAATGCACCGAGATTTAGTGGCAGTGGATAAGGGCCTCACCCCGCTCTCCTTGGCTTGGAACTGGCGCGAACCAATAGTGTTGGAGACTAAAGATCGCGAGGAGGTATGGCAGAGTAAGGAGCTTCACGGACGCTTTTTCCAGGCCTTGCATGGGCCCGATGTAGATTTCTTAGCGTCCGTATCCTGGCTTCGCTTCGGTGACCCATTTGGGGAAACCGAGGGTTTTGCCTGTGCAATTATGGACGAAGTTATCATGACAAATAACTACCGGAGATTTATTTTGAAGGATGGCACGGTGGTCATCACATTATCTCTGGGTGTTCTCGTCTAGCTAACGAAGAGTACTTGCATAGGCACAACCTTGTGGCCAGGATCATCCATCAGCAACTTGCTCTGAAATACCGCATTGTAGAATCGGAAGTACCGTACTATAGGTATGTGCTAACCCAGTTCTCGAAAATAGCAAAGTCACATTGTACTGGGACCGATCCATCATCACTGACAGGACTAGTGTAGCCAATAAGCCTGATATAGTGGTGGTGGATCGCTTAGAGAAGCGCGTAATGATTGTTCACATAACAGTCCCACATGACGTGAACCTCGTGAAGGCCGAGAATGATAAGAAGATCAAGTATCTTGACTTGGCTCGCGTGATTACCGACATGTGGGATGTGGACTCAGCGATCATTTTGCCGATTGTCGTTTCAGCCAATGGCTTAATTGCCAAGAGCCTCGACCAACATCACATTTGTATCATAATGTATCTTAATCTTCTTATCTTCTTCTTTAATCTTGCTACAGTGAATATTTCTTCAGGTTGAGATGTCGAAGGTTGTGGATCTTCTGTTACGCGTTGATTCTGTGATCGATCACATTCCTCTTCGGAATTTACTTTAACCGTGTCTACTTCAAGAAGATCTTCACTATCACTGCAGCTTGGAGTATTAGCGTTCATCATTTCAATACCACGATTTAGTAACCGTTCTTTTTGGTAAAATTTATTGAAGTTTTCTCTCCATTTTTTTCTTTGCACTCTCTTGGCTCTAGGGGTAATATCACCTATGGATAAAATTTATTTTTGTTCCTTTCTCTTTAGGTATCTTTGGTGTTCTTTTTCTTTTTCTGAAGCATAAAGGACGGGTCTGATTTATTTTTTTCTAATATTTCTTCTCGTGTACACATTTTTCGCGGCATTATGTCTAAAAATAATTATCATTTATATTATTAACCATAAGATGGACAAACAATCACAATAAACACGTGGGTTAGTAGTTTTTAAATACGTTTTTATAACGGCAATAGATCTACCAACCGAAAGAGAAATAGCTAAAATTTTAAAATAAATTAGTTTGTATAAATATAAAAAAAGGTTAAAATAGCTAGCAAAATGTCATATTGTCTGGGTACCTTTTAGGGTCCCCCATAATAATGTGTTTTTGTAGATATAAATTGATTCATATTCATATTGAACTATTAAATATAATTACCGTTCGTTTCGTCTAATTACCATTCGGATAAAAAGAATGGTAATCGATGGTAATTAGGAGAGTGGTAATTAGATTCACTGCTATTTTCAATAATTTATCGAAGTGGGAACAGGTACAGTGTTATAGCTATATCAGCGGAAGGAGAGATTAATAGCGTATACATCTAGCAAACATTTGATTGAAATAAATAAATATAAATACCTTTTGTATCACGAACGGTGCGTAGAAATTTTTTGAACCACTTCACTTTTTGCTCAGGAGAACTTAAATTTATGTAGCCAGAATTAGTCTTACACGCGTGTGTTTGGCTCGAGAGCTAAGCTTTTGACTGCCAGCGAATTTTCTTTGTGAAGCACGGGCTCTGCGGCGTAAATATTTGAAAATATCGGGTCGAACATGTCGTCTAATGGTAATTATGGGGAAGCGTAGGGACATTTTTTAAAGTTCCATTAAACCGCTTAAATTTGTTCTTCCATAAACAATAAATAGTCACCATATACATTAACTATCCTACTGTCCTAAACAGTAATAAAAATGCCGTTCTCCCAGTACAGTTTTAATCAAGACGTGTCAATTAACTCGAATCTGGGAAAAGGGACATCGCAGGTAATTAGATTTTCGGGTTTTGTTTATTAATTTTATGCAATTTTTATTATAAAATGTTAATTTTAAAGATAGCCGCTAATAGAAACCGATGTTAGCTATACAAAAATAATTATAGGGTAATTTTTTTTCAACATTACATATGTTCTTTATCGTCCGTAATGTAATATGCACGAAATGAAATATTCACCCGACTTCATTTTGAAGTACGTCGCTGTTTTACCAGTGAACATTTCAATTCGAAAATAAATTAATTCAACTTTTACGATGTTTAAGGTAATCATTAAAAGTATTATTATTCATAATTATGTTCAATTTACTTAACATTGAAGAAATCGATATTTAATCTACGTAAAATTATTTGCAACTAGTTTTTGTCCGTGATTTCGTCTGTGTAAATATATTATCACGGACGAACACAAAATCACTGAATGAAACCCCCTAACTAATCCCGTACCAGAGAAAAAAGAGCACGGTCCATACAAAATTAATCTAATAATATCTATTTAATTATTTTTTAATACTTCCCTTTGCTGTTTGGACGTGGATTAATTTTGATCCTTCTTCTTTCATCAAAATCGGCTCAGTTCCAGCTCTATTTACGAGTGAAATAGATATAGTAACTTTCACATTTGTAGTAGTTGTAATATTTTAATGTAAATGATATGGAAACTACAAATAAAGGTAACTTATGTAAACACTATATAATGTTTACAATTTTCAACATCCACATAATATCAAATAACCCACTCTTCGAAACCATATAAATTTATATTCAGTGGGAAAAAAGCACACGTCATCATAGGCTAAGAGCACACAGTACGAACTCCTTCATAATAGTAATCTATCTTTGCCAATACTCGCCTTATTAATGGCGTCACAAGACAAACGTATTGGATGTACAATAGAACAAACATCGTGTTGTTTGCGTGCCAAAGCCGTTCAGGTTCTATAAAGCAGGATGATGTAAACACCGCTTTACAATAACAGCCACTCGTATAGAGCTACTGAAAGTGCCTTTATTGGTGTGTTTGGTAATTGAGTACTAGACGTTACCAATCAATTGATATTCTTTTTATAAGCTGACAAAATGTGATTTCTCCATACATTTTGTATGGCAATCGTAATCTGTGATGTCATTTATTTTATTTACCCAATTTTATTGGGTAGGTAATATCAAACAATAATTTCAAGACATAACTTCTCTTTCGAAACACGTTTGCACTGAAAACCTGAATAATTTTTAATTATCTGTATAATTTGATTTTTAGTTGCTTTGCAATCAATTAATAGTTAGTCAATTGAGTTGGTTAAAAGTGACGCTCAGCAGTCGCTGAGCATAGGGACCTTAATTCGATTCCTTGCTGGATAGTGTTATAGGTCTTTCCACTAGATATTTTTCCGTAGTAGTACAGGGTTTAAAAGTTTTAGTGTAACAATACCGTGCTCCCGTGCTCCCGTGTAGCACTTAAAGCCGTTAGTCCTGCGCCTGATCTGTTCCCGGTTGTGACGGATTACTGTCCCATCGGACTATCAAAGTGGAATTGGGTTAGCGCACACTCTTGTGCACAATAATATCTCTTGATTAGAGAAACTGACGTTTTTTCAAGAGGATATATTATTCTTATTAATAGATTTTAAATATGTAAGAACGATAAAGATCACTCACAACAACAGTGTCACGATCAAACAAGGTCTTTCAACCCAAAGATTTGACAAAGTACAACCCTAACAAATATAACTACATTACTCAAGTTTTACTCCAAAACTTTCTCAATATCATATTTATTCTCAAACAAACTACTAGTTCATCCCAAGACGTATCTAGAAACACGAGTCGTACATCGGTGTGAGTCGTGTCTGTCCGGTAATTGATGACACGCAATAATTCATCGTTTGTGTGGAGTCTCACGCTCGCCCTGGACGGCCACGCTCGCTCCACGCTCACTTAATGTTGCCAGCTTATGGAACAAACATACCAGACACTCTTGTTCAAGAAAGGGACA